>OZ035962.1:58131133-58823164 GCA_964034945.1 Chrysopilus asiliformis
CTTTTGTACCCTGGAGACCAGAGACCAAAGTCTTTCATCGTGTATCCTTACCTTAACGTTGTTGGCTTGTTGACATAAACCAACGACTTAACATAACCCCATAAAAAGAAATCCAACGGCGTTAAATCGCATGAGCGAGGTGGCCATTCGACCGGACCATTTCTCGAGATTACACGATTACCGAACTTCTCCTTCAATATATCCATTGTGTGGCATGTGGCACCATCTTGTTGGAACCACATATCACTGATGTCAAGTCCATCCAATTCTGGCCAAAAATAGTCTTCCAACATGGCACGATAGCGAACTCCATTGACCGTAACATGGCGATCATTTTCATCGAGGAAAAAATACGGTCCAATCACGGCTCCGGCATGAAATCCACACCACACGGTCCCTTTTTGTGGATGCAATGGAGTCTTTCGAAGCACATGTGGGTTTGTTGCTGTCCAAAAACGTATATTTTGCTTATTGACAAAGCCATTAAGCCAAAAATGAGCTTCATCGCTGAAGATGATTTTTCGATGAAATTCAGGATTTTCTTCAAACTTTTGTAGAGCCCAATCGGAGAAGTTTCGGCGCTTCAAATGATCAATTGGCTTCAATTCTTCAGTTAATTTGATCTTGTAAGGGTGTAGACGAAGATATTTACGCCAAATTCGCCACAATGTGGACTGAGAGATTCCCAATTCCTGTGAACGGCGTGAAGTCGACTCATTTAGCTCTTTTTGAACTGAAGCACTCACGGCTGCGATATTTTCGGTACTTCGACCGGTGCGTTGTCTCACTGGCACAGGAATATTCAATAGTGAATATGTTGACTCGAATTTATCCACTATAGCAGTGCTCCGTGTGCCGGGAAATGATATTAGGTGTGCCGCGGTAAACAATTCAAATAGCTATTTAATAATACTTTCAGGATTTTTTTTTAATCTTAAATATATTTTTAATTTTAAACAAATTTTTTTTATGTTTTCTTTTGTGGTCTGCCCAAGATTTCCAGAAAAAAATTTCTGTGCCGTATGCAAATAAAGGTTGCGGAGCACTGCACTATAGCACGCACAGCCTGCCTGGTGGGACGACCATTACGATCGAAAATTGAAGTAAGCGCTCTTAAAGTTGCGACCACCGACTCAGAATTTCGGTAGTAAGTTTTAATAATTTCCAAACGTTGCTCGTTCGTGGACTTCACCATGATAAAAATGTAAACCTTGACTGACTTTTAGCATTGCCAGATCATAAAAAAAAGTTTTAGGGTGCGTTTTTATAAAAATACAAAATTGTTATGTTCTTGTTGAAAGACCCTTTATTTAGAATTAATAAAATTTTAAACCAAATTGCTGCAATTTACTGTGTATTTATTAATTTAATTTGCATGCGACGCTCGGCCATAAGAATTCGCATTTAATATTTTTGACAACAGATTGTCTTCCCCTTTTTAAATTTCAGAGCGTCGCATACCATATCTTCTGCATTTTCAATGATAATGAAGTTCTGAAAACAGCAAAGTGAAAGAAATGCAGTACTTATAATATTTTAAGCATAAAAAGGTGATGGACATTTTGACATTTATTGCCGTCAGAAGGTGTGTTTCGAGGCATGACGCCAATAGAGGCATGACGTCAATAGACGTCATGACGGTTATATACATCATATCCTTCCAGAAACCAGTAACATGACGTGTATACACGTCATTGCCAATTAAAGGGTTAATGTTACCATCTCAGATTATTTTTATTTGAGAATAATCGGGAACTAGCAGAAAATTCAAAAATGTGCACAAAATTAACTATTTTTACAAAACATACAATAATAACTTTCACAACAATAAATATGCGTAATTTTCATTAGCTGAAATAAAAATATCAGTTGTGATGAACACAAAACTTTCTTCTGCAATATATGTAGTGAACCCACGGTATAGTGAACCCCTAATAGTGAATTACTTGAAATAGTACACACAAATTTTTCTGATTCTGTGCCAGATATTCCCATAGACAGAATTGTAGAAACCTACAATCAAAAATCATATATAGGGGAACCCGGGGCTAGAATTAACAGGGGTAAGTATTAACAAGCCTATTCCCGCCGAAATATACGAGCCAGAATCTCGAAATTTTGTTTTTTCTCCATCATTCGATAAGGTCGATCATATCGGGACTCATCAGTTATAAACTGTTCATTGCCAATGAGAGTTAAGCACAGAGGCCAAATTTTAGGTGGTAAACGAACTTTTTATGGTTTGCAATATTTTGATTTCTGTCTTAGTTTTGGATATTATTGAATATAACTTTGTCGATAATGTAAGTTAATGAAGCTATAATTAATAATATCCTTTGGTTTTATTACAATCCTTAACTATATTTTTGTGTGTGGTTAATAATTCAAAAAAAGTGGTGTCGGGGCTAAAATTAACAAACCCATGGGGCAAGTATTAACAATATAATGTCATAGACATAGAGTAAGAATTCTCATAGTATGTTTTTATAGATACAAATTATGTACAAAAAAGCTTCCCTGAGACCTTTTTTTAGATATAATAATTGTTTTTGTTTTTTAAAACGACTTAATTTTTTTGTCAATTTATGTTCCTTGAAAAGGATATTTATTTGGTTCATTTTATTAGTTTTTGTGATAATTAATATATTTGAATTTAAAAGGATATTTATTTTGTTTATTTTATAATTTTTGTGAAAAAAAAATCTTTTCTTTAAATTATTTCCATGTTAATTAAAACTTATGTTAATACTTGCCCCATCGTTGTTAAAACTAGCCCCGTGACCGGGGTTAGTTTTAACAGATGACATTTTTTCGTAAAAATGATTTTTTTCATATAGTGACTACCTGGTTGAAACTTTTTTTTATTTCTTATGATACCTGAAGACGTACAGTATGGCTAGATATAAACACAATATCAAAAATATTACTTGTTAAAAAAAATTTGGCCCAATTTCCAAATTTTGTTAATACTAGCCCCGGCTTCCCCTACATAAAGATGTTCAAAATCTCGCTGCCAGGCAGCCGCAGTGCATCTAACACCGTGTCTTCACTTGGGATTTTTCATCGCAGAGATTTTATGATTGACCATTCAGAGCTCGAGTTGACGGCGATTGTAAGGCATATGCTGAGCATCCTCTTCTAACCGACACATCATCAGCAGCCTTTGTGTGCAATTTCTGGATGGAAACCCCTTCCATCAATGCCCCATTGAATCGGCCAATGACGAGGTGAAGCCGAATCGAAATAAGGCTATGTACTGTCGCGCCAAGTCTTCGTTGCAGTGTGATGAGGAGTATTCAGAGTGTGAATGGATTGTATGGATGGTTGAATGAATGATGTCTTGAGCTATGCTTCGGCATTAGAGGCAATTTGCCTAAGCTCCTGGCATAAACATAAAAAAAAATGCGATTTTTGTAGTTTTGCTGGTCGTTTGAAGAGTTTTCGATTTTTAATCGATTCAGCTTGCTAGATACCAATTTTTTGCAAAAACTCATAGTATCCGACCTGCTCATTATAGATAGATACGAGACACTTCTCTCTACTCCTCCATATATACTATACATTATGTAGGGTCATTGTGGCAAAACTGAAATAAATTTCGCGTTGTCACTGAAACATAAATTCTACCACGACTTCAGAGTGTGCGGTCCGCAGGGGTAGATTTGATATGCGTCAAATTTCAAGTCTGTAGCTCCGTGCGCCCGCAATCCGCGCCACAGACGGACGGACGGACATGCAAGAATTAATTATTTTTATCATTCTAAACACACTGGTGTAATTCATTTTTGAGTGTGAGGACGGGATCTTGGCGTTACAAACGGTAAGGCAAAGTTAATATACCTTTTGGTTTCACGATACGGGTATAGCAATGACAATGTAAATCAAATTTTATATTTCGAAAATACTTTATCATTTTTTTGCATTAAAATGCTTGTAATAGAAAATATTTTAATATATTTTGTTCCAATTACAGTGAAACCTCCATATAATGAACTCGGGAGCGAAACGGAAAAATCGTTATTTGGAGATAGTTTTGTTCGCGTTTTTCTTTCAAAGTTACGAGAAAATTTCTTTATACAAGAAATTTCGTTATACGGAGGTTACATTATATTCTCTTTTTCTCAATTTCAGCATTTTACAAAAGAGGACTGAAAAGGTGAATAAGTGATTATTTGTGCTCTAACTATAGCTACTATTATAGTTAGGGCCTGCAAAATTACCGAATTTCGGCTTTACCGGTAAACGGTAAATATTTTCAGTAAAAACCGGTTTACCGGTAAATTACCGGTTAATCGCTTTTTAGATAAAAAAAAAATCATATTAGTGACGGTGGGAAGAAAAAAAAACGAACGAAGAAATAAGTAACAATAATTTTATAATATTTATAGTGTAAATCATAAAATTTTAATTCATTTATCAAGAAAACAAGGAAACATAATTATAACAATTCAATAATAAAACCAAAATACATTAATAACGGCTACTGTAAAAAGTATTAATCACTTTTTTAAAATAAACTACAATTTTAAGTTATTTTATCGATTTTACTTTATTTTTATATATATCGGTTTTTGTTCGCTGTTAATTTTTCCGTTTGTGTGTTTCGGGCGATAGTCGAGTTAGAACTGGACTTTAACAAGGAATATTGAATACAAAAGAGAATTCGATAACAAACGGTATCAGGGATTTACAAAGTTGAATAGATTTCGAATACTTATTAACAAAAATTATCATTATTGTCTTTTTACTGAACATTCTCCCCGGCAAGTCAACTACGGTTAGTTGACGAAAATAAAATATTAAATGAAACAATTAATACTCCGTTGTTGGCGTCATTGATTCTGCAGACCAGGTGATGGGTAACGGACATAATTTTACTATTGGACGAGTAAACGTTGATGTCTGAGTCTTTACCGTTACCACACGGACAAGTCCATCAGTTCACACCGATAAATCGCGCGAGGGGCCACTTGGAGGGTGGATAGCGTTCGTCTGCCAGCAGGACAAGAGCACCCACTTTGATATTTTCACTCCTTGTGTGCCACTTGGAAATGCCTTGTAGTCGTTGAAGATATTCCGAGGACCAGCGCTGCCAAAAACGTTCGAGTAATTGTCTTTGTAGTTGCCACCTTGATAGTCTTGAAGTTTTAATGTCGAGTAGAGATGGCTCTGGTAATGTATTCAACGCTGCTCCTATCAAAAAATGACCTGGAGTGAGTGAGTCCACATCTGTAGGGTCGTCGGAGAGTGGGCAGATAGGTCGCGAGTTAAGCACTGCTTCTATTTGTATAAGAAGTATCGAATACTCTTCGTATGTAAGTATTGCATCTCCAATAACGCGCTTTAGGTGGAACTTGACAGATTTCACGTTAGCCTCCCATTTTCCACCGAAATGTGGAGCGCCTGCCGGGTTGAACTTCCACTCAGTCCCGTCGTTAGCAAGAAGATTGATCAGATGTCCGAGTTCTTTTGCTGATTCATCGAAAAGTTTGCGTAGCTCGGAATCTGCGCCGACAAGGTTTGTCCCTCGATCACTTGTGATGGTTGTACAAATTCCTCGGCGTCCCGTAAAACGCCTGAATGCCGCAAGGAAGCCATTAGTTGAGTAATCAGTTGCTAACTCTAGATGTACAGCTGAAGTCGTAAAACATACGAAAAGGACAATGTACCCTTTGTATGTCCTCCTTCCTCGTCCTTGATGAGTTTTTAAGATAATCGGACCAGCATAGTCTACTCCACAATGCGTAAATGGCCGTGATGGTGTCGTACGAGAGGGTGGTAACTGACCCATTAACTGTTGAGCCATAACAGCTCTCTGTCGGGCACATTTCACACATCGTAGGATAAATGATCTGATCGGAGCCCGTCCGCCCAAGATCCAATATGATCTTCGGAGAGTAGCGAGAGTTACTTGTGTGCCGCCATGTAACGTTGATAGATGTGCGTTCTTGATGATTAGTATTGTCAAAGGTGATTCACGAGGTAAGATGGCTGGATGCTTCGTGTCGGAATCAAGAAGTGAATTGCGGAGCCTTCCGCCAAGGCGAAGTATCCCATTATTGTCGAGGAACGGCACCAGTTTTTGAAGTGGGCTCGATTTCGGCAGAATCCCACAATCTTCTAACTGTTTTATCTCCGGACTAAAGTAGGCTCTTTGTGTGACTTTGATCCAGAACAAACGTGATGTTTCGATCTCGAGAGGAGTCAGCGACTGCGAGGATGACGTTGCGTTGTTGGATTTCATTCGAGAAATAGCTCGTTTACATGTAGCCGTGATACGGAGCAAACGAGTTAGATTTGAATAACGATCGATCAGACTCCACACTGGAAGTACGGAGCGTTGAACAGTGGCAACCACTTTTGTCCTTTTTTCTAAATTCGTGTTTGGGTCGAGATGAGGAATGGTTGATGGCCAGAAACGTGAATGTTTTTTCAACCAAGCCGGCCCGTACCACCAAATGTGATCTGGAGTGAGATGTTGAGGAGATATCCCGCGTGAGGCACAATCGGCCGGATTGTCCTCACCAGGTACATGATGCCAGCGTGCAGCAGGAAGGATTTCTTGTACCGTGGCAACACGATTTCTCACAAAGTCCTTCCACTGATGCGGGGGTCCCTTAATCCAATATAAGGTCACCGTGGAGTCTGTCCATAAGTGTGTCACGATTTCATTACGATTGAGAACTTGTCTAACGCGAGAAACATGCTTTGTAAGTAACACTGCCGCGGATAATTCAAGGCGTGGAATTGTTACGCGTGACACACCAACACGCCTTTTCTGAGTTGATATGTTTTTTCGAGGAGTCACTCTTGTTTTAGCCGAGATAATTGAAATCTGAATTTCACCAACATCGTTCGTTACTCGGAGATAAACAACCGCACTGATAGCATTTTGCGATGCGTCCGAGAAACCGTGTAGTTCCGTTGCTACAACTGAAGGCGACAACCCAATCCATCGTGGTATGGAAAAGGCTGACACATAAGATAGTTCTTTGAGAAACTTTAACCAACGAGTTATTAACGTTTTCGGTAAGGGTTCGTCCCATTCTAAACCGGTAACCCATAGATCTTGCATAAAAATTTTTGCATTGATAATCACCGGGGATAACCACCCAAGAGGGTCGAAACACTGTGCGATGCGAGATAATACGGAACGTTTGGTCCACACTTTTATGTCCTTTTTTACCTGAGATGTAAACGTAAGTGAATCGGATCGTAATTGCCAAGAAAGCCCAAGGGCTCGAAATACCGGTTCTTCTTCAAACGATAATGATGATACTTCGGCACGACGCGATTCCGAAATACCCGACAATAATTCGTTGTCATTGGAAACCCATTGTTGTAGAGGTAATCCACCCGCTAAGAGAAGATTGTCAATCTGTCGAATTTTCTCGAGTCCTTCTTCGATATTGTATGCACCAGAATGTACATTGTCTACGTAGGTTTCCTTGAGTAATGCTTCAACTGCTTGCGGAAATCGATGTCCTTCATCTATCGTTAATTGCCTAATTGTACGTATAGCGAGGTAAGGCGCACATGCTAAACCATATGTCACAGTGCATAGTTGATATGATGAAACTGGAATATCGAGAGACTGTCGCCAGAGAATACGTTGGAGATCCCAATCATCAGAATGTATACGACCCTGACGAAACATTTTCTCGATATCAGCTGAGAAAACGTAGGGGTAATGTCTCCATCGAGTAATTATGTCAGCTAGATCTTCAAGAATTTTCGGACCAGTGTGTAAACAATCATTAAGCGATAAACCATCATGTGTAGTGTATGACCCGATAAAAACAACACGTAATTTCGTCGTTGCACTGCTCTCTTTAACTACACCATGGTGCGGTAGATAAAACACTCTTCTTGGATCTCGAGGTTCTGCAGGTCCTAGGCGCATATGTCCAAGATCTAGATACTCTTTTAGGAACTTCTTGTACTCGGCTTCAACTTTCGGTTCGCGTAAAAATTTAGCTTCCATTCGTGAAAGCATGCGATGTGCGCCCGTCTTCGAGTCACGTAACCCATCGGTCGATTCTTTGAACGGAAGTCGTACGATATAACGACCTGTCGCGTCGCGAGTGTGTGTAGAAACAAAGTGATTCTCACATTCCATTTCGTCATAAGATAATTCACCACGCTCTGAAGGGAACGCTTCTTCCTGTAGCCAGAAGCGTTCCAATATTTCGATTAGTTCACGATCAGGCGAACACTGATAACTATGACCGACCGCGCTTTCATGATCATTTACGAGAGTGTCACCTGATAATATCCGTCCGAGACGAGTTTTCTGGGCGATTGGAGATGTGTCCGGACCAATACGAAGTCCTTCCTGGATAATGCGCTTATAAACCTTCACGCCAAAAACGATATCAATTTTTCCCGGCTTTGCGAACCCTGGGTCTGCCAGAGTTAAGCCTCGAAGATGTGTCCAATCTTGCATGGACGCTTTGATAGATGGGAGATGCCCGGTAAGTCGTGGCAAAACGAGTGTCTCTATTTCACACGAAAATGAGGGTGTAACGTTAGACTTGATTGTCATTAAAATTTGTCCATTGGTCGCCCGAGATTTATCACTTCCCATACCGACAATTGGGATCGATGCGCGTGAACGTGGCAATCGGAGCCTCTGAGCTAAATCTTCCGTTACTAACGATACTTCAGAACCTTGGTCGATTAAGGCTCTGGCTGGCATAAGCTCACCGGTATTGGAAACTACTTGAACAAGAGCCGTTGCTAAAACTACTGATTCGTTGCGAGATGCACCTGTATTTGGGCTCAAAGAACAATTCGTCACGATGTTGACAGCGGATGGTGGATTGCTGTCGATGTTGACAGTGGATGTTGGACTTTGAGTAGCCGATGCTGAAATGGATGGTGATGATGAAGATAATTCTTGATGGATAGAGGTGTGATGTTGACCTCCACATGTTAAACACCTCTTTCTTGATTTACACTGTCGGAGCATATGTGGACCTAGACAGTTAAAACACAATCTTTTCTGTTGAATTAACTCTTTTCTCTGAGTCGTCGTTTTAGCTGAGTAGACGGGACAAGCTGAGATATAATGTTCAGTTGAATTGCATGAGGAACATTTTTTCGATGAGTAACTTTGCGAGATATGATGTGATTTACTTCCTGATTCCTGTCTTCTCTGGGAGTTTGATGCTTGTGGCGTTTTTGTGGTTCGTTCAAAGGCTTGTAAAGCGCGTACACGACGTATGAGAAAGGTCTCCAACTCCTTGAAAGTAGGAGGTTTGGTACTGGCACCGATCTCCTTTTCCCACTCCATTATCGTAGTTGGATCGAGTTTGTTGATTGTAATATACACCAACAAATCACTCCACTCTGACACCGGTCGATGAAGGGCTTCAAGAGCATCAAGTGCTTGTTGGGTGTCATTAAGGAGTCGTTCGATTTCATTAGCTAACCCGCGTGTCACTATTTTAGTTGTGAAAAGCACATTTAGATACGTATGTACTAGGATTCGTTCATTTTCGTAGTGAGAGACTAAAGAATCCCAGGCTCGCTGAAAATTTTCAGATGTGACTCCGATATTTTTGAGACGAGTAGCTGCCGAACTTGTAAGACTAAGTTTAAGATAGTGAAGTTTTTCCACACACGTTAACGATGTATTGTGTCCTACTAAAGATTGAAACAGATCTTTATACGCAGCCCACTCATTATAATCACCATTAAATTTTGGTAAATCTAATCGAGGAAGGCGTCCAGTAGTTGGACGATCGGTATGTTGTGAGGTTATGGCTGATTGGTTTGCAAGTGTGGCTCCATCCGCCACTGATTTTGTAGCTTGAAAATTTTCAATCAGCTTTTCCATCTCCTCTTGTGGATCTAGGAAGGCCTCTTGTGCATCTAGGAAGGCCTCTTCCCATAATGAATACCAATTGTTCTTGAAATAAAAATGACTCTTCAATTCAGTGCGAAGATCATCATTTTCATTTCCATAGAGGGTACGTAAGGCGAGGTGATTTTCTTGAAATTTGTGCCAGTTGCATTTGAGACATTCTAAACGCGACTCGACTCGACTGATGTTGATTTTCTGCTTCCCAACCTTCATAAGCTTTGAAACAGCTCGCGTAATTAAACCGTACAGCTCTTCTTGGTGCTCAAATAGAACCCGGTATTTTGACATCATGGAAGTCAGTTTCACACACCGATAGATGAAATCAAAGACACTAGTTAGAATTAGTGATTTTTCGCTTTACACGCACAATTGAATTATCGCGAACACGAGGCGAAGACTTCAACTGATTACTGCCGGAACAATGATATAAACGAAAAACGGTAGGAGCGCATAAGACCCCGAAACACACAATGCAATCAACTATGACAGCTTCGAACAATCCGGCTCGAAGGACCAGTAATGTAAAAAGTATTAATCACTTTTTTAAAATAAACTACAATTTTAAGTTATTTTATCGATTTTACTTTATTTTTATATATATCGGTTTTTGTTCGCTGTTAATTTTTCCGTTTGTGTGTTTCGGGCGATAGTCGAGTTAGAACTGGACTTTAACAAGGAATATTGAATACAAAAGAGAATTCGATAACAAACGGTATCAGGGATTTACAAAGTTGAATAGATTTCGAATACTTATTAACAAAAATTATCATTATTGTCTTTTTACTGAACTGCTACAAATGCCAAATATGGTTGTTTTTTCTTTTCTGTTTTGTTTTGATTTTTTTTTCTCTAATGTAATATGTATAATGCATATTACATATTTTAAAAGCTTTTATTTAGCTCGCTATCTTGTTTGTCTGTTTGTCTGTTTGTCAGATCAAATCTTGCAACCCAATTTTGACCCACTTCCACTTGTCCGATTGACTTGAAATTTTGCACACTTATATAAGTCCGATGACAATACAATATTTTCACTACTTCGTCCTTATAAGGATAACGGAAGGTCCTGTAAGGATAACGTGATTATCCTTTTCTCCAAATTTTCCGGAAAAAAATCTATCCTGGGGGTTTTTGGCGTCGCTGAATCCGAATCTGTCATTAAAAAGTCTGTAAGGATAACGGAAGGTCCTGTAAGGATAACGTGATTATCCTTTTCTCCAAATTTTCCGGAAAAAAAATCTATTCTGGGGTTTTTGGGATCGCTGAATCCGAATCTGTCATTAAAAAGTCTGTAAGGATAACGGAATGTCCTGTAAGGATAACGTGATTATCCTTTTTCTCAATTGTTCCGGGAAAAAATATATTCTGCGGGTTTTGGGGTTCGCTGAATACGATTCTCAAGTTAAAAAGCCTGTAAGGACATCTCAAATGTAAAGCTATATATTCGAAGACTAAAAAGAACAAAATAAAAAAAAATAAAAAAAAAATTTTTAAAAAAAGCTTTTATTAAAAAAAATGCACTAAAAAGAAAAAAATAATTTTCTGGACGCTGTGTATCACAAATATAAAAGCTTTTAAAAAGCGAGATAAAGCATAAAACAATAAAATAAACATTTATCTCGCTTTTTAAAAGCTTTTATATTTGTGATACACAGCGTCCAGAAAATTATTTTTTTCTTTTTAGTGCATTTTTTTAATAAAAGCTTTTTTTAAAAAAATTTTTTTTATTTTTTTTTATTTTTATCATTTACTTATGTACATGTACTAGAAGTATACTTCAGTTTCCTCTTACATTCGGAAAGCTTGTAAATATTGGCCTTTTTTATAATTAAGCGGCGTCCAAACGCACAGTTTTTTGCTCCGTTTTACCCGCGCAAACCGAGTCTGCGCAGGCATGTCGTAGCGTCGGGACGATACATAGTTAGTTCGCGCGGATCAAAAGTTCGGCCTGTGCGAGTTCAGGTCGTGTCTGAAAATTACTGTGGCACGCGCAGGCAAATCGTAGCGTGTGGACGAAAACTCAGTCTTTTTACACAGTTTTCTGCAATCGTCAATCATTTTACACGAAAATGAGTGATTTGCGGCATTGTTCAAAAGAGTTTTTAGAGGACTTTATAAATATAAATAGTTTCCTTGCTTGTGGAAAGTTAAAAGCAAGGAATATAGTGACAGAAATGTGAAAAACAATAAATAAACTCAACGTGCTAATAAATAAGCTCAACAAAATTGATAAAAGTACAATCATTCTCTTCATGGAACAGTTCTTGAAGCAAGTTCACATGAGAATAAATGCTTCTTTTTAATAACCACTGTTTGCACCATTTAGTTTGTCGACATTTTTTTTACAAATCATACAAACAGCTAAGCTGAAAATTAATACGTCTTGCTCGCTTAACACATTCATTATAAAAAAAAAAGTTCTAAATACGATATGCTGACGCAATCAAGTTTCAAACAAAACTGTGTAACATATATAAAAGACGGAACCGTGTGGACGCAAAATTTGCGCAGTTTTTTAAGAAGGAAAACTGCACAAACTAAGACGGACCAAAAAGACGGAGCGTGTGGACCACGCTTTAAGGTTTTTTCAAAAGATTTTACGATTTTGACGTTTTTGAATTATCAAAAAAGCCCATTATCAAAAGTTATTTCATTAAAACATTTGAAGACCTCGGTGCAAAAACCGGTCATCTCCACTTTTTGACGAAAATGAGTTATTGATGCCAACCGCAAGAATAAACGAATGCGCACATTTGGCTGCAAACACCATACTTATTGCAGGTCTGTGTAAAAAGTTATTAAAGGAGACGACTGGAGGCATTGTTTCATATAATTTGACGCAGAATTTTTTTTTCAAAAAATTTCTAATATTTTTTCTGAGTTTTGTTTTGTGAAATTGAATATTTTTTAAAAGCTTTTATTTAGCTTGCCTTCGTGTCTGTCTGTCTGTCTGTCTGTCAGATCAAATCTTGCAACCCAATTTTGACCCACTTCCACTTGTCCGATTGACTTGAAATTTTGCACACTTATATAAGTCCGATGACAATACAATATTTTCACTACTTCGTCCTTGTAAGGATAACGGAAGGTCCTGTAAGGATAACGTGATTATCCTTTTCTCCAAATTTTCCGGAAAAAAATCTATTCTGGGGGTTTTTGAGGTCGCTGAATCCGAATCTGTCATTAAAAAGTCAGTAAGGATAACGGAAGGTACTGTAAGGATAACGTGATTATCCTTTTCTCCAAATTTTCCGGCAAAAATTTTTACCCTGGGGGTTTTTGAGGTCGCTGAATCCGAATCTGTCATTAAAAAGTCAGTAAGGATAACGGAAGGTCCTGTAAGGATAACGTGATTATCGTTTTGTCCAAATTTTCCGGGAAAAAATCTATTCTGTCTGTAAGGATAACGGAAGGTCCGGTAAGGATAACGTGATTATCCTTTTCTCCAAATTTTCCGGAAAAAATCTATTCTGGGGGCTTTTGAGGTCGCTAAATCCGAATCTGCCATTAAAGTCTGTAAGGATAACGGAAGGTCCTATAAGGATAACGTGATTATCCCTTTCTCCAAATTTTCCGGAAAAAAATCTATTCTGGGGGTTTTTGGGGTCGCTGAATACGATTCTCAAGTTAAAAAGCCTGTAAGGACATCTCAAATGTAAGGGTATATATTCGAAGACTAAAAAGAACAAAATAAAAAAAATAAAAAAAAAATTTTAAAAAAAAGCTTTTATTAAAAAAGAATGCACTAAAAAGAAAAAAATAATTTTCTGGACGCTGTGTATCACAAATATAAAAGCTTTTAAAAAGCGAGATAAAGCATAAAACAATAAAATAAAAATTTATCTTGCTTTTTAAAAGCTTTTATATTTGTGATACACAGCGTCCAGAAAATTATTTTTTTCTTTTTAGTGCATTCTTTTTTAATAAAAGCTTTTTTTTAACATTTTTTTTTATTTGTTAATTTTTAAGGCTATTGTACATATTTTGGACTGTATTTTGTAGCCAATAATGTATTTTGAAAATGTCCTCTTGTGTGCAAGAAACAGCTATATCCAAAATTTAAAATGTCTAAAACTTTTTCAAAAAAAAAATATAGATTTATCTCAAATTAAAATTATGTAAGAATACATGCTTGATTTAAATTGTAATTTTTTAACTTTGTCCCAAAGCAAAAATTTCACGCTAATACCTTTTTTGTCCCTCCTGAAAAAATTGAAAAAGTGGAGATGACCGCTTTTTGCACCGATGTCTTCATTTAAAAAAAAATTCCCGAAGTTATGTTTTCATTTTCAGCCTGACGTTTCGAGCCTTGGTTGGCTCATTTTTAATGTAACATTTCGACAACGTTTTTACGACTAAATATTAACAGTTATAACATAGTGCATTTAAATGATCGTTTAACGCCTCTGAAGATGAGCCAAAACAATGCTCGAAACGTCACGCTGAAAAATTAAAACACAACTTTTGTTATTATTTCTTAAAATTGGACCGAGAAGCCAGCCAAACTAATACAAAAAAATTACCGAAATTACCGGTATTTTTTTTTAATTTACCGGTAATTTCGGTAATAAAATTTGCTACCGGTAATGCAGCCCCTAATTATAGTCTTATCTAATTGTTTATTAGCGTATATTAAAGGAAATCTATATTATTACAACAAAATACCAGTAACTAGAGAAATATAAGTTGCTTACATATAACCGTCAATGTTGTGTTTCATATGTAACTCTCGAACAAAATCGACTTAAGCAATATAATGGTAAGCGTACAAAATCTTACCGCATAAGAGGGGATTCAGCCTTTAGATGTTCAATCGAAAAATCTAAAAAAAAAAAATTTGAAAAACCCCCGACTAAAGAAAAACCCTAAAAAATTGAAAAACTCCTGAATAAAATAAATCCTTTAAAAATGGTAAAATAATCATTACAGTAAATTAAAAATTTGTGTGCGTCGGGAAAGCCTATTGGTCGTTGAATTTGTGTGGATTTGGACTATAATCTAGAGATTAAACAATGGGACGTGCAAAAATGGCCGCGAAGCTGAAAAATCAGTAAGAGCTTTAAAAATTTAATCCTTTGCCACAAATAATTAGTAAAATAATTGAAATGGGTCAATATCAATAAAAAAAACTCATATCAAAATTTGGAAAGTTGTAGTTATTGACACGCCATCATGTGTGTAGAGATAATATAGAGAGTGGACATCCGGACTTGCACAAATGGCTGCCGAGCTGAAAAACGAGCGCGGAAAACACATTAAAAAAAATTTTATTCAGTTTTTCAGTTCTTTAGGGTTTTTCTTTAGTCGGGGGTTTTTCATAATTTTTATTTTGTTTTTTTTTCACTCTTTTTAAAGATAACAGTGAACAAACTTTTTATGTCCGATTGAATTTAAAGTTTTTTGGTAACCATTTTGTTAATAATTATTTAAAGATTAACAATTTTTTTCAAGTAATGTCCCTCGAATGACGAAGCGGGATCGAAAACGGTTCAGGGAATCAAAATACACAGGGAGAAGAGAGGTTACCAGAAAAACTGGTAAACCAGATTGGTCCACATTGGCTTTTTAGCAAACAGTTTTGCAAGAGAACAAATAATCTAGAGCAGACATGGGCAAAGTGCATGAATCAAATACAATGTATTTGATTCATGGGCAAAGTGTGGTCTTTTTGGCCCATTTGGACCAGTTTGAGACAACCGAAATAATACAATTGCAACTGGGCCAAATACAATTGCAACTGGGCCAAATTTAGTATCATGCTTACACAGTGCTTGTAACTCTCTACTTTCACAGCGATGAGCGAAAACACATCACAGCCATCGGTCGCTCTGAGTTGTTTTCATGTCATTCGCCATCAGGCACTCCACTAAGTAGGTTATGTTTGTTATTTGCGCATATACACTGAAATAAATATGAAGCGTTTCTATAATAATAGAAACTTCAAAGATCAATGGGAGGAGGATTTTTTTTGTAGAAATCCCTGGTTTCTTAAGCTTTCCCACATCAAAAAAATATGCAATGCAAAGGCATTATGTAGCCAAGCACAAAAGGGGTTTTGATTTTGATGGTGAAAGGAGAAAATTAATTTTTGCAAAATTAAAAGAAGACTTTCTAAAGAAAACTACATGCACTGCTAATGTTATACCAGAGCAGAAAACTAAGTCATGTAATTCGAAAGCAATAAAAAAAGCTTCGTTTGTAGTCAGTTTAAAAATCGCACAGCACAATAAATGTTTCAGCGACGGGTGTTTATAAAAGACATTTTCTCACAGTGTACTCGATTTTCTTAAGTCTATTTTGGCTTGTTGGTATATGTTTGGCCCGTTTTAATTTTCTCTTGCCCACGTCTGATCTAGAGAATAATTTCTTAGAACAAATTTTTAGAGAAAATTTTTCCACTGTGAGATGAAGCAAGAGGATCCGATGTAACCAGTGACGTGGCGTGCTGCTTTCAGTAGGGTGTTCAATATTAAGTTTCTGTTAAATGATAGACGTCTACTCTTAGTTTTATCCAGGATCACGTCGGGGACGTGATAGACGAAGATCCAATTTTTTTCTTTTTTAATTTTTTTTGTTTTTGCATTTTTTATTTTTTTAGTTTTTCTTCCTTTTTGAATTTTTTGGTTTTGTTTTCTTTTTTTCAAAACAAATTAAAATTGTGTAATATAACATTTATTTTTATGTACTTAAGTCGACCGTATTTCTGTATTTTTGTATGATTTAAGCTAATCGGTCCGAAAATTGGATTTATAGGATGTTAAATAAAAGCATATTTTATGCGTTGTGTTATTTTATTTATAACCGTTCAACGTTTAAGTCACGATGGTGACCATCTTCAGGAGTCTTATCGATATTTAATTGAGAAAATGGTTTCTCAAACAATTTTTCGATTGCGCATCCGCATTCACAAGCCATAATATTAAATTAATTATTTCTCATACACAAAAGCCAACTGAACACCTGTGACACTCACTATTAAACTGTTCCTGAAACTGGGATTGAAAACGCTCAATTTGTTTTTTATCTTGGTTTTATTTATTGTTAGCTTTGTTAACTCTTCACAAACTTTTTAGAATTAGATGTTTTACAATTTTTTGATCACAATGTTTTTGTTCTTTTCATTAATTTCACTAAATTCACTATTACAAAGCGATTTATTACAAAGTTATTAAATCTACGTTTTTATAATTTTTGATTACAATGGTTTCGTTCTTAAACATGTTCAACACAAACAAAACTTTAAAATTATTATTCTTAAGACAATATTCTAAAAATTCTTAGGGAAAACTCACTTCAAAGTTAAAAAAAACTCACTTCAAAACTCTATAAAACTCTCTAAAACAAACTCTTTTTTACAACTCTCCAAAAACAAAATCTCTAAAAAAAAACTCCTTTTAAAAACTCTTGTCTAAAACCAACTCTAAAACAAAACTCTTTTTAAAAAACGAACTCCAGATTTCCTCGATAACTTCTATCAAGGGTAAAAACTCAAAAACTCTTTTTAAAAACTCAATAATAACTCTTCTTAAAAACTCAATAATAACTCTTCTTAAAAACTCAATAATAACTCTCTTTTCCCAAAAACGCTTTTTAAAATAAAAAACTCAAAGAACTCCTCGAGTCAGGCCTTAACACCCTCTTTTATAGGCGTCTTGACCTGCTCAATTCACTGATGGTGGGAAATTTAGTCACGTTGCCCAGAACAGGTGCATGAAACATTTGCCCTAACTCTGGGTGACGGAAACAAGAGTTGCATCGTCATGAAAAGTGTTAATTCGCGTATTTCACTCTTGTTGTGAAATACGATCGAAACATTTGTAATGAAATGTGATCGCGCCCGTCGCGCGCTTCGCTTCTGCCGATTGATATTTTTATGGTTTTAATGTTGGAATTATGGCGGAAGCGTTGACCGACGGTATTTAGGTGAATTGAGGAGTTTTGATGATTTTGCATAATGCGTTTAAGAATGGCATATGAAAGATACAATTTTGCCTAGGGTTTATGCAGTTGTTTATGCAGGTATATGGCGGGTGCGTTGACCGACGTTAGAGAGATGATTTTGCATAATGCGTTTAAGAATTGTATATAAAAAATGTATTGGTCAGATAGGAAGTATACGATTTTGTATAGGGTTTAGGCAGGGGCATTGACCGGGCTGCATATGAAAGAAATAAGAATTGCTTATGGTGCTTGAAGGATGGGTCAATGTTCTGGCTTAATACTTTGTACCTGTTGTTTTAGGTTAAGTGATGTATTGCATTCAGGTTTAGAAAAGTCGAAATGCAATTCATCACATTCCTTACCCCCTGAAGAAAGAAAAATGTAATTTTTCGAAATATCACCAAAAAATGATTTTGTGTTCTTGTGCATTTTGTCTTTTAGTTAGTTTTTTTTTTTTTTTTTTTTAAACCTTTCAATTTTAATTTTAAAATATTTTATATCAAGATGTTTTTGTTTAGTCTTCTCATGATATATTTTTTTTTTTTTTTTTTTGACATTATTTAATAAAAACTTATTTTTTTTTCTAAATCTTAACCTATATTATGTTCAGTTTTTTTTTTATCTTTATTTTGATTGTTTTGCTGTTGCGCTTATATAAATTTAATATATATAATTTTCTTTTTCTTTAACATTTAATGAAAATTTATTTTTTCTGAACCTATATATTATTAGGTTCATTTCGTTTTTTTTTTTAAATATTTTACCATACATTGATACAAAATTCCGTTTTTTTTTTTTTTTTTTTTTTTTTTCAAAATTCAATTATTTTTAAATGGGTCAGTATATTTTAGTCTAAAACTTTCAAGAAAATAAAAAGCGAATGAAAAATTTCCAGTTATTGTCTTTTGTTATCCGACGGTAATGGGTTTTAAAATTTTAAAGCTAATTTTGGTGTTTACCTCGACTAATATTTTCCTTCAGTCGATTATTATGGATGCGAACAAGTTTGTTGCGAATTTTGAGAACTGAGTTCACAGTGCTAGGGGTACTCATAAAGTGAAACAAGTTTTAGTAAAAATTTAGGAGTGGGTAGGAGGTAAGTGGGGTGGCATAGCTTAATGTGAATTTATTCCTTCCTGTGGAAGTTGTTAGGGATTGTCCCGACTACGGAAGGGTTTTAGTCGGTTATTATGTATGCTAATTAGTTTATTCCGAATCTTAATAGTTGAATTTACAGAGCTAGGGGTTTCTTTTATTCCGTAGGGTCCTAGCCAAATTGGACTTAATTTATTTTTACGACTTTCGTTTTTAAGCAGAACCCAATCTCCGACTTGGAAACTTTTGTTGACGGAATTTTTGTCATAATAGGTTTTACTTTTCATTTTGCTCGCCAATAGATTTTCTCTAGCCTTTTTGTATGCCTTTTGCAGTTTGTATTTTAAGAGGTGGTAATAATTTTCATCGTTATACAATGGTTCTGGATCTCTTTTCACGCTTGTAGGAAGTTCAGCGGAAAAACCGTATAATAAGTCCATGGGAGTGAATTTGGTTGAAGCATGTATAGTGTTGTTATGGACGTGTACTGCTTCTCTAATCCATTCATCCCAAGTGGTCGGATATTCATTTACGAAATTTCGTAAGTATTCCGCGAGAGGTCGATGGGACCGTTCGAGTGCTCCATTCGTTTGGGGATGGTAAGCTGTTGTTTGTAACTTTCGAATTTTCAACAGTTTACACAATTTTTTGAATACGTCGCTCAAAAAATTGGTTCCTTGATCAGTGACCAATTTCTTGGGTATTCTATATCTTGTAATAATTTGTTCATAGAATGCTTTAGCCACTGTCTCAGCTTCACAATTTTCTATTGCAACGCAATCGAAAAATCGGGTTAGGTCATCCTGGAACGTGAGAAGATATTTATTTCCCCTATTGGTTACTGGAAGTGGACCGACTATATCTAGATATACTTTGTCAAAGGGGAGTAGTGCCGTGTCTGTAATGACCATTGGCATACGCGTGTAGCGTGAATATTTGTTTACTTGACACAACTTTTGACAAAGTTTTCGATGTCTTTCACCATATTTTTCCACCGGTAATAGCGTCTTATTCGGTGGTAAGTTTTGAAAACTCCTTGGTGTCCACCTAGAGGACTATTGTGATAGGTCGTGAGTACAGATTCTATTTTTTTTCGGTCAGTTAATTGCTGAATATTTTTTGTGGAAATAACTGGGTCAATAGAATCATCTAAAGTTTCAAAATATTCACTTTGTTTATTTTTTTCATGGCCGTTATCAGGGGCATTGTCTTCGGGTAATTGCTGAGTTGCAGTTTTATCACATGAATTAGTTGTTGTTGTACTCTCGCTTTGATTTGGGTTTTCCATCTGTTGTTTATTTTGTTTACTTTGGCTTCGAGTTACAACTTGTATTCGTTGATGATTGTTGGTCGAATCGTTTATTTTATTCCTCACCTCTTGTTCCTCAGTTTTAATCATACCGCTGTGTTGTGATACATTTTCATGGATTGAAGTTTTTGGGCTTTCGTTGAGCATTGTCTCTTGGGTTTTTTCGTATTGTTGTTGTTGGAACGTTGTATTTGGATTTGTCGTACTTTTGAGTGAGGGAATTCTACTCAGCGCATCAGCTGCAGTATTTAATTTACCTGCCTTGTACTGAATTTCGTAATCGTAATCAGATAATTTGTGACGAAAACGTGTAAGACGAGTTGTAGTGTCCTTGACATTGAACACTCCTTTTAAAGGCCTATGGTCGGAGTAAACGATGAATTTACGTCCTAGTAAATAACATCGAAAATGTTTAGTAGCCCAAACTATTGCCAGCAATTCTTTCTCTATTGTTGAATATCGGCGTTCAGCCTCATTCAAGGTTCGGCTAGCGTAGGCTACTGGCCTTTCGTCCTGCGATAGTATTGCTCCAAGTGCTTCTCCACTAGCATCTGTGGTTAACGCAAATGGTTTAGAAAAATCTGGATATACCAGAAGAGGTGGAGATGTTAAGGCTTCTTTTAGTGTTTCGAATGCCTTTTCACATGAGTCATTCCACGCAAATTTACTACCCTTTCGAAGTAATTTCGTAAGAGGTAAGGCCTTTTGGGCAAAATCTTCAATAAATTTTCTATAATAATTGGCAAGACCTAGGAAACTTTGAATTTGTCGAATAGTTTTTGGACGTGGGAAATTTTTTACACAAATAATATTTTGAGGATCGGGGAGAGCGCCTTCTTTCGTACATTTGTGTCCTAAATAAATTACTTCCTTTTTGAGGAAGTGACACTTCTCGGGTTGGAGTTTAAAATTGTGGATCCTGAGACGTTCGAAAATATCCATCAATTTTTGGTTATGGTCATCTAGGGTTTTCCCGTAAATGACCAAATCATCGATGTATATGAAACACTTTATTCCTTGTAACCCTGTCAAGGCGTGATTCATAGCCCTTTGGAATGTAGCAGGAGCCGATTTTAATCCAAACGGCATCCTGGTAAATTCGAAATGACCAAATGGAGTGCTAAACGCTGTTTTTTCTCGATCGTTTGGCTCAACTTGAATTTGATGATAGCCGCTAGCTAAGTCCAGTGTGGTGAAATAAGTAGAGTTTCCCAACTGGTCCAGAATCTCCTCGATTCTAGGCAGTGGAAAAGCGTCTCCAATAGTGACGTCATTCAGTTTCCTGAAATCCACCACTACTCTCCACTTCTTTTCGCCGTTTGCTCCCGCTTTCTTAGGTACTACTAAGAGAGGGGAGTTCCAGGGACTTTTGCTAGGTTGGACTATTCCTTCTTCCACCATTTTATTAACTTGTTCGTTAATAACTTTGCGGTGGGTTTCGGCCAAACGATAATTTTTTAAATTTAGAGCTCCTTGGTCCTGACGTATTGGTATTTTATGGGTTAATACCGTCGAATGGGTTAATTTATCATTAGATAAATGAAAGAGATCGTGAAATTGAGAGCAAATGTTTATTATTGATTGTTTTTCTTCGTGGTTTGCCTCGGGATCCATCTGAATTGATTCGATAATTTCTCGAATTCTTTTGTACGGTGGCGATTTAAATCTGCTGTTTTGCCTTAAATTTTCTTGGCAAAAAATTCTGAATTTCTTTACTTTAGCGATTTTTAGGGGTACCTTGTTCATATTTATTTGATGTGTATTTGAATTTAGAACGCTAACCGTAATCTTTCCATTACGGGGCCGGACTAGAGTATTAGCCATGTAAACACCATTGGCGATTTCTCCGGACATACAAATTAGATCGCTTGTTTCGTTTTCGATAGGTAATTCTATTATTTTTTCAGTGCGTGGAGGAATTACTACATCAGTTTGGCAGTAATAAAGTTTTTGGGAATGTTGTTGTTTATTTGGAATATTGTAATTGTTGTTGGGATAAACATTTGAATTTGGATTAATATCCCTATGTGCGGTTTTGTTTTCCGCGGACGGCTTAAAAATTTGAATGTTGAGTTCCTTTTCCAAAATTTTGCACAATTTTCTAACGTCATCAATTGTTTTGAGGGAATTCCCTGTTTGTTTGGAGGGAACTGTAATTGTTTGGTTTTTGATTAAATGAGTGTTTTTTAGGTTGTTTAGATTTTTGGTAGGCATAGTTGATGCATTAGTAGTGCTTTTTGATGGAACCGTTTCAATTTTGTTTTGTTTTGACCACGTTGCCTGCTTGAGTCGTCTTGAGCGACTGGGTTGTGGAATTTTTACTATCTCTGCGTAAGATTTGGATGATTGGGCCACGGCATTTTTTGCACGTGGATCCGAACCTACGGTAGATAGATCACAAGTGACTAGGTTATTCCATGTACCTGACCTTGATAATACCTTCTGAGTCGTGATCTCAGATTTGGTTGTTTTGTTCAAGGGGTCATTGGAATTTTCTAGCTGATTCACTTGTAGTGATTTAGGATTTTCAGAAGTTTTATAAATCGGTTTGTGAATATCGACCTGGCCGTTTTCAGTTTGAGCTTTCGAAAGTTGGGCCAAACTCTTCTTTGAGCTTGGATTCGAATTTGCAATCGTTTGAGTTTGAGCCGTTCCACTTTTATATCGACCTGCCCTTAACATCACTTTCTGAGTCGCGATTTCAGATTTTGTGATTTGGTTCAAGGAGTCATCTATAAAGTCAAATTTAAACTCGTGCTCTGATTGCAGCGCTTCTATTGCTGGAAAATGGAGTCGTTTCATAATGCAATCTATTCTACTTCTGTTCCATAAAATATCCCTTCCTATGATACCATCGCAAGGAACCGATTCATTATCATTAACTACGTGGAATTCACAAGTCAATGCTTCTTTAGTTGGATCGCTCATCACAGCAGTCATTTTGGCTTCACAGATGCCTATCGATCGTTCAGATGCACCGTATAAACCAGTCAGAACTACTAGTCTATTTTTGTTAATCGGCGTATCGGGTTTTAAGATCGATCGTCTAATTAGACTTACATCTGCTCCTGTATCCACCAAAAATTGAACTGGTTTTTTACATGCGATGTCCACATCCGCGGTTATAACTGCCTCGCGAAAAAGTTTTTGGTATGGGATAATTATTTCATTTTCAGGCGTTGGGTCGGTTTTCTTTTGGGGGTTCAGTTTTTTGGGAGTTTCATTGGATTTTTGAGACCTCATTGCAATAGGCTTTTTGTTTTTGAGAATGGTTTCGGAGTTTTTAGTTTTCAAGGAAGAGTTTTGAGAATTCTTTGCAATGGGTTCATTGAGGTTTTGAGTTTTATTTTGGGATTTGGATTGTTTGAGAGATACTTTAGCCTTTTCCTGTTTCGTAGCTTTGGTTGCATTTTCAGGTTTACACCCCTTTTTGGCTTGGTCTGAAGATGGGTGTGGAGCTTCAAACCCTATTGGTTTCCCTGTGTCGATGGGTTGGAAGTTGAGTTGGCTATGTTAGTTCTCTGTTCCCATTTTTGTTTAGCAGGACACTGATTTATATTATGGGTGTCTCTATCACACCAATCACAATGTTGAAGATTTGAGTAGTTATTTTTGTTATTAATATTTAAATTTATATGTGCCTGATTGCGTTTTGGGGTAGATGTTTGGAAATTTGAATTATTTGTTTGTTTCCAACAACGATCTGTACTGTGGCCGTTAGTTTGGCAGTTATTACAGAAGTATTGCCTTGTTCGGCAATCTTGGTATTCGTGACCTAATCGCTTACAAAAGCTGCACGTTGTAATTTTGCTGTAATTTCTTTGTACATTTGTGGGAAAGTTAGTAGGTGGTGGGTTTCTGGAAAAATTTCCTTTTGGATTTTGACTTGAGTTTGGGAGAAAACTTTGATTTGAAAAACTATTATTTGGGAAATTGGAGTTATAGTGACGTTGCGTTGAATTAATATTATGTGAAATGTTAGAAAAATTTTGAGTCCAATTGCTTGCATCCGACACATTTGAAGAATGTTCGAACGAATAGTTCATTCTTCGATCTTTATAGGCTTTTAGTTCAGTTTTTTCTATTGTGTCGGCTAACACCATGAGGGATTCCATTTGGTCGAGAGTGCTACTCATTAGGGCTTGCCGTATTGTCGGACTTAAAATTCCCACTCGATAGGTAAATCGAACTTCCTGTTCGATTTCTTTAATGAGAGCAAAACTGCCTTCGGGGTATTTAGCTAGGACTGTTTTGTGCATTTCTGTATAGATTTCTGTATAGAATAATATATGTTTAGATAGAGTAGAAAAAGTTAGAGATTTGGGTGTGTTTTTCTGCTCCAATTTCTCCTTTTCTGACCATATCGATAGCATCGTGAACAAGGCTAATTGTGCTCTTGGTTTTATAAAACGCTGGTCTAAAGAATTCAACGATCCGTACTTAACTAAAGCTTTATACGTCACGCTTGTTCGACCTATCCTTGAATATGCTATTCCGGTATGGGATCCCTACTACGACGTTCATGTTAAACGCATTGAATCAGTCCAGAGAAGGTTTCTTAGATTTGCTCTAAGATATCTTCCGTGGACTGATTGTATGAGGCTGCCACCTTACCTTTCTCGCCTTGGTCTCTTATCTCTACAATCTCTTGAAATTAGGCGACAAAATTTCAAAATTGCTTTTGCCTTTAAAGTTTTATCCGGGACTATGAACTCTCCGGGTCTACTTAATGAGTTTCGCATTTGTGTTCCTTGTCGGAAACTCCGATCATATAAGCCACTTGTTGTCCATCCTCATCGTACCAACTATGGCCGCAATGAGCCGATTACATCAATGTCACGTTTGTTCAATGAAAATTATAATTTAATTGATTATTGTTTGAATGCCAATCAGGTAAAAAACTTACTTCTCCGAAAACATAATTAATGATTGTAACATTAACATTTTCTTTTCTTTTTTACATATATAAATGTTTAAAATGTAGTAATCAGCTCTGTATTGATGAAATGATAATAATAAATTAACATCCTAGATTTTTATTAATCGACATCCGAATGCTTGTACTGTCTCTCCAGGAGTTTGTGCACACCTCCTTAATTCGACATATAAATCGTCTAGGGATTTTGCAGGGGCAAAATAAGCGATCATCATTATTCAGGATTATTTTGATGTTAAATGTCACACAAGTTTTTTGTTGCGATGACCCGGATATCATTTGTCACTACACAACTAGTTTTTAATCACTTGTACCACTTGTCGTTATTGAACTGTGGCCTCGTTAAACAAGCGATCCTACCAACTGCGCCATTTAATGTGACACTCACTATTAAACTGTTCCTGAAACTGGGATTGAAAACGCTCAATTTGTTTTTTATCTTGGTTTTATTTATTGTTAGCTTTGTTAACTCTTCACAAACTTTTTAGAATTAGATGTTTTACAATTTTTTGATCACAATGTTTTTGTTCTTTTCATTAATTTCACTAAATTCACTATTACAAAGCGATTTATTACAAAGTTATTAAATCTACGTTTTTATAATTTTTGATTACAATGGTTTCGTTCTTAAACATGTTCAACACAAACAAAACTTTAAAATTATTATTCTTAAGATAATATTCTAAAAATTCTTAGGGAAAACTCACTTCAAAGTTTAAAAAAAACTCACTTCAAAACTCTATAAAACTCTCTAAAACAAACTCTTTTTTACAACTCTCCAAAAACAAAATCTCTAAAAAAAACTCCTTTTAAAAACTCTTGTCTAAAACCAACTCTAAAACAAAACTCTTTTTAAAAAACGAACTCCAGATTTCCTCGATAACTTCTATCAAGGGTAAAAACTCAAAAACTCTTTTTAAAAACTCAATAATAACTCTTCTTAAAAACTCAATAATAACTCTCTTTTCCCAAAAACGCTTTTTAAAATAAAAAACTCAAAGAACTCCTCGAGTCAGGCCTTAACACCCTCTTTTATAGGCGTCTTGACCTGCTCAATTCACTGATGGTGGGAAATTTAGTCACGTTGCCCAGAACAGGTGCATGAAACATTTGCCCTAACTCTGGGTGACGGAAACAAGAGTTGCATCGTCATGAAAAGTGTTAATTCGCGTATTTCACTCTTGTTGTGAAATACGATCGAAACATTTGTGATGAAATGTGATCGCGCCCGTCGCGCGCTTCGCTTCTGCCGATTGATATTTTTATGGTTTTAATGTTGGAATTATGGCGGAAGCGTTGACCGACGGTATTTAGGTGAATTGAGGAGTTTTGATGATTTTGCATAATGCGTTTAAGAATGGCATATGAAAGATACAATTTTGCCTAGGGTTTATGCAGTTGTTTATGCAGGTATATGGCGGGTGCGTTGACCGACGATAGAGAGATGATTTTGCATAATGCATTTAAGAATTGTATATAAAAAATGTATTGGTCAGATAGGAAGTATACGATTTTGTATAGGGTTTAGGCAGGGGCATTGACCGGGCTGCATATGAAAGAAATAAGAATTGCTTATGGTGCTTGAAGGATGGGTCAATGTTCTGGCTTAATACTTTGTACCTGTTGTTTTAGGTTAAGTGATGTATTGCATTCAGGTTTAGAAAAGTCGAAATGCAATTCATCACACACCTGTAAAATCAGAAACCGACTGAGCTGATGAGCAAGCAATATTGCTGTTTTGCTTGGCCCACACACCCACACGCATCAGCACCTCAGCCGAACGGCCATACGATGGTCGGTTTTCTATTGTCGGGTTTCGCAGCATCGCGGCCAGCAGCAAGCAACATCGCATCGGTTCGCCGTGCGGCTTTTTCTGGAGCACCCAAATTCATTGTTGTGTGCGGTTGCTTCTTGTGAACTTTGTGTGTGGTGAAACGTTTTTTATTATAGACTTTTACTTACAATTAGTCATATGTGTTTTTACTTTGCTTTGTGCGCTGTAAATTGGAGAACACTCGAGTCGGTCGAATGACCGAAAGAGTCGGTATTGCGTTTCGAGTGTGTTTCGCTAAGGGGCGAGTAGGAAAGAAGGCCACAAGCATAAACAAATTATATAAAGACTGTTTTTCTCTAACAACTCTGCTTTGAAAAATAATCCCCCAAAGCAGCAGATATGCATGCGGTTGGCAGCGCACACGAGCAGCGGAGCATGTCGGCTTGGCCGAAGAAAAACATTGAAATCGTTTTCAAATGAAGTTTTACCGAAATCGTAGTTTTCTACAACTTTTGGGAAAGTATCGCTAGCTTGTTTATGGGAATAACGTCCGGGAGGTGGATGGAAGGGGGTCGAAGTCGGCGAAAACTCGAAATCGCAAAAACTTTAAAAATTTGTAACATCTGAACGGCTTCCCCGATTGAGATGATATTGAACATTTTGGAAAGATACAGAAAAAGATATTTTTTGACACCTTTCCCCTCACTGTCAGATTGTAAAATTCAATTAAGGCCCGTTTGCTCGTAATGTTCTTAAAAAACTAAGTTGTGCTTAGCCTACTTAAACAGTAGAAATTCTGGGACTTAAATAATTTAAGTCGCCAAATCTAGTTGGTGCAAATGGCCCTTAGTGACAAAATTTAAAATATCTCAAAAAAGACATTTTTATTGATTTTTTCTGTAAATACCTACCATTATATCATACAAATTCGCCAAATAAAATTTGGGGGTTGTGGATTTTTAAAAAAATTTCAAAAAAAATCAAATACAAATTTTTTTTATATATTTTACTGATTTTCGATTGGTTTTTATGTTTTATGTACATAATATTATTGCAAAAGTTTTAGGAGATTAAAATTAATTAGAAATTCATTTAAAAGAAAATGTTTTAAATGTATCACCATTAGAAACATTTTTTACTTCGAGAAAATTTCCGTCTCGAATAAATCTGTGAAAATTTTGAGTTCCTGGAAGTGTTTTGACACTTTCAAACCTTTGAAGTTGTTGCTGTTTTTCTCGAAATATTTTAAATTTTGTCACTAAATTGAATTTTACAAATGACGGTGAGGGGAAAGGTGTCAAAAAAAATTTTTTTGTGACGGTGAAATTTAATTACCTTTCCAAAATGTTCAATATCATCTCAATCTGTAAACCAGTATAGGGATTCTGACCGTACTGTCGATAAGTATCGACAAGCGACTTATGTGCACATATTCAACTTTCTTTTAATTGTGTTGGTGGATACAGCACACTAATGCAGGTTTGACTTCCAATGCGATTTCCTTCACTCATGTAACACTAATGGTTTGACGTCTGGAAAGCTATTCCCCATTTCCAACGTTTTTATCGACATTTCCAAGGGATATCGCTTGCTTTATGAGGTAGTGATAACAGTGCGTTTGCGTATAAGTTTAGCGCACACAAAACACGAAGAGCAGGCGATATTAAAGTTCGATTGGGCCCCACTTCAGTCGTGTGCGGAGTCAACTTTTCAATTATTTCCACTGCCACTGCCTGTGGAAGCCTACACGGTTAGCAAAATTGGTGTAATTTTGATAAAAAAATGTATGCATAAAAATCCATCGGATTTTTTTTAATCATATTTGCTATTTATCAAAACAAATGTATGGAATAAATGCGAAATTTTGTATCATTTCTACTTGATAAATCGTGGATTTATCAAAACGATAAGACTTTTTGTATTCAGTAATGTGATATACATAGAAAATTTGAGGGTAATTTAAAGCAATTTACACCACGATTTCCAACCGTGTATATATGTATTTCTATAAACCTACAAAACACATAAATTTAAAGTTTTAACCATACATAAATTACGCTTTTTTATCTTTCTTCGGGTATCGGAAAAGGATCTGACGCGTCCCGTAGATTTCGTCT
The DNA here is from genome assembly GCA_964034945.1 of Chrysopilus asiliformis. NCBI lineage: Eukaryota > Metazoa > Arthropoda > Insecta > Diptera > Rhagionidae > Chrysopilus > Chrysopilus asiliformis. Next base: position 58,160,174 of record OZ035962.1, read on the forward strand.
CATTATTCGCATTTGATTCCTCCTAAAGTAATAATAAATGGGTACTGCGGAATTCATTGTCTTTGGTAAATTATTAAAAACACTATCTAAAGTTTTTCGCGGTACATTTGCGGCTGTCAAATTGAGAATTTTTGAGTTGCTTCTTACACTTGCAACTTATAAAATTCACATCGGGCAGGTAAAAAATTCTTCATCGCTGCGGATCTTCAAGAAAATTTCCTAACTTTAAAAAAATTCCCTCTTATCGACATTCCACTGGCGATAAGTATCGATTATGCTCAGAATCGGTGTACAGTTCAGAAGTTACAAATTTTTAAAAATTTTATGATTTCCAGTTTTCGCCGACTTTGACCCCCTCCCCTCCGCCTACCGGACGTTATTCCGCCAAACAAAAAAATACGGGTAACTTTTTTTAGGTCCCTAACTACATCCAAATGAAAAAAGTTAAAAAAAAACAGAGGTGACTTCCAAGCTCCATACAAGTCGAGTATGAGTTGGTGTGGAATTAACCTTTAACGGTTCTTACATATCTCTAACGGTTCATGAGAAAATTTGAAAAACATAATTTTTCACATAATTTTTCTCTTTTGAAACTTTAAATATTGCAGAGGAGTCATGTGATGCTCATATCTGTTTTTTTTTTCAATTATTTAAATTATGCTTTAAATTGTTTAACGAACATAAATTTACTTGCTTTATTAAACTACAGTTCTGTGGAAATTTGCTAAAACTTGATATTTACATTCTTAAAATTTTTAACAAAGCAATGTAAAAATATGAACAAAATATAACAAGATAAAATTTTTAGTTTGCTGATTATTTTAACGTTTAAAATTCAAAATAAATTTTTAATTATCGAACAAACTAAAAATTTTGTCATGTCACATAATTATTGTAAGCAGTCAAAATATTCAAATCGAAAACCTATGAGGAAGGAAAAAATACCCCAAACCGAAACACACTTGCCCCCGCTTCGTGTCGCTTCCATAAGACTTCAACGAGAATAAAACTAGGAAAGAAAACCGGTTTTAACAAAGGGCGAACTGAAGCAGCAACATGTATAGGCGATCACCACGGCTGCTCGTGGCTTCTCGTGGGCGCTGCCAACTAGTCGGCAGCTGTTACGTCACGATGGGGGATTATTTTGAATTTCGGTTTTGTTCTAATTTGAGTTGTTCGAAAAAAAACAGTCTTTATATAATTTGTTTATGCCACAAGCAATTTTTACTTTGGTTCGCTGTAAAGTGGAGAACACTTGGTTGGTCGAAAGATCGAAAGATAAAGAAACAGGTTGGTAATGTAGGGTGTGGGTGCTTTAGGCAACCATTGCCATTGGTAAATTGTCGAAAGAATTGGCACAAAAAAAATAAATTAATTAACAATAGATTTCCGATACATATTGGATTTCAGTAGGGTGTGCAGTGAACACCCTCGCACCTTAGAAGAAACGTCACTGGATGTAACACGGAAAAAATTATCCATTCGATTCCTCCATCTCATTGAATAGATACGACGAAAATGATTAGAAAATGTTCTCTCTGCTTCGTGCTCCCTAGTCTAAAAGTAATTAACTTTTAGGCCGTAGCACAGAATAACAGAAGGGAATCGAGGAACAAAAATTTTTGATGTGCGAAGAACTTTCCGAGCCTTATGTAGCTATCTAATTTCCCTTGTAAGCACACGAATTGCTTTATATGTGTGCCCAGAAATCATGAATCAATCAATTGATTCATGCCCAGAAATGGCGGATGAAACTCCAGGGGGTTGCCAGAATTAAACTATTGGATGTGTTGATGCACATAATTTTATTCCGCTAAAATCACAAAATGGAAATTCGCGGAAATTTAATTTAATTCATATCCCTAATAAAAATTAGTATGTATGAATTAATTACGTTGATTTTTTGAAAGAAGCGTTAATGCTCGTCGCTCAGATTCTAGTAGAAACTTTTTTTTATCAAAAAGTTAATGTAATCGACATTACCCCAATAACCTATTCTGAGACTAAACTTTTAGATCCGACAAATAATTCGTTGAGAACTTAAAACCAAACAAATCCAAAAGATGAAATTCAAAGTTCAGACATTTATTGAAATTCAAATCTACGCGCCTTTTACAATTTTTGAATCACGAACCCTTGAATCAGGTAATACCGAACAAAAAAAACATCGAGATAAATGTCGGAAACGTTTTGAATTTATGCCGATTTATTGTGTAAAATCGTGGATGTTGTGACGTGTTTATTGTACGCGGAGAAGCGGCGGATAACGTAATTATTTTAAAAAAATTTGATTTCCTCGGAATTACGAGAAAATTTTAGTGTTTCCTAAATTTTCCCCCTTTTTTGTATCTAATCGAAAAAGTTTACCTTCCTGGTGGTACCCTAAAAAACGTTCTGTCGGAATTTTTTAAGCTGTCCGCGGAACATTGCTTGACGAGGCATTTTAAAAATTCCAATTTTAGAAATTCCAATTTTAGCATAATAAATAGTTGTTCCAACCTTTCTCGGAGGCATTGAACTAAAAATGTAAGCAAACAGACGTCGTTTTGTTTACAAGTGATATGCGTTTGTGTGCAAAGAAGAAAAAATGCAAACAGGGTTGCAATGGAAATAGTTTTTGGTTGATTTTCAATTTTGGCAGAAAATGAGTTTCTTGGAATGGATAAAACCAAAACTCGATCGAGTTGTCATTTTATCGATCCGGCATAGCGTTTTATGTTCTAAAAAGTGTTTTGTGTGAGGAGAAGTTAGATTTTTTCGATTGCTGGAATAATGAAAAAAATTCCGTATCAAACCCTGCAAAACAAATTTCGCATGTTATATTTTTTATCTCTTTTGCGTGTTCTGTTTGACTATGAAGGCAAGAAAAGGAATTCCGGAAAATTCGAAGATTTAAAGCGAGTCGAAGATATTTTTTTCTATCGCCGATTCTTCTCTCTACCGTGCGACATTGAAATTCTCGATTGTTTCCCTTCTGTTATTCTGTGGCCGTAGCTAGTGAATGATAGGGACATTTTTCCCCCCTTCGAAGGGGAAATTTGTCAAAAATTTGTTCTAAGAGTTTATTCTCTAGATTATTTGTTCTCTGGTTTTGCTGGTACACCAAAAATAAAAGTCAATATAGTGCCTCCCTGTGTTAGTCTCAATGTGAACAAGAGCAATATTTCATCCGTCCTAGTTAGACACCTATTTCAACCATTGTGAACAGGCTCTTAAATATGGAAATTAGTCACTAAAATACGTCCCTTATTTTGCGACCCAAAAATCATTCAAAATGGAGAGGGACATCCGAGTATCTTTGCTTGTTCGGCGCAGAATATAACTACATTGGCTGAAATTCGCAGTCAAATGACTGTGGTGGAGGAAAGTAAATTGGTTCACGTAACATTTATGTGATATTATAAAAAAAAATACAAACCAATCTACCGGACACGATCAATCCCAACATTAGAATGGAGACAAAGCTTCTAAGTATAAAAAATTATTGAATTTCTTGGGTAACCAAAACGTTTAACACATGCACGCAATATTCGATATTTTTTAAATATCACTTGAATTGTAAGCCAAAAACACTTCAACCGTTCTTTTCCTACACCGCCTTTACAAATAAATGTCACAAAATTAAAAGGCAAAACACATTCCGCGTCTGTAGCAGTAACAGGGAAATGAGACTTGATGCCCGATAAAATATTGCATTTCGCACAGCATTGGGCGTTTTCGTTTTTGGCACCGGAGTCATGGCACCGAAGCAATTGCTACCTGTCAAAAATGAAGTCTGCTACCAAGAGTGCTGTCCCCGTGTTCGAGTATGCCGGAGTGAAGAACTGTCAAAACCTTCATAATGGGAGATCGCCGGTCAATTCTTGGATTAAGTTTTGCTGTTATTCATCAATTATTGAAAGAATTTGATGAATATTATGCTGCACAATTGGAAGCTAAAGATATGGAGATTATATTAATTATATGAGCTTTGCTATTTGGAGAATCTAGTGCCGCACAACCTAAGAACAGTGACTTTCTTCGCTCACAGGATGTAATATAAATCAACACAGCCATAATCGAATTTATAGAATTTGAGGAACAGTTCAGTTTTAATCAAGTCATCTACTATTTCCAAAAAATATCATATTTTACCATTTATCCAATTGTTTAGCATGTATCTATCGCTCGTTTTGATTGATAAATAATTACCCGTCGAAACTTTCACATTTCCTTTCTTCTAACATGATTTTTGTCTGCAAAAAAAACTTTAAGATTCAAAATAACGACCGACCGTTTCTTGGTGTCATTTGCTCCCGTACCAAGACTAGGTCCAGCGGTGCTACCACCAAGAGTCAAAAGAGCTAAACTCGAACAGCCGGTGTCAGAATCATCTGACGCCAAAGTGGCAAATTCGAACAGTTTTTCTTGGCACCAGGCGTAAGGTGCTAGCACCGTGTCAAAAACGAAAACGCACATTGCAACTACAATCATCACCAAGACCGCGTTTGTGATTGCAAAATAGTCAGCTATAGTTGACAATTTGTAACTATCTGTCGTTTGTGAACGCCGTAGCTGACTACCTAGCTACAGCTCTGGTCAGCCGTGGATGAAAATAGCTGACTACACTAGTAGACTATTTCTGACTATGCTCAGTGAGCAGAGGTAGAAATAGTCAAGTGTAGCTAACACATACATAGACAGTAACTAACACAGGTATATTTAGTCTAACCTCTGGAGCCCAATGAACGCAACGCGAACGCAATTAAAACGCACAAACTGTCACGCATCTACCTGAGCTCTAATTTTGTATTATGTAACAATGCGGTTTCCGCAAAATTGCGATATCTGCAAAATTAGAGCTCATGTAGATGACATATGATTTAAGATCGCGTGGTAAACTTGAACTTTTTCGCAATGCGGTGCGAATTCGCATTCGGTGTGCCAAGTGCCTTCAGTCAAAAAGACCTGACACCTAATTGTATACAACGACCACAATGAAAATTATTAAAGTGTTCGCTGCAACCGCAACGATTTTTTGTAGTTGTACTAGGGATGCAAAAACATCGAGGTATCGTTGAAAAATATCGAATATTAACCTCGATGTTGAACAGGCCGATATATCGAGGTATCGATGTTGTTATCCACAATGTTAGACTATGATTACACACGGACTGAATAAACCGACTGCTTGGACCTCTTGTGATTACACGAGATAAACTGAACCCCACACCGACAAGTGGAACAAATGAAAACTGGGCCATTTAAGATAATTTATCGGCATTTCGTAGGATTGTGGGGCCAAATTAAATTTATTAATAATTTTTATAATATTACTGATTGTATAAAGACAATAAAAGGGTAGAATTTTTCATAAATAAATATAGCACACGTAAATAAAAACTATTCGAGATGCGCACGCTTTGGCGTCTACAAATCGAATGATTTTTTTTCGAAACAAGTGAGAATATGTAGCCAATCACACGTTCCCATGAATCATATACAAATACAACAGATTGCGCAAAGACGAGTTTCATTTTGGTAAACTTCTGCGCATGACGTCACAAGAGCGTAAAGAATTGTCATCGATATGAGATTTGTTCTGTTTTCGCGTAAAAACTGGAATTTTTTCTGTTTACTGCAATATGAATATTATTTAATTTTATAAATTACACTTTGTGAAAATAAATGAAACACAGCTAAAATTTTTCCTTTTTCTTGCACAGAGTTCTTTATTTAATTTACGTATACTAAAATACATCCTCGATGTGAAACAAAGTTTTTTTACTTTAATATCACAGTTATCTAAAGATTCAGACAGTGTTATTATCTTTTCTAATGTCTAAATGTTCTTCATTATTGTGAAGAAAAATTTTATCTAATGCCGTGACATGAGTTATTATTTCCTCGGTCCACCTTCGCTCAAATGATTAACCCAAGAATAAGTTGTGTCCTCCAACGGATTAACACTGCAGCATTGATTGCTTCGTCATGCAAAGGCTCCTTGTTTTGTTGTAACAAATCAGCAATTAATTGTTTTGACTGCTCTTCAGCCATCCTGGTTGTCCGACTTGAAGTTGCAACAGTTTCGGAAATGCTAAATAAAGTTGGAATAGCATTTGCCTTCAATTTTCGATGATGTACAAACCCTGTAAAATATAAACATTACTTAGAGTTTTGCTCTTTATTAATATCTTACCCATTTCATACTCCATATTATTTTCGAAGCAATCAGGTACAAAATGTTGGCTACAACTTCTTGCAGTTTTTATATTAAATGTATCCTTTCTTTAACAGAAGTTCGTTTATTTCCTCAATAAAAGTTTGTCCTTGGGAAATGTATGGAAGCTCGTCTTTTCACTGCCTTTCTTTTCGTTGTTGCACACGGCACAAACACCCATTTCAATGTCTTAAATATTAAACATTTAGTTCTTGAGGTTAGTTTTGATATTACAGCACTTTTAATTACTTTTCAAACACTTAAAACTGAGATAAAACCACAAATTCTAACTTTTCCATATACTTATTAAACACCTACGCGCAGCTGACGTCACAATCTCTTGACAGCAAAAATCCAACATGGCGGACCTGCGCATTGCGCAATCTGTTGTATTTGATTCATGCGTCGTTCCTATTAAGGCCCCCATCTACGAGTTACATGTATGACATACATCGGTGTTTGCGCACGCCAATTTGATGGTGGATGGGCAAGTATTCCTGTTTGCGCATGCATGTATGACAAAATCAAAAGTTTTTGAAAGCCGTCATGCCGCATCATCATACCGCATACATGCATTCTAGTGGATGGCAATGTTTGCGCATAGATGGCGTGGTTAGTACGTTGCTGATTGCCGGCGAGATGACAACCTCGATCGGGAGTAAAATATTTTGGCGAGAGTTTTTGGAATTATATAGAGATTTGCCGGAATTATGGAAAGTGAAAAGTTAAGCATATAAAAAAAATCACTTAAAAATGCTGCATACGAAAAATTAGTGGAAAAAATCAAGGAAATTGAATCGAACGTAGATCGGGAAATGGTTCGCAGAACAATAAATAGCATTCGCTTCAGCTACAGGAGCTGAAAAAAGTGGGAACATGCGAAAAATTCGGAGCAGTGTTGATGACATTTACACGCCTTCCCTATGGTTTTGCTGTCGATTTTTTTGCGTTTCTCGATTTTTTGAGCGATGTGAAATTCGCTGTCGTTCTGCCAAGCAAATTTTTTAAACAGTTTTCGTGTTTTTGTTTTTCTTTTAAGCCAAGCAAATTTTTTAAACAGTTTTTGTATTTTTGTAAGCATTCAAAAATTATGTTTCACAGTGTTTTGAAAATCACAAAATATTATGGAAAACGCAACATACTCAATGATGGCCTATGACAAACTAATGTATGCATAGTATGCAAAAAATATGGGAGATTTGTATGCAAAATTTGGTATGCGCAAACAAATAAAGCTAGAACCTGAATCGTATGTCGATGCGTCCATCCGGTAGACAGTTTTATGAGGTGACAGTTGGGTACGACAACGAGTCACCTCTTCTTCACTTTTTTTGCACTTCTTCTATTAGTTTATCATCGAAACAATTACTTTCAATTTGTTCCATACTTAAATTGCTTAAATCGTAACCAAACTTTTGCGAAATGAAATTTCCGTGGGTTGCCGCATGTAAAAGTAGAAAGTCGACCTACTCTATGCGGACAAACGCATTATTATGGGAGTAGCAGCCCGTTGATTTTACTTTGACCGCATCGAACTGTCAACGTGACGGACGCATGGCGGACGCAAGGACGTATGTTTCTGGTTCTACCTTAATGTATGTCATACATATATCTCGTGGATGGGGGCCTTTAGAACATTAAGCCCGTAACCGATTCACCGGCAGTAGCAGTAGCAGTGGCAGCAAAATGTTCTGATTGGCTGAAATCCGACAACATGGTGACACATGCAGTGAAAATATTTTTGCTGCTCGGTCATCTCAAGTTAGTGAGGTTAGGTTCTTCAAAAAAAGCGCCAAACGATATAAAAACATTTGACAGCTAAAAGAAAATATCAGTTGTGGTCAACAGAAAACTTTCTTCTACAAAATCTACGACCCTGTGCAATTTACGCTAGAGCCCTGTCGCGTTGTCAACCCAATACAACCTCCCAATAAATTCTTGGTTTAATCAAAAATATCAAAAAGGTACAAAATTTGAGATAACTTGAGAACTGTAAAAGATATAAATTTACGGTAAATGGCAAAAATGTAGAAAATGTTAACATCTTTAATTATTCTTTTAACTGATTTGTCGAAAAACCGTTAGTTTGCAAATTATTCGAAAACATATGATTTTTTACATATTAATGAAAATATCTCAATAACGGTAAAATATAACGGATAACGGTAAGAAACAAAATTGTGCAGAATGCTATTCTCATTAATTCACTTCATACATTCAGTCAGCAAAAACCCGTTAGTTTTCGAGATAATCGCAAAAAACTGTTCTTTTGGAAATAACGGTTTATCTCGATAACAGGTTGAGATATCGAGTTATAGTTAAAGACAAAAGTGTGGGAAATTTTATTTTCTCCAAGTTTTGTCATACTTAAGGCCACTAAAAAACGCGTAGTTTGGGAGTAAATCGAGAAAAACGAAATTGCGATTTTTGAAAAACCGCCATTTTGGATACTTCCGGTTAACGGATTTCCACCAAAAGTTGATAGGATCGTCCCATTTCAGGACCCAACATGCCTATAAAATTTCATGGCGCTAGCTCTATTAGTTTTTGAGAAATCTTGTACACAGACTGACATACTGACAGACTGACAGACTGACAGACTGACAGACTGACAGACTGACAGACTGACAGACTGACAGACTGACAGACTGACAGACTGACAGACTGACAGACTGACAGACTGACAGACTGACAGACTGACAGACTGACAGACTGACAGACTGACTGACAGACTGACAGACAGACTGACAGACTGACAGACAGACAGAAAGACATTTTTTTAATATGACTCCAATCGACTCAGGAGTGATCGGGAAATGTTTTTTAGGCAAAATTAAGAGGTCGAAATTTTTCATGAATACAATACTTTATTATACTCCGTAGAAGAAAGTAAAAATCAACTCAGTTTCTTTGAAGACTTAGTGTGTGCTTAATATTAGTTTTTATTAAAAATGGAAAAGATCAGTATCTTCATCTTTCATTATTTGGAAAATCTAGTGTAAAAACCATGCATCTCACGTTCATTTTCCGTAAACATATCTCTGGTCCACACTCTACTTTTAAGGCTAAAGAGGTTTACATTACTGGTGTACATTAAATACGTGAGTATTACGTTAATAGTCTTATTGAAAAAATTATATTTTTTCAACATCATTAACAAAGAAACAAAAAAACAAAAAACTGAATTTGATCTGAAATCTGACACGCCATCCAGACCTGCCGGAAACTCTGACATAAATGTTTGCAGAAATGTCATTAGAAAAGTCTGTTGTGACGTAGGTGGCCTGCTGATTCTGGCATGACATTTCAGTTCCAGAAATGCGTTGAGCAATAAACAACTCAGAGTAGTAAATATGACGATCTGTGATTTAACTTTTTTCTTTAAAATCTCCGCACTAAAATGAAATTCGGCCTCCTGCTGCCCCCACGATGCATTTTTCAAATCATTTCTTTGTAAAAATTACTTTTAAACAGTATTCGTTTATAACACGGAGCCACTCTGCACGTGAAAAATTAGAATCCGCCATCTTAAATTCCATTTCTGTTACGATTTCTGTTAGCAAAGATGTCAACAAAAAATGTTAGACTTTTAGAGCCTGTTCACATTGGTTGAAATAGTCCGACTAAATAGGACGGATGAAAAATTGCTCGTGTTCGCATTGAGACTATTTCAACCAGTAGCTGTGAGCAATCAGACTAGCGTGAAACATTTGGGAAACGGAACATTTCAAGTAATACGTGGCTGCCTTTTGCTCTGCGACGTGTTGTATCGACGACGACCGAAACAATAATGACAATGGAACACGTTCAGTGTGGCAGCCAACCAATCAGAGCACTACAGGCGGAACTCTGAGAATGGAGTTTTTAGTTTTGAGGATGATTTTCCTATCAGCAGTCCCACTTCCTCACCTTGCCCTAATGTTGCCAGTTTCTGTCCTATTTAGGCGGACTATTTCAACCAATGTGAACAGGCTCTTATGTCGTAACAGCTGACATTTCAATCTTCACTAGACATAACATCAGATGTGATAGCGACACTGACGGCATTCATGGCAGGTGTGGATTAGTAGTGAGACACTAGTAACCGAATGTCAAAATGTTGCTGCCACTGCATGTGAAATCCAATATGTTTCAACGAACAGCATTTCTCTATTTACTGCTACTGCTACCAGGGTTGGGACTTGAGGATGTGGAAAAGGTACTATTTTTGCCCAAAAAGGGTACTAGATTGAGATAATGTGGTACTAGATTTTTTTTAAACTATCGTGCAACCAAAATCGTTTTTTATGCTTATTACATAGGAGTCAAAAAAAATCTAAATCTCGTAATTTTAGAAAAAAAAAATCCTTAACCCATATGGATTGACTTTTGCGTTGTAAATATAACCGTTTCGGTCAAAAAATACTCTAGAAAAACTCCAAAAAACCAATAAAAATTGTCTAGATGTATTTGTTTTAAATTTTCGCTTTTATTTCAATTTTAAATTTTTGTATAAACTCCATCTAAAAACTTAAATTTCGAGAAGTGTTTTGAGCTATTGCTAATATAAATCATATTTCCATGGCCTACGGTTGATTTTCATGTCTCCCTTAATAAGACGAATTCATTAGTCTTTAATTAAAGAGTTGTGGCAGGATCATTTAAAAAAAGTACTTTTTTTTCTAATACATAGAAAAGTGATGGCTTTTTAAAGGGAGCTATAAATTCAGATAAAATCATTTTTTATATAAACCATGAAAAGGTACCAGGTTCATGGGCTGTGGTATTTACTAGGGTACTAAATGAGTCAAAAAGGTACTAGATCTAGTACATATGTACTAAAGTCCCAACCCTGACTGCTACTACTGGTCAACGGGCTTTACTCTTCATACAATGGGCATTTCCATACACAGTTGTAACGACAACACATAACGACAATCAGTTCGAGTCCACATGCTGTTGTTACCAGTTGTGTCAGTTTTGTATGTGTGAGTGCGAATATTGTCATTTGTGGTTTGAACGTCAGTGGAGAAACGTCGTAGGGCGAGAAATCATAATTTTCTTGGCAGTATTTCAGAAAGGTAACGTTGAAATTTTATGTGTTTATGTTATTTTAAATTGTATATGTTGCGGTTTTTCTTTGACCAACCCTGAATGGGAACAAGTGGATGACAGACGCACGGTGTGTCAACTTAGAACAAAAAGTCGATTTCATTGTATAGTTCCGATTTCCAAAAACGGCGGCGCACATGTCGCATGTGTTTTTCGCTTTTCAAGCATGATGGCGCGCTTATCGCCTTTATCTTTTTGACGTTGAATTTCTAATTTTCAAATTTGAATTGGCGATTCGATTTTTCGTTAGTTTCGGAGATTTTTCAACGAGTTTGACTACAAATCAAGTGAAAAGTTTATTTAAAGTGATGTAAAAGATATTTCAAGTGCTTTAAAGTGATGGTTGGGAAAATTAAGTGTAGTGTACCGTTTTGCGGCGAAAAAAACGGTGTGGTAAATTATAGATTTCCCAATCCCAAAACGAATTATGAAAATTTTTTAAAATGGAAAAGATTGTTCAATTTTAAAAAGTATACGGACAAACAAATTTATTCAAATTTAAGAGTTTGTTCGGAACATTTTGAGCCTAGTTGCTTTTCAGTTGGCACGAATAAATTAAATCGAAATGCGGTCCCGTCTTGGTATATACCAGGTATTTTTTTTTATATTCATTGCTGTTTTGAGTTATTATATTTATTTTATTTTTAAAGAAATACTCGAAAGTGACGAGGAAAATATTCCACCTACCATAAAGTCTGTACAAATTCAACCGGGTGACGAAAACTTGTATACTTGTGGTATGTTTTGATTAAGAATTTGTTGGTTTTAGGCATACGATATTCTCTGGATAATTGCACGTAGAAAAAATCCTTGGCTTCTTGTGCAATTATGAGGATTTTTTTGAAGCGGTATCGGATACGCGCAAATCCTCATAGTTGCACAATAAGTCAAGGATTTTTTCTACGTGCAATTATCCATAGATTATCGTATCAATATGTATTTATCAAACATTTTTTAAATGTCTGCCTTCTACAGAAATTCCTTGTAAAGACCTCGAATTTGATAATGATAACGTTCTGCAGTCATTTTTACCTCAAGGACCACAATTAATTTCTCGAATTAATAGTACCGTAGCTCAATCAGTCACTGTTCCTCTATCAGTTAATAAAAAAATTCAATCATTGACCAAGACATTGAGGCGTGAGGTAAAAATTAAAAATAAACGGAAAGCAGAGTTGGTCAAACTTAAAAAAGTGCTGCACACCAAGCAATTCACAAAGTTGTCAACAAAATTATCACCTACGGTGGTTAGCTTTATTACTAGCCAGCTGAAATGTGCATCGAGAAAAAAAAGGTGTCCGTTACACAATCGATGACAAAATTTTGGGAATTACGTTAATGAAAAATAGTCCAAGATCATATCGCTTGTTACGGCAATTATTTAATCTGCCAAGCCGCTCAACGTTGAATAATTTACTTAACAAAATTAAAATTATGCCTGGATTTGATGAAATGATTTTCGATTATTTGACAACAGTTGTTCAGCACTTGGAGCCAAGCCATCGATATTGTAGTTTGATTTTTGATGAAATCAGTCTGTCTGCGCATTTAGACTACAACAATTCTGACGACAAAATTGTTGGGTTTGAGGATTTTGGAAAACATGAACAATCTTCCAAGTTTGCAAACCACGCAATTGTTTTTATGCTACGTGGTGTAGTCAAAAAGTGGAAGCAGGTAGTCATGTTCAACTTGGTGAAATCAACTTGCTCCTCAATCGAAATCAAACATGCGATTGTAAAAATTGTTACAGCTGCTCAAAAAGCTGGTCTGCATGTCGTAGCGACAGTTTGTGATGGCGGAGCCACTAATATTGCTGCAATAAAACAACTTAAGGAAGAGTCGAAATCACGATCCGAGATGGTTGGAAAAGAATTCCGAAGTTGTGGTTTTGAGGTTAATGGAGACATCATCAATCCCATAATCGACCCGCCGCATCTCATCAAATTAATGCGGAATCATTTTATGGAAAAAAATTTGGTCTTTAAAGAAAATAATAATAAAAAAGTCGGCAAATGGGACCATATTGTAAAATTTTTTTAAATGGATTCTGGAATAACTGGCGTCAGAATGACGAAATTAACAGAGCAGCATGTTATTCCCAATCAAATAAAAAAAATGAAGGTGTCTCACTGCGTCCAAGTGCTAAGTTCAACGGTTAGCAACGTGATGATGTACATAATCAAAATTTGTAAGTACAACCACATTCATTTTACTTGAACAATTTGAACGTGTAATCTAAACAACTTATAAAAATTTCAAATAATTATAGGTGAAAATACTGGTTCACCCAATATTTTAGGAGTGAATGCGGAGGATACTGCATCGGTAATTATGTTCCTGGATCGATTATTTGATTCAATGAACGGCAGTATTCCTAAACCTTGTCCAGGAAAAGAACTGCGTGGACCTTTCTCCGAAATACAAGAAAAATTTTGGGCGGAATCTAAACCAATTTTAAATTCGATGTATTTCGTGAAAGACGAAAAAACATTCCGGCCACCATGTATAAAAAATTTTATAAACAACATGGACAATTTCAATGAAATAGTCAAACGGCTTAAAAAAATGGTGTGAAATATATTTATCTGTGGAACTTCAATCAGGATCCTGTAGAAAATTTTTTTGGTTCTGTTAGGTCAATGAATTTTCGGAACATTAATCCAAACGCAATACAGTTTCAGAGTAAGCTACACATTTTTATAAACATACATTTTTAGTCTAATTTTTTGATTAGGTTTGGTACTATACTTTTCACTTCTTCTATATTTTATTTTCTAACTATACTATTTCTTTTTACTTAATTATAGGTATTTACAAATCTTTGCTTATAAACAATTTAACTACGGCTCATTCTATCGGCTCTAACTGCATGAAAGATAATAACGTAGCACTTATAGAAAATTTGAAAAAAATTTTAACCACAAAATCAAATGTACCGCAGATAGAAAATAACACAAATTTTTCATTCCAATCTCATTCACAATCAAATTCGAAGCACCAATTTCCATCATCAAGTATTTCAAGAACATCTCTTACAATAGAAAAAAAAATAAGCGCATATGTTGCTGGGTTTTTAATAAAAAAGTTTAAAAGAGAAGCGAAAAAGTGTAGTAACTGCCAAAGCTTTATTTATCAAAACCCTGACAGTGATTTACACGATTTTATAATGGCAAAGGAGTTTTCAAAATTTCAAAGATTATGCTATCCAAGTTCGGAATTTATAAATAATTTTATAATAATAAACAGACATTTCGTTAAAACGTTTCCGAAAATTTGCTTTTTATCGGATATTAAAAAACGCCTTAAAGATTCAGTGAAATCAATCATATTTTTTCAAAATCCATGTCCAAAACATGGCAAAAATATTATTAATTTGTTTATAAATTTCACATTAAAATTACTAATTAATCATTACTGCTTAAATATTAATAGGCGCATAACAGGATCATTAAAAGATATCAAAAATTGCACCGATGAAATTCAACGTGAGGCTATACGCTATTATCAAGTGCACTCTAAAAAAAATAAAAAGATTTCTAGTTTAAAAAAATTAAATTAAATTATACAAGTCGCTAGAACAACGCATTCTTCAGTTATAGTGAATACAAAATGTGGACAGACTGACTTGACTGACGGACAGATGAACGGACATCCTTATTATTTTTCCGGAAACTAGAAATTTTGCGTAGATCCGTTATTTGTAAAATGCGAGGCTAAGTTCGTAAATGGGGAAAAATGGACCATTAGGGGGGATACCCTCCATACGAACGAAAACATTTTTTGCCAATATCTCAAAAACGCCGCATCTTATCAAAAAAGTGCAAGAACAAAAGTTATTTAGGATAAGATTCTACATAAAACTCCCATACATCAAAATCCGATTGGAATAAATTTAAAAAAATCTTATTAGACAGTCTGACTTCAAATTGGAATTTTGATACAACTGTTCGCCGTTCAATTAAATAACCATACGGGTTTTCAATAATTGCCAGCTTGGCAATTATAGCTTTTGTTATGTTTAAAAAGGGTTTTGCATGTGGACGCATTTTTTTGTTCGTTTTGTCATCAAAAGACATATGTTATCAAATTTGTTTCCATTCAACTGTGAAATGGCAAATAGCATTTTACTGTAAAATTAGTCCAAAAGCGTCTTAAACGTTTTGTTGTTTGTTTTTTATGTTTTTATTGGTTATATATGGATTGAATTTATGTTGTATTATTTTAAGTATTGTTTTATTCATTTGTTTTACTTTATATATGAACTGCTCATAAAATGTGATTTCTTGTACAATGTTAGTTATCTAGTATTGAATTAAACAAATTTTGTCTTGTTATAGAATTTTTATGGATTTTTACCAATAATTTGTGATATTTTGTACAACTTGAAAAATGAAATATTTATGTATAAATTTATTTAAATTAAAAACAATAAAAACAATCTGAAAAATAATGGTTTTTACAATCTTTTATTTATATATATTTTTTATTATTTTTTACTTTGTTTTTTTTTTGTTAAATTTTGAATTTTTAGCGGGAAAAATCATCAAGGACACACACCAAGTTTAGCACAGGTTAGAACTACCCAATACACAAACCAAAATAGTTACGATTTCAGGCACTGAAGCGTCGCAGCCAATAAGCGAAAGTTGGACGTCTATTGTTATATATTGTCTATGGACAGACGAAAAAAGAAAGATGGACGCGTGGTTGTAGAAAAAGTTTTGTCTTAAATAAATTAGTTAAAAATACAAAATAGTGACGTTGTTTTACGGTCCTTCGAGTCAAAAAACAGGAAAAAAGCATTAAACAAATGCAGTTGGAAATGGCGCTTCTGGAGGACAAAGAGGCGAATTTGGAGTGTTCAATTAGGCAATCCAGTATTGCATCAGCTTCCACGATTGGGGGTTTCAATAAAGACGACGGTGTTGGTGTGAATGTCTCTTGTACCGACGAGACAGTTGTTCACAGACGTAGCAGCATTGATGCACCAACACACACACAACATATTGAAAGCCGAATGCAACGAAACAACGAACACATCGTCATTCCTTCATCTGTGAAAAGTCTTCCACACACACTTGGACAACAACAAAATTTCCCAAAATTCCACACAAACACAGCGCATGCCAAAGGGAATTATTTTTCCATGGGGGAAATATTTCCAAAACGTCAAATTATAGCAAAAGAAGGCATTGTAAATGAATGGTTGGGTTCAAATCAAGTCGGCGTGAAAGATTATAAAGTGTTAACCAAGCCAATTGTCCAAAAGGAAAAAGTTGAATGTGCTGGTTCAACTGAAAACATACAATTAATAAAATTAAGACGAGACATGGACAAACTAACAGAAGAAATTCGAAAATGTAAGTTACAACAAAACTCGCAGACGGCGGATAGTTGTGGAAAACAACAAGGCACACACACTAACGAGGTAAGGTACGATGAAATTTTAAATACTATGAAAACCTTTATGGGACGACAGACAAAAATGGATTTACCCAAATTTTCCGGCAATCCTGACGACTGGCCATTATTTGTTTGCGAGTATTATCGGACGACAAAAAAAGGAAATTTCACTGACAGTGAGAACGTCACCAGATTGCGCCATGCCTTGAAAGACGAAGCCCTGGAAGCTGTCAAATCGTTGCTGATTGCCTCAAATGGATCCGAAAAGGCAATGCAGATGTTGGAGAGGCGATTTGGTCGTGCTGAATTTGTCATTGAGTCCCTGATTGTTAAAACAAAGGACATGGCCTCACCCAAAGACGACAATCCAATGTCAATAATAAAATTTGCTACAGCGGTTGAAAATCTGACGACAATGCTGGAGTTGTTTAATCGTCCGGATTATCTCGCTAATCCACAATTGATTAAAGACCTGCAAAGAAAACTTCCGTTAATGCTTGGGAACTTTTGGGCCGATTTTTTGGTTAAGTTGCTCGCTGAGAAGCCTTACCCAGATTTGCGTGATTTTTAAAATTGGTTGGAAGAAAGATCTCATGCAGCCAGTATCCAGATGCCGTTGGCAAATCTCAGGCAGACAGAGACACGAAAAGCTAGGGGAAAAATAAATGTCGCATCGGAACAATCGAGTCCTGATGAAACTACCAAAATTGATAAATGCAAATTGTGCGCTTTTTCTTGCAAAACGATTGCAGAGTGTAATAAGTTCAAAAATATGAGCGTGGATGACCGTTGGAGTTTTGTGACCAAATCCCGATTATGCTTTTCCTGCCTACGAAACAATCACTCGGCAAGATTTTGCAAAAGTAAAAGCATTTGCAATATTGACAATTGTAAACGACCGCATCACAAATTGCTGCATAAACCGACAAATTCGACAAGTCAGCCACGCTCCGACATGAGGACTGTGCCCGAAGTTGAACAGCCGCAGCAACAGGCGCAGAGTGTGACTCAGTCGTCAGCAGTGAATGAGATTAGTAGTGCGGACGAGGGCGGAGTTGAGACAAAACTCAGGATTGTACCGGTAAGTCTCAAAAATAGTTCGATTGAGATTAAAACATTCGCTTTGTTGGACCCTGGCGCAACATTGACGTTGCTACGAGACGATATAGCAAATCAATTACGATTTAAAGGAAGCGTTTCACCAATTTCAATCCAATGGGCTAATGGTGACTTGATAGAGGAAGAAGAATCCAAGAGCGGGAACTTGCAAATTTCCGGCACATACGAAAAGGCGAAAACCTTTACACTGAGAAATGTAAGAACAGTGAAGAACTTACCTTTGGTCCAACAGACGATCGACCGGGAATGTTTAATATCAAAATGGCCGTATCTCAAAAACATTGAATTTGAAGGATACAAAGACGCACAGCCAACAATACCGATTGGTGAAAATAATGGATTGTTAACAGCCACAAGACAGGTTATACACAATAAGTGGAACGATCCTATTGCAAGCAAAACGTGGTTAGGATGGGCAGTGAGTGGGAATGACGGCACCTCAAAGACAAATAGAATTTTCCACATCCATTACGCGGCGAATTCAGAAGATGATCTTCACAATTTAATAAAATCTTCATTTGCATTGGAAGAAATGCTGGGAGGTAAGACGGACAAACCAAGATCCAGAGAAGACGACAGAGCTTTAGAATTGTTACAAGCTACGACAAAGCGGATTGATGTTGATCAATGGGAAACTGGCCTATTGTGGAAAAACGACGACATTAAACTTCCAAACAGTAAACCGCTGGCAGAGAGACGACTCCATCTTCTTGAAGCAAAGTTGGACAAAAATCCCGAAGCAAAATCTGCATATGGGAAAATTATCAATGACTACATAAAAAAGAGGTATCTTGATAAAGTGAACGAAAGTGAACTGGTTGGAGAAAGAAAATGGTTCCTGCCGCATTTTTTTGTGTTAAATCCGATGAAACCCGGGAAGATGCGAATGGTGTACGACGCTGCCGCAAAAACAGATGGTGTGTCACTCAACGATGCACTTCTTCCAGGAACAGACCTGCTTAAGTCACTGCCGGGCGTGTTGTTTAGATTCCGTGAAGGGAAAATCGGGTTCAGCGCGGACATAAGAGAAATGTTTCACTGCATAAAAATAAAGGAGGAAGACACCAATAGTCAATTGATTTTGTGGCGCGGTGATAGACGCAATGAACCTCCCGATATTTATAAGATGACTGTAATGATGTTTGGAGCAACATGTTCGCCAAGTTCCGCCATCTATACTAAAGATTGTAATGCTACTGAATTTGAAAAGGATTGTCCTGAAGCGGTCAATGCAATACGAAATCAACATTATATGGACGACTATCTGGGGTGCGCCAAGGACGATGATTCAGCTAAAATTCTGATTGCGGACGTGATCAGTGTACATAAGGCCGGGGGATTTGAATTGCGAAATTGGTACAGCTCCTCCCAAACAGTTCTGCATTCTGTACCACGACATCTTTTGCCGAAAAACGATAGTACCTCCATCAACTTGGACAAGGAGGGTGGCTTGAGCCGTGTTTTGGGTATCGTGTGGGACACGCAGATTGACTGTTTTACTTTCAACACGAATTTCGCCAGAATCAATGTCGACTTACTTGATGGCAAAAGGAATCCGACAAAAAGAGAGGTGTTAAGAATCGTCATGTCCGTATTCGGCCCTTTGGGGTTCCTGGCACATTTCGTAGTGGTTGGCAAAATGCTTTTGCAGTCTGTTTGGCTGTCAGGAATAGACTGGGACGATGACGTAAGCGATGACTTGTTGCCGCAATGGCACAATTGGCTGAGTAACCTGAAAGACATTTCATCAGTAAAAATACCAAGATACTACTATAAAACAGATGAACCAAAGATGACCATGGAGCTTCACATTTTCGTTGATGCTAGTGAAGCGGCCTATGCAGCAGTGGTATACGTAAGAATTATTTCAAAAAGTAATATTAATCTTTCTTTCGTTGCAGCTAAAGTCAAAGTTGCACCATTGAAGCCGTTATCCATACCGCGCCTTGAGCTTCAGGCAGCTGTTATTGGGAGCCGATTAGGTGCAACGGTCAAAAGGGAGCACGATCGAAAATACGACAGATGTGTCCTATGGACTGACTCTACTACCGTGTGGCACTGGATTAACTCGGAAGCAAGAAGATATAAGCAATTTGTGGCAAACCGTTTATGCGAAATATCGGAGCTGACAAATGTGCGTGATTGGAGATGGGTACCGTCTAAGTTGAACGTCGCTGACGAAGCGACCCGGTGTACGCCGAAACAATTCGAGGAAAATTGCCGCTGGTACAAGGGACCGTCATTCCTTTATGAAGAAGAGTCAAAATGGCCGAAAAACAAAACGACTTCATATCCCGATCATGAAGACTGTGTTGAATTTATTGGTATCGTGACGACGGCTCTATCTTTATCATTGCCAGATGTATCCAGATTTTCCAAGTGGGAAAAATTGATGAGAGTGACGGGGTGGTTGATTAGATATGTAAACAACTGCAAGGTACAAAATAATGTAAGACGGCACGGTGAGCTCATGCCGGACGAGCTTTTGCAAGCAGAACAGTTGTGGACCTACCAGAGCCAGCAAAAGTCATTTGGGAAAGACTATCAGTGGTTGAAGACTGGACGACAGCTAGAAAAGAGTAGTAAGTTGTATACACTGTCTCCCAAAATCAACGAAAAAGACCAGATCGAACTTCACGGACGGCTAGAAAATCTGGCCAACGGCAGGCTTGGTCATTTACAAAGACATCCTGTGATTCTAGACGGCAAAGATGACTACGTGCGACTTTTAATTAAACATTATCATGTTGAAGCCAGACATATGGGACACGAAACTGTATTAAACGATTTACGTCAAAAGTACTGGATACTGAAAGTCAGACCAGCCCTACGACAGATTCGACATGAATGTAACACCTGTAAAATCAAATTGGCGAGACCGGAGTGCACCATTATGGGGCAACTGCCCGTTGCCAGGTTGTCATCACATGTGCCACCTTTCACGTATACGGGTATTGACCCGAAATGAACCGGAAGCTCTTACTCCTAATCATTTCCTTATTGGGCGTTCATCAGCTACGGCTCCGATAGGAGAGTTTGACGACAATGACCTTATACTTCGTAAACAATGGAGAGCCACACAAAGAATTGCGCATCATTTTTGGACCAGATGGAGAAACGAATTTCTTCCCAATCTAAACAAAAGGACAAAGTGGTACAAACCAGGTAGGCGCATTCGAATAGGAGATGTGGTACTACTCATCGATAAAGACGTTCCGAGAGGCTGCTGGCCCAGGGGCATTGTAGTGCAGACTTATCCCGGACAAGACGGCGAGATACGGGTGGTCGACGTAAAAATTGGAGACAGGATCTACAAACGCCCAATAGTAAGCTGTGCATTCTAAATTTCGAAGATGGTAATGAAGCCGTCTCAGCCGACTCCAATACCGGTGGGGAGAATGTTGCGGTTTTTCTTTGACCAACCCTGAATGGGAACAAGTGGATGACAGACGAAAAAAGAAAGATGGACGCGTGGTTGTAGAAAAAGTTTGACTTAAATAAATTAGTTAAAAATACAAAATAGTGACGTTGTTTTACTGTAATAGTATATTTATATTTAAATAGACAAAAATGGATAGTATTCATACAAATATTGGGGTTTTAGTTGTGGCAACATATAACACGAAACTCACAAGATAAGTTGATGTGTTCCCTTCGAGACACTAAATGCGAATGATTACGAATAAACAAGTGAAAATTTCTTACCCATGGAAAATTTTTATTGCTGTTTACTTGTGTTAGTGCATGCAGAACTTTTGGTCACACCGCGTCTTGACCTGGGATTTTTCATCGCAGAGATTTTTGATTGACCAATCAGAGCTCGAGTTGACGGAGGGGAAAAATCCCAGAGATAAATTTCTTGAAATCTTGCAATAGCAAAATTTCTTGGAATTTCACAATTCAAGATGGCGGAATCCAATTTCTCCCGACAAGTAATTGCAAAAATAACTAATTTTTACAAAATACGATACAAAAAGCTTTGGAAGAGAATATATAACATTAAGGGGTTTTTCTTTTCGTCTGTTCTTCTGTTTCAGCCTTTTCAATTTCACGTATTGCATTAATTGCGAGAGCGGCGACTATGTGTTTTCTTTTCATCGGCATTTTGAGTACTAAATTTCAAGAGATTTTCGGCCCAGCTGTCAAAAAAATCTTATTGCGGTGAGATATTTCTTCGGATGAAAAATTGTTAATCAAGACGTGGTGTCACTCTTGAACTTCGCCCAAACGTTCATCACTTGCAGAACCCCCACCACTAGTCGTCACTGACCAATCAGAACCCGATCCGCAGATGCAAGAATACACATGTGGAAAGGCCCAATTAGTAGAGAAACTAATTTTAGGACTAGAGGGACTAGTTTTTAGATAGATTTAATTTAGCCACTCAAAGATTTGTTTAAATTCTCTTTGGTATCAATTTTCGGTTTCATCTTTCTACAAGATTTCGCAAAAAATACCAGAGCTAGCCATGAAATTTTACAAAGAAGTTTGGTCCTGATGTGGAAATCCGTTAACCGGAAGTAACAAAAACGGCATGGCGTAGGAGTACCCAAATACATTTTAAAGTAGATAATGATTCATGATTTGAAAACTAGAGGCGTGGACAAACATTTTGTGATTAAAATCATTCGATGGAACTCGGGAGAAACTAGTTGATAAAACAAGGAGAGAAAAAAAGGCTTAATGTTTCGTTCTGTTTAACACCCCCCATAACAACTGATGAAATGAAAACATTAATAAATTTGGAAAATATTTCACATACCTTCTTCTTAAAACTCCATTGCGAAACAATCGTCATTTTTTTCTAAGAAAAGAACAAAAACAATATTAACGTCACTTCAGATCAATAAAAGTCAATGCATTTTTAGGGAACCAGGATTTTTTATATACCCCCTAGCGGGACTACTGTGTAAATTGAATATGGTCGTAGGGATGTTTTTATTAAAATGTGTCATTATTATTGTTAGTTGAATTGTTTCCCAAACGTGCCTTTTTCTATGAAACTAGAGCCATGTAATACGAGCTGCCAAAAATTATGTGCAGCGACATTAAGGCACTTGGCACACCGAATGCGAATTCGAAAAAGTTCAAGTTTACCACGCCATCTTATTTCGTATGTCATCAACATGAGCTCTAATTTTGCAGAGACCGCAATTTTGCGGAGACCGCATTGTTTCGTAATACAAAATTAGAGCTCATGTAGATGACATACGATATAAGATGGCGTGGTAAACTTGATTTTTTTCGCAATGCGGTGCGAATTCGCATTCGGTGTGCCAAGTGCCTAACTTTAAAGATTATAGCGAAAACACAATGACGCGTCAAGGCGTACGTAAGTTTTGACATTTCGACGCTTCAAAAGAAAAACCCGTGGCTTACTATGGGACGATTTATAATGGCGCTTCGCCTTGACGCTTCAAAGCGCTCTGACGCTTGGAGTAGACCTACTTTCTACTTTCAGACCCGTTGGCGCTTTGAAATTTGAATGAAAATTGCGTATTGTGAGTGATTCTTGGAAAATGGGGGGGCAAATGATGCATTTATGAAACGATTAATTAAAAAAGAGAAAAATAATGAATATTTATGCAATCTAAAATCGAAATTGTGTGAATAACAAGACAATAACAAGACAAAAATAAAGTGAAATTAATGCGGAATAACAAGACAAAAAATAAAGTGAAATTAATTCAAATATATTCGCCGATTATTCTAGTGACTTTAAAAGATGCTAAGGATCATCGTGGCTTTTATTTAAATAACTTATTTTATAAAGAAGTCGGCCATGTTTTTAATTCATGTGCTTTGTGTGCTACTCCTGCAACAAATTCTATGTCTTCCAAATGCTTTTTAATTCACATAAACTCTTTATTTCCATTTTATTTGAAATAAAAATAGTGATGTGTGTAGTTCTTACGAAGCGTTATTAGGTTTTAGCACCTATGCTTCAAAGCGTTCAATTGTCAAAGCATGCTTGGTGCGCTGAAATGTCAAAGCTTACGAACGCGTTGACGCGCCATTGTGTTTTCGCTATTAATACGATACCGGTACTGCAGTTAAAATGTGATAGGTTTTACAGCAAATGAATTTATTTTGCTGTCGCTATTGCTGTTGCTGTCGGGCGATTGTAATTCTCACTTAAGTTTACTGGCAAGAATTTTTGTTGCTAGTTACTGTTTTACCTTTTACCGTGAATCCGGATTTATAATCGATATCAATTTTCTTCGTTTTCGTAGTTACGAAAAATATGGCAGATGATGAAAAACAACTAAAAGCAGGTCATCCTCCAGCAGGTATGGTTATGTGGTAAAGTTTTGGCATATTTTAGTTTTGCTACGTGGCAAATTCTACGTACATAGATAAAAAATTGACGATTCAGTTAAAATTTCGGCTTCATATTTCATCTCGCTTTACCTCAGAACACCTAAACGGCTGAATGGAAGTAGTGCCGGACGCTAACATGGACTCTGCTATATTCGGTCAAGTGGTTCCGCGAAAACATCGCGTAGATCGAAACCACGTTAATCGAGCTAACGGAAGATGTAAAAATAGGGGTTGGGTTCGCAAAATGCAAATATTTTACAAAGTCATCTTATTCAAAATCACTCGCTATGTTAATCTGTTCTGTTTCAAGTGACTTCAATCGTATATACCAGAGATGAAAATATTTCTCAATTTTTATAAAGACTCCTGATGAGGAATATTTATATCGACCAGAATAACACTCACTTCTGATGAGGAATATTTATGTCGAGCAAAATAAAACTCAGTCCTGATGAGGAATATTTTTGCCGAGCAGAATAAAACTCTTTTTTAAAGAGATTTAAAATGTTGTGAAAAACTTATACTCAATGAGTTTTTGAAAAACTCCTTGACTTGAAAAACTCTATTCGAAGAGGAATATTTATATTGAGCAAAATAAAACTCATTTATGTGTCGTCAAAAACTTATATTCGATGTTTCTCGCTTTTTTTTGATACGTGGTCTTTTTAATATTATGTTGCTTTTATGGGGTGGTGAGGGTGGATGATGGGTGGATGATGGGTGGGTTAGTAGGGGGTGGGGTGAGGGGGGAAGGGGGAGGTGGAGGGGGGGGGGGATTTTTTTTTCCAAAATTTTTTTTTTTTTGGAAAATAGTACGGAGCAAAATAAAATTAGGGAGGAAATTTCTGAACAGCACATGACTTTTTTTAAGTCCCCCCTCACCCCACCCCATACTATCCCACCCATCATCCACCCATCACCACCCCATAAAAGCAACATAATATTAAAAAGACTACGTATCAAACAAAGCGAGAAACATCGTAAACGATAAGAAAGTCGTGTGCTGTTCAGAAATTTCCTCGCTAATTTTATTTTGCTCTAGGGTATTTTCCAAAAAAAAAATTTTTTTGGAAAAAAAATCCCCCCCCCCCCCCTCCACCTCCCCCTTCCCCTTCCCCCCTCACCCCACCCCCTACTAACCCACCCATCATCCACCCATCACCACCCCATAAAAGCAACATAATATTAAAAAGACCACGTATCAAACAAAGCGAGAAACATCGTAAACGATAAGAAAGTCGTGTGCTGTTCAGAAATTTCCTCCCTAATTTTATTTTGCTCCGTACTATTTTCCAAAAAAAGAAATCACCCCCCCTACCACCCCCCAGAAAAAAGTTTCATACAAAGTAAAAAAAAAATATCGTTTTCATTTACT
The DNA here is from genome assembly GCA_964034945.1 of Chrysopilus asiliformis. NCBI lineage: Eukaryota > Metazoa > Arthropoda > Insecta > Diptera > Rhagionidae > Chrysopilus > Chrysopilus asiliformis. The sequence continues at coordinate 58,185,685 of OZ035962.1, forward strand.
TTACAATAAATAATAATTTCTTATCGTACACTAGCCACACCATACAAAATCGACCAAATGAGTTTTTCGTCAGCTCAGCGAAATAAAACTCATTGGAACTGATATTTATTTTCAGGAAATATTTATCTCTCATTAGAACTGATATTTATTTTCAGGAAATATTTATCTCTCATTAGAACTGATATTTATTTACAGAAAATATTTATCTCTCTTCTTGAGTTTTTCGTCGCACAAGTAAAACTCATCTCCTTCAGAGATATTTTTTCACACAGCGAAAACGTTATTAGTCGTGAGTGAAACTTGAAAGGAGAGATAAAGAGAGAAAAAATAACTCTTATTTTCATCTCTGGTATATACTTTAGCTCGTTCGTGATCCTTGTTACATATAGCGACTCACTTCCAATAGTATTTCTCCGATTTTCAAAATTTTCAAAAAAAAAATCTAGGCGGAAAATTTTTCACTTTTTGTTGAATGTGTGAGTGTTCAAAACGCTCCCATTCCAAGTCTTTCGTTCTGCTCCCAAGGAGGAATTGAAATCAATGGAAAATAAAAATTCAGCATTTCAGTAAACCCCTCAAAGAACGAGAACGAAATTATGGTTTTTACGTTCTTGCTCTCAAGATCTTTACATTTGCGTTTTATTTTTACGTTCTTTGAGAATACAATTTTAATGCTGGGGCCGAAATATCGTTCTCTTACTAATGAAATACATACTTATGTATATATTAGGGTGTATCGAAAAAACGTTTTTTTTGGAAATTCAAAATTCCAAGTTGATAAAAAGTTGTCTCTGTGGACCCACATATGCCACAAAAAAAATGGCTCTATTGAAAAATAATTAGGTCTCCCGCAGGAGGCCTACAGTTCATAATTTTGTTAAAAAAATTGAAATTAAAAAATTTGTTTTTTTAATTAAAAATGAAATAACATCTTTTTAATTCAGTACAAAAAACTCTAGCTTAATAATAAAGTATTTAATTAATAAAAAAACTTTTTATCAATTTTTTTTTAAATAATAAAACGTCATTCTTCGGAAAATTCTTTAAGTTTAAACAATTTGCGGGAGACCTAAATCTTGCAATACAGTATTAGTTTTTTTTATACTTAAATTTCACACTTTTTTGTAGACATTTTTCAACTTGGAAAAAAAAATATTTCATTTTTAATTAAAAAAAAAAATTTTTTTTTAATTTCAATTTTTTGAACAAAATTATAAACTGTAGGCCTCCTACGGGAGACCTAATTATTTTTCAATTGAGCCAATTTTTTTTGTGGTATATGTGGGTCCACAGAGACAACTTTTTATCAATTTGGAATTTTGAATTTCCAAAAAAACGTTTTTTCGATACACCCTATTATATATGTGTGTGCATCATACCCAACAGCCATCGCTCGAGGCTTTCATCCATTTTTATGCGAGACCCACAAACCGCTTTGAACAAGGAGCGAAAACTTAAATAGAAACAATTTCGTCTTAACTTGGGAGGGAGAACGAAAAATGTGCACCGATCGTTCAGAGTCGTACAAACAGTACCGCGGAGTTCAAAATTTCTCTCTTTAGAGAACGAAAGAGAAAGCATAAAAAAATGCACACAAAGAAAGCATAAAAAGAGTATAAATGTGAAATCTGTGAAAATTTAGATTTTGATTTTTAAAAAAATAATTGAACATAGTTTAACATAACAAAATACCCTAAACCAGTGTTGTGCCGCGTAGTCTACGTGATGTAGACTACACCATTATCTACGCGTAGACTATTACTGTAGACAATGGTCTATTCTCTACGCGTAGACAATGTAGACAATCAATAAAATAAAGGATAGCTGATTTAGTTTTAAAATCTCATTTTCTTCAATTAATTTTAACATAATAAAGCACAATTTCCAGGAAGCAATCGCCAAATGCTGTAATGGAGAACTTCGGAGCAAACTTTAGTGGCAATTCTAATTCTTTTCATGCAATCTAAGCGGCTTTTTTTTAAGTTTTGCAATTGAAATCACATTGAATTCTAAAACCTTTTTGCTTTACACATTTTTCAATATAACGAACCGTTTGTTTAAAAAACTGATTCATTTGTATGGGATGGCGTTGCTCATTTAAGAATGTTTAATTTGTTCGAAAAACACGTTTGTGTCTAGTCTTTAGCATAATTCCGTTGAGAGTTGTATTTACAGATAGACGGAAATCTATACGGAAGTAATTCAAATCAAATGATATATGTTCAAATCAAATAATATAAAGGTCAGTCGATTTAGGCTTTGACAATATATGACTCACTAATGACTTCGTTTTGACAGATATGAGAAAGTCTACATTGTCTACGCAAAGTCGACATTGTCTACGCAAAGTCGACATTGTCTACGCCAATGTCTACATTGTCCACCCCAAATCGATTGTCTACGCTATTGTCTACACTAAAGTGTAGACAATTAAAGTCTACGCGTAGAGGAACAACACTGCCCTAAACAATGCTTTAATGTAGGCCGTATTTTATAACACAGTTTCTGATCGGATGTAACCACAAACTATCGAGTATCATAGATTGCAAATTTGTTATCATATCCACGTCAAAAGCGCTTTTATTAAGCGATTAGGAAGGATGAAGACTCCCAATCATATCATACTTAATCATACTAATTATCATACTAATATCACAGAATAACAGAAAGGAATCGAGGAACAAATATTTTTGATGTGCGAAGAACTTTCCGAGCCTTGTCTAGCTATCTCAATTCCCTTGTAAGCACACGAATTGCTTTTGAATGTGTTCAGAAATGCTGGATGAAATTCCAGGGGGTTGCCAGAATTAAAATATTGGATGTGTTGATGCACATAATTTTATTCCGCTAAAATCACAAAATTGAAATTCGCGGAAATTTAATTTAATTCATATCCCTAATAACAATTAGTATGTATGAATTAATTACGTTGATTTTTTGAAAGAAGCGGTAATGCTCGTCGCTCAGATTCTAGTAAAAACTTTTTTTTATTAAAAAGTTAATGTAATCGACATTACTCCAATACCCTATTCTGAGACTAAACATACTACTCTCGAAATGGACACTACAAACTCGATTAATTTCCAAAAAAATTTTGCAAAAAATCTTCCCTGTCGCTTGCATTTAACCAAATTGATTTCCTGAGACAAATAATTCCTTGAGAACTTAAAACCCTTACAAATCCAAAAGATGAAATTCAAAGTTCAGAAATTTATTGAAATTCAAATCTACGCGCCTTTTGCAATTTGTGAATCACGAAACCTTGAATCAGGTAATACCAAACGTCAAACCGAACAAAAAAATAAATCGAAATAAATGTCGGAAACGTTTTGGATTTATGCCGATTTATTGTGTAAAATCGAGCATGTTGTGATGTGTTTATCGTTATGTGATCCGCGGAGAAGCGGCGGATAACGTAATTCTTTAAAAAAAAAAAAAACGTGTGTGCAGTGCACACGCGGTAGAAGTGAAACCTTAGGAAAACTAAACAGCGAGACAATGAGACGAATGCGGTATCAGGGGTGGGATAGTTATAGCGTTTATTTATTATAATATTGGTACCAGGTTCAAAAGTCATATTATATTTTTATTGAAAATCTAATACCGGATTCGTGATCAGCGACCCCAAAAACCCTAAAATGCAAATTTTTCCGGGGAAAATGGGAAAAAGGATATTTATCCTTACAGGACCTTTCGTTTCGAATTTTGAAAATCTAATACCGGATTAGTGATCAGCGACCCCAAAAACCCCGTAGTGCCAATTTTTCCGGGGAAAAATGGGAAAAAGGATATTTTCATTATCCTTACAGGACCTTCCGTTTCGAATTTTGAAAATCTAATATCGGATTCGTGATCAGTGACCCCAAAAACCCTATAGTGCAAATTTTTCCGGGGAAAAATGGGAAAAAGGATATTTTCATTATCCTTACAGGACCTTCCGATTCGAATTTTGAAAATCTACATAGCTAAAAACCTGCTCCTGGCAACACAGATTATTTTGCAAAAAACCGCATCAAAATCGGTCCAGTAGTTTTTGAGTTTTGTAATCTCAGGCAGGCAGACAAACAATAAAACATCCATTTTTATTTATATACGAGTAGATATGTATATATTGCAATTTATGACGAAACATAATTTATCGCCTCCTCTCTCCACTTCCTCCCTCCTAACACTTCTCCCTTCTCCCCTTTCCCTTCCCGTACCCCGCCCTCTTCCCCTACCCCTTCCCGCTTCCCGTCAATCTTGTTTACGATCAATTGACTGGCACCCATCTGTATTCTATCTCATTTTCTCGTAGGCTAAAATATCCTATCTCTTTTTACTGTCGTTTCATCGAGTTTGAAATCACTCACAACGCCGCTAAAGAAGTTTTCACTTCAAAAATTGATTTCGTCGGAATTACGAGAAAACTTTAGTGCTTCCTAAATTTTCCCCCTTTTTTGTGTCTAATCGAAAAAGTTTACCTTTATGGTGCTTTCGGTACCTTAACTCTTTCAGACCCGGTGGTTACATTTGTACACAATAAAGTTTTTCCCAAATATAACAATTTCATAAGATTATTTCGTATTCGAGACCGGTTGCGAACGTTTGTACACATTACAAGCTATCGAAAACAGTAATAGATCTTGGATTTTTTTTTTAAATATTTTCTTACTCTTATTTACCCACTTTATCAACACAAATTTTATCACAACCCAAGGTGTATCAACTAGAGAGGTGGAGTACTCCCGTTTGTATCGTACACACCAAGCGCCAGTGTCAGTGTGCTGTGACGTAACAACCGCGCTCTGAGTGCACCGATGAATATAAGTTTATCTCGGCAGTATCAAACACCAAACGATTTCGATGGTGGGTAGAAAGTGTGCTATGCCAAAATGTCAAAGCGTTAGGGAAAATAAATGTCCAGCAAAAAAAAAACTTTCCACCAGTTTCCTAAAAATAAGGAGTTAAGGAAAAAATGGTTACGATTTCGCTAAATTTCAATTAAAAAAGATAACTCACGTTTAGCGTTATGCTCACTGCACTTTGATAGCAGTGCTTTTGAAAATTAGTTAAAATTGACGCTTTTGAACAAAAAAAAAAATGAAATAAATTCTAAGACGAGGAAGTAAGTATATTTCATTTTATTTATTGAAATAAGTGCACTCAATCAAAACTGTTGTTCTCAATGGAGATATTTTTCTCATTTTTTCTTTGATTTTGTCCTGATTAATACGAGTAGATATGCTAAACTTCGTGTTAACATTCGATGCAAGTAATTTAATCAAAAACTTAAGGAACAGAAAATACTGAAAAGAACGCGTAGAGCGGACGAAGATTTTCGCCAATCTAAATTAATTTCGTCAATCTTAATCAATAATGTACTAAAAAAATACAAATAAAAAATACTTTCCATTCAAATTAACTCTATTTTAATATATAACATACATATTGTATATACTCTTTAATTTGATCTATTTGTACGTTATATTAAAACACCTAAACAAAAAAAACTATATAAACATGTAAGATCTAAGTAATCGGATAAATCTCCCATAAGAAACCACAGGCACCATCGATTCTGTTTGCGGTTGTGACGTCACACACGCAATTTTTGATAGTAGTGGACGGGAGTACTCCACCTCTCTAGTTGATACACCTTGATCACAACCAAATTTTTTAAAAAAATAATTCAGGTCTGAAAGGGTTAAAAAACTTTCTGTCGGGATTTTTTTAAGCTGTCCGCGGAACATTGCTTGACGAGGCATTTTAAAAATTCAAATTTTGCCATAATAAATATTTGTTGCAACCTTTCTCGAAGTCATTGACTTAAAAATGTAAACAAACCGACGTCGTTTTGTTTACAATTCATGTGCATTTGTGTGAAAACAAGAAAAAATGCAAACAGGGTTGCGATGCAAATAGTTTTTGGTTGATTTTCAATTTTGGCAGAAAATGAGTTTCTTGGAATGGATAAAACCAAAACTCTATCGAATTGTCATTTTATCCATTCGGCATAGCGTTTTATGTTCTAAAAAATGTTTTGTGTGAGGAGAAGTTAGATTTTTTCGATTGCTGGAATAATGAAAAAAATTCCGTATCAAACCCTGGAAAACAAATTTCGCATGTTATATTTTTTATCTCTTTTGCGTGTTCTGTTTGAATATGAAGGCCAGAAAAGGAATTCCGGAAAATTCGAAAATTTAAAGCGAGTCGAAGATATTTTTTTCTATTGCCGATTGTTTTCTCTACCGTGTGACATTGAAATTCTCGATTCTTTCCCTTCTGTTATTCTGTGCTAATATATAAAAATGAGTTGGTGTCTGTCTGTCTGTCTGTCTGGCTGTCTGTTCCTCTTTCACGCAAAAACGGCTAAACCGATTGACTTGAAATTTGGCATGAGTGTCTGTGGTAGTTCTGGTTCCAACATAGGCACACGGAAAAGTAGCGTGAGGGTTGGGGGAGTAAGGGGAGGGGGTAAAGTGATCTCGAAACTTAGCTCTTCCTCTATGTTACCCTTTCGCGGGGAAACTACCGAGCCGATTGGCAATAACCTATTATTTCAAAATCTATTGTCAAATTTTTCCCGATATTTCTCAGTATAGATATAGATAGATAAATTTAACGCGCTTTTAACGGGCGCGTTTCAACGAGTTATAAATTTAACGGGCGCATTTCAACGAGTTATAAATTTAACGGGCGCGTATCATGTGAGGGGTGAACTGCGAAGCGGTTCGGGGCGCAGCTCCTAGTATTTTATAAAAAGTCGCTAGCCCTCACATGTTTCCATATTTTTCACTTACGATCTTGGTTTCAACGAGAACGGATATGCTAAATCTGCGAGCGGATATGCTAAATAAATATCTGATGTAAACAGGCATTGACTTCCTTATACAAAATGTGCATCCCACACCCCACCACACCCTACGAATATAATATTAGTTTACTGTTTATACTCTATATGAGAATCATATAGTAGTATATTAGATTTAGTATACCGTTTGTAACGCATTGATCCAATCTTCGGACACAGGAATGAACTACACTGTCCGTGAACACCATAACTTTCGAAAGGATTAAGCTACAGACTTAAAATTTTGATAGTTACGTTTCTCGTTAATGACTTGGCTAAGTAAATGGCTAGTTCTTGAATGTGCAAAATCGGAACATTCCTTGTCCCCTCCCCCATACAACAATTTTTTGCATTTTTTTCGAAAACGATGAGTCATATTGAAAAAATTATAAAAGTAAAATGTGTTTACAATAGGATTTTACATAACTCATTAAAAAATAATCGGATCGGCCCTTCCCCCTCTCCCATACAAATGGAATACTTTTTTTTCTGTTATCTCGAAAACTGTGCATCACATTAAAAAAATTATAAAGATCAAATGTGGTAAGAACATGATTTTACACAACTGTTCCATACAGAAAAATCCCATCGGACCACACCTTTCTCCCTCAATGATTTTTTTTAAAATTAAACATTTTGTCTGTCATCATATAGAGTATTTGTCGATTGGCCCCTGGCAATTATAGCCTTTCTTATATTTCTGAGTGCATTGTGACTGATATTTTGCATTGTGACTGACTGGTTCTGAAAAACTGACTTTTGTTCAAAAAACAACCATCGAATTTTTGACCAAAAACTCGACAAATATCACCGACCAAGTACCGTACTCACCTGATATGGCTCCGTCTGACTTTTTTCTGTTCCGAAAGCGAAAATTACCACTAACCCCTAATTTATTCACTAGGAGTTAAGCCGAGTTAGTGAGTTAAGGGAGTTAGCTAGTGTTATTTTCCATGTAAAAGGTGAGTTAAGGGAGTTAAGGCGATTTAACTCCTAGTGAATAAATTGGCCGTTAGAGAAAGGCCTTTCGAGCCAATAGAGGCAATAAAAGAAAATTCAAAAGAGCTTAACGCCATACTTCAATTATCCTACGAAAAATGATTGTGTTAAGCGCTGACATAGTTGTATCGCACTCGATTGGGCCTACTTTGAAGGTGACAAAATAAATTTTGATGAATAAACTAATTTTATTTGTTTTATTTAACAATGCCTTATACTTTTTACACAGAAGGTACATAAGTTTTTGTACAATTATTTCAAGCGAAATAGTGATATTTTTATACCCATATGGTGAAACCAAAGGGTATATTAATTTTGCCTTACCGTTTGTAACGCCAAGATCCCGACATCACACACAAAAATGAATTACACCAGTGTGTTTAGAATGATAAAAAAAGTTGAATTTTGCATGTCCGTCCGTCCGTCTGTGGCGCGGATTGCGGGCGCACGGATTGAGCTAGAGACTTGAAATTTTACGCAGATTCGTTTTTCGTAAAATGCGAGGCTAAGTTCGTTAATGGGCAAAAATGGACCATTAGGGGGGGTACCCCCCATAGGAACGAAAATGTTTTTCGCGAATATCTCAAAAACTGTTCATCCTATCAAAAAAGTTCAAGAACAAAAGTTATTTAGAATGTGATTCTACATAAAACTCCCATAGATCAAAATCCGATTGGAATAAATTAAAAAAAATCGTATTGAAAAGTTTGACTTCAAAGTGGAATTTTGATACAACTGTTCGCCGTTCACTTAAATCACCATACGGGTTTTCAATAATTGCCAAATTGGCAATTATAGCTTTTGTTATGTTTAATAATGTTATTTATCATAAATGATTAAAGAATTATATTTTGGAACGTTTTTAATGTTTTTATTGTTACTATGCATTTTAAATGAGATTTTTAGGCATACGTTTTGTTCCGCTTCTCCCTATATAAATTTTCTTCCGCCGCAACTAAGAATTGTAAATTCACTCTTAACTTGTGTTTATCACATAGGGTTTGGTTGGGCATGTTTTAGTAATCACATAATAAAAACTTAATATATAAGTCGTCGGCTAAGAGTGAAATTATGCTAAGTCCATTATACCAAATTTTCCAGAAGAGCAATAAAAAACCTTGTTAAATCATTTTAATTTTCATTTAAAGAAAACAGAGTCTCATTTAAAGAAAACTGAGCCCATTTTTTCTCATTTAAACAAAAATCAGTGTTGTTGAAAAATAATTAAAACAAGGTTTTTATTGATCTTCTGGAAAAGTATACTAAATGGACTTAGCACAATTTCACTCTTAGCCGACGAAGTGCTTTTATTTATTAATTAAAAATATTTACAGTGAAGGCCGGTGGAATGCGGATTGTACAGCATAAAACTCCTAATCCGGAGCGACCTCCGAAAGATGCTGAAGATTGTACGGGATTGACAGTAAATATTTTTTTAATAAAAACTATTTATATATCACTAAACAAATAATTTCAGAGTCCGGTTAATATAACCCCAAGCACAACATTGGTAAGTGGTGCTCCCACAAAAGGAAATTCTGATTATACACCACAAGCTGCTCAAGTGGCTCATTCGCCAAAACCTCCAAATCCTGTTCAAGTAAAACCTATAGTTAATATTCAGCAACCAAGGAAATAGAGGCAGAAAAATCAACATTCCCGATATATGTGAAAATGTTTTATTACTAATGTTACTTTTGTTTGACGAAATTTTTTTAAAATGAAATATTTTTTGGATATATTTAGTATATAAAATAAACGATATATATTCGCTGCTAACGCACTATTTAATTCTCCAAAAATTTGTCTGTATCAGTGGCGGCTCGTGTATATTTGAAATGAGGAGGCAAAGTTAAAGTATGCCAAAAAATTACGGAATTATGTAGGAAGACCTATTCTTCTTAATATATAAAATGTTTCACCGAATTATGTAGGAAGATAACAAATTTTTACTCATGATTCCTTCGATGACCTACGCATGAGCCTCTCGATGATTATAATGGCGCATCGATTATAATGACCAAAATCTCGAGAACGGTTGGTCGCACAGAAAAAAATCATTAATGACGAAAATATTTAGAATGCCATTTTATATATATCGTTAGTACATGAAAATCGCATAGGAACAACTTTAATACCCTATATGATGAAATAATCAAAACTATAGTATTTGTTATTGTAATATTTTTTTGGTTTTGTTTCAAAGTTGTTTTTTAAATGTTATAAAAAAATATAGCATTTTTAAAAACAACTTTTTTAATACGATTATTTTAATACAATTTGATACAAATACACATGGCTAAAATTACATTAAGTTGAGGAAAAATTATATTCTAATAATGTCTTGATCTTCGTCGAATTTTAACAATTGTAGGATTTCTTGATCTTCCTCGTCATCCAATTCATCTTTTGCATTTGTCCATTTAGAACGCAGAGAAGCCAAAAATGGATCTGACGATAGAAGTAATATATTCATCAAATCTTCATTTTGGTTGATTCTATCGTTTTTTTTAGTGTTAGTCTAAAATGTCTGTAGTCTTTATTTTTCGATTCCTGAGCTTCTTCTGAAATCTCCCCAAGTGGTAAAATGCTTTTTTCAATTATCAGCTTGCCATGGAAAAACACTTTATGCATTGTTGCAGACATATTTCTCCAATTGTAATGTCTATTATACAAATCAGCTGTGGACTTGGCATATGATTTGAATTTATCTGGATATATTGCCTGCTTAAATATCGCAAAATTCGCATTTCCAAAGAAAAAAAAGTGGGTGCTGGCTTTTAAAAATACCTAAAAACCACAAAAAAATGTTCTTTTGAAAGTAATAATTTTTTACTGAACGCACATAGAATAATACAAAATTCTCTTATTAGTGGTTTTTTATAAAACCCAAATAAATATTTAAAGGGTTTTCTAGCATACCACTTGAAAGAATTTATCCGCATAAAGCAAAAAACTGCGAAAAACTTAAAAATATATAATGCATTTGAAATTTCCCAAAAATTTGCCTTGGGCTCGTTCGTTTCCTCGAATTTAATGCCTGATTGCTTATCTCGAAAATCTGTCAAAATATTTCCCTTGGGGAAATCTCGAAATTGTCATGTTCGAGATACGTAATTCCATTGTCTCTCGAAATCGAAGTTGCCTTTCGAATTCGCTGGTCTCGTTTTTCGAGATCCGCAATGTCTCCCCAGGTTTGTATTGGAAAAATCGAAAGCCCTTAGTCCGCTTAGTAATACCAGAGAACAAATAATCTAGAGAATAAACTCTTAGAACAAATTTTTAGAGAAAGTTTTTCCACTGTGAGATGAAGCAAGAGGATCCGATGTAACACGGAAAAAATTATCCATTCGATTCCTCCATCTCATTGAATAGATACGACGAAAATGATTAGAAAATGTTCTCTTTGCTTCGTGCTCTCTTGTCTAAAAGTAATTAACTTTTAGGCCATAGCTAGTGAATGATAGGGACATTTCCCCCCCCCCCCCTTTTTATACCCGTATGGTGAAACCAAAGGGTATATTAACTTTGCCTTACCGTTTGTAACGCCAAGATCCCGTCATCCCACACAAAAATGAATTACACCAGTGTGTTTAGAATGATAAAAATAATTATTTTTTGCATGTCCGTCCGTCTGTCTGTCTGTCCGTCTGTCCGTCTGTCCGTCTGTCCGTCCGTCCGTCCGTCCGTCTGTCTGTGGCGCGGATTGCGAGCGCGTGGATTGAGCTAGGGACTTGAAATTTTGCGCAGATCCGTTTTTCGTAAAATGCGAGGCTAAGTTCGTTAATGGGCATTTTGGACCATTAGGGGGGGTACCCCCCATAGGAACGAAAATGTTTTTCGCGAATATCTCAAAAACTGTTCATCCTATCAAAAAAGTTCAAGAACAAGAGTTATTTAGAATGTGATTCTACATAAAACTCCCATACATCAAAATCCGATTGGAACAAGTTTTAAAAAAATCTGATTGGAAAATTTGAATTCAAATGAAATTTTGATACGCCGTTCAATTAAATCACCATACGGGTTTTCAATAATTGCCAGATTGGCAATTATAGCTTTTGTTATGTTTTTTTGTATATTTTGATTGAAAATTATAAACTTTAATGTAATAGAGTGGTTTGAATTAAATTGTCGATTAATTGCTCAGGCCAGAAAGTGAGTGTGGTGAGTTATTGAGAGTGGGGAATTAGAAGGCGCCGGAATTTTGAAATTGGTTGATCAGATTCTATCTCAGATTTTTGATCAGATTCTATGTGTAACAAGGTGTGATGGCGTTTGTTACACTTTTGGCAATTCCTGTTGCTAGGGCAATTGTTTACACCATGGTTTTGCGCTAAGCAATTGGTGCATAGCGCTTTCTCTTGCGAATACTTTAAACGATCGTTGGAAGATAACTGCAAGAATTTTGAGCATGAACGTACTGGGTGTTCTCTCTTGCATAGAGTGCATATAAAATTGGTGGTAGAGTGAAACGACTGTTTCCTGTAGTTTGCGTTGATTTGAGGCATTCTATTCTTTTGAGAATTGACCATTTCCAGAGTACGAAATCTCGATTCGAGAAAAGTTTTGAGGTCTTTGTATTCGGGAAATTCGGACGACTGATTGACCTGTTGTTCCCATAAGACATGAGTGTCGGCTGGTAATTTTTGGCTGACGAGGTAGATGACGATTGGATCCCAAGATTTGGTGTCCAGACCCAGGTTTTGTAGAGATTGTAAACTATCGTTAGTGGTGTCGATGAGTTTACGGATTGATTCAGCAGAATCGTTGATTGAATGAGGTATGTTCATCAATCGTTTTAGTTGAGTATGAATGAGTACTCGTTGATTGTTGAATCGAGACAGCAAGGTGTTCCAGGCTATCGTGTAGTTGGCTCCAGTTCTGTGGAAGTGGCGTAAAAGCTGTTCAGCTTCTCCCGAAAGATTGGTTTTTAAGTAATGTAGTTTTTGGACATCTTGGAGATGCGTGTTTTCGTGAATTAGTGAGACGGATGTCACTCAGGTTTGAGTGGACAGTTGAATGCAAAGTTGAATTTGCTGTAGGAGGGGGTAATGGAGTCTCGCTGGGTGTTTCCCAGGCATTTTCCAGCTCTGCTGTGAATTCGCTGTATAATTCTCGCATTTCCCCGTAAAGATTATTGGCAAAATAGTCGGTGGACTCGAAATCAGATTGATATTTGCTCATGATTGATTTGTGGTTCGACTGGAACTCTTCCCATAGCTTTTCAGTGCCGGCCATACGAATCCGATAGTATGCAGCTACTTTTCGTTTTCTGTCAGCATTCTTATGATAGTTCTCAAGATCGCTTTTTAATTGTTTCACGATGAAATTTTGTTGAGCGAACAGCAAGGTGACTGAGTTTGGTATAGAGCTTTCAGCTTTATCAGAGGGAGCCATGGTCTATACTGAATGTTTTAGAGATAGATTGAAATAAATTGGTTAATGATCCAGCTAGAGATATTCCGTAATCCGTCTATTGCCAATTGCAGAGTATTTTCTGCCGCTTGCAGTGTAACGTCTGACGACTGCAAAGTATCTGTTGCTAATTGCAGAGTAACTTCTGCCGAATGCAGCGTAGCTTCTGCCGAATGCAACGTGTCTGTTGCCGAATGCAGAGTATCTTCTGCCTGATGCAGCGTGGCTTCTGCCGAATGCAACGTGTCTGTTGCCGAATGCAGAGTATCTTCTGCCTGATGCAGCGTAGCTTCTGCCGAATGCAACGTGTCTGTTGCCGAATGCAGAGTATCTTCTGCCTGATGCAGCGTAGCTTCTGCCGAATGCAACGTGTTTGTTGCCGAATGCAGAGTATCTTCTGCCTGATGCAGCGTAGCTTCTGCCGAATGCAACGTGTCTGTTGCCGAATGCAGAGTATCTTCTGCCTGATGCAGCGTAGCTTCTGCCGAATGCAACGTGTCTGTTGCCGAATGCAGAGTATCTTCTGCCTGATGCAGCGTAGCTCCTGCCGAATGCAACGTGGTGTCTGTTGCCGAATGCAGAGTATCTTCTGCCTGATGCCGCGTAGCTTCTGTCTATTGACTTCTAAGTTTCTTCCTAAATAGGATAGGAATTAGGATTTGTTAGTTTGTTAAATGATGTGGTTGGATCGAGAGATGAAACTGAAGTGAGTTCTGCTTGGTACAGCAGGGCTATTTATATGGGCCGAAATAGCGGTAATCCTCACTCCAATTTACATTAATTTGTGTAGTAATGTATTTTGTTCGTGTTTATTAACCATGCTTTAAAAGTATTGATGGAAAAGGATGGTGTAAATAAACACTCTGCAAAAGCGAACGATGTAAATATAGCCTTGTGATCGAACTACATTGGTGATGTAGTGGAAGTGTGGTGATCGCCAGCTGGAGACGACAAGTGTATTGGAGATGTAGTGGAAACCAACTGGAGACGTCGAGTGTAATGGAGGTGTAGTGGAAACCAGCTCGAGACGTCTAATCAGTTGGAGACGTCAAGTGTAATGAAAGTTTGCAATGTTTTGAGTGTTGGGAACATGAAATCTGAGTCGGAGTGAACGAGCAAAGGGGAGGACGAGACAAGTCCTTTTGGTTTGGCAGCTCGTTCCCTCTTGGGCGGCTGCCCTATGACTGATTCAGGTTTTATGTTTTGCTGTTTCTTTTATAGGTGTGCTGTGGAGTGTCGATCTGTTTATTTGTTTGTTGCGGCGTCAACATTCTCCCCCTTCTGAAGTATCCTACTTCAGCAAATAAATATTGAAATTAAATGTATGTATATATTTTTTTTGTATATTTTGATTGAAAATTATAAACTTTAATGTAATAGAGTGGTTTGAATTAAATTGTCGATTAATTGCTCAGGCCAGAAAGTGAGTGTGGTGAGTTATTGAGAGTGGGGAATTAGAAGGCGCCGGAATTTTGAAATTGGTTGTTTCAAAACGCTTGAGTTGTATAAACTTCCCCCAACTTTGATTGTGCCATTTTCATCAACGAACGGGTACAAAGATTTTAATTTTCTTGATGAGAATTTTACAGTAAAATCCGGAGACACCGACGTGAGACAGTTGATAGTTGGATTGGTTTTTAATTTTTTCTCTGTCATTGGGGTTTTTTCTAGACGGTGTTCCAGATTTTCGTAACTATTTATGGCGATTCGTTTGGAGTCCCCTAAATGATAGGATGCATTAGGTTCAACGGGGAGCTCAACGCAATATCGAACATCCAAATGTTGTACTATAGTCTTCGCAAAATGTTTCTTACAGGATTTTTCAGCGTCTGTGAAAAATTGAGTATTGACAGGCTCTTCCATCTCCCAGAATCGTTTTTTAGCGAGATCTAGTTGATGTTGATTATGAAGTTTGGTGACGAGGAAGCTATGAGAGTTTGTGTTTCCTCATTATTTTGCGTTTGTCCGGTCAGGATCCATCCTAGTGCAGTAAGTTGTGCTAGTGGAACGTTTGGAGCTCCACGCTTGATGCCTTCTAGGAGAATTGTGCTATAAACTTCGGCTCCCAGAAGCATGTCAATTTCTCCGGGTTGATCGAAAGTGGGGTCGGCCAGAGGTAATTGATATAAGTGAGTGAAGTGATCAGTCGGTAATTGTTTAGAGGGGATCGAACCAGTAATGTGAGGAATTACATAGGCTGATATAGAGTATTTATAATTGTCGTAAATAGATTGGAATGTAACATTTATTCGACTTCGGCATGTGTTACTTGTTGCTTTCCCGATCCCTGAAATTTGTGCTGATATTTTCTGCCCGAGTAGGTTTAGGCGTTGAACAGCAGCTTGGGTAATAAAGTTGGCTTGTGAGCCTTGATCCACCAGGGCACGTAATTTATATGTAACGTTTTTTGTCTCTGCACGAATTATTGCCGTAGCTAGTAGTACCGTGGAATCTGAACTGTTGGAGTGGAAATTGGCTATTGTGGTATTATGTTGCTCGGAATTATTGATTTGATTATTTGTTTCAGGACTAATGGTAGTGTTTAAATATCTACTAGTACTGGGTTGATCGTTGGTAGTCTGTTGTCGATTTTCGTAGTTCGATGGTGTTTGATGATGATTGCTTGGTAGGTTTTGATCAGATTCTATGTGGAGCAAGGTGTGATGGTGTTTGTTACACTTTTGGCAATTCCTGTTGCTAGGGCAATTGTTTACACCATGGGTTTGCGCTAAGCAATTGGTGCATAGCGCTTTCTCTTGCGAATACTTTAAACGATCGTTGGAAGATAACTGCAAGAATTTTGAGCATGAACGTACTGGGTGTTCTCTCTTGCATAGAGTGCATTTAACATTGGTGGTAGTGTGGAACGACTGTTTTTTGTAGTTTGAATTGAGTTGAGGCATTCTATTCTTTTGAGAATTGACCATTTCCAGAGTACGAAATCTCGATTCGAGAAAAGTTTTGAGGTCTTTGTAATCGGGAAATTCGGACGACTGATTGACCTGTTGTTCCCATAAGACATGAGTGTCGGCTGGTAGTTTTTGGCTGATGAGGTAGATGACGATTGGATCCCAAGATTTGGTGTCCAAACCCAGGTTTTGTAGAGATTGTAAACTATCGTTCGTGGTGTCGATGAGTTTACGGATCGATTCAGCAGAATCGTTGATTGAATGAGGTAAGTTCATCAATCGTTTTAGTTGAGTATGAATGAGTACTCGTTGATTGTTGAATCGAGACAGAAAGGTGTTCCAGGCTATCGTGTAGTTGGCTCCAGTTATGTGGAAATGGCGTAAAAGCTGTTTAGCTTCTCCTGAAAGATTGGTTTTTAAGTAATGTAGTTTTTGGACATCTTGGAGATGCGTGTTTTCGTGAATTAGCGAGACGAACAGATCTCTAAATGATGTCCATGCGTTGTAGTCTCCAGAGAATGTTGGCAGGTTTATTCTTGGAAGACGGATGTCACTCAGGTTTGAGTGGACAGTTGAATGCAAAGTTGAATTTGCTATAGGAGGGGGTAATGGAGTCTCGCTGGGTGTTTCCCAGGCATTTTCCAGCTCTGCTGTGAATTCGCTGTATAATTCTCGCATTTCCCCGTAAAGATTATTGGCAAAATAGTCGGTGGACTCGAAATCAGATTGATATTTGCTCATGATTGATTTGTGGTTCGACTGGAACTCTTCCCATAGCTTTTCAGTGCCGGCCATACGAATCCGATAGTATGCAGCTACTTTTCGTTTTCTGTCAGCATCCTTATGATAGTTCTCAAGATCGCTTTTTAATTGTTTCACGATGAAATTTTGTTGAGCGAACCGCAAGGTGACTGAGTTTGGTATGGAGCTTTCAGCTTTATCAGAGGGAGCCATGGTCTATACTGAATGTTTTGAAATAAATTGGTTAATGATCCGGATCGAAGGACCAAATGTTCGGGCCAGAGCTCGAGCATAAAAAAGAGGTGCCGAATCAACTAATACCAATTATTCAATCTTACAATAATTTATTTCAATAAAACAATTCAGTATATTTTAATTCTAATTATAATTCAAATTTAATAATTCAATATCTAGATGTGGTACTCTAATTGTTCCGTCTCTTTGTCGTTTGTGGAATCACTCGCACACGGGATGGAGTTTCTCCTGAACTATGTATTCTGTAGTTCCTACTGGTTTGGCTGCTAGAGATATTCCGTAATCCGTCTATTGCCAATTGCAGAGTATTTTCTGCCGCTTGCAGTGTAACGTCTGACGACTGCAAAGTATCTGTTGCTAATTGCAGAGTAACTTCTGCCGAATGCAGCGTAGCTTCTGCCGAATGCACCGTGTCTGTTGCCGAATGCAGAGTATCTTCTGCCTGATGCAGCGTAGCTTCTGCCGAATGCAACGTGTCTGTTGCCGAATGCAGAGTATCTTCTGCCTGATGCAGCGTAGCTTCTGCCGAATGCAACGTGTTTGTTGCCGAATGCAGAGTATCTTCTGCCTGATGCAGCGTAGCTTCTGCCGAATGCAACGTGTCTGTTGCCGAATGCAGAGTATCTTCTGCCTGATGCAGCGTAGCTTCTGTCTATTGACTTCTAAGTTTCTTCCTGAATAGGATAGGAATTAGGATTTGTTAGTTTGTTAAATGATGTGGTTGGATCGAGAGATGAAACTGAAGTGAGTTCTGCTTGGTACAGCAGGGCTATTTATATGGGCCGAAATAGCGGTAATCCTCACTCCAATTTACATTAATTTGTGTAGTAATGTATTTTGTTCGTGTTTATTAACCATGCTTTAAAAGTATTGATGGAAAAGGATGGTGTAAATAAACACTCTGCAAAAGCGAACGATGTAAATATAGCCTTGTGATCGAACTACATTGGTGATGTAGTGGAAGTGTGGTGATCGCCAGCTGGAGACGACAAGTGTATTGGAGATGTAGTGGAAACCAGCTGGAGACGTCGAGTGTAATGGAGGTGTAGTGGAAACCAGCTCGAGACGTCTAATCAGTTGGAGACGTCAAGTGTAATGAAAGTTTGCAATGTTTTGAGTGTTGGGAACATGAAATCTGAGTCGGAGTGAACGAGCAAAGGGGAGGACGAGAGAAGTCCTTTTGGTTTGGCAGCTCGTTCCCTCTTGGGCGGCTGCCCTATGACTGATTCAGGTTTTATGTTTTGCTGTTTCTTTTATAGGTGTGCTGTGGAGTGTCGATCTGTTTATTTGTTTGTTGCGGCGTCAACAAAGGGATTCTTAAAATGACGACAGACCTCCCATCTCGACTCCCTTTCGCCGTCGTCCTTCCGAACCATCAAAAAAAAACTTAAACCATCATGGTGTTTTCACAAACTTCCATTTAGAAAAATTCAAACGCCAAATTCATCAAGGCGAGCCTAGCTCACATGCCACGGTTCGGTTAGCGAAGATTACAATCTTCGCGCAAAACAAATATTAAACTTAAAAAAAAAAATCAAATAATAGAATCGTTTTTAACTTAACATATTTATAATTTTATTCTTTCAAAACTACTTTAAAAGAAGATACATACCAATTACGATTATTAATTACCAAAAAAAAAATTGTACAATTCCTAAATCTAATTTTTACTACTCACAATACAACTTCCAAAAACTACGAAATTAAAAAAAAAACTAATCCGAAATAACGAAATTGTACAGGCCGACTCTAGATTGGTCTCACCACAGGTCTGTTCCTTACCGCTGGTGGGGGGAATTAGAGCCTGGCGATGTCTTTGGTTAACCTGTATTATAAATTACTTATCGAAGCCTAAGATCCTTACCTTGGGTAGGGGGAATCTTAGGTGAAAAGTAAAAGTGGAGTTAGCTGTTGAACAATAACTGGTTTATTCTAGATCAAACCATTTCTTTTATAGCTAATAAATGCTAACCTAATCAAATTAAATTTAAAGAACAACAATAACAATATAAGTCAATATAATTAATTACTGTGCAATTAACCAATTGTAGAATATCCAAATCAATTCATTGACGTCATTCTCTGAGGGCATTGCTTTGGATAAATGCAGATCAGCAAAGTAGCTGATCTGGACATTGCACTCAGAGTTACCTTTTGGATATTCTACCATTGATTATAAATTTATGTTGTTGTATCTGCAACAGAAATATTCTTACAATTAGTCTAAATTCAATTAATATATATACCAATTAAAGTAGCCAAATACAATTAACCCTTAATTGATGAGGTGGGTCCAGTGGACCCACATTGACTTTTCTCTCTATGCTATTTCTCATGTTTTCAGCACTGTGACTCTGAAATCTTCAGTACCTTCATACAGCATGGTGTTCTATGCCGAGTTAGAAGCACGGATTTGATATGTGATTAGAACAAGTCCATTAGAAACCACCTCATCATTTACGCATATGATTTTCACCTCATAAATTAAGGGTTAAAAAAAAAATTGTAAAAACAACCAAAAAGAGTAATAAAAAATTAAAATAAATAAACAACCAAAAATTTTATAAAAATCACAATTAAGATCACCTGGAACTTATTTTAAAGCACTTTTTTGTAAATTTTGACCAATCTTATCCCACTGGGTATATTTATTATACCCGTATGGTGAAACCAAAGGGTATATTAGCTTTGCCTTACCGTTTGTAACGCCAAGATCCCGTTATCACACACAAAAATGAATTACACCAGTGAGTTTAGAATGACTAAAAAAATTGATTTTTACATGTCCGTCCGTCTGTCCGTCTGTCTGTCCGTCTGTCTGTCCGTCTGTCCGTCTGTCTGTGGCGCGGATTGCGGGCGCATGGATTGAGCTAGAAACTTGAAATTTTGCGCAGATCTGTTTTTCGTAAAATGCGAGGCTAAGTTCGTTCATGGGCAAAAATGGACCATTAGGGGGGGTACCCCCCATACGAACGAAAACGTTTTTTGCGAATATCTCAAAAACAGTGCATCTTATCAAAAAAGTGCAAGAACAAAAGTTATTTAGGATATGATTCTACATAAAACTTCTATACATCAAAATCCGATTGGAATCAATTTTAAAAAATCTTATAGGAAAGTTTGACTTCAAATTGGAATTTTGGTACAACTGTTCGAATTTTGATACGAATATCACCATACGGGTCTCCAATGATTGCCAGATTGGCAATTATAGCTTTTGTTATGTTTAAGCTTTTAGCGTCGATCCAAATTCAATAGTTTTTCAACGTTTCTTTAAAACTTTTCTTTTAAATTTCTTTTAAGCTATTTTAATGCGTAGCTCGTGTAAAAATAATTTTCTTGTTCAAAACAATAATATTAATAAATAACTCACTTGTTTCGCTGTTACTTTTATTACTTTTGCCTTTTTTTTTGTTTTTCTGGCTAACCAAAATTTTATATTACTCCGTTAGCAGTGTGCACACTCCTCGATGCTCTGTTCTTAATAATTTCGTAGCTAAAAAAAATGTTTAAAAAGGAAAATTATGCAAGAGCACTAAACATATAAAAGAATTTGTTAAAATTGGCTTCTACTTAAACTTTGAATTTGGTTATCCTATCCCCGATTCGCTTAAATAGAGCTTTTACTAAAAAAGGTGATCAAATTCAATATGGCCGCTGCTTGCTGGATCTGCTGGATGTTGATTCGAACATGAGGTGATTCTTTTTCTCCAATACTCGCACAGCTTTCAGAATTTACTATGCGCTTTTATCTGCGATCCTGGACGAGTGACGTTGGGGAAAACTCTCCGTATAACTCGCTCGTCTATGCAAGCTGCAAGGGAGTTCCTAAAAATATGACGTCACAGACACGAGGATGGATGGTATTTATGTAGGACCAATTTAGCGATGATTTTCGGATTTAGGTTAAAATCGACGATGACGAGATAATGCCGGAATACTGAGGTGATCGCTGATTGCTCCTTCAACAGCAAATACTTACTTTAATTGCACGAAGTTTTGTTAGGGTGAATTTCTTCGGAAAAATTATGCCAGCTAGTTTTCCTTTTCAGGATATCTGCAATAAGAATTTTTCTCTCAGTCGTCTTGACTAGAAACAAAATGAGGCACAAAAAAAAATGATTCACCACGTTTTCACTCAAATTAAATATATTTTACCTTACTGTTGACTGTTTTTACTTTCTTCTACGGAGTATAATAAAGTACTAGGGGCTGCGCCCCGAACCGCTTCGCGGTTCATCCCCCTTCCTCAGGTCGGCCTTTGGCCTCCCTGCCCCCGTCGGCCTACGGCCTCCACAACTACTCGGCCTTCGGCCTCGCCCCTCGCGCTTGAATTGTTGGAATTTGATGTATGGAGATGTTACGTAAAATTATTTAAATATATTTCAGCTCTCGCCTTCCTCTTTACTCGGCCTTCGGCCTCGAGTCAAATGCATATAGTTAACCCAAAAAAGGGAAATTTTTTTAGAGACATTTTTCTTTGTGACCCAACGCTGTATTACAAAATCGTAATGTTTACTTACAATATATTCAATAACGGTAAAAGGTGGTTATCCACACGGGGAAAGACAATATTGTGGGAAATGTTATTCTTTTTAATTCATGTCATACATTGAAGCACCAAATCCCTTTAGAATTGCAGAAGATAGCAGGTGAGGGCTATACATAACGATGGTATCTATACTGTTTTTCGCAGTATTATATTGTTTTTCAGACTCCAATACTGCATTACTGCTTTTTTCCCCAAAATACTGTATTTAAATACTCAAAAAACTTTAATTCTTTAACGTTTCGGAATTCAAATTTATTAATAGCAATGCAAAACGTCAGTGGCAACACAAAACAGTGGCAACACATGGCAAGTGTAAATACATTCAAACGACGAACAGCGAAGTATTGATGGCAACATGTCATATAGATTCGCCTCTTCCTTTCCCCATCGATTACTGTCTTGTCATTATTCATCCCTCTTCAGAAGGCGTTATTTTGATTTTGCTTTCCATTGTTAATTTAAAAGAATAAAAATGTCGAAATTAAGAGCAAAGACACAAATTTTCATTGAATAAAATTTATACTGCGAAAAATACTGTTTTTTCAAATCGATTTACTGCTTTTTTAAATTTTTAGGTGAAATATACTGTTTTTTGTCCGAAAAAAGATACCATCGTTAGCTATACATAAAAAGGAGGGGTAGATATTAGTGAGCAAAAATTTTCCCTGCGGGCTGACCTCTCTCATGGTGAAAATCGGATCCGAAACCCTTAAGCGCATAAAGAGGTTTCAAGAGAGGGAAAGGGGTTGCTATTAAACTGGATCCGACACCCTTGAGTAAGAGATATCAGAAGAAACGGGGATTGACATCAAAAAGAATCATATCCTTTATTCTGTCAATAACTATACCTGTGTGCAAAGTTAGATCAAAATCGGCCGCGCCGTTTTTGCGTGATGCCGGAACAAACATTCAGTCAAACAGACAGAAATACCGACCGACATACAGACATACGGACAAACATAAATTTTAAGCATAACAAAACCTATAATTGCCAGTCTGGCAATTATTAGAAACTCGTAAAGTGATAATCCTATCAAAATTGGAACAGTTGTACCAAAATTCCAGTTTGTCAAACTTTCCAATAAGATTTTTTAAAATTTGTTCCAATAGGATTTTGATGTATGGGAGTTTTATTTAGAATCATATCCTAAATAACTTTTGTTCTTGCACTTATTTGATAATATGAACAGTTTTTGAGATATTCGCAAAAAACATTTTCGTTCGTATGGGGGGTACCCCCTAATAGTCCATTTTTGCTCTTTAACGAACTAAACCTTGCATTTTACGAAAAACGGATCTGCTCAAAATTTCAAGTCTCTAGCTCAATCTGTGCGCCCGCAATCCGCGCCACAGACGGACATGCAAAAATCAATTTTGTTTATCATTCTAAACACACTGGTGTAATACATTTTTATGTGTGGTGACGGGGTCTTGGCGTTACAAACGGTAAGGCAAAGTTAATATACCCTTTGGTTTCACCATACGGGTACAAAAATGTCATTTTTGGCACAAGTATAATAATTATTATGTAAGGTAATAATTATATTGTCGTGTATTTATACCTATATATTTTTCAACCTGAAATTTCGAAAATATATGCTAATAAACAGTAAATTTTTTGTTGTATAACAAAGTCACGTGCTGTTCAGAAATTTTCTGTCTCATTTTATTTTGCTGTATATTTTCCAAAAAAAAATCGATTTTTTGTTGCATAACAGTCACGTGCTGTTCAGAAATTTTCTGTCTCATTTTATTTTACCGTATGATATTTTCCAAAAAAAAAAATCGATTTTTTGTTGTATAACAAAGTCACGTGCTGTTCAGAAATTTTCTGTCTCATTTTATTTTGCTGTATATTTTCCAAAAAAAAATCGATTTTTTGTTGCATAACAGTCACGTGCTGTTCAGAAATTTTCTGTCTCATTTTATTTTACCGTATGATATTTTCCAAAAAAAAAAAATCGATTTTTTGTTGCATAACAAAGTCACGTGCTGTTCAGAAATTTCCTCGCTAATTTTATTTTGCTCTGTACTGTCTTCCAAAAAAAATCGATTTTCCTTTATAAAAAAATCAAATGAAAGAAAATCAGCATTCTTAAGCTGTTAAATTAGCATGTCGGTGACGCGAACTCATAAGATTGTACCCATCCAAAAATCGCCCAACGCGCCTAAAGAAGTATAATATAAATAAAATAAGTAATTTAAGGTCAAAAAAAAAATTTAAAAAAAACATTTTGTCACCACTCGGAATCGAACCCGCACATCTGGCGCATTGCAGTCTAACACTTATTCAGGAGTAAAAATGTAAACTTAAAGATAAATTAGGTACCTAAAAAAATATTAAAAAAAGTAAATAAATCAACAAAAAAAAATTTGAAATGAAAAAAAAAAAAAATTTTCGCCACCGATAAGAATTGAACCCGGTGCCTGGCGCATGGTAGTCCAACTTCTAACTCACCGCACGGATCAGACAGTATGGAATGTCGTGTTAACATTGAAGACTTAGTTAGCGGCATATTGATAATTTTGAAAGGCAAATCCCTAATAAAGTATTATTAAAAATTGAAAAAAAAGTAAAACGGACATATCTACAGCTATAGAGCTTTCATTTAAAAAAAGAATCATCAAAATCGGTTCAATAGGAACTGCAGGAGCTCTGTCGAAAGAAATCCATACAAAATCGCTTTGCCTTTTAAATATATAGATTGTATTCATGAAAAATTTCGACCTCTTAATTTTGCCTAAAAAACATTTCCCGATAACTCCTGAGTCGATTGGAGTCATATTTAAAAAATGTCTTTCTGTCTGTCAGTCTGTCAGTCTGTCAGTCTGTCAGTCTGTCAGTCTGTCAGTCTGTCAGTCTGTCAGTCTGTCAGTCTGTCAGTCTGTCAGTCTGTCAGTCTGTCAGTCGGTCAGTCTGTCAGTCTGTCAGTCTGTCAGTCTGTCAGTCTGTCAGTCAGTCTGTCAGTCTGTGTACAAGATTTCTCAAAAACTAATAGAGCTAGCGCCATGAAATTTTATAGGCATGTTGGGTCCTGAAATGGGACGATCCTATCAACTTTTGGTGGAAATCCGTTAACCGGAAGTATCAAAAATGGCGGTTTTTCAAAAATCGCAATTTCGTTTTTCTCGATTTACTCCCAAACTAAGCGTTTTTTAGTGGCCTTAAGTATGACAAAACTTGGAGAAAATAAAATTTCCCACACTTTTGTCTTTAGCTATAACTCGATATCTCCACCTGTTATCGAGATAAAGCGTTATTTCCAAAAAAAAAAACAGTTTTTTGCGATTATCTCGAAAACTAACGGGGTTTTGCTGACTGAATGTATGAAGTGAATTAATGAGAATGGCATTCTGCACAATTTTGTTTCTTACCGTTATCCGTTATCTTTTACCGTTATTGAGATATTTTCATTAATATGTAAAAAATCATATTTTTGCGAATAATTTGCAAACTAACGGTTTTTCGACAAATCATTTAAAAGAATAATTAAAGATGTTAACATTTTCTACATTTTTGCCATTTACCGTAAATTGATATCTTTTACAGTTCTCAAGTTATCTCAAATTTTGTACGGTTTTGATATTTTTGAATAAACCAAGAATTTATTGGGAGGTCGTCTTAGGTTGACAACGCGACAGGGCTCTAGCGTAAATTGCGCAGGGTCGTAGATTTTGTAGAAGAAAGTTTTGTGTTGACCACAACTGATATTTTTCTATATTAATTTTAATTCTCCGTGCTACAATCAGCGAATCACTTTTTTAAAAAACTTTCCGGATTTTAAAAGAAACTCACGGTGCAAATTAAAGTAAAAAACATAACAAAAGCTATAATTGCCAATCTGGCAATTATTGAAAACCCGTATGGTGATTTAAGTGAATGGCGAACAGTTTTATCAAAATTCCACTATGAAGTCAAACTTTCCAATAAGATTTTTTAAAATTTGTTCCAATCGGATTTTGATGTATGGGAGTTTTATGTAGAATCATATCCTAAATAACTTTTGTTCTTGGACTTTTTTGATAAGATGCACCGTTTTTGAGATATTCGCAAAAATCGTTTTCGTTCGTATGGGGGGTACCCCCCTAATGGTCCATTTTTGCCCATTAACGAACTTAGCCTCGCATTTTACGAAAAACGGATCTGCGCAAAATTTCAAGTCTCTAGCTCAATCCGTGCGCCTGCAATCCGCGCCACAGACAGACAGACGGACGGGCAGACGGACGGACGGACGGACGGACAGACAGACAGACAGACAGACAGACGGACGGACATGCAAAATTCAATTTTTTTTATAATTCTAAACTTAATTCATTTTTGTGTGTGATGACGGGATCTTGGCGTTACAAACGGCGTTGGTTTCACCATACGGGTATAACAAAAGCTATAATTGCCAATCTGGCAATCATTGGAGACCCGTATGGTGATATTCGTATCAAAATTCGAACAGTTATACAGTTATACCAAAATTCCAATTTGAAGTCAAACTTTCCAATAAGATTTTTTAAAATTTATTCCAATCGGGTTTTGATGTATGGGAGTTTTATGTAGAATCATATCCTAAATAACTTTTGTTCTTGGACTTTTTTGATAAGATGCACCGTTTTTGAGATATTCACAAAAAACGATTTCGTTCGTATAATGGTCCATTTTTGCCCATTAACGAACTTAGCCTCGCATTTTACGAAAAACGGATCTGCGCAAAATTTCAAGTCTCTAGCTCAATCCGTGCGCCCGCAATCCGCGCCACAGACGGACATGCAAAAATCAATTTTGTTTATCATTCTAAACACACTGGTGTAATTCATTTTTTTGTGCGATGACGGGATCTTGGCGTTACAAACGGTAAGGCAAAGTTAATATACCCTTTGGTTTCACCATACGGGTATAATTAGCGCCTTAGAAGTGACGACCGATGAAGTTAACTGGCAAATGAAATGCCTTATTGTTCAATTGATCCTACTCAGTGGTAAAAAAAAGCAAAACGGTAATTTCTACAGATTGTGGAGTTTGGCTTAGAGACATACTAGTGGTGTACTTTTCTCTTGTTATAAGGATTCGCCTAGCAACTATCGGCCTAAAAAAAATAACAGCCAAACGAAATAAAATTTCAAAGCCAAGCGCAATTCTATAGCTTCGGCTCAAGATAGGAGCTTCGAATGAAAAATATACAATATTTAAGCAAGCTTTCCACTGGCGCCATAACATAGACTAAGCAGGAGGTTCTGCTTAGTCTAAGAAGGGTGTTGCTTTTATATCTATTAAATCTTGGCCAATCGCTCCTTGTTTGCCAACGGATATTTATGTTGTTCACCCCTTTCCTATCAATTATACTTTTTGCGCATTCGATCGGCATTTCGACCGAGCGGTCCGCGCTCTCCATAGTCATTTCGGTCCCTAGCTTTGCCAGCTCGTCTACTCTCTCATTGCTATATATGTTGCTGTGCCCGGGGACCCAGCAAAGTCTAACGGCATGTTGAAGGCCGAGTTGATTAAGTGCGCTGCGGCAATTAGACACGGTCTTTGACTTGATCGTCGATGAATCCAGTGCCTTGATTGCTGCCTGACTGTCGATGTAAGATTGAAACCCTTGTTCTGTGTAGTTCATTATCAAGCTTGCAGCCGCTCTTATGGCATAGACCTCAGCTTGAAACACACTGCTCTCATCAGGCAGTTTGTAGCTCCTTTGGAGGTCAAGGTTGTTACAGCTGCCTGTAAAAGAAAGGAGAATGAGAAGAAAGATTTTCTGGATATCTATAAAATTTACTTCCCTGCAAAGAAAGCTGGCCGATTTTGTTGTTTGTCCGTTTAAATATTGTAGCACCTTTGCATCCAAACAATCAACAATTTTCTTCCACCTCTGTCCGGGATGTCCAGATTTCACTGCGCTGTGAGAACATCACTTTCGATGCTTTTCCGCAAGATTTACCTAAAAGAGAAAAAAAGGAACCAAAGTAATAAATAAAAAACATCTTCACTTGCAATCACAAAAAAATAAATAAATGAACAATATCACTAGATAAATTAAATTTGACGTTCATTAATATAAGCAATTGACACAATAATATAAACAAATTGATCTCGCCGCAAAATGATAATTTGTATCAAAATTTAACTACAACTAGAGTACTTTAAAAATGATTACCGTATTTTCAAATTTAGTGCATTGAATTTTTAAAGTAATAAATTTTAAAGAATTAAAAGAACATGAAGATAAAATATAAACTTTTACGCTTACCAAAATATTTTGTTATCGCTTCGATATCATTTTCGATTTTTGTTTCGATTTTGTTTGGATCGATCATCGTCAAACTTGCTGGGATGAATTGTTTTCGCTTTGATCAAATTCCCCTTATTTCAACTGAAATGCAAATTAGATCGAAGTGAATACGTCATACAGTCGATTTTATAAGGATTTACTTACCTGTTTTGTTTCTTATGGTCTATCAGCTCAAATTGATTTTTGATCAAATTTAGAGAAGCAAATATTTTTGTGTGCCACATTATCCCCTACTTTCTATAAGAAATCACATTTTTCTCCAGAGGAGAGGGACAAAAATCCTTTTCCGGTGAAGATTGCTCGTGGTCACACGACAGGGGATTTTTCTCCTCCCCAATCTTTTAAAATTTTGTACAAGTTTTGGAGAAAGTGGAAATTGTGTAACCGAAATCTAATACGATCGAATAGATTTCTGGAAAATTGCATATCCTCATGGTTCACTTTTGAACATCTACTTTCATCTCCAACTTGTTCAACTTGATCATTGTTTAACGAAGAAAATCTTCAGGAAAAGGATTTTTCAAACACGATTTCCACTTAATTTTGGCAGTGACCGTGAGAGGGGAGGAGCCCCTAGAATTTTTCTATAAAATAACAAAAAAACTAAATTTCACTCTGGAAAAAAAGGAGCAAATCATCGGATTAGATTTTCCCCTCCGAAATTGCTCAACATTTCTTCTTTGCATCGAAGGATTTTCTTAGTGGTGCTGCTAGTGATTCTCAAGAAAAAAACAGGAGAACCCAGCTAAGTCAGCTTCTATACAGGCGTGTGGATTCTAATTTTGGTTGCTCCAGTTAACACCGTCGTTTTCAAACCCCTTGAAGGTGGAAAATATATGAACCGTGATCAAAGTAAGTCATTTTTATTTTTTTACGGTTCGTCCGGAATCCCCAATTGTGGAAAAGCCTACGCCGGCAGACGAAGTCGTGAACCCAGAACAACACTATCAAAAATGAAACATCGATTTACAATTATAGACAGCTCGTAGTTCAGATTTTTACTGGTGTTAGGGAAATTTCTTAGAATCATTTGCTAGTTTTAAAAATTTCGTTTGAAACCGTCTTGTACAGTTTCCACCACTATCGTGTTGAAGAATTGTGAACGTACGAATAAAATTGAAAACGTACGAACGTTATAGGTGGGCCCACACTAGTGACATCAAAATTTCGATTATTATAACGCATTTCGGGTGGTGAAAATTTATTTATTATATTTATTTTATTTATATATATTGTATATTTATATTTTTTATTTGTTGTTTTGTCTTATATTCATAATTACAAATATTATTTCGATGATTTAATTTGTGCACGAGTAGAGATTTTTTTATTAAGTAGTTTTTTTTTGATTATTTGCTGCATGAAAACTATTAGATTTGCTTATTATTTATTATTTTGCTTATTACTCATTATTTTGCTTATTACTTATTTTATTTTTGGTTTTATTAGTAGCGCTTATTTAGGCTAAAATTTGTAGACATTTTTTTTTTGTATAAACTTCATTATTTTTTTATATAAATTTGTATATTGAAATTTTTGGGTTACGATTTTTCATTATGGTGCATTAAGTGTTCTTATTTTTAGGTGGTGAAACGTGAGTTGATAAAAATGAGTCGCAAGGATATCGAAAGGTATCATGCGCGTTCTACAATTATGCTATACTATGTGTAGCTTAAAGAGATAGTGCGATGATCATTGATAGTTTATTCCCTTTCCCCCATCCCTTGGATTTTTGATTTGATATTGTGGATTTGAGATGATGTAGTAGACACGATTCTTTTTTGTTAAGGCCAATGTCGTTCAGACCAGACAAAGAACCACCCCTTTCCGGCGAGCTGAGCCCAAATACCATCTAGCGTGTCTACCTGTTCTGGTTCTGGCGATACCTTCCTTGGTCATAACAAGGTTATCCGAGAACACTCCCGCTCCCGTGCCTTCTTCAGTTTTAGATCCATCAGTGTAAACCGAGACTTCTTGCTCGTCTATGACACTGTCCAGATCCCAAAGACTCCTTTAGGGAATCAAAACTGAGAAGTTCACATTCGTATTCAGGTGAGGTATACTGTAATCCGTAGAGTCCGGGATACCCCATTCATCACTATTAAGGATGCTATTATGACCGAAGGTACTGTGCTTCCAGAGGCCGGACTCTCTGAGCCTTAGTGCACTCTTAGCAGCCGTGGGCCTCGTGTACTCATTCAGGGGAATGAGGTGCAGTAGAGCTTCCATTCCCGCTGTTGGTGTTGATCTAACAGCTCCTGTGGTTCCTAGCACCGCTAGTCTTTGTACTTTGTTAAGGGTTTGATATCGGCAGTTGACCCTCATGGTCGGCCACCAAACCAGACATCCGTAAGTGAGAATGTGTCTGATCACTGCTGTGTATAACCGATTGGTAATGCGCGGTGATGTGCCCCAATTCCTGCCAATCATTTTTATACCCGTATGGTGAAACCAAAGGGTATATTAACTTTGCCTTACCGTTTGTAACGCCAAGATCCCGTCATCACACACAAAAATGAATTACACCAGTGTGTTTAGAATGATAAAACATAACAAAAGCTATAATTGCCAATCTGGCAATCATTGGAGACCCGTATGGTGATATTCGTATCAAAATTCGAACAGTTGTACCAAAATTCCACTTTGAAGTCAAACTTTCCAATAAGAATTTTTAAAATTTATTTCAATCGGATTTTGATGTATGGGAGTTTTATGTAGAATCATATCCTAAATAACTTTTGTTCTTGGACTTTTTTGATAAGATGCACCGTTTTTCAGATATTCACAAAAACCGTTTTCGTTCGTATGGGGGGTACCCCCCCTAATGGTCCATTTTTGCCCATTAACGAACTTAGCCTCGCATTTTACGAAAAACGGATCTGCGCAAAATTTCAAGTCTCTAGCTCAATCCGTGCGCCCGCAATCCGCGCCACAGACAGACGGACAGACGGACAGACGGACAGACAGACGGACAGACGGACAGACGGACGGACATGCTAAATTCAACTTTTTTCATCATTCTAAACACACTGGTGTAATTCATTTTTGTGTGCGATGACGGGATATTGGCGTTACCAACGGTAAGGCAAAGTTAATATACCCTTTGGTGTCACCATACGGGTATAAAAAATTGAAATCAGCATGTCCGTCCGTCTGTCTGTCTGTCCGTCTGTCTGTCTGTCTGTCCGTCTGTCTGTCTGTCTGTCTGTGGCGCGGATTGCGGGTGCACGGATTGAGCTAGAGACTTGAAATTTTGCACAGATCCGTTTTTCGTAAAATGCGAGGCTAAGTTCGTTCATGGGCAAAAATGGACCATTAGGCGGGGTACCCCCCATACGAACGAAAACGGTTTTTGTGAATATCTCGAAAACGGTGCATCTTATCAAAAAGGTCCAAGAACAAAAGTTATTTAGGATATGATTCTACATAAAACTCCTATACATCAAAATCCGATTGGAATAAATTTTAAAAATTCTTATTGGAAAGTTTGACTTCAAAGTGGAATTTTGGTACAACTGTTCGAATTTTGATACGAATATCACCATACGGGTCTCCAATGATTGCCAGATTGGCAATTATAGCTTTTGTTATGTTTATACCCGTATGGTGAAACCAAAGGGTATATTAACTTTGCCTTACCGTTTGTAACGCCAAGATCCCGTCATCGCACAAAAAATTGAATTACACCAGTGTGTTTAGAATGATAAAAATATTTAATTTCTGCATGTCCGTCCGTCTGTCCGTCTGTCTGTCTGTCCGTCCGTCTGTCTGTCTGTCCGTCCGTCTGTCTGTCTGTCCGTCCGTCTGTCTGTCTGTCTGTGGCGCGGATTGCGGGCGCACGGATTGAGCTAGAGCAGTGGTTCTTAACCGGTGTTCGATCGAACCCCAGGGGTTCGGTGAGTCAGTCTCCAGGGTTCGGCGGAGGTCAAAACACACACCCGACTCTCACCAGCGATTGTAGTAAATCGACTACTATTTTCGCATTCAAAGAGTGTGTTTATTAGGACTCATTTTGAGGCTGCACGTCTTTCGCTCCGGCCAAGTGATGGTGAGGGACAAATTCTCTTCATAGAGGCTAGCCTCCGATTCGTACAAATACGTTTAGTGTTGAGACAACAGATGTCAATAATGAATACCTCGATGAAATCATTGAAATCCAGCAGAGCCAGATTCAACAGCAACTCTTCAGAACAACAACGCTCTCAACGTTTTGGTGTCAACAAATGGTAACGTACCCTGTTATTGCTAAGAAAGCTCTGGAGATGTTCATACCGTTTGTTAAAACATATCTTTGCGAGCAATCCTTTTCGAGGATGCTGGACATAAAAACGAAGAAAAGGAACAGACTTTGTTGCGAAAATGACATGAGAGTGGCACTTGCCAAGGTAAAGCCGCGCATTTCTGAACTGGTCTCTGAAAGGCAACAGCAGACGACACACTGATTTGCAGTAAATATTCATTATTATGTTTTTGATTTTATGTGAAAATCATGTTATAATGGTTTTGTTTCTTGTTCCGAATGGTTCTGTTCATGAAAAAATCATATATTATTTTTCCAATTAAGAAGGGTTCGGTGAACGCCCATATGAAACTGGTGGGGTTCGGTACCTACAAAAAGGTTAAGAACCACTGAGCTAGAGACTTGAAAGTTTGCACAGATCCGTTTTTCGTAAAATGCGAGGCTAAGTTCGTTAATGGGCAAAAATGGACCATTAAGGGGGGTACCCCCCATACGAACGAAATCGTTTTTTGCAAATATCTCAAAAACGGTGCATCTTATCAAAAAAGTCTAAGAACAAAAGTTATTTAGGATATGATTCTACATAAAGCTCCCATACATCAAAATCTGATTGGAATAAATTTTAAAAAATCTTATTGGAAAGTTTGACTTCAAAGTGGAATTTTGGTATAACTGTTCGAATTTTGATACGAATATCACCATACGGGTCTCCAATGATTGCCAGATTGGCAATTATAGCTTTTGTTATGTTTTTACATGCGCAAAACGCGCACAACGCTTTGTTCATTCTCTCTTCCGTATTCCTTTTCCAAGAAAGTTTGGAGTCCAGAATTAAACCAAGGTATTTCGCCTCAGGAGAGAGACTGAGTTGCGTTGTTCCTATCTTTGGAAGTTGACAGGTTGGTACCTTCCTTTTTCTTGTGAAGAGCACTAGTTCAATTTTGGAGTGGTTAACCCCAAGACCATTGCACTCCGCGCACTTTGTGATATCGCGTAATGCTGATTCCATGAGTTCGCTTAGCGTTGGGAGAAATTTTCCTGTTACCAAAACGACCACATCGTTAGCATACGCAACAACTTCTATTCCCTTTTCTTGTAACTATAGGAGGATTTCGTTTAGAGCTAGATTCCACAGCAGTGGCGATAGGATCCCCCCTGCGGTGTTCCCCTACTGATCGCTCTCTTAACGTTACTTATACCAATGGTGGCCGAAACTGTTCTGCTATTGAGCAACTGCTCTGTCCACTCAGTTAGCATCTCGTCGAAACTGTGTGCCCTAAGTGCACCCACTAAAGATCTTGTGTTTTTTTTTTTTATAGATCCAGCCAGAGTTTAGGGGAAGACCCTTTAATGCCGAAGCACAGCTCGGGATGGTCGGAAGGACAAAAGTTCTCCTTGAAGTTCTGCGGGTTATAGTCCGGGGGGAACACATCGGATGGTAAATTGTTCCAAAGTCTTGTTGTTCGCGGATTGAAGGAACCCCTAAACTTTACTGTACGAAAGCGGGGAGGCTCAAGGAAGAAGTCGTGCGCACTTAACATTTACAAGAGCTACAGAGGGTCTAGGGAAAATATACCGTGGAGGAATAAGTTGGGAGATTTCGGTGGAACATTTCCCATTGAAATATTTGTAGAATATGCTGAGTACTCCAACAGAGCGACGATGCTCGAGAGACGGTAGTGAATCTGTCAAAGACTTGTCTCCAATTAGTCGGATCGCACGTTTTTGGATTCGGTCCAGCAGTTGGAGGACAGTTTTTGGGGCTCCAGCCCAAATGTGCGAATTGTACTCGAGTCTCGGTCGAATGTAGCTCTTGTAAATGTTAAGGACGTCGACTGGTGCGAAATATTTTTTGCATCGTCCCAGGAAGCCTAGGCACTGCGATGCTCCCTTTGCTATTTTAAAAATATGATCACTCCATTGGAGCTTCTCATTTATTTCGATGCCCAACATTCTGATGTTTTTTGAGTCGCTAATGGACTCACTCATAAATTCGACCGTTTCGGGGGATTTTTCGCATTTCATCGATAACAGCATTGATTGGGTTTTAGATGCGTTGAATTCCACACGGTTGATTCTGCCCCAAGCCAGAATTGTGTTTAAATCAGAATTCAAAGATCTAATTTGCTCACTGCGTTTCGATCGAACTGCAATGGCGTTCGATTCTGCAGGTGAACTGAAATGGTAGGATGCGTCAAGGGAACTGCCATCAGCGAAACAATAAAGTGGATTGAGAGTGAGAGATAGTAGATCATTGATAAATATTAAGAAAAGCGTAGGAGCTAGAACTGAGCCTTGAGGGACACCAGAGTTAATTTTGAAGAGATCAGATTTATAACCATCCAATACAACCTGTATTGAACGATCAGAAAGGTAGCTCTCAATCCATTTGGAAATTGCAGGGTTTAGACCGATAGCTCGTATCTTTGCCATCAAAGCTTTATGCCAAACACGGTCGAAAGCTTTGAAGATGTCCAGCGCTATAGTTTTTGATTCGCCAAAATTATGGAGACTTTTACTCCAGCGCTCGGTCAAGCAGACCAAAAGATCGCCTGTGGAGCGGCGCGCACGAAAGCCATATTGGCGATCGTTGATTATGTTATTGCGCTCTAAAAATTTTGTGATTTTGGTATTTATTAAAGTTTCCATAACCTTGGCAAGTACAGAAGTCAGAGCTATAGGCCTATAATTTGAGGGGTCGCATTTGTCACCTTTTTTGGGAATGGGCTGGACATTAGCTGCTTTCCAAGAAGAGGGATAGATCCCCTTGGAGAAGCTGAGGTAAAATAGGGAGCGAAGAGGTCCAGCTAAGGTGACGGCACATTTTTTCAAAACATGGGGGGGAATGCCATCCGGTCCTGTAGATTTGTTCACGTCAATCTCCTGCAGAATTCTAACTATTTGTCTTTTGCGGATGGAAAGTTTTGGAGAGACAATCTCCGATATGGTGGGTTAGGGCGGTAATTGGTTGGATTCCGGGAGACTTGAGTTCGCTGCGAATTTCGCGGCTAGAACGTTCGCCTTGCCAACGGGATCGACAACCACTTCATTATCACAGATTAGTGGAGGTGTTGAAGATTTTGTGAAATTGTTTTTTACCGCTTTCACCATTGAACAAAAGGATTTTTGCCCTTTCGAACAGGTTAAGATTTTCCGCTTCATCTTTTGGTCGAAGTCATGTTTAGCACGACGTAGTACAGACTTAGAGGCGTTTCGAGCGTTTATAAACGACAAGCGAGTTTCTTCATTAGGGTTTCCCCTAAATTCAGAAAACGCCGTCTTTTTTGTTTTGATGGCGTCGCGACACGCTTTCGTGAACCAGGTGTTGGAGTCACACCTTGCAACAATGGAGCTGCACGGTATGTAGGACTTCATACCAAGTGTGATTACGGTCGTGACCTTTGCAGTCGCAACGTCAACGTCACCTTCCCTGAAACAATCAGACCACTTGTAAGCTGCAAAATACTGGTTCAAGCTCTCCCAGTTGGCTTTTTTAAAATGCCAAACAGTCCTACGCGGGGCTTTAATTGTATTTTTAGGAGGCCTTTCGGTGGAAAATGAACAGCTTACCAGACAGTGATCAGATCCTCCCAGGGGAGGCAAGACAGAAACGCTATATTTAGACGGATTTGTAGTTAAAAACAAATCCAACAGATATGAGGTGTGTCCTGCAATATCTGGAATTCTCGTTGGTTTGTCTACGATTTGCGTCAAAAAGTTTGATTCTGCGAAGAGTTCAGTGTGCAAACCAACAGGATCAGGATGGCATGAGAAAGGAAGCCACTTATCATTATGGACGTTGAAATCACCCGCAGCAACAATTTCAGCGTCAGGATTTGTTGCAGTAATTGCATCGATGGAGATAGACAATTTGTCCAACTCGACCAACGTGTTCTCGGTGGAACAATTAGGGCTTCGATAAATGAAACAAAGGTAGATGTGCTTGCGCATATGGAGCTTTAACCAGATGAAATTAAATTCTGGATTAGCGCATTTTCCTAAGTTAGGAAGAAGTGAGTAAGGCACATCGTTGCGGATATAAATTGCGATACCCCTTTGACGAAAAAATACTGGCTCCAGGTGATACCCATTGACCTGAAATTGACCTGGGTCGCAATCACGATCAACTTTAGTCTCACCCAAAGCCAGTACCTCTGGTTTATTTTGGGTAAGGTGGATGTAAACAGAAAGATGGTTCTCCCTAATTCCGCGAACATTACAAAAATTAAATTTTGAATTTCGACTTACCCGCATCGGTCCAACAAAAAACACAAAACGACAACACGGACACAAACAGTAGCCAAGTGGAGTATACGAGGATACAAAAGAGCTGGAAACATCTGGTTGCCTTAAGCAACCAGATGCCAACCGCTCCTGCACCCTGCACCCCGCAGAGGCTCCACTTAGCCGGGAAAGGTGTTAAAAAGGGCCTTAAGAAGCCATTAGCCCTGACACTTCACTATTTTTATATTTTTTATATCACTCGGCGGACGGTTTTCGGTTTTTCGTTGTTTTGTTTTTTGTCGCGGAATACGAAAATTGTAGTGCGGTTTGTGTCGTTCGAAATGCAGCCACGTCCGTTCGCTGCTACTGTCCTTATTCGTGTACGTTATTAAACGCACCTTCAATGTCCAGGAATGCTGCTAGGGCATACTCCTTGTGATGGGCAGTTTCCTCTAGAGTTCGCACACCCTTGTGTAGAGCTGTCTCTACAGACTTGCCCTTAGTGTAGGCATGTTGAGCAAGGAATTCTTAATACTAAGATCAATAACTCTTTCTAGTGTTTTTAGTAAAAACGATGAAAGACTTATAGGTCGGAAGTCCTTTGGTTTATAATTACAACGTTTCTCAGCCTGAAGCATGGCCGGGATAATTCTATCCATGCCCGCTGCTTTATAGGGGCTGAAGGAGTGTATCGCCCACGCTACAGAACGTTCATTTATTATCTCATTTGCTACCCGAAAATCCCTATCCGTTATTTCTGGAGCTATTCCTGCCCTAACAATCTATGGGGAAATGAGTATCCATTAGGAGGTCCAGTGTTTCCTGGCTTGATTCGGTCGTGCTTCCATCTGGATTTTCCAAGAGCACCGGGGCCGATGGAGTCCTATTTCGGATCCTTCGGAGTCTGGCAGCATCTTGTGTATCCTCGATTGAGCAACATAAATCTTTCCACGATGCCCACTTGGCTCTCCTTATCTCTTTCTTATACTCATTGAAGCTGGCCTTATAGTTGGTCCAAGCTTCTTCGCTCTTCGTAGACTTTGCCTTATTAAGAAGTTTCCTAGTCTGTTCGCGCAGTTGCCGTAGATCTCCATTCCACCATGGGGTGGTCGAGCTTTTGGTACTGTGTGTTACCGGACAGGAAGCATTAAAGGCTTGGGTAAGTCTGTGTTTAATTTTCCCTACCATTTTCTCAATGGAAGAAGCGGTGAGGGGTGTGGGTCCATGCGGACCAACTGTCTCCCGCCTTATTTCCTCTGAGAATATAATCCAGTCGGTTCTCCTAGCATTCCTGTAATGATCAGGTACCTCTTTTGAGAAGTTAATACCGAAGACTATCCTAGCATGATCCGAAAAGGAGTGCTTAGAGGATACTCTCCAATTGTCAACCCTCAACTCTCGGTAGCTAGTCGCGAGTGTTAAGTCGATTACCTCTTCTCTGTTTTTATTAATGAATGTTGGTTTGTTACCTCGATTGCATATAATAAGGTCCAAGTAAAGAATGAATTCGAATAAATACTTACCTGGTTCGTTAGTGTTGGAGCTCCCCCATTGAGAATGATGTGCGTTGGCATCACATCCGATTACTAGATTTAGGTGGCGGTCCCTGGCAAAACTTACCAAGCTGCGTACCTTGTCTGCTGGTGGATCTCTTTCCTCGTATGGCATGTAAATTGAAACAATGATCAGAGATCTCAATTAAAATTGCCGAGATATCTACGCTGCAGAGGCTACCTAGAAAGAAAGCATTAATATTTTTCTTGGCGACGATGCAACTCTTTAGTTTTTCGTCAGTCTTACTATAATGTAATACATACCCTTTTGGTGTTAGTCCAAGGATCGTGTTTTTGCCGTTTAACCAGAGCTCCTGGACTAAAGCCATGAACGGTCCCGGAAGACTTTGTAAAGGATATGCTGGACTTTTGATCCGATAGGATCTGGTAATCCTTGCCGTTACCCTTAGCCCCTTTGAGGGACTTCAAAATCTTCCAGTCTTTGACTGAGATTTCAGGGTTATGTGCCTCCAATATCCTCATTACGGATTCGTCCGGTAGCTCCGGTGGGGGAATCCACATCCAGCGGCAGTGCATTGCGTGGGATGACCTGTAGTTGGGCCCCTTCCCAAAGTTCTCCTATACTGGAGATGGTTTTGGAGAGGAAGTCCAAGGACTCCTCGCTGTCACACATGACCACCTTAACCCCTTTAAGCCAGCCGGCCCCATGGAAAGTGCATCCAACTGGAGGAATGCTTTTCTCGGGGTCCCCGGCTAGTGTTGCTAGGATTTTGGCTTCTATGAGTAGCCATCGATCGTATGTGATCTTGCCATCAGGATCTTGCCACACAAACTAGAGAGACTAGTTACCGGTGATCGCCACGAGGAGGCAACGCATGCACTTGCGAATCGTAATGGAGCGGGCCCCATTACGACTATCAGCCCCAGACACCCACAACTACCCGAAACATGACCGGCCCAGTCGCGGTGGGGGGACGATCCTACTACAGGAGATTTTACTATCGTTACAGACCACAAGCCACTATTGGGTCTCTTTAACGCGAAAAAACAAACTCTTCCAATGCTGTCACCTCGAATGCTTAGATGGAGTATTTTGCTAAGCGGATATCAGATTGATATAGCTCATCGAGCAGCGCAGAAAAACACAAACAGCGCTGTTTAAGTCGTCTTCCAGATTCAACAGAAGTCGATGAAGAACCAGAAGACAACATCAACGTGATCGAATCACCAGATGAACCATTAACGGATTCCAGTGACATCGTACGAATGACGGCTAAGGATCCAATCTTGAGTAAGGTTCTCAACTGGGCGTTAAGGATTGAGACAACGATGCTAAATTTAAACTGTACATCATTCGACGAAACGAGATATCGAACAATAAGGGTTGTCTCTTATGGGGGAACCGAGTTATCGTGCCAAGCAATGCACGCCCTACAGTTTTACAATTATTGCATTCCGGTCATCCTGGAATCGTGCGGATGAAGGCGTTGGTGAGAAGTTACTGCTGGTGGGCACACATGGATGCTGAAGTCGAAACACTTGTGAAATCTTGTACAGCATGTCAACTATGCTGACCTGACCATTCTCCGACGCAGACACACCCTTGGAAAGAGACGCGTAGGCCGTGGTCGCGACTTCACATCGACTTTGCAGGCCCATTTCAACGACTCACTTTCTTCCTAGTAGTCGATTCCTACTTCAAATGGTTGGAAGTGGCACAAGTCAGTACAACGAGTTCGTCGTGCGCCATCAACACACTACGTCCTTTATTCGCTACGCACGGTGTGCCCGATGCGATCGTATCCGATAATGCAACGGCTTTCTCTTCATCCGGGTTTGAAAAGTTTTGTAGTACTA
Organism: Chrysopilus asiliformis; assembly: GCA_964034945.1. Taxonomy (NCBI): domain Eukaryota; kingdom Metazoa; phylum Arthropoda; class Insecta; order Diptera; family Rhagionidae; genus Chrysopilus; species Chrysopilus asiliformis. The sequence goes on from OZ035962.1 coordinate 58,225,507, forward strand.
ATTTAATCACACATATCTTTTCAGCACCTTTCCATCCTTCTATCAATGGCCAGGTCGAACGAATGGCACGGTCAATGAAGGAGTATCTTAAGAAGTGTCAGAAGGGAGACATCCGAGATCGTTTATCGCGTTTCTTACTCAATCAACATATAACACCGAGTTCAGCCACCGGAAATCACCGGCAGAACTGTTATGTAACCGGAAATTATCCACACATTTGGTTAAGTTACATCCAGATAACATCTGAGTACATCGCCAATATCGCATTACTGGAAAACCGAAGAAGACTTTTGACGTCGAACAACCAGTGTGGATGAGGAACTACTCTACCGGCCCGACATGGATCCCGGCAGTTGTCAACCGTTAAACTGGTCCCGTATCCTATGAAGTTCGCACTGATGGGGGTGTAATTACTCGCAGATATCTGAAAATTAACCCAAATTAAATATTGTAAATAAAAGATAATAACATTATCTAGTAGGGAGGGGTGTCATGTACTTCACTGTCAATGGCATTCTGAATCAAGTTGTCTAAGACTACAGACCTATTTTTAAGTATTGCAGTACGATTTGTGTAATAAAGTAGTTAGTCATTATCTGGTATTAATTCGACCACTTAATTAGAATTAGAACCCGTTCTAATACTTGAAAAGCGCGAACATGCTTGACCTGTTGGGGGGATTTGGATGCGAAAACATCCACAAAAATAATATAACAGTCTGTCAAATAGTAGTAGATTTATATTTAAAAACATAACAAAAGCTATAATCGCCAATCTGACAATTATTGAAAACCCGTATGGTTATATGGCATAGATAGATAGATAATATGAATGGAGCCGATGTACTCAGCCCCTAAAAGCACTTAGACCATCAGTTGGGTCCATTGTGCTTTGTTGTAGGGATCTGGCTATTACTAGCTTATTCATGCAAGAATCTTCTGGATCCACTAATGAAGCTGTAAATTTTATTCGGAGGGATCTTACCGATGTCCAGTGGTTTTAAGAAGCGGCTGCCAAAGGTGTTTAGTCTGCGGTTTTGGAAGAAAGGACACAAGCAGAGATAGTGTTCTGCAGTTTCTTCCTCTGCGTCGCATAGGTTGCAAGAAGGGTCGCTCGAAAGCCTGATGTTGTGAAGGTGGTAGTTGAGTTTACCCGTTAGTACGCTGACCAGCGGTCCAATACCAGTTCTCCCCAGACCTAGTACTTTTTTGGCCGTGGTTGGATTAGGTTCACAGCCAAACTTTTTAGCTTGTCGTCCAACAGTTTCATTTGTCCACCTCGTCTTGTGTTGCTGTCTGCTGTATATATGTATCATTGCTTTGATTGTTGCTACTGAGATTAGCAGCGAAGGAGCAGGTCCTATAGGTATGGCATTGTTCGAAGTTTAAGTGAACGGCGAACAGTTGTATTAAAATTCCACTTTGAAGTCAAACTTTTCAAAATGATTTTTTAAAATTTATTCCAATCGGATTTTGATGTATGGGAGTTTTATGTAGAATTTTATCCTAAATAACTTTTGTTCTTGCACTTTTTCGATAAGATGCACCGTTTTTGAGATATTCGCAATAATCGTTTTCGTTCGTAATGGGGGGTACCCCCCCTAATGGTCCATTTGCCCATTAACGAACTTACCCTTGCATTTTACGAAAAACGAATCTGCGTAAAATTTCAAGTCTCTAGCCTGAATCCGTGCATCCGCAATCCGCGCCACAGACAGACGGACGGACGTACGGACGGACGTACGGACAGACGGACGGACCGACGGACATGATTCTAAAAAGAATTGTTCCAAGACTGGTGTAATTCATTTTTATGTGTCATGACGGGATCTTGGCGTTACAAACGGTAAGGCAAATTTAATATACCCTTTGGTTTCACCATATGGGTATAAAAAAGGTCTGAAGATTTTTGAGCGAAAGATGTGTCGTTGCAAGCAAGGCATTTTTCTTGGCATACTTACGTTTCTTGAAATATACTTAGATGGAGAGAGTGCCATAATGGGAAGGTTCATGTTCGGTTCCGATATAACGATGCCGAGACAAAGTTGTCGCGTCGAATATCAAACGTATGTAATCAAGGCACGAAATGCTAGTCGGGAAAGAGCACGCGCCTCTAGTAATAGACCAGCCGTTCGCAAAAAATTACTGAATAAGGGTGATGTGTGCTGTCGAGTTTTGCTGGAGCTAAGTTATCTATGTGGGAAGAATCAGCACGCGAAGCGCACTAACAGCCAGATATACAAAAGCTTTTAATATTTTTGAAGTGATAACTTCTTTAGGCGCGTTGGGCGATTTTTGGATGGGTAAAAACTTATGGTTTGGCGTCAGCATTTGCTTTCCACAAAACGTGACGCTTTCCACATTGGAAAACCTTTCAACTTCCAAAGCTTTAAGCTTCAACTTCCACATTGGAAAACTTTTAAAAAAAGCACCTCAACTTCCAAAGCTTTCTATTATGGTTTTTTCGATAATGATAATTTGCTACAACTGCACGAAAGAAAAACTGCGCTCAAAAAAAAAAAACTCGAGATATTAAAAAAGTCTGTTGGATTTACCAATTACGCGTTTCAACTGCAGTTTTTTAATAAAGCTTCTTCTCTAAAAAAGATTTCTCACACCTTGAACTAGTTGATAACATTAGGTAATCTTTGCAATGGCTTGCATTCCAATTTAAGAATCTTGCCATCTACACATTTTTACGCAAATCGATCTACTCATTGAAACGTTCTTTGCGGTTTTTTCCAAATTATTATTTATAAACTTATATCTTACAATTTCACCATTGCAAGCTTACGAAAAGGTATTGTTATATAATTAGTGTTCCTAAATATCATTTCCCATATTTGTTTAGATCCTCGATCCTACGTGGAAAATTTTTAAAATGTTTTCAGACGCTGGTAAAAGGAAAAGACAAGAAGATGATGAAGAATCGGTAGGAGCGGATTCCGCTGATGATGACATAAGTCAAAAACAAATTTATGAAAATAAAAACAAAATGAAACTACAAAAACATAAAATTAGGTCTCAGCGATATAGAGACAAGAACAAGAAAAAAAAATAAAAATATATACAAATTCACAAATTTCTAAACCACTAACAGTTGAAGAACAAATTAAACGTCGTAAAGAAAAAACCAAACAATACAGTCAGACTTATAGAGATAAGAAAAGAGCTACTAATTTGATTAGTTTACAGACAGATCACTCCTCAAAACCCGTTGTAAAGCATGTTTCTAAATGTCTGAATTTCCATTATGCACAAATTGCTGGCCCATCAACAAGAAATGTGCCATTTGTCCCACCAACTCATACTGGTAGCCTATCTACACGGAATTCAGATTATGATGACGAAATTCACAATGATATTCCTTCACAAGTTCAGATGAATTATGTCCCACAATTAAATGAACCAATAATAACAAACTATGGACCAAATACCATTCTTCCACGTGATGTTCAAAGTAATACTCAAAACATGCATTCTCAACATAATCTACCTGCACAAACATACTCTTCTTTCCAACAAAATCCCATTGCACATCGAGAATTTCAAAAACATTTTTTTGAAAATAATTTTGGCCACGCTTGTGACATTTGCGATAGGCTGTGGTTTAAAAACGATTTGAAATTTTTTGTAAATAACAATACAACTCCCAATATTGAATTTTTTTAGAACAATGCTTAGAAATGTTAATTTTTCTGAGGTGAAAATATGCTCTACTTGCTTAACAACAATTAAAAAGAATCGTGTTCCACCACTTTCGATATATAATGGATTTAAATATCCTCCCTTTCCGGAAAATCTTAAAAACTTTCCATTAGATTTGGTAACAGAAAGACTTATATCTCCGAGAATTCCATTCATGCAAATTCGAAGACTTCGACATGTTCACGGTCAATTTGGAATATATGGGCAGGTGATAAATGTTCCAATAAAAGTAAATACAATGGTACGTACATTGCCAAGAAATGTAGATGACGATCATAGCATTACGGTTCACATTAAGAGAAAGAAAATACACAAATCCAGCTACGTTTATGGTATAGTTAACAAAACAAAAATTAAAGCGTGGTTGCGATACTTGAAATATACACCTCTTTATACTTCTTATGGCATTACGGTTGATGATAGCTTCTTAAACGGCCAAGATCATGTACAAGATGAAATCATCTACGATGAAGATGGTAACAATGACATTTCAGAACGAATACCAATTGAAGAAAGCTTAATAGCACAGCAACAAACATTAATGTGGAACGACGAAATGTACTTAAGAATTGCTCCTGGAGAAGGTAATGTTCCCATTAGTTTGTTATTCGATGAACATGCAGAAGAGTTATCTTTTCCGCAAATATACTTGGGTCAATTTAGAACTTTTCGTGATGGCCTTACTGTCACACCTTTTATGATGGCAACAAGTGAACTTAGACGATCTGACAGACGAGGAGTTACCCCTCACCATTTGTTATACTTGGCCATGAAAATAATGAGAATAAGAATACGAGATTCGCTTTTTATTGCGTTCAAACATGTTGGAAAAGGCACCACTATCACTAAAGAGCAAATAGAATCTGAAAATTACACACAAGGTTGTATTGAAAGTAATTTGGCTTTTCTACGCACGATCCCGAATTCAGCATATTATTGGTCAGAAAGGAAAAAGGATCTCTTTGCAATGATTCGACAATATGGTAAGCCAACAGTTTTTTTTACAATAAGTGCTAACGAAGTAGGATGGTCCAAATTGCTACAATTATTGCATAATTTAAAAAATAGCTCTGAAATATCTTGCCATCTACACATTTTTACGCAAATCGATCTACTCATTGAAACGTTCTTTGCGGTTTTTTCCAAATTATTATTTATAAACTTATATCTTACAATTTCACCATTGCAAGCTTACGAAAAGGTATTGTTATATAATTAGTGTTCCTAAATATCATTTCCCATATTTGTTTAGATCCTCGATCCTACGTGGAAAATTTTTAAAATGTTTTCAGACGCTGGTAAAAGGAAAAGACAAGAAGATGATGAAGAATCGGTAGGAGCGGATTCCGCTGATGATGACATAAGTCAAAAACAAATTTATGAAAATAAAAACAAAATGAAACTACAAAAACATAAAATTAGGTCTCAGCGATATAGAGACAAGAACAAGAAAAAAAAATAAAAATATATACAAATTCACAAATTTCTAAACCACTAACAGTTGAAGAACAAATTAAACGTCGTAAAGAAAAAACCAAACAATACAGTCAGACTTATAGAGATAAGAAAAGAGCTACTAATTTGATTAGTTTACAGACAGATCACTCCTCAAAACCCGTTGTAAAGCATGTTTCTAAATGTCTGAATTTCCATTATGCACAAATTGCTGGCCCATCAACAAGAAATGTGCCATTTGTCCCACCAACTCATACTGGTAGCCTATCTACACGGAATTCAGATTATGATGACGAAATTCACAATGATATTCCTTCACAAGTTCAGATGAATTATGTCCCACAATTAAATGAACCAATAATAACAAAATTACACACAAGGTTGTATTGAAAGTAATTTGGCTTTTCTACGCACGATCCCGAATTCAGCATATTATTGGTCAGAAAGGAAAAAGGATCTCTTTGCAATGATTCGACAATATGGTAAGCCAACAGTTTTTTTTACAATAAGTGCTAACGAAGTAGGATGGTCCAAATTGCTACAATTATTGCATAATTTAAAAAATAGCTCTGAAATATCGGTTGAAGATGCAGCCGCTTTACATTTCATAGAAAATAGTACACTTATTAATGAAGACGCTGTTACTTGCGCTCTATATTTCAATAAGTTGGTCAATGTTCTCATGACAATACTGCAATCAAAAAGATTTAGTCCTTTCAAGAAATATAGAATTTTGCATTTCTTTAAAAGAATCGAATTTCAACATCGGGGTAGTCCACATGCGCACATTTTAGCTTGGCTAGACAATGCTCCCGAAGACGCACTTGGAAAAGATTACAATAAAGCCATCGATCTCATAGACTTCCTTATATCAGTATCTGCAGGAGAAGCATCAGGTAATATTAAACTACAAACACACAAGCATACTTTTACATGTTACAAAGGAGTAGCATCAAAAATAAAGCAAAAATGTAGATTTGAAGCGCCTTTTATGCCAATTAAGACAACAATGATTTTGACACCGATGAAACACACCGAAGATGGATTTATTTATTTATTTATCAACAGGTAACTAGACCAACTGACTATAATAATTATTACTAGGGCTGTCCAAATATTCCCGATAAAAGGGCGGAAATATGTATTCAATATTCTCCAAAAAATGCCGTAAATATTCCCTGAAATATTCTCAAAAAAGGTCAATTATATCTAGTGTAAATTAAAAACAGAGCTGAAAAAAATACATTTAAGGAATAAATGCACTTTATTCGGTGTTTTCTTCTTCTTTTGCATACATAGGAGTATTACATTTCAAAATTACATGCATTTTAAGATTTTCAAATGTGAAACTTTGTCGGTTATCACGAAAAATACATTTGTATTTTTTATAAGTAGGAACTTTATAAGTAGTGAATTCTTCCAGGAATTCTCGCACTTCTAGATTGTCGATTTTTGCAAATGCAATGTCAGCTGTAAATAGATGAGATACATTACACATTTTCAAATTCACATTTAAAAGTGTAACTGAAAACTAACCTGAAACTAATGCCCGACAAAGTCGTATTGAATGAATTTTGTACACATTCTGGATCTGTCGAATTATTCGTGCCCACTATAATGTTACTAAGTAATTGTTGAGATTGCGAATTCTGCTTTTGAAATTTTTCCAAAAGTCGCATGTGTTGCGCAGTCTTCAAATGCGGTATGACTTGAGATATCTTCTTGGCATTTAATTTCGCATTACACATTTTGCAAAACAAAACCTTTTTATTCGTTTCTAATTGATTTGAAAATTCTTTGGCTATGTTGAAAAGAAATTCACCACCAGCTCTCTTAATTTTCGGCATTTTATATATTCGAAAGAATAAATTTGAAAATATATGTGCACTAAATACTGTAGACAACCGCACTGATTGGATTAAAATGACACGGAAGCCAATTGCGAAGTTCATTTTAACGTAAAGGCAAAGAGTTTACCGTTTTCAATTTACCGTTTCTAATAAAAAGAATAAAATGACTCAAATGAGTATATGTATTAGCAAGCATGTAAAAGTGTGATTGGACCAACCAAGACCCTCTACATACAAAGCCATGCACTAAGAGAGTTACTACCACATATACATGGCCAAGTAGGGTCGCTGATGAATTGTCTAACATGGCGCCGGCATGAAGTTTCCGAATTTTTTTGCGGTTCTATATCAATAATGTTCCTATATTATCGTTTAAATAAATTTGGAGGAAATGAAAATGAAAACAAAAACCATTTTGGTTATTTTATGATTTTTATTTGAAAGCAAAACAAATTTACATATAATGGAAAAAAAATTGAGTATGGAATTCAAAAATATATCGTCAGCTTAAACCGAAATTATGCTAAGTCCAAAATATCAAATTTTACAGAAGAGCAAAAAAAACCTTGTTAAATCATTTTAATTCTCATTTAAGAAAAACTGAGTTTTTTTTAAATTAGGCTCAGTTTTCTTTAAATGAAACTCAGTTATCGTGAAATGGAAATTACAATGATTTAACAAGTTTTTTCTGCTCTTCTGTAAAATTTGATATTTTGGACTTAGCACAATTTCACTTTAAGCTGATATTTAAAACAATCACTTTTTTATTGTATAATGAATGACAATAACGGACAAAGTGGATTTGTATTTCGAATTACAGCACGGCACGTATTAAACGAACGAATCACAAAATTTACTACACCTCTATTAAATTAGTTCAATTCTCTTTTTTAAATGCTTTCTGGAACCATTTTCAACGAAAAAAGTCATGGTTATTGATTTACTGTTGTTCACTTCCTGGCCCATAAAGGGTTAAATTGAATATTTAAAAAACCGAAATACCCTTGGCAGAAAAGTGCAGTAAATAAGTCTCAGGAGTCTCCTAGCCCATGTTGCATCCCCTGTCACAGCCCCTGCTCCTAGTCTTGTAGTGGATTCTTCGATCAGCCAATCAATCTTAAAATTAAACGCAAAATACCTGCCTTTTTTAAATAAATTTTTACTTATCTGTGCAATCTGTTGGTAATAAGCAGCCTTTGCCAATCCGTTTCCCGCAGCCCTATCCAATGGCGTTTATTTTAGCTTGTTGAGTTGTTTTTATTGCTGCAGTTGCACTGAAAATCTTTAATAACCTCTTTTAGGTTAGGAAAGATTTCGGCAGTATTTCTTTTTATATTCACAATTATCAAACAAAACACAAACGATTGTTAGTACTACACACATTTATTTTATATATTTCCACCGATTAAACTCTGAAAACTTGATAAAATTATTTATAACAAAGAAAACAAATCGAACTTTACGTACGGTTTCCCATGTGATTCTGACAGTAGGGTTGCTACTTGACACTACTAGTGCACACATAGAAAAACTTTTGCATGGCTTTGTATGTAGAGGGTCTTGGACCAACACTTTCTTTGCTTTCTTTATTGGGCCTTTCCACACACAGTTGTAACAACAAAGATGAACGACAACGCTTCATCCCACAAAACCAAAAAATGAACGTTCATCAAATATGAGCGTTTACTGATCGTTTTGTGCGACAGAGAAAATCAGCTCTGAAAGGGACGACAATGTATTCTCAAGTATTTTCAACTTATGAACGAACGGTATCTAGTATATAAAGCCGACCGTCAAAGTTTTTCATATTTTTTGTTCACAAATGTTTCATTTTATATTCATTTTTAAAAGTTAGCAGGAAAATGTTTGACAGAAGAATACGGCAGCTTTTGTTTCATTTTTAGTCACAGTTAAGAATAATAGAACTTATGTAGTTCACTTAAAGATCAAAATTCGAATTCTGTTTGAATTGTCATTAATAAAAGCGAAAGAAATAACTACAGTTTGTGTGCCATTTTCTTTATATGCTGTTTTCAGTTCAAAAAACTGTGTTGAGTAAGTGCGGTTTAAAATAAAGGTGATTTTATATTAATTATAAATAAAAATCAAAAATGAAACGTCGGAGCATAATGCTGGGGAGATTGTGAAAAGAATAACACAAGTTAAAAGTGTTTATTCAACCGATAGCCAGCAATCTCCAATTTGTACTTCCGAAAATTCTCGAGAAATTTTCGGGGATCCCCTGACTTCTGACAATGATGTGATAAGTGAATCTGAAAATTGTGAAGTTTTCTCGGATTCTGACGAATCCAAGTCAAGAAGAGGTGTTTCGCTCCAATTTAGCTGAATGGAGTATAAAACATCATATAACAAGAACATACAAAAAATGAATCATTCTCCTGAGCGATTCGTTGGAATCAGAATTCAGAAAATGATCATAAATGTTTCAACCTGCGGACCAAAGTGTCCCTCTTTTGTAAATCATTTTTAAGATTCATTTTTGCGATCATCAAACGTTCAAAAATGAGTATATAAGCAGGCCACGCCTCCCAGTTTATATACTCATTTTTGAACGTTTGATGATCGCAAAAATGAATCTTAAAAATGATTTAGAAAAGAGGGACACTTTGGTCCGCAAGTTGAAACATTTATGATCATTTTCTAAATTCAAATTCGAACAAAACGCTCAGAAGAATGATTCATTTTTTGTATCAAAAATGAATCTTTTGGTTTACTGGGATCGAGTCAAGACCCTCTACATACAAAGCCATGCAAAAATCTTTCTATGTGTGAACTAGTAGTGTCAAGTAGCAACTCTACTGTCAAAATCAGATGGGAAACCGCGCGTAAAGTTCGATTTGTTTTGTTATTAAGTTAATAATTTTATCAAGTTTTCAGAGTTTAATCGGTAAAATATATAAATTAAATGTGTATATTACTAATAATCGTTTGTGTTTTGTTTAATAATTGTGAATCAGCAATAAAAACAACTCAACAAGTTAAAATTAAAAGTTGCTAAAAAGCAACTTGCTGGTAACTTGGAAATTTCGTGGTTATATTTAGTGTCATTATTGAATAGTTGTGAATAATTTGCTATTAGTTTTTGCGTTTTCTTTTTTGTGAAATTAATGCCGGCAGTTTAAAAAAATTGAAATAAGAACCGGATGAAAGTGATGATTGTAAAATAAGTGCAAGATAAAAGTGACGAAAGTGATGACGGCGTTTTCAATCCAAGAATTGTAAGAAAATTCATACGGAATGGACTTCGTTTAAAATCGTAATTAACTAAATATTATATGTTAGAGGCAACTTTTTCTTATTTTTTATGGATTTTCCAAGCAATTTAAATGTTTCGCAAAAAAAAAAATCTTACGTAAAAAAAACATTGAAATGAATAAATTTTTCTTTCGAGTTTCATTTCCGGCGAGTGAAAAGTGTTTGAGTAAATTTTTGAAAATGAATGACAAATATATGATCGAATTCGAGTTAGCTGTTACCGCATCAAACATTTCCGTGTATTTCATTTTCGACATAATTTAAACATAATGCCTCGTAATTGCTGTGTACCGTGCTGTAATTCGTATCACAAATCCCTTTGTCCGTTATTGTTATATACAATAAAAAAGTGTTTGTTTTGAATTTATTTTTCAATTTCATACTCAATTTTTTTCCATTATATGGAAATTTGTTTTGCCTTTAAATAAAAACCATAAAATAACAAAAATGGTTTTTGTTTTCATTTTCATTCCCTCCAAACGATAATGTAGGAACTTAATTGATATAGAACCGCAAAAAATCTCGGAAACTTCATGCCGGCGCCATGTTAGACAATTCATCAGCGACCCTACTTGGCCATATACATGTGGTAGTAACTCTATTAGTGCATGGCTTTGTATGTAGAGGGTCTTGATCGAGTCCACACGCTGTTGTTCGAAGTTGTATCAGTTTTAACATGAATCAAAATTTCTCACCGACGGAAAATTTTTATTGCTATTTAGTTGTGTTAGTGAAAGCAGATTTTTTCGTCGTTCTTTATTAATTATAGATGGCGATAAAGTCTTCGTGCGTGTAGGTCGGGTAATAAGAAATACACGTAGAAAAAAAACAGCGAATTTGATATTGAAATTTGCGGGAAATCGCTGAAATATTCTCTCAATATTCTCGGAACAAATTTGTGCCAAAATATTCCGGGAATATATTCCTTCCCAAATATTCCCTATGGACAGCCCTAATTATTACATTAAGAAGAAAAAAAAAACATGTGTGTGCAGTGCACACGCGGTAGAAGTGAAACCTTAGGAAAACTAAACAGCGAGAGAATGAGACGAATGCGGTATCAGGGGTGGGATAGTTATAGCGTTTATTTATTATAATATTGGTACCAGGTTCAAAAGTAATATTATATTTTTATTGAAAATCTAATACCGGATTCGTGATCAGCGACCCCAAAAACCCTAAAATGCAAATTTTTCCGGGGAAAATGGGAAAAAGGATATTTTCATTATCCTTACAGGATCTTCCGTTTCGAATTTTGAAAATCTAATACCGGATTCGTGATCAGCGACCCCAAAAACCCTAAAATGCAAATTTTTCCGGGGAAAAATGGGAAAAAGGATATTTATCCTTACAGGACCTTTCGTTTCGAATTTTGAAAATCTAATACCGGATTCGTGATCAGCGACCCCAAAAACCCCGTAGTGCCAATTTTTCCGGAGAAAAATGGGAAAAAGGATATTTTCATTATCCTTACAGGACCTTCCGTTTCGAATTTTGAAAATCTAATATCGGATTCGTGATCAGTGACCCCAAAAACCCTATAGTGCAAATTTTTCCGGGGAAAAATGGGAAAAAGGATATTTTCATTATCCTTACAGGACCTTCCGTTTCGAATTTTGAAAATCTAATATCGGATTCATGATCAGTGACCCCAAAAACCCTATAGTGCAAATTTTTCCGGGGAAAAATGGGAAAAAGGATATTTTCATTATCCTTACAGGACCTTCCGTTTCGAATTTTGAAAATCTACATAGCTAAAAACCTGCTCCTGGCAACACAGATTATTTTGCAAAAAACCGCATAAAAATCGGTCCAGTAGTTTTTGAGTTTTGTAATCTCAGGCAGGCAGACAAACAATAAAACATCCATTTTTATTTATATACGAGTACATATGTATATATTGCAATTTATGACGAAACATAATTTATCGCCTCCTCTCTCCACTTCCTCCCTCCTAACACTTCTCCCTTCTCCCCTTTCCCTTCCCGTACCCCGCCCTCTTTCCCTACCCCTTCCCGCTTCCCATCAATCTTGTTTACGATAAATTGACTGGCACCCATCTGTATTCTATCTCATTTTCTCGTAGGCTAAAATATCCTATCTCTTTTTACTGTCGTTTCATCGAGTTTGAAATCACTCACAACGCCGCTAAAGAAGTTTTCACTTCAAAAAAATTAATAGTAAAAAAAAATTAATATATAAAACATACCAATATGAATTACACTCTATATAATTTGAGCTTTAAAGTATTTTTATCGCTAAAAAAATCAATACTAGTAAAGTTTTCATTAAAAAGTCTGGACATGTTTGACATGGGCTCGAAACGACCATAATTTGTTTTGTGATAATTAGGGCTGTCCATAGGGAATATTTGGGAAGGAATATATTCCCGGAATATTTTGGCACAAATTTGTTCCGAGAATATTTCATATGCGCGGGAATATTAAGAGAATATTGAGAGAATATTTCAGCGATTTCCCGCAAATTTCAATATTAAATTCGCTGTTTTTTTTCTACGTGTATTTCTTATTACCCGACCTACACGCACGAAGACTTTACCGCCATCTATAATTAATAAAGAACGACGAAAAAATCTGCTTTCACTAACACAACTAAATAGCAATAAAAATTTTCCGTCGGTGAGAAATTTTGATTCCCAGCAAGCCCGGGGTAAGCACTTTTTCAAATTCAAATATTTGTGTTGGTGACCATGACACTGTGTGTGTTATGTACATCGCCGCTGCCGCATGAAAAAATTAAAACAAAAGAAAACGCACTGTTTTGACAGTGCAATTAAAAATAGAAAAGTGCGAACGTGTTTTTTATCGCGGATAATAGATAAAAATTCAATATCAAGGAGGTAAGTAAAAAAATAATGTTCTAAAATAAATAATTAAGTGTTTATTTTTAAATAGTTTAGTTTTTATTTTTTTTTGTGTGCATTTTCTTGAGAAAAAAGTGTTCATTGCTTCTAGTGCAGTACTTATGTAAGTAATCCATGTAAGGAGTTCTGTAAGGCCTTATTTTCAGTACTTTTATAACGCCTTACAGAATACCTTATAGAACTACTTCTGGAGAAGCGGACGGTGCAATTACATGTATTCACAGACACGAAGTATATAGCTGAATTTTTTCCCGGAGCCCTATCAAAGTTTCATTTCTAGTAAGCATTACTTTCAGGCATTATTTCACTACTCTAAAAAGTACTTCTGTGTTTGCTGGGTTCATGTTAAAACTGATACAACTTCGAACAACAGCGTGTGGACTCGATGAAGCGTTGTCGTTCATCTTTGTTGTTACAACTGTGTGTGGAAAGGTCCAATAAAGAAAGCAAAGAAAGTGTCCCAGCAAACACAAAAGTACTTTTAAGAGTAGTGAAATAATGCCTGAAAGTAATGCTTACTAGAAATGAAACTTTGATAGGGCTCCGGGAAAAAATTCAGCTATATACTTCGTGTCTGTGAATACATGTAATTGCACCGTCCGCTTCTCCAAAAGTACTTCTATAAGGTATTCTGTAAGGCGTTATAAAAGTACTGAAAATAAGGCCTTACAGAATTCCTTACATGGATTACTTACATAAGTACTCCACTAGAAGCAATGAACACTTTTTTCTCAAGAAAATGCACACAAAAAAAATAAAAACTAAACTATTTAAAAATAAACACTTAATTATTTATTTTAGAACATTATTTTTTTAATTACCTCCTTTATGTTGAATTTTTGTCTATTATCTGCGATAAAAAACGCGTTCGCACTTTTCTATTTTTAATTGCACTGTCAAAACAGTGCGTTTTGTTTTGTTTTAATTTTTTCATGCGGCAGCGGTGATGTACATAACACACACAGTGCCATGGTCACCAACACAAATTTGAATTTGAAAAAGTGCTTACCCCGGGCTTGCTGGGGTTGGTCCAATCACACTTTTACATGCTTGCTAATACATATACTCATTTGAGTCATTTTATTCTTTTTATTAGAAACGGTAAATTGAAAACGGTAAACTCTTTGCCTTTACGTTAAAATGAACTTCGCAATTGGCTTCCGTGTCATTTTAATCCAATCAGTGCGGTTGTCTACAGTATTTAGTGCACATATATTTTCAAATTTATTCTTTCGAATATATAAAATGCCGAAAATTAAGAGAGCTGGTGGTGAAATTCTTTTCAACATTGCCAAAGAATTTTCAAATCAATTAGAAACGAATAAAAAGGTTTTGTTTTGCAAAATGTGTAATGCGAAATTAAATGCCAAGAAGAGATCTCAAGTCATACCGCATTTGAAGACTGCGCAACACATGCGACTTTTGGAAAAATTTCAAAAGCAGAATTCGCAATCTCAACAATTACTTAGTAACATTATAGTGGGCACGAATAATTCGACAGATCCAGAATGTGTACAAAATTCATTCAATACGACTTTGTCGGGCATTAGTTTCAGGTTAGTTTTCAGTTACACTTTTAAATGTGAATTTGAAAATGTGTAATGTATCTCATCTATTTACAGCTGACATTGCATTTGCAAAAATCGACAATCTAGAAGTGCGAGAATTCCTGGAAGAATTCACTACTTATAAAGTTCCTACTTATAAAAAATACAAATGTATTTTTCGTGATAACCGACAAAGTTTCACATTTGAAAATCTTAAAATGCATGTAATTTTGAAATGTAATACTCCTATGTATGCAAAAGAAGAAGAAAACACCGAATAAAGTGCATTTATTCCTTAAATGTATTTTTTTCAGCTCTGTTTTTAATTTACACTAGATATAATTGACTTTTTTTGAGAATATTTCAGGGAATATTTACGGCATTTTTTGGAGAATATTGAATACATATTTCCGCCCTTTTATCGGGAATATTTGGACAGCCCTAGTGATAATCTATATAAATAAATCGTTTATTTCTGTTGGCACGAAGATGAAAATCAATTTTTATTGAATTTAATAAGTGCGACGAGGAAATATTCCCGGACAGTAAATCATTAATAAATAACACACAAAAAACTTCTCGTCGTCTCATTAGTGACGACATGTCAATAAGTCTGAGACGTTCTTCATAAGGAGGTAAAATTAGGGAGTCCTTCCAGGGTAATTTATGCAGCGCAAATCTCAAAAAACGTTTCTGAACTGCTTCTAGGCGCGCGATGTGATTATGGTAAAAAGGCATCCAAACGATACATGCGTACTCCAAAACCGGTCGCACAAATGAGCAATAAAGAACTTTCAAAACGTAGGGATCAGATATTTTTCTTGACCAGCGTTTGACAAATCCCAGCAAAGAATTTGCACGATTGATAACTTCATTAATATGAAGCTGGAAATTTAATTTATTATCAAGTAAAACACCTAAGTCATGAACTCTATCTGTTTTCTCAATTTTAGTTCCATCTAACATGTAATCAAAGTTAAACGTTGACTTCTTACGACTGAACGAAATAGCTTTACATTTGGCCACATTTAGAACTAAACCATTTTTAAAACACCATAAACAAAAGACAATAAGATAGTCTTGTAAAGCAAGAGAGTCATTTAAATTAAAAATTATTTTAAACAATTTCAGATCATCAGCGTAACCAAGAGTCAACGGTACATTTAAAAAGATATCATTAATAAATAAGTTGAAGAGCAAAGGCCCGAGATGACTACCTTGAGGAACTCCCGATAGTACATCAATTCTATCAGAAAGAGTTGACTTAAAACTAACTGTAAAATATCTTTTGCTAAGGTACGATTTAAGCCAGCATATTAAAGAGGCTGGGAACCCAAGTAGCTTAAATAAAAGTATGTTGTGCGGAAGTTTGTCAAATGCTTTGCTAAAATCGGTATAAATGCAATCGACTTGGTTGCCTTTTTCCATTTCACTAATACATTCCTTAGTAAATTCAACAAGATTCGTGACAGTAGATCTACCTTTAACGAAACCATGTTGTTTTCGCTTATTATTGATTTACACTGAAATGTAAGAGAATCACAAACTATGGACTCAAAAACTTTTGCAGCAGGGGCAAGTTTGGCAATGGGCCTATAATTTACAACTAATTCTTTATTAGCTTTCTTATGAATCGGTATCACAAAAAATATTTTCCATACTGACGGAAAAACACATGACGATACTGACAGATTAAATAAATATGTTAAAGGGCGAACAAGTGACGATTTACAATTTAACAGAATTCCTGAAGGTAGTCCATCAGGAACTTCGGAGAAATCGTTACTAAGTTTATTTAAACAATCCAAGACAATGTCCTCATTTATCACAACATTATTAATATTCGTACAATTTGTCAAGTAGCTAAAATAATTATAATCTATATCACAGGCGGAAGATGTAAAAGATTCAGAGAAATGACTAGCAAAAAAATTAGATATCACAGCCGGGACATCGCTTGTGAGGTCATTATAATTTAAGGTGGACGGATATTGACTAGCTTTACGTTTTGTATTAATAAAATTCCAGAATTGTCTGGGATTGTTTTTTATTTTTGCCTTAGTAGTTTCTAAATATCTCTTATATAGATATTTAGAGTATGAATTAAAATTTTTTCTCAAATCGGCATACGTATTATAATCATTTAAGTTTTTTGTTATATTATAAGTTCGCCACGCTGAGTTACGTCGGTTTCGTAAGCAACGTATCTCATCGTCATACCAACAAGGAGACACGATAGCATCTTTCACTTTAATGAGAGGAACAAACATTTTCATACCGGACAAAACTAGGCGATAAAACACATCTAATGCTGAATCAATATTACGGTCGTTAAGAACCAAAGTCTCCCAATCAATATTATTAAAGTACTCATTTAACAATAAAAAGTTGGTCTTTCGAAAATTATAAACAAAATTACAAGTATTATAAGTATGTAATGAAATATCAGTTGTGGTCAACACAAAACTTTCTTCTACAAAATCTACGACCCTGCGCAATTTACGCTAGAGCCCTGTCGCGTTGTCAACCTAACACGACCTCCCAATAAATTCTTGGTTTATTCAAAAATATCAAACACGTACAAAATTTGAGATAACTTGAGAACTGTAAAAGATATCAATTTACGGTAAATGGCAAAAATGTAGAAAATGTTAACATATTTAATTATTCTTTTAACTGATTTGTCGAAAAACCGTTAGTTTGCAAATTATTCGCAAAATATGATTTTTTACATATTAATGAAAATATCTCAATAACGGTAAAAGATAACGAATAACGGTAAGAAACAAAATTGTGCAGAATGCCATTCTCATTAATTCACTTCATATATTCAGTCAGCAAAAACCCGTTAGTTTTCGAGATAATCGCAAAAAACTGTTTTTTTTGGAAATAACGGTTTATCTCGATAACAGGTTGAGATATTGAGTTATAGCTAAAGACAAAAGTGTGGGAAATTTTATTTTCTCCAAGTTTTGTCATACTTAAGGCTACTAAAAAACGCGTAGTTTGGGAGTAAGTCGAGAAAAACGAAATTGTGATTTTTGAAAAACCGCCATTTTGGATACTTCCGGTTAACGGATTTCCACCAAAAATCGTCCCATTTCAGGACCCAACATGCCTATAAAATTTCATGGCGCTAGCTCTATTAGTTTTTGAGAAATCTTGTACACAGACTGACAGACAGACTGACAGACTGACAGACTGACAGACTGACAGACTGACAGACTGACAGACTGACAGACTGACAGACTGACAGACTGACAGACTGACAGACTGACAGACTGACAGACTGACAGACTGACAGACTGACAGACTGACAGACTGACAGACTGACAGACTGACAGACTGACAGACTGACAGACTGACAGACTGACAGACTGACAGACTGACAGACTGACAGACTGACAGACTGACAGGCTGACAGACTGACAGACTGACAGACTGACAGACTGACAGACTGACAGACTGACAGACTGACAGACTGACAGACTGACAGACTGACAGACTGACAGACTGACAGACTGACAGACTGACAGACTGACAGACTGACAGACTGACAGACTGACAGACTGACAGACTGACAGACTGACAGACTGACAGACTGACAGACTGACAGACTGACAGACTGACAGACTGACAGACTGACAGACTGACAGACTGACAGACTGACAGACTGACAGACTGACAGACTGACAGACTGACAGACAGACTGACAGACAGAAAGACATTTTTTTTAAATGACTCCAATCGACTCAGGAGTGATCGGGAAATGTTTTTTAGGCAAAATTAAGAGGTCGAAGTTTTTCATGAATACAATACTTTATTATACTCCATAGAAGAAAGTAAAAATCAAAATTAAGTTCAACTTGCAAAGGTGGATGATCGGGAACAACGTCGAGTAATGGGCAGTCTGCCTGATTAACGACGACCTCCGTTATGTTGGATGAATACACCAGATCAAGCCTCCGACCACGTGCGTTGTTAATAGGGTTCAATTGTTTCAAATCAAGTGATGAAAGATTGTCAACCATTGTTATTTCACATAAAGATGCAACAATAATACCACCTCCAACTGGTGCATTGAGAAGGTTTGTGTGGCGATCTTTGCGGAAAATATTAAAACTCCTGTCGAAAACCTCAGCGTCGAGAATTCCAGCATGCAACCAAGTCTCAGTCAGGCATATTAGGTCGAAGTTAGATGAAGAAGCATTCAAATGTAAACGATTTGTTTTTGTCCTGATGCCGTTAACGTTTTGATAAAAAACCATTAGCGATTCATGTTTACCTGCCGAAACCCCAAAGATTTACGTGGCATAAATTCTTTTACTAAGGTATCTGGTGGCCAAATAGAAGTGCACATTAACAATTCAAAACAGTGCTCGGGTACAACTAGCTTAAAAGACGAAAAACTATGTGAATTGTTAAGGCGATGACGAGCAGATAGATCATGGCAGCGGACTTCAGAAGCATCATCTGCTGTCAAAATATTTTTTCCCAGCAGCCATTGGCAAATATCGGTTGATATAGTACTCGGTGCAAGGTTCGATACAAATATTGATTTGCTGTGTTTTCTAGTGACGGCACACAAGGACGGCGGGGTATCAACAGCTGACACAGAGGACATAGTAATCGCCACATTGGAAAAAGTTGGAGGAGAGAGAACAACACCATCAGCTGATCGTCGAATTCGGCTATTTCTATTCCTACGGTGAACTGGAACTTCAAGTGACTGAGGTCGTTGACCGTCGTCCGTTTGATGGTTGTTTAGCGGGACATTAAGTGCCTCCAATTTGGTATTAAGCTGGTTAACTTTATTGTCTAAGTCAAAAAGTTGATGTTTTATATGAATATCGATTAATGTGTGGACTTTTTTAATTTCCGCATTTATTGTTAATTTGATTCCTTCAACCATTGTAGCAAGAGTGTCCTCAAGTCCTCTAATTTTCAAGTTCAATTCTGCAAAAGTTGACTTGCTGATCAAAGGCGATGTATTTCCAATCGATGCTGCTGTTAGTGATACATTTTGAATGCTATTACTTTTACTGACACTTTTACCCGATCCGCGTGTATTATGCATCATTTTCGAGAAAATTAGGAAGATTTCTCACCACGTAATGAATTTAATATTTGAATATATAAAGAATTAAGTTCGCACTAATAAAAACACGTCTGCACTCAACCACTCTAACCACCTTCATTTAAAGAGTGTAAAGCAAAATATAATGGTGTCAGAAAAAAATTGGAAAATTATGAATACGATAATTTCCAAACATTTTATGAAGATAACAATATAAATTCAGATCAGCAATATGTTAATATCATTCGCGCAGGAATCAATAGACCAAGAGTTTTCCCAAAGCGTCAACCTCATGAAAAATGTCACAATCCTTTTAATCCATTTATATTGAACATTGTCAAATCTAATACAGACTTTCAATTTATAACAGAAGAGTATTCGTGCGCCGCTTACGTCGTGGAATACGTCAATAAAACGAATAGAGGTGTTAGCCACTTACAAAGGAAAATAATTGAAATCATGGATGAACACCCTGAATTCGATATATTTGAAATCACTAAAAATATTAGTATCAATATTTTAAATCACACCGAGATAACAAGTCAAGAAGCTGCCTGGTATTTATTGAGAGAGCCTATGTCAAAAAGTTCAACCATTATTGTCTATATACCGACTGTATGGCCCATTGAAAGACAAAGAATTAAAAAAACCATGAAGGAATTGAGTGAACTGGACGATGATTGCAGAGATGTATGGAAAGAAAATTGGTTCGACAAGTATGAAAAAAGACCTGAAGGCTTAGAAAATATTTCTCTCGTGCAATTCGTTTCTAAGTACAACAAAAATAACAAGGGACAGTATGTCAAACGAGATGAACGGAGAGTAATACGCTATCGCAATTTTGACATGGCTACTGATTTCAACGAATATAAGAGAGAAATGGTAAGTTTGCACATTCCATTTCGTCATGAGGAGGCAGAAATTCTTGAAGAAATGAAATTTATTAGATTATACGATGAAAATGTAGATCTGATATTACAGAACAGAAAAGAGTTTGAATCCAACATAGACATTGAAAAAACATTACAAATTTGTCGAGAATTATGCCGCGAAGAAGTCCCCGATGATAATGGAGAAATGAGAGATGTTGTTGGTCGACTTCCTGATCAAAACCCATTTCTAGAATTATACAAGGACCCGAATGCAGAGATAAATGATGATTTACTACTTGCAATGATTAATAAACTTGGAGCCATAGCTAAAAAGAAAGATAATATTCGTCGGCTAAAAGTGAAATTGTGCTAAGTCCATTTGGTATAATATTCCAGAAGAGCAATGAAAACCTTGTTAAATCGTTTTAATTCTTTTTCAATAATACTGAGTTTTCTTTAAATGAGAAAAATTGGGCTCAGTTTTCTTTAAATGAGACTCTGTTTTCTTTAAATGAAAAAAAAAAACACACTTTAAAAAACAAGTTTTATAACCTTATACACTTTCAAAATGCACTAAAAAGTAAAAAACAAGTTCAAAGTTTCACAAAAAATGTTTTTATAAATTGCGTGTTGTTGTGAAAGTATAAAGTGTGCTGCGTTGCACAGTATGAAACCGCTATTACAGATTCAAGAGCAAATGCAACGTCACACACTTTATACTTTCACAACAACACGCAATTTATAAAAACATTTTTTGTGAAACTTTGAACTTGTTTTTTACTTTTTAGTGCATTTTGAAAGTGTATAAGGTTATAAAACTTGTTTTTTAAAGTGTTTTTTTTATTTTATACTTTTTAGTCTTGAATTAGCCTACCAAAAACCTCCAGAAAAGATCTTTCGCGGGAAATTTGAGCAAAAGGAAACTCACGTTATCTTTGCAGGACATTCCGTTATCCTTACAGAATTTTAAATGTCAGAATCGGATTCAGCGACCCCAAAAACCCCCTAATGCAATTTTTCCCGGGAAAAATGGGAAAAAGGATATTTGCGTTATCCTTACAGGACCTTCCGTTTTGAATTTTGAAAATCTAACACCGAATTCGTGATCAGCGACCCCGAAAACCCCCTAATACCATTTTTTCCCGGAAAAAATGGGAAAAAAGATATTTGCGTTATCATTACAGGGCCTTCCGTTTCGAATTTTGAAAATCTAACACCGAATTCGTGATCAGCGACCCCGAAAACCCCCTGGTGCCAGTTTTTCCCGGAAAAAATGGGAAAAAGGATATTTGCGTTATCCTTACAGGACCTTCCGTTTCCGATCAGCGACCCCGAAAACCCCCTAATACCAGTTTTTCCCGGGAAAAATGGGAAAAAGGATATTTGCGTTATCCTTACAGGACCTTCCGTTTTGAATTTTGAAAATCTAACACCGAATTCGTGATCAGCGACCCCGAAAATCCCCTAATGCCATTTTTCCCGGAAAAAATGGGAAAAAGGATATTTGTGTTATCCTTACAGGACCTTCCGTTTTGAATTTTGAAAATCTAACACCGAATTTGTGATCAGCGACCCCGAAAACCACCTGGTGCCAGTTTTTCCCGGGAAAAATGGGAAAAAGGATATTTGCGTTATCCTTACAGGACCTTCCGTTTTGAATTTTGAAAATCTAACACCGAATTCGTGATCAGCGACCCCGAAAACCCCCTGGTGCCAGTTTTTCCCGGGAAAAATGGGAAAAAGGATATTTGCGTTATCCTTACAGGACCTTCCATTATCCTTACAAGGATGGAGTAGTAAAAATATTGAACTGTCACCGGAACTACGCAAGGTGACAAAATTTCATCTTCCTAGGTTGCATAGTTTCGGAGATATAAGGTTCCAAAGATTCCAGAGAAAGACACATAGCCATATAGGTCGCGACACTTCAACTTAATAGAAAGTGTATAATTAAAATGATTTAACAAGGGTTTTTATTGCTCTTCTGTCAAATTTGGTATAATGGACTTAGCACAATTTCACTTTTAGCCGACGTATTATGTCTTATAATGATTTTTATGATCTTATGCGCCGGGCCAATGACGAACAGCGAGAAATTCTGTTTCATACAATGCACCACCTGATATCTACAGATGAGCCAATGCAAGAACCATTGCTCGTATATTTCTGTGGTCACAAGTAATAAGGGCTTAAGTCGAATTTCTTCATTTTTCAGGAGAAGCATTTTAATATTTATGAAATTTTAACTGTTGGTGGCAAAGGGGATCAAACCGAATTCAAAAACCTATAACTACAAAACGTTATGAAAAACAAGCTTTTTACGATTGGTTTAATCTGGTTTATTCAAACTTAATATTTTCAGAGAAATTAAGGATTATTTTAATTTAGCCACTCTTTCAAAACTTTTTTATGTCTTAGAAATGGCTACAATCAATGGCTAACGTCAAGTTAAGCCCCTAAAAACCTACACCCCGATTTGAAAAAGAGGCTAAAACAGACTTTAGCCTGCTCGTTTCAGAAAAATTAAAACCGAAAAATGAACTAATTCGACTTAAGCCACTATTCCACGTGCAAAAACGATCAAATCAATGCAGCTTCGCGCCCATAAGAGTGGATTAAGTCTATACAAAAATATATGAGATCTGACTTTAGCCGTTCTTCCAAATGTAACTTGGAAATTTTTTGACTTTAGCCATTTGATGTAGTAGCCTATAACGGTCAAAAATGGTCATAGAAACTAACGGGTTAGTGGAATTAAGAGCATTTTGGAAGGAGAACACGATTCTGTAAAAACATTGAAAATGGCGAAAGTCGAGTTAGGCCCTTACAACTTGTGACCACAGATTTAACTGGACCAGCTGGTACTGGCAAGACTTTTGTAATAAAAGGAATGATGGAAATATACAACAGATTTTCCGATACTGATGGCATTTTCAATGCCTATATAGCGTGTGCATCAACTGGAAAGGCTGCTACAGCTAACAGTTCATAATGCATTAAGTATATCATTGTCCAGGCTAATTCCACTAAATATTGAAAAAGCTAATCAATATAGAACTTTATTCAAAATTGTTAAAGTTCTTATTATTGATGAAGTAAGCATGGTTTCCGCTGAATTATTGGAACATATTGATACTCGTCTGAAACAAATTACTGCCTTTTTTACGAAATATTTTGGAGGATTAGATGTTATACTCATCGGGGATTTGCGACAATTACCTCCAGTAAAGGCCACGCCAATCTTCAAGCAAATTAAAGGGAGATTGACTGGTGAAAAACCTTGGCGAATATTTAAAAAAATTGAATTGAGGCAAGTGATGAGACAAGAGGATATTCTATTTGTCGAAATTTTAATGGAATCCAGATTTATCACAAAAGAAGAAGCTCAATTAGTATGTCCTGAAGGAATTAGACTTATATTTACAAACGCAACGGTAAATGAGTACAACCATTCCATTTTAAACTGTGTAGAAAATAAAATAATTTCTTTGGCATCGGATGTTTTCGTTGGTTGCCATAATGCTGTGCAAGAAAATTTCGTTAGGCAAAAGTTGCATAAAATGAGAACTGATCATACTGGTGGATTGCCTTACGAATTAATTTTAGTTCTTAACCGACCTTACATGCGAACCAATAACATAGATGTTGCAGATGGATTATCAAATGGCACTGTAGGACAATTGTATCATGTGGAGAGAGATGAATTTGGATGAAATTTCCAAAATCATGTGGACGAAAACGGGCAACAAAATCAAGAAATCTTAGTACGCGCCTCAATCTTGACGACGATGCTGTACGAATCACTCCTCAGACATCATCCATACCACTTAATAACAATAAAACTATGCTGGCGAAACGAAAACATTTCCCACTTATTTCTGCTTTGGCAATGACTATTCACAAATCACAGGGAGGTACTTATGATGCTATTATTCACGAGTACGATCGAAAACATCCTAGGGAATTAGAATACGTAGCTTTAACAAGAGTAACGAGGATTCAAGGTTTATTTATGGTTACTACAGAAAATACTAGGGACAGCTGGAAATTTTGGATTGGTAGAACAGGAATACTTCAGAATGCTTCACAAGCAGATAAGCATCACAAGAGATCTACAAGTCATCAAGAGGATCTAATGTTAGAATTTGAAAGGTTACAAAACAATACACTACAAACGGTGGTGTGAAGGCAGCACGGATGGTTTCATCACGGATGGGAATTCACCTCACTCGTGGTTTGCGTCCCTGCTATGACGTTTATAATTTCACCACACTGATTTTCCTACCACAGCAGCGAAACTGAACCTTATGTCGACCAAATAAGTCACAAACTTTATATAAATTTTTCCATATGAATATTTTCAAATTTGAGCGCCTAATAAAATCAAAATAACTTTCATTTATTGAAAAAATTGATTTTTTTTCGAATTTTCGGAAAATCTAAAAGGTTACCCCTCTAGATTTTTGTCTCCCCTTTCAAAATATGTATATGGTTTTGGAAAAATATTTTCTGGTGTGGGAGATATCGCGCGCAGAAGGTACTCCCAAGTTCCATCACGGATGGGAAAAAAGCCATCACGGATGGGAAAACAATGGAAAAACTTGATTTTTTTGGATTTTTTTGAAAATCCAAAAGGTTACCCCTCTAGATTTTTGTCTCCCCTTTCTAAATATGTATATGGGTTTGGAAAAATATTTTCTTGTGTGGGAGATATCGCGCGCAGAAGATACTCCCAAGTGCCATCACAAATGGGAAAAAAGCCATCACGGATGGGAAAACAATGGAAAAAAATTGATTTTTTTTCGAATTTTCGGAAAATCTAAAAGGTTACCCCTCTAGATTTTTGTCTCCCCTTTCAAAATATGTATATGGTTTTGGAAAAATATTTTCTGGTGTGGGAGATATCGCGCGCAGAAGGTACTCCCAAGTCCCATCACGGATGGGAAAAAAGCCATCACGGATGGGAAAACAATGGAAAAACTTGATTTTTTTGGATTTTTCGGAAAATCTAAAAGGTTACCCCTCTAGATTTTTGTCTCCCCTTTCAAAATATATATATGGTTTTGGAAAAATATTTTCTGGTGTGGGAGATATCGCGCGCAGAAGGTACTCCCAAGTCCCATCACGGATGGGAAAAAAGCCATCACGGATGGGAAAACAATGGAAAAAAATTGATTTTTTTTCGAATTTTCGGAAAATCTAAAAGGTTACCCCTCTAGATTTTTGTCTCCCCTTTCAAAATATGTATATGGTTTTGGAAAAATATTTTCTGGTGTGGGAGATATCGCGCGCAGAAGGT
Source organism: Chrysopilus asiliformis (assembly GCA_964034945.1). Classification (NCBI taxonomy): domain Eukaryota; kingdom Metazoa; phylum Arthropoda; class Insecta; order Diptera; family Rhagionidae; genus Chrysopilus; species Chrysopilus asiliformis. The sequence goes on from OZ035962.1 coordinate 58,251,474, forward strand.
ACTTCCAAGTCCCATCACGGATGGGAAAAAATTGAAAAAATAGTTTTTTTTCCCATTTTTCGGAAAATCTAAAAGGTTACTCTCCTAGAAAACGAGAAATATCAATAGATTTAAATTTTAACAGTTTGTAGTCACTGCCAAGGGCTTTCTATTAGTACCACCCCCATATCTGGGTCACTGGGAATAAGGGAGAAATTAACCCTTTTGTGTGTTAAAATAACCTTATACCAAAATTCATGGCGCTGATATGTCGAATCTTTCAAATTACATTTGATTGGTAGAGAATTACATTTGACTGGTTATATCTTAACAGTGTCGCATAGAATTTAAAACCTTTTGTACAACGCAAAAGGTATTTTTTCGCGCATCAGCGTAACAAAAAACATTTGAGTGATTTAAAATTACGTTTGACTGGTTTTTCTTAACGGGTGTCGCATGGAATGTAAGGCCTTGTGTGCAATGCAAAAGTTATTTTTTTGCGAATCACCGTAACTACTTGAAAACTATAGAAATTCCCGCCAAAATGAAAATGAATTAAATTTGCAATATTCCAAATTTTAATTGAAGGAAAATGCTTCGTTTTTATGCGTATCTTTTTTGCAGGTATTTTTCCGTAAAACAGGTAAAAGATCTGTGAAGAAAACGGCCTGGGAACGACGAAAATCACCGAAAATCTGACGGTGCCCACAGAAAGGGAAATTTCTTTTTTGATTTTCCTATTTTCTTCCCATTTAATGGATAAAATTACATAATAATTAGCATTTTCAAAGCGATTTTGCATTTTCTAATCAAATCCCACGATTTGAATTAAAAATCTTTCAAAAAACTATAAAAACTTATTGAATGAAATCAAGTTTGCATTCCAAGTCCATTTGCTTATTTTCCCATGTGAAAATTTCTTCGATTTTTTAAACAAAATTTTTTGATTTTCCAAACGACTTTAGCTAGAGATCTGAAATTTTGCACAAATGCAAGTAACATAAAGAGAAAGAATTGGTAAAAAATGGGGAAAATCGGATAACTCCTTCCCCTCTTCCCGCTGAAAATTGAAGTTTTTGGCGATTTTATCGAAAACGGTTTACCACATCAAAAAAGTTTCAAAGAGAAAAGTGTTTAGAATACAATTCTACATAATTCGGCCATATACCAAAATTCAATCTGACCACTCTTTCCCCCCTTTTTACATTTTTCAATAAAATTTCTGCCACTACGGGTTAGTTTTCGGTTCGTAACACGAAAACTGTTTGAAATACCACCTTTATGTCTTCAAAAAAGTTTAGCGAATTATATTTAGTATCTAAGAGTAAAAACTTTCATTAAAAAAAGTAACCAAAAAAGGAGTTTTCTCGAATTTACCGAATCTTTTCCTCGTCCTGAAAAAAAATGTATGAAATTTTTTTCTCGCGATCCTTTTTTTGAAAATTTCAGACAATTTCTCTACATTTTGCTATAAAGAGTGTGCATCTACGATAAACAGGTCAAAAGATATGAATTTTTGAAAAAAATTATTTCACACAAATCTGCAATGGAAAAAATCTTCGAAGAAAATCGAAAATCTTTGAGCGACATAAAACATCATAAATGTCGGTCGGTTGAATTTATGATATATGCATGAATTATGTAAAATTGTATTCTAAACACTTTTCTCTTTGAAACTTTTTTGATGTGGTAAACCGTTTTCGATAAAATCGCCAAAAACTTCAATTTTCAGCGGGAAGAGGGGAAGGAATTATCCGATTTTCCCCATTTTTTTACCAATTCTTTCTCTTTACGTTACTCGCATTTGTGCAAAATCTCTAGCTAAAGTCGTTTGGAAAATCAAAAAATTTTGTTTAAAAAATCGAAGAAATTTTCACATGGGAAAATAAGCAAATGGACTTGGAATGCAAACTTGATTTCATTCAATGAGTTTTTATAGTTTTTTGAAAGATTTTTAATTCAAATCGTGGGATTTGATGTGAAAATGCAAAATCGCTTTGAAAATGCTAATTATTATGTAATTTTATCCATTAAATGGGAAGAAAATAGGAAAATCAAAAAAGAAATTTCCCTTTCTGTGGGCACCGTCAGATTTTCGGTGATTTTCGTCGTTCCCAGGCCGTTTTCTTCACAGATCTTTTACCTGTTTTACGGCAAAATACCTGCAAAAAAGATACGCATAAAAACGAAGCATTTTCCTTCACTTAAAATTTGGAATATTGCAAATTTAATTCATTTTCATTTTGGCGGGAATTTCTATAGTTTTCAAGTAGTTACGGTGATTCGCAAAAAAATAACTTTTGCATTGCACATAAGGCCTTACATTCCATGCGACACCCGTTAAGAAAAACCAGTCAAACGTAATTTTAAATCACTCAAATGTTTTTTGTTACGCTGATGCGCGAAAAAATACCTTTTGCGTTGTACAAAAGGTTTTAAATTCTATGCGACACTGTTAAGATATAACCAGTCAAATGTAATTCTCAACCACTCAAATGTAATTTGAAAGATTCGACATATCAGCGCCATGAATTTTGGTATAAGGTTATTTTAACACACAAAAGGGTTAATTTCTCCCTTATTCCCAGTGACCCAGATATGGGGGTGGTACTAATAGAAAGCCCTTGGCAGTGACTACAAACTGTTAAAATTTAAATCTATTGATATTTCTCGTTTTCTAGGAGGGTAACCTTTTAGATTTTCCGAAAAATGGGAAAAAAAAACTATTTTTTCAATTTTTTCCCATCCGTGATGGGACTTGGGAGTACCTTCTGCGCGCGATATCTCCCACACCAGAAAATATTTTTCCAAAACCATATATATATTTTGAAAGGGGAGACAAAAATCTAGAGGGGTAACCTTTTGGATTTTCAAAAAATTCAAAAAAAAAAAAATTTTTTTTTGAATTTTTTCCCATTTGTGATGGCACTTGGGAGTACCTTCTGCCCGCGATATCTCCCACACCAGAAAATATTTTTCCAAACCCATATACATATTTAGAAAGGGGAGACAAAAATCTAGAGAGGTAACCTTTTGGATTTTCAAAAAAATCCAAAAAAATCAAGTTTTTCCATTGTTTTCCCATCCGTGATGGCTTTTTTCCCATCCGTGATGGGACTTGGGAGTACCTTCTGCGCGCGATATCTCCCACACCAGAAAATATTTTTCCAAACCCATATACATATTTAGAAAGGGGAGACAAAAATCTAGAGGGGTAACCTTTTGGATTTTCAAAAAATTCAAAAAAAAAAAAATTTTTTTTGAATTTTTTCCCATTTGTGATGGCACTTGGGAGTACCTTCTGCGCGCGATATCTCCCACACCAGAAAATATTTTTCCAAACCCATATACATATTTAGAAAGGGGAGACAAAAATCTAGAGGGGTAACCTTTTGGATTTTCAAAAAATTCAAAAAAAAAAAATTTTTTTTTGAATTTTTTCCCATTTGTGATGGCACTTGGGAGTACCTTCTGCGCGCGATATCTCCCACACCAGAAAATATTTTTCCAAACCCATATACATATTTAGAAAGGGGAGACAAAAATCTAGAGGGGTAACCTTTTGGATTTTCAAAAAAATCCAAAAAAATCAAGTTTTTCCATTGTTTTCCCATCCGTGATGGCTTTTTTCCCATCCGTGATGGGACTTGGGAGTACCTTCTGCGCGCGATATCTCCCACACCAGAAAATATTTTTCCAAAACCATATATATATTTTGAAAGGGGAGACAAAAATCTAGAGGGGTAACCTTTTGGATTTTCAAAAAATTCAAAAAAAAAAATTTTTTTTTTGAATTTTTTCCCATTTGTGATGGCACTTGGGAGTACCTTCTGCGCGCGATATCTCCCACACCAGAAAATATTTTTCCAAACCCATATACATATTTAGAAAGGGGAGACAAAAATCTAGAGGGGTAACCTTTTGGATTTTCAAAAAAATCCAAAAAAATCAAGTTTTTCCATTGTTTTCCCATCCGTGATGGCTTTTTTCCCATCCGTGATGGGACTTGGGAGTACCTTCTGCGCGCGATATCTCCCACACCAGAAAATATTTTTCCAAAACCATATATATATTTTGAAAGGGGAGACAAAAATCTAGAGGGGTAACCTTTTGGATTTTCAAAAAAATCCAAAAAAATCAAGTTTTTCCATTGTTTTCCCATCCGTGATGGCTTTTTTCCCATCCGTGATGGGACTTGGGAGTACCTTCTGCGCGCGATATCTCCCACACCAGAAAATATTTTTCCAAACCCATATACATATTTAGAAAGGGGAGACAAAAATCTAGAGGGGTAACCTTTTGGATTTTCAAAAAAATCCAAAAAAATCAAGTTTTTCCATTGTTTTCCCATCCGTGATGGCTTTTTTCCCATCCGTGATGGGACTTGGGAGTACCTTCTGCGCGCGATATCTCCCACACCAGAAAATATTTTTCCAAAACCATATACATATTTAGAAAGGGGAGACAAAAATCTAGAGGGGTAACCTTTTAGATTTTCCGAAAATTCGAAAAAAAATCAATTTTTTCAATTTTTTCCCATCCGTGATGGCTTTTTTCCCATCCGTGATGGGACTTGGGAGTACCTTCTGCGCGCGATATCTCCCACACCAGAAAATATTTTTCCAAAACCATATATATATTTTGAAAGGGGAGACAAAAATCTAGAGGGGTAACCTTTTGGATTTTCAAAAAAATCCAAAAAAATCAAGTTTTTCCATTGTTTTCCCATCCGTGATGGCTTTTTTCCCATCCGTGATGGGACTTAGGAGTACCTTCTGCGGCGATATCTCCCACACCAAAAAATATTTTTCCAAAACCATATACATATTTTGAAAGGGGAGACAAAAATCTAGAGGGGTAACCTTTTAGATTTTCCGAAAATTCGAAAAAAAATCAATTTTTTCAATTTTTTCCCATCCGTGATGGTTTTTTTCTTGATTTTATTAGGCGCTCAAATTTGAAAATATTCATATGGAAAAATCTATATAAATGTTGTGACTTATTTGGTCGACATAAGGTTCAGTTTCGCTGCTGTGGTAGGAAAATCAGTGTGGTGAAATTATAAACGTCATAGCAGGGACGCAAACCACGAGTGAGGTGAATTCCCATCCGTGATGAAACCATCCGTGCTGCCTTCACACCACCACTACAAACCGTCACCAAAACTTTTCTTGAATTCATCTCTAACAGGATTGGATTATCTATATTTTCATTCAATTGCCAAAGTTTACATGCACATGTAGCTGATCTAAAAAACGATGCTGTCGTAAAAAAGTCAAATGTTCTACTTTTGTCAGAAACTCGTATTAAAAACGAAGAACCAATTGATATTCCAAATTTCAATTTTGTAGTGAGTTATAAAAGATCTGAAGCTCCAGCGGCGGGAGTAGCTATTTATCACAATACACAAGACACATCACACATTGTGACTTCATATATGGACATCCATACCACATTCAATAGAGGGATTGGCATCAATATTTCTGATATAGGCGCAATATGCGTTGCTCGTTGCCATTCCGAAAATGGACAATACATTATAATCGTTGCCGTTTATATTTCGCCTGGAAAATCCATGAGACAGATACAACAATTTTTATTCCAAAATTTGATGATTTATACAAAAGAAGGTTCTGAAATACTCGAAAAAAAATTTGGCGAAAAATTTTACGATGTACCTATGATATTAAGTGGACACTTCAATATTAACTTTGCAGATGATAAAAATCTACCATTAATTGAATTTTTAAATGAAGCATTAGGTTTGACTATGTCCAACGATCGAAAACTCAGCACTACAAAATATAAAACGACTATCGATGCCGTTTTTACAAGATATTTACATAAATTCCAATCAAACATTTTTGTTTCTTACTTCAGTTACCATAAGCCTATTGTATCCTTTTTTGAATATAATTAAACGATTCATAAATAATTTTGATTAAAAAAAACCATCAATGCTGACGGTAGTTGGCATGTGTTGAGGACCAAACTACAAAAGCATTACTTTGTGGAACACTAGTTGAGAAACGTCAAACGTTGGACGTTATTGCACTTTATTTGCGTTTAACACTTTAATCCGATTTCAAAATCACACGAGGGTATTACTTTAATGCCCTTCTTTCACAAAAACCACTTTTAAAATGCGTACACTTTTTCTAAGTACCACTTTTGAAAACCCGATTTCGCTTTTCGCCCGATTTCATCAATATTTTTTTCCTAAGATTCCACTGAAACCTTTAAAGGCATGATTATTAATAAAAAAAACCCAGTGAAATCTTATTAACCCTATTCCTGTCAGGCTGTGAATTTCGAACCAATATAGATGATTTAATACATGTTTTAACGCAAAATCAATTTAACAAAAAAACATAAAATTTATTCTATATAACAGTAGCGTAGTGACCAATAATAAAATACATTAAATTGATTTTGCGTTAAAACATGTATTAAATCATCTATATTGGTTCGAAATTGAATAGTGACTCACAGTCACAGCCTGACAGGAATAGGGTTAAGGCATGACATGTTATGTGTGTGTCTGGCATGCAATTTTGATTTTATAAGCGGGTAATTTTGAAACATTTGTATGAAATAATAAAATTTGCTATTAGAAATATTAATAAAAATTGCTATAAGATTTCCGAAATCAAGAATTTGTATTATTGGAAAAAAAATTTATTGGAAAAAATTTATATGGTAAATGGTTGTCTTTTTAAAAGCTTTTATTTAGCTTGCCTTCGTGTTTGTTTGTTTGTCTGTCAGGTCAAATCTTGCAACCCAATTTTGACCCACTTCCACTTGTCCGATTGACTTGAAATTTTGCACACTTATATAAGTCCGATGACAATACAACATTTTCACTACTTCGTCCTTGTAAGGATAACGGAAGGTCCTGTAAGGATAACGTGATTATCCTTTTCTCCAAATTTTCCGGAAAAAAATCTATTCTGGGGGTTTTTGGGGTCGCTGAATCCGAATCTGTCATTAAAAAGTCTGTAAGGATAACGGAAGGTCCTGTAAGAATAACGTGATTATCCTTTTCTCCAAATTTTCCGGAAAAAAATCTATTCTGGGGGTTTTTGGGGTCGCTGAATCCGAATCTGTCATTAAAAAGTCAGTAAGGATAACGGAAGGTAGTGTAAGGATAACGTGATTATCCTTTTCTCCAAATTTTCCGGAAAAAAATCTATTCTGGGAGTTTTTGGGGTCGCTGAATCCGAATCTGTCATTAAAAAAATCTGTAAGGATAACGGAAGGTCCTGTAAGGATAACGTGATTATCCTTTTCTCCAAATTTTCCGGAAAAAAATCTATTCTGGGGGTTTTTGAGGTCGCTAAATCCGAATCTGCCATTAAAAAGTCTGTAAGGATAACGGAAGGTCCTGTAAGGATAACGTGATTATCTCTTTCTCCAAATTTTCCGGAGAAAAATCTATTCTGGGGGTTTTTGGGGTCGCTGAATACGATTCTCAAGTTAAAAAGCCTGTAAGGACATCTCAAATGTAAGGATATATATTCGAAGACTAAAAAGAACAAAATAAAAAAAATAAAAATTTTTTTTTTAAAAAAAGCTTTTATTAAAAAAGAATGCTCTAAAAAGAAAAAAATAATTTTCTGGACGCTGTGTATCACAAATATAGAAGCTTTTAAAAAGCGAGATAAAGCATAAAACAATAAAATAAAAATTTATCTCGCTTTTAAAAAGCTTTTATATTTGTGATACACAGCGTCCAGAAAATTATTTTTTTCTTTTTAGTGCATTCTTTTTTAATAAAAGCTTTTTTAAAAATTTTTTTTTTAACATTTTTTTTCTTCTAATTTTTACACGAAAAAAAATTTGGTGACAGACGTCATAAAATTTTGCAGAAAACTAGAAAGAGACAAATATATTATTTTTCAGTGGGAAAGACAGAATACGCACACGGTACTTTTCTAGGAAAACTAGCATAGGGATTTGAATCTTATTTCCTGACCATAACCATGAAATTTTCAAACAATGTGTAGAAATTATTTTTTGTTCGAATCTCACATTTCAGTCAAAAGCATGTTAAATTGAACAACTTTAAAAAAATACGAGTGTTAAATTCGTTTGGTACTCATAAAATTTCAACAACTCTACGCTGTATTAGGCAACAATTGATATTTTTTCGTCAAACAGAGATCCAAAAGTCGCTGCCCGTTTTGTGCAGCTCCATCTGGATGAGTTCAAGGAGTATTATGACTCATGGGGCATTGCAATTAATAGTAATAAGTCAAAGCTAATTCACTTTAGAAACGCGTCTGGAAGGGGTCCATCGGGTACTGCCAAAATATGTTCTAACCTCTCTATCTCTCTGGGTGGTCGAGAACTTCGGCCCAAGGATAAGATTAGATATCTGGGTGTCAATTTTAATAAGCTCTTAAAGTTCAATGACCATGTTAAGGAATCCCTAAGAAAAGCAAATAAAGCTTATATGTCTATCGCCTCGTTAATGCACCCGAAAAGCATGCTTTCTCCAATGACAAGGATGCTCTTATATAAGCAGTTGATAAAACCGATTCTTATTTACTGTTATCGGATTTCAAGCTGTATCAGATAGACTATGCACTCTACGCATGCGAGGTAAGTAAAACAGATATTCATAGACTTTAAAACCTCCTATGATAGCCTAGTCAGGGTAGAACTTTATAAAGTCATGAGAGATCTCGGTATCCCAAATAAATTGATAAGACTGTGTAGGGATCTCTGTCTCTGGTGAGAGACATTAGTAGCGCCGAAAGAGAGAGTGAGATGTCATTACTTTCATAAATTATAAAGGAGCAAAAAAAATCCATATCGCACAAAAAAACATTTAAAATGTTAAAATTTTGTGTTGAGAACTGAGCGATGGGGTCTTTTGGTTATATTCAAAATACTTTAATAAAAAAGAGCCATATCCAGCCATAAGGGTCAGTTGATGACAGTCACTGAGACATGATTGATCTTATCAATTGCCGTGTGCCAGACGATTAGACTTGCGCGACTAAAAATATGAGTTTTGTGTACTTAACATTCGTTTCATAAATTTGTACAAAGATTACCGAATCAAAACTCATTTCACGATTCCTTGACCCAAAAATAACTGTTAGTTGAAATGTTCATCTATATACTAGAGACCTTATTACGCTTTCTGAGGGGTACGATTCCGGGTGCTAGGTTTGGCTAGGAACTTTAAATTTGACAAAAAGCTTTTCTCAAAAAATGAAAACTAAGTTCGTTGATGAGCAAAATTAATCCAACCCTTCCAGGAACTCTCGTTCAAATGAAAATATTTTTGAGATTCTCTGGAAAACGGTGAGTAAGGTCAAAAAATTATAAATGCTAGAAAAACTCTTACACAACTCTTCCATCCAACTTAATTAGATTTGACCACTCCTTCTCACGCCTATAAATCTGCCTTTTTTATGGCGATTGCCTAAAGGCCACATTTTAGGATGCAATCAAGCATTTTTAATTTGACCGCAATTCGAAATAAATACCTCTTAATATTTCTTAAATTTGTCACATAAAAATTGTCCAAGGATGCGTAAGCATCTAAGGAGAAACTAAACTTTTTGAGAATAAATACTCTGATCGGGCTCAGGCCGTCTTGCGACGGTTTCTAGCTCGAAATAAATGAAGAGGTGCCGGGTCAAATGAAACAGTTTATTTTTACTAATTCTAATTAACTTTATTAATATTTTTAACTATAATGATTCAATGTTCTTTTTAATTATGTCTCCGTCGTTGCTTTGTGTGGACGTCTCTTGTTATGCACTATCTCTGGATCTTCTGTCTTCGGTGTCCGTTGATTGTAGTTGCTGGTAGTGTAGCTTCTTCCTGATTGCAGCGCAGCTTCTTCTTGATTGCAGCGTATCTTCTGCCTAGTTTGCAATGTATCTATTGCCTTGATTGCAGCGTATCTTCTGCCTAGTTTGCAATGTATCTATTGCCTTGATTGCAGCGTATCTTCTGCCTGATTTGCAATGTATCTATTGCCTTGATTGCAGCGTATCTTCTGCCTAGTTTGCAATGTATCTATTGCCTTGATTGCAGCGTATCTTCTGCCGAGTTTGCAATGTATCTATTGCCTTGATTGCAGCGTATCTTCTGCCTAGTTTGCAATGTATCTATTGCCTTGATTGCAGCGTATCTTCTGCCTAGTTTGCAATGTATCTATTGCCTTGATTGCAGCGTATCTTCTGCCTAATTTGCAATGTATCTATTGCCTTGATTGCAGCGTATCTTCTGCCTAGTTTGCAATGTATCTATTGCCTTGATTGCAGCGTATCTTCTGCCTAGTTTGCAATGTATCTATTGCCTTGATTGCAGCGTATCTTCTGCCTAGTTTGCAATGTATCTATTGCCTTGATTGCAGCGTATCTTCTGCCTAGTTTGGAATGTATCTATTGCCTTGATTGCAGCGTATCTTCTGCCTAGTTTGCAATGTATCTATTGCCTTGATTGCAGCGTATCTTCTGCCTAGTTTGCAATGTATCTATTGCCTTGATTGCAGCGTATCTTCTGCCTAGTTTGCAATGTATCTATTGCCTTGATTGCAGCGTATCTTCTGCCTAGTTTGCAATGTATCTATTGCCTTGATTGCAGCGTATCTTCTGCCTAGTTTGCAATGTATCTATTGCCTTGATTGCAGCGTATCTTCTGCCTAGTTTGCAATGTATCTATTGCCTTGATTGCAGCGTATCTTCTGCCTAGTTTGCAATGTATCTATTGCCTTGATTGCAGCGTATCTTCTGCCTGATTTGCAGCGTATCCTTTGCCTAGTTGCAACGTATCTGTTGCCTTGATTGCAGCGTATCCTCTGCCTGATTTGCAGCGTATCCTCTGCCTAGTTGCAACGAATATGTTGCCAGATTGACTTCCTGAGTTTCTTCCTAACTGGTATAGGAGTTAGGATTAGTTAGTTCGACGTGATCGAATCGAGAGATGAAACTGAAGTGATTTGCTTCCAGCAGTGCTTGGTCTTATATACACGCTGAAGTAGCGGATTTTCTGGTTTCTACTATATTAGTGGAGGGGATGTCCGTATTTTGTGCATTAATAAATCGTGTAAACGATTGGGAGTGACTTGGTGATCTTTCACACACTTTAGTTGTGGTGGTGGTGGTACTCTAGTTTGTCATCTAGGGAATTGTCATCTAGGGAATGTGGTCTTTAGAATAATGTTTTACATTTCCTAGCTGAAGATGTCAAATGTCAGTTTTTGTTTTGTTGTGAAAAGTGAGTGTTTTAGTTTTGTGTTTTTAGGTTCGCCGAGGGAACGTGAGACGGACGGGGAGGTAGCAGTGGGTGGCAGAAATGGGAGGCAGACAATGGGAGGCAAGGTAGGTTCAAGGCAGCTTGCTCCCACTTGGGCAGCTGCCCTAATAATGATATGGGTTTAACGTCTTCTTTTCGTTTTATAGGTAAATGGTGGAGCACCCTTTGCCCCGAGAGGGTGTTCCGCTTGATTTTACTTCGGGAACTTTTCCTTTAGGCAGATGATTTGAGGTAAGTATATTATGTTTTGCTTATGATGGTTTCATTTTGATAATTTTTCTTTTTCAGGTGAAATGGTGAAATGGAGTTGATGATGGGGGGTCTGCACATTCTCCCGCCCGCTGAAATATTGATTTCAGGAGAAGTGTTATCAAGACAGTGTTTTTCAATAAAGATTTTTATTTATTTCAGTATTTTTATGTAGTTCAATTATTTATTTGTTTACAATTCAATGGTTTAGTTACAATTCAGATTAATGTAATTCATTGTTATTGTATTCAGGTTTAATTTTATTTTTTAATTTAGGCAGGTGGTCAATTTACCGTCTTTTGTTGTCCGGATTTTAAATACAAATTTTCCGGCGCGTAAATCGAGTCGTCTTCCTTGCATTATTCTTTCCGGGATTCGGAGCAGTATTTCCCGGACTTGCCTAGGTGGTTGAGCCGGGGGTTCTGCTGGTAACGGCTGGATCTCCATGTCTAACAACGATGGAATTTCTTGGCGTTGTTGGTTGTACACGTGAGCCGGTCCCTGTGTTTGCAAGCCGGTTTGGATCGGTGGGCAGGCGACTGCCTGGAATCGTCCAGGAGCGATTGAAGTTGATGCCGATTGGCGCGAAGCGACTCGTTGGGAAATGGTTGGATACCTGTTTTGGTGTGGTGGCCTATAAGCTGGTTGCGTGCTGGTAGCTGGCGGTGGAGGTTGTTGCGGTTCCGCGTTGGCTGCTCCAGTGTTGGCAGGACGGGGTGGGCGCACTATGGCCGACGGTATGTTTCTTGTAGTTGTTGGTTTTTCCTTCGGCTTGGGCGGCTGTTTCCGGGGCTTGGGAGATGCCTTTGATTTGGTGGGCTTCTCTATTTTTCCCGTAAGCTTCTTTGGCTGCGTCTTTATTCGCTCGCATGGATTGGGGCGAGTTTCGGTGGTTTCTTGTGCCCATTGTCTCTTCTCTGCCGGTGATCCGCAGGATGACGAGGATGATAGGATTAATTGGTCCATGGTGAAGGATGAATTCGACTTGCTGTTCCGACGATCGGCACTCAAATAGACCGAGTAACTGCTCTGATTATTGTAAGGAACCGTTTTAAATATTTGTAGCGGTTATTTATTTGAATGGAGTTTTGAATGTCGCCATGTAGACCGTGTTTACATGGAGTTGATTTTGGATTGAGAGTATTCAATTCCTAATTCATAATTTTTATAATTCATTTAGTGATTTACAATTCAGTAGCTAGCGATTTATGTATGTCGGCTTCAGACTTTCAATTTTCTGTTCGTAGTTACATGGTATGTGGAGTTTGATCAGATGGCAGGGGAATTAATTTTTTAATTGAGCGCGAACATATCTTCACCATTGGATCCCAGGATCAAAAGGTTTTGGTACTTCTGAAGCTATTAATCTTTTGGTAGATCCCTTAGGAATTGGATTTCGGGAAATTTTATATCTGATTGTGTCGACCTTTGGATCCCATACCAGGCCTAGCGTTTTAATTTCCTCGGTAGTATGCACAGTTTTTGGTCCAGGTATATCTAAATATTCCAACGGAAAATTAGAGTTAGATCCCCATTTTCTTAGTGGCAGACAGCCGGCTTTCATTAGATCCAGCATTGGCTGATATTGCGTGATTAGTTCTTCCTGGGTTTTGGCTTCTGCGAAGGCCGCTACTTCAGCGTGTATCCGCTACTTCAGCGTGTATATAAGACCAAGCACTGCTGGAAGCAAATCACTTCAGTTTCATCTCTCGATTCGATCACGTCGAACTAACTAATCCTAACTCCTATACCAGTTAGGAAGAAACTCAGGAAGTCAATCTGGCAACATATTCGTTGCAACTAGGCAGAGGATACGCTGCAAATCAGGCAGAGGATACGCTGCAATCAAGGCAACAGATACGTTGCAACTAGGCAGAGGATACGCTGCAAATCAGGCAGAAGATACGCTGCAATCAAGGCAATAGATACATTGCAAACTAGGCAGAAGATACGCTGCAATCAAGGCAATAGATACATTGCAAACTAGGCAGAAGATACGCTGCAATCAAGGCAATAGATACATTGCAAACTAGGCAGAAGATACGCTGCAATCAAGGCAATAGATACATTGCAAACTAGGCAGAAGATACGCTGCAATCAAGGCAATAGATACATTGCAAACTAGGCAGAAGATACGCTGCAATCAAGGCAATAGATACATTGCAAACTAGGCAGAAGATACGCTGCAATCAAGGCAATAGATACATTGCAAACTAGGCAGAAGATACGCTGCAATCAAGGCAATAGATACATTGCAAACTAGGCAGAAGATACGCTGCAATCAAGGCAATAGATACATTGCAAACTAGGCAGAAGATACGCTGCAATCAAGGCAATAGATACATTGCAAACTAGGCAGAAGATACGCTGCAATCAAGGCAATAGATACATTGCAAACTAGGCAGAAGATACGCTGCAATCAAGGCAATAGATACATTGCAAATTAGGCAGAAGATACGCTGCAATCAAGGCAATAGATACATTGCAAACTAGGCAGAAGATACGCTGCAATCAAGGCAATAGATACATTGCAAACTAGGCAGAAGATACGCTGCAATCAAGGCAATAGATACATTGCAAACTAGGCAGAAGATACGCTGCAATCAAGGCAATAGATACATTGCAAACTAGGCAGAAGATACGCTGCAATCAAGGCAATAGATACATTGCAAATCAGGCAGAAGATACGCTGCAATCAAGGCAATAGATACATTGCAAACTAGGCAGAAGATACGCTGCAATCAAGGCAATAGATACATTGCAAACTAGGCAGAAGATACGCTGCAATCAAGAAGAAGCTGCGCTGCAATCAGGAAGAAGCTACACTACCAGCAACTACAATCAACGGACACCGAAGACAGAAGATCCAGAGATAGTGCATAACAAGAGACGTCCACACAAAGCAACGACGGAGACATAATTAAAAAGAACATTGAATCATTATAGTTAAAAATATTAATAAAGTTAATTAGAATTAGTAAAAATAAACTGTTTCATTTGACCCGGCACCTCTTCATTTATTTCGAGCTAGAAACCGTCGCAAGACGGCCTGAGCCCGATCATACTCTGTTAAATAAAAAGCTTAAAATTTCCTGTACATATAATCGTGAGTGTACTGTACAATACTTTTGATACTACGTACTTCATATAAGAAACCAAAAAGTCTGTAGAGTGGATTGTTGAAAGCTTTGAGGCTCGTAAATGTACAAATTTATAAAACGAATGTTAAGTACACAAAACTCATATTTTTAGTCGCGCAAGTCTAATCGTCAGGCACACGGCAATTGATAAGATCAATCATGTCTCAGTGACTGTCATCAACTGACCCTTATGGCTGGATATGGCTCTTTTTTATTAAAGTATTTTGAATATAACCAAAAGACCCCATCGCTCAGTTCTCAACACAAAATTTTAACATTTTAAATGTTTTTTTGTGCTATAACAATGTATATAATTGTTGCTCGGAGTGGCGATAGATGTGAAAACCAGACTAATGTTAATGATTTTAAATTACAAATTATGAAATATTAATTTTTGATACTACAATTAATTTCAAAATCCAAAAAAATTCTGTTATTTCATAGTTTAAGGTTATCACTTCTGTCGGCAGTCCCAATGACTGCCTGTTTTTTTACTATACCATATCATACCCACTTATTCTACAACAGACTGACAAAACCATCAGATCCCCCACTTCGAAAACAGACATACTTACAAAAGCAATAGAATTCCTACCATGCAAACAAATATATAAAACTCGTTATTTTATTTAAAATCGATATGCATCAGTGAACACAACTTTGAAAGAATCAAGAATATATGATTTAAGAGAAATTTGGAGGTACAGCCAAAATATTTTTTATCCAAATTAAACCAAAATTTCTCATGTGAACACAACTTAAGATTAAATGACAAAATAATATCTAATTCACGATTTCGGTTACTATGGTGTTGTGGAAGCAAAGCAGATATAAAAAATGGATATAGAACTGACGAAAATTGATTACGGAAGTTTTGGAACAATTCTGTACAATTGTACGAAGTTGTTACCGAATAGTTATAAAAAACAGCAAAAGGTAAAGAAATTAAAAGAAATAGTTTTACTATTAATTGTATTTAAAGCAATGTTTTTTACGTAAAGATAGCTGTTGGAGATATGAATGGATATTTAACAGTGTTCTCAGTAAAAAAATCTGCCCCCGAAATTCATTTTAAAATATTTACGGGGGAAAAGATTTTGTCCATGCAGTTGGGTGGTGTTACTGGTATTATTCAGGCTTTCTAGCTTCCTGATGTTTAAGCTCTTGATTTTTTTAGGAACAAGTCCTGATAAAATATTTGTTGCAACGGAAAATATCATTAGAGGGTATAATAAAAAGGGGAAGCTTTTCTTAACCCTCGATACCAATATGACTGAGCCGATAAAATCCATGTGAGTATAATATGTACATATTTTTTTAATGATTTTAACTTTAGCACTAGAACTAGCACATTAGTCAAAATTATGTATTAGAGATTTGAAATCCAAATTCATAGAAAACAAAATAACTTTCTTCCAACAATTTTTGTGACCTTTACTGAATTCCGTTTTTGTGGCAAATCAAGACGGAATTCAGTAAACATTTCAGTGGAAATCACACTGCTTGAAGTCAAAAACTGAGTTTTTTCCCGATGCTTCTAATAAATTCAGGACAAAATTCGTAAAACTTTCGGTACATCGGGAAGTAGTTCTTAAAGTACTTTTCTGTTTGCAGGATAGGTTTCACGATGTGTATGTGGTATATATATTTCTATCAAAACGCATCAAATTAAAGTACCTTGAAAATGCAGCTAAGTTGACCATATGCCTTAACAAATGCCATAACTTGAGAACCACTCCGCCGATTCTGATGGGAATTTTTCCATATATTAATACTAAGATATTCCAAGTGCGAACAACAAGAGGGCATGAAAAATTGCACCAAATTTTCAAGAGAGTAAGACTCGATTTGAGTATTTATACCCCGATGCCAAAAACCTTATACGAATTATAAGGCCAAGACAACATAGCTCCATTTAAGCCAGAGCGAATCAACTATTTTGTGTTTAACCATTGAACCATTTCTGATTCATGGTTTATACGTAACCTTTATAGCTCTTGCAAAAAAATAATATAACAAATGTTATATGATTTTTGTGTATGTTTTCCAGTGTTCAAAACGCTTCCATTTATTTCGTTCTGCTTCCAAGGAGAAATTGAAATCAATGGAAAACAAAAATCTTTCTCTAGAGAACGAAATTCGGCATTTCAGTAAAACGCTCCAAAGAACGAGAACGAAATTATGGTTTTTACACATGAATCAAAGAAATACAAGATTGCGACAATCGCATGTATTGCGACGAAAGCATGAGACATAGTTTCGCTTTTAGGTAAGAAAAGGTAATTCCATTCATCAGTGGTTTTAATTATTTCGTAATATGTTCTATGCTATTTGTAGTGTTATTCATATTTCTACATTTTAAAAAATAACATCAAAACATAAATAAACACTTCCTATTAAAAATTGTAAAATATCAAGTAAGTGAAATTTTAATGTTGTCAGATTTTTAAATTTTTATTATAAGTTAATTTCCAGACTTTAATTAAACCGGTTATAAAATATTTTAAAAGTCGTTTTATTGATTGTAACATCATTTTAATTAAAAATAAAAACAAAATAAAAAGGAATTAACACTATTAAAAGGCGACGCAGTCCCTTTGCTTTGCC
Organism: Chrysopilus asiliformis; assembly: GCA_964034945.1. Taxonomy (NCBI): domain Eukaryota; kingdom Metazoa; phylum Arthropoda; class Insecta; order Diptera; family Rhagionidae; genus Chrysopilus; species Chrysopilus asiliformis. The sequence continues at coordinate 58,268,729 of OZ035962.1, forward strand.
TACCTTATTGAAAACATAAAATTATATAAGCGACATATAGAAACCAGCAAAGAACAAAAAAAAACTTGAAAATGAGAAAAACTGTAACATAAATCTATTAATTTTTTTTTAAGTTTATAAGTCATTTTATTTACAATATTTTATTTAAGTTTCCCAAAATAATCGTAAAACTCTCAAAAATGTAACCACTTGCTGATTTCAATACTCACAAATGGTTCACCCGATGACGTAATGCGCAGAACGTTGACCATTTTTTTAGCGAACTGTCGCAATCTTGTATTTCTTTGATTCATGGTTTTTACGAAAACTTAAATAGAAACAATATCGTTCCCAATCTGGGAGCGAGAACGAAAAATGTGCATCAGTCGTTCCGACTCCTACGAACAGTACCGCGGAGCTCCAAATTTCTCTCTTTAGAGAACGATTGCGCTTACAAATCATTTTCGTTCCCGAGAACGAGAGTCGGAAATCGCAGCAAACGTTCTTGCCGTTGAGAGCAAAACTTTTAAGAGCGAAAAGAACGAAATAACAGAATAAAGTTTTGTACACCAATTCCTCCCAACAGGTCAGGCATGTTTGCCCTGAAACCCCATTAGTGGGAATTAGATGTGAAGACATCCACAAAAAAATATAACATTTGTTATAACATTTGTTATATTTTTTTGCAATACCTATAAGCCAAGAAATTTCAATAGGATTAAAATTATAGTTCTTGAAAAAATAATCAATCGCTGCCGCCGAATTCATCGCATTTTTTTTCTTTTTTGTTACCTTTAGCACAGAGCACGATACAGAGGTCCAAAATTTTCCTCTATAACATCAGGTTCGGATGATGGAAATTTTATGGGCTTATGCACCGACTCGCCCTGGATGATGAATGATTGACGGACGCAAGAGAATTGAAGGCTGGGAAAAGGGGTTTCCACGGAATTTTATTGGAAAATCTATTATCACAATATTTTTTGTGAAAAACTTAGGCGATTTCCTTTTATTTTCATATACAGACAATGCATCTACAATAAACAGCGCATTTTTTATTTTTTCTTTTCATCGATCGTTTTGTGCCAACTTGTGGGCGAGAACGCCAGAGATCAATCCGATGGCGACAAGCAAACAATGAATTTCGATTCTCTTGTGCCCGTAATTCATCTTATTGCATACTTCCTGCACCGCCAGCGTATCATCAAGGCAGTCGAAAATTAATATTTGTTTACTTGTCAAAATCAAAAGCGCCGCCAGCGACCAACATTTGCAATTGTTTTTGAATGCTCGCTACTAACTACCCAACCCAATACAAGATTATTATTAGCAAATTTTCCAGTTCGTTATTTACCAAATTTGCCAAGAAGTCCAGTGCTGGTTTCACCAATGCTTGAGAAAAATTTTAATTGCGTTTCATTCTCAGTGTACAACTTATGCTGGTGTTAGATAAGCATAATCAAATTAGTGGGAAGAAGACGGCTTTGGTGTAGCAAAAAGAAACAAAAGAGGTAAAAAACGCAGCGAAACGACGAACGATGACGATTGTGAAGAGATATGAGGGATTTTACGCTATTTGGCTTTTGTTTCGTTTCATGTTTTCATTTTCATATGTTTGATGATGAAAGTAATTTTAATTCGCGATTTCTGTCGATTTTTAGGAAGATCTGTGTACGAAGTTATTTTCATAAAAATTTCATACACAATGCAAAATTTGATCGTATGTTTGTTCTACATTAATCAGTGGCGGATGCATACACACCAACATGAAATCCATATGATATTTATTTGAAGCGCACTGAGAAAAACGTCCCTCAAAACTTTCTTCGTTACTGCTGTAAGCTTTTTAGAAAACTTGAAAGTGTACTGATTCAGAAAATAGCCTCTTTTCTTCGTTAGACTTGATATATCTCCATAAGTATCTGATCAGATTATAGTGTTGGTGGCTATCCCACACCCTGCGCACCTTATCGAATTTTCGTGATCCTTACCTATTTTTTCGACTTTTTTCGCACATATTATAATTTTATGTGTAAATGGCTTGTTGAAAATTTGGTACAGGCATACTTAAATGTATTCTATAGGTACCCGTCTATAAGACTCTTTACTCCATTTTTATAGCACAGGCAAAGTATTAGAAATTCAAGCAATTTCAGTTCTATATAACCATGTAAGTGCGAATGAATAGATTTATTTCCATCCTGTTTCTTTCTGCAGTCAAATGGGTGATGTCAAGTACATACACACAAAGTCTACCAGTGTAAAAGACACAAAAATAGTTATTCACAAACAACAACAATTTAAATTTGTTGTGATTCTAAAACGTTTTAAATTCTTTTAAATGAACAAAAACCGCGAAAAACTGTTTAAAAAAACTATTTTCGCTGATTAAAGGAATAACGAATAACTCCGATGTTACTAAAAAATACTAAATTTTTTAAAGCTTATATGGGGAAAAAATTTGATACAACTATACCTTTTCAACTTCAAATTGGAAATAAGCAATATTAAATTGGAAATAAACTTTAAAAATTGAAAAAAATCATTAAAAATTGAAAAAAATCATTAAAAATTGGGAAAAATCATTTAAGTTAAAAAAACACACGGTGTACAACAATATTTAAGCCTAAACCCCAATTACGCGTTCGCGCGTGCGGCAGCCACGCGGTGAAGGTAAAAACTACGTATATATATGAGTAAATGTATAATTGCGTGTTGCTCAGACGCGTTGCCGCGTGCCTGCCGCGTAGAGTAGGCTCAGTTTCTACTTTTAGACGCGGTGACAACTACTAGATGCCAGAACAAAATCATGCCGCACGCGCGAACGCGTAATTGGGGTTTAGGCTTTATGATCAAAACTTTATTAAAAAATCATATCAATCAAATTTAAAACATCTGGTATGAATTTTTGAACATAAGCAACATATTTAGCACAATTTGCAACACATAAATTTGGTACATTTCGCTGTATAATATTTTCAATCCTTTGTAGGCGAAATTCGGTTTGGGACAAAGTTGTCCTATTTTCACCTGCTAAAATCTGTGGCATTTCATCTGCTAAATCTCGTTTAATAGAAGCCTTAAGAGCTGACCAAGCAAGTTCTATTGGGTTTAACATTGGACTGTATGGGCCTAATCTTAATAACCGCGATGATTGATAAACTCACTTTCAAGAAACACATCTTCAATAGATGCATGACACGGCGCATTATCAATTACCATTACGACTGGTGATTGATATTTTGTTTGAGCGTTGCGCAGATAATTGCGTATGAACTCTTTAGCTTGCAGGGTTTTAAATGCTACTCTTCTTACTTCGTGATGAATAAGCCCCACATTACCTATGCATCCAATCATATAAACATTGGCGCCACGGCAGCCTGCTGTAATATAACTACAACGGCTTCCTTTTATGGATCTTCCCTTTGTCCTTGATATGAAAAGTTTAAAGTTTGTTTCATCCATATATATGATTGGTCTATTTTCAGATTGATATGCAATAAGTTGTTCAACATATTGACGTCTTTTTCTCTTATTAATTTCATTATTCGCATTTTCAGGTTCCCTTCGAATATCCTTGAGTGTAAAAAGCATACCATCTAAATGTTTGCGCACACATTCCACGGAGACATTAATCTGATAATGCTGCAAAGGTTTCTCTTTCAATTGTTTTAAAGTAATTCTTGTATTTTGTTCAACGCATTGCTCCATAAAATTACGGTGTTCGTGTGTGATTTTACTTCTTCTATTCCCACCTCGTTGCTTTTCAGCCACGTTCTGTCCATTAACCCATCTATATGAAGTTGTCGTTGTCACTCCTAATGTTTTTGCAAGCGCTCTCCAATCCTCACCATTGTCATACAAAGCACAAATTTGTTTTTTTTAATATTATCAGCTTCCTTTTTCTTAATTAAGAGCAAAAATATTATTTTTATATATGCAACAAATGAAAAACTTAACAACTTCTTTTATCGTGCCCGGCTTGCTATATCTTTTCATTTTAAAATTTGAAAATGATTTTTCCCAATTTTTAATGATTTTTTTCAATTTTTAATGATTATTTTCAATTTTTAAAGTTTATTTCCAATTTGAAAATGATTATTCCCAATTTGAAAATGATTATTCTCAATTTGAAAATGATTATTTCCAATTTGATATTACTTATTTCCAATTTGACATTGCTTATTTCCAATTTGATATTGCTTATTTCCAATTTGAAGTTCGCATCTTTGTCTGGCTTACTCGCACTAGTGCAACGTCATCAAAGTCTATCGACACTCGAATACACATACCGCGCTCACGAATCTGGCGTTAAAAGTACATAAAAGTATTATTTTTTTAACAGTTCAATTAAAAAAAACATGTGTGTGCAGTGCACATGCGGTAGAAGTGAAACCTTAGGAAAACTAAACAGCGAGAGAATGAGACGAATGCGGTATCAGGAGTGGGATAGTTATAGCGTTTATTTATTATAATATTGGTACCAAGTTATATTACATTTTTATTCAGACTCTTTGTTTTCAATTTCAATAAATGACACGAGCGGCTTATGATAACGAAAGTATAAAATGAATGCTTTGGTTTGGGTTTGATCAATATATCTTTGAAATACAGCGTCAATTACTGTTTTCGATCTTGTTGTCGATTCAGTGCGACTGGAGCACATTTTTAAATTTAATTTGGTGTTGAGGAACTCAATCAAAGGGAGCGCTGTATCCAATGCAAAATTCACATTAAAATTTCCACTTAAAATCATAGGAATTTTATCGTAATCTTTTTAAGAATCCGCGATATTTCTGGTGTGTACTTTAGCAAATTATCGTGGATAAATTCAATAATTGTATTTATTGATTGGTTGGGAGAAATGTAAATTGCCACAGCTATAACTGATTTATTATGGTTCAATTCGGTGCCGGTCAATTTATCGTAAACAATTTATCGTGAACAATTTTATCGTGAACAATTTATCGTAAAATAATTTATATATGTATATATATATATATTGCAATGTATGACGAAACATTAGTAATTGATCCTTTCCTCTCTCCACTCCCTCCCTGTATTTACCCCTCTCATACCCCTCTCCTACTACTTCTTCCTTCCACCCTCCTTCTCCCCTTCCCCTTTCCCTTTCCCTTTCCCTTTCCCTTTCCCTTTCCCTTTCCCTTTCCCTTTCCCTTTCCCTTTCCCTTTCCCTTTCCCTTTCCCTTTCCCTTTCCCTTTCCCTTTCCCTTTCCCTTTCCCTTTCCCTTTCCCTTTCCCTTTCCCTTTCCCTTTCCCTTTCCCTTTCCCTTTCCCTTTCCCTTTCCCTTTCCCTTTCCCTTTCCCTTTCCCTTTCCCTTTCCCTTTCCCTTTCCCTTTCCCTTTCCCTTTCCCTTTCCCTTTCCCTTTCCCTTTCCCTTTCCCTTTCCCTTTCCCTTTCCCTTTCCCTTTCCCTTTCCCTTTCCCTTTCCCTTTCCCTTTCCCTTTCCCTTTCCCTTTCCCTTTCCCTTTCCCTTTCCCTTTCCCTTTCCCTTTCCCTTTCCCTTTCCCTTTCCCTTTCCCTTTCCCTTTCCCTTTCCCTTTCCCTTTCCCTTTCCCTTTCCCTTTCCCTTTCCCTTTCCCTTTCCCTTTCCCTTTCCCTTTCCCTTTCCCTTTCCCTTTCCCTTTCCCTTTCCCTTTCCCTTTCCCTTTCCCTTTCCCTTTCCCTTTCCCTTTCCCTCTCCATCTCCCTCTCCCTCTCCCTCTCCCTCTCCCTCTCCCTCTCCCTCTCCCTCTCCCTCTCCCTCTCCCTCTCCCTCTCCCTCTCCCTCTCCCTCTCCCTCTCCCTCTCCCTCTCCCTCTCCCTCTCCCTCTCCCTCTCCCTCTCCCTCTCCCTCTCCCTCTCCCTCTCCCTCTCCCTCTCCCTCTCCCTCTCCCTCTCCCTCTCCCTCTCCCTCTCCCTCTCCCTCTCCCTCTCCCTCTCCCTCTCCCTCTCCCTCTCCCTCTCCCTCTCCCTCTCCCTCTCCCTCTCCCTCTCCCTCTCCCTCTCCCTCTCCCTCTCCCTCTCCCTCTCCCTCTCCCTCTCCCTCTCCCTCTCCCTCTCCCTCTCCCTCTCCCTCTCCCTCTCCCTCTCCCTCTCCCTCTCCCTCTCCCTCTCCCTCTCCCTCTCCCTCTCCCTCTCCCTCTCCCTCTCCCTCTCCCTCTCCCTCTCCCTCTCCCTCTCCCTCTCCCTCTCCCTCTCCCTCTCCCTCTCCCTCTCCCTTTCCCTTTCCCTATCCCTTTCCCTTTCCCTTCCGCTTCCCCTCTCCCACCATTTCCCCCACCACCACCCATCACCCGCCCCTTCCCTTCCCAATCCCCTTCACCCTTGTTTACGATAAATTGACCGGCACCCATCTGTATTCTATCTCATTTTCTCGCAGGCTAAAAAATCCTATCTCTTTTTACTGTCGCTTTTTAGTTTCATCGAGTTTGAAATCACTCACAACGGCGCTAAAGAAGTTTTCACTTCAAAAAAACGCTTGCTTCTTTTGAAAATATTTTCAAATTCAAAGTGACTGGAAGCGAAACTGATTATTCCATGTTTGCGCGTATATATCTATATATATGTACTAGCTTGCATACCCGTCGTTGCCGGGTTAAGTTTTGACGTGGATACGTCTTGGATTTTGGTTATGGGAGTACAAATTAGAAAATCGGCTTGCTGCCATGATAACAAATTTGCAATCGATGATACTCGATAGTTTGTGGTGACATCCGAACAGAAACTGTGTTATAAGATCCGGCCTACATTAAAGCATTGTTTAGGGTATTTTGTTATGTTAAACCATAATGTAAAGACTTTATAGTGGTACCAAGATCAGTATTAAAGTGTTTCTTCATTGACTCACTGGAAGGCGCATTGTACATGTAAGAGAGAAAGCTCTTAGAAGTTTTAAAGTCATACGAGCATGTGCTGAGAAACATGAAAGCACGAACGAAAAAGCTTTTTCATCGATGCAATGGAATGGTGTGATTTTATTGTTTCGAATACCACACATACAAAAAGCAGAATATATGTGCGGTACCTTCGTAGAATGTTTATGCATTTTTTGGTTGTAGAATATTTATGCATTAAGCGCACAGAGATTCCCATTTTGCGGTTCGACTTTGCGTGATATAGAAGCATTTTGTACGATATTGGAAAAGTTACGAATTGTTTCGCACAAAAACTGTTTTTTTCAAAACAAATTGACAAACTCGACTATTCTTTTCTAACTTTGATTCAAGTTTATTATTTTATTAGAGGAATCTTTTTATAGTAATAATGACTCGCTGTTCTTACCTCATGTGTGAAAACTCATACAAATCTGGCTCCTATTTAGGGTATTTTTCTTTGCCAGACGATGAGAGGCGTGATGTTTGGATAAAACATTCTGGAGATACCACATTGAAAACAAAATCGGAAGTTGTAAAATGTATAAAATTTTGCGAAAATCATTTCTACGAAAAAGATCTCATTATTAATGGGTTTCGAAAAGTTTTGAGGAAATGCGCTTTATTGAAATCTTTTGGGGATGCTATCTGTAATTGTTCGGAAATTTTTGTAGATCCTTTATGCAAGGCTGTTTTGATAAAAAATCATAAAACTACTACATTTTACAAGCCACCGAAACCCAGTAGTAGCATTATATCAAAAGACTCGATTGCAGTGGGGGTTTCAGGTTCTATGGAAATGTCTTCATTTTCAAAGTCGAAACCCACTAGCACTATAACATCCAAAAATTGTAATGTTTTGGACCTTTCTAGTTCTGAAGAAATTTTTCAGGAAGACAATAATACTAATACCACTTACCTTCATCAAGATGATATTACAGTAAATAGAACAATCGGTTCTCCAAAAACTTATGTAAGAGATTATTCTTTGCCGCTGCTGCCACTTAATGAAGATATTAACGAGTTGCAATTTCCTTCCCCAAAAAAATTTTCATATTATAACTCTCCTACCGAAATAAAACAAAATACTGTACCTAGATTTTTATTTTCTAGTCCCAAAAAAAAGAAGGACAAGAAGGACAAAGATATTGTTAAAGAATATGTTGATGAAAAATTCAAAGATAATGTTCATACTTTTCTATGTTCCCAATTATTTCATCGTCCGAATTCAATATGGAGTCCTGCCGAACAAGAACTTTATTTAAAATATTATATGAAGTCTCCATGTTTTTATAAATCTCTTTTAAAAACTGGCTTCTCTATCCCATCTGTCACTACCATTATTCGATGGCATTCGATGATGAAATTTGAAACAGGAATATGTAACTCAGTTGTTTCAATGTTGACTGAAATGTCAGAAAAAATGTCTGATTTGGACAGAAAATGTATATTGCTTTTTGATGGGATGGCCATTAAAAAGGAACTCGAGTATGATTCTAGAGAAGATTTGGTCCATGGTTTTCAAGATTTTGGTGCAAATAGGAGAAAGAACAAAATTGAGAAAGAGGTAGTCATTTTTATGCTACGAGGCGTAAATAAAAATTGGAGACAAATTATCGGTTATTATGTCGGCTCCCCGACTGGTTCTGCTCTCGCTGATATAATTTTACATACCATTTCAGTGGTAAGTAAAACAAATTTTGATTTAGTCGGTGTTACTTGTGACCAAGGTAGTACGAATCGGAAAGCCTTTACTATACTTGGAATTACTCCCGAAAAACCATGGTTACAGGTAGAACAAAGGAAACTTTTTTTCTTTTTTGACATCCCTCACTTATTTAAAAGTGTTCGGAACTGCCTTATAAACAATGATATCATAATAGAAAATGATAGGGTTTCTTGGAAAATTTTAGACAAAATGTATTGTATGGAATCAAGCACTGTTCGTGTTTTACATCGTCTTACCCCAAAGCACATATGGCCGGACAACTTCGACAAGATGTCGGTCAAACTCGCTACACAAATTTTCAGCGCTAATGTTTCCGCAGCAGTTTTTGCGGCAGTTACATGTAATTGCTATACAGGTGAATCGAAAATGGTAGCACTTTCTACTGGATCCTTTATATCTAGAATGAACGCACTTTTTGATAACTTAAACAGTTCATCTAGATATAGTGCTAATCCAAATTTGTGTGCTTACTCTGACGAGAATCAGGAAATCAAAACAAACATACGAGATTCTAAAATCTGGATAAGTAATTGGAGAAGCACTGGAACCATGAAAAGGCCATATTGTTTTGACGGTTTAATTATGACAATAAATGCTATTGAACTAATGTGGATATATATTTCAAAGACTTGTTCTGAACAGAAGTACTTTTGTACTAGTCATATAAATCAAGACCCACTAGAAAATACTATATCCAACTTAAGAAGCAACAAGGGATCGTATGAGCAAAATCCATCTGCCTATCGTCTTAATAAAAGTTTAAAACAAATATGTTTTCAAAATATGTCCGCTGCTGAGTTTTCAGGCTACAATGACTCAAAGTCGCATAATTTGTTGTCCTTAGCTTCATATGTTCCAACGGTACCTAATAATGAAACAGGTAATTCTAATGAAATTATTTCTGAAAATAATGATTTGGATACTGATAATACTGATGCTGAAAAAGTTATTTCTACTATTATAAAAACTCCTAATGAAGAAAAGGAAAGTTTTCAAAAGCTCATTGTTATACTTAGTTGGATTTGTATCTTTTAAAATCGATAAAAAATTTAAATGTGGTTTGTGTTCTGAACATGCTGTAGATAAAAGCATTATGGAAATTTAGTGATGCCTAGTGAAAAATTCGAAAAAAACATTAAACTCCTTTTAGCGCTTTTCGAGGAGAAAGTAGATGATATTATGTTTGAGTCTAATGTCATTCAAAAAATAATTACAAATGTATCCCCAGACATATCACATTGTTATGTAGGTTGTGAATTACACAGATCTTGGATAGTCAAATTCGTTTTGACTATGTTCCTGCGATTTAAAATAAAAGAAATAAATAGGCAGTTGAAAGGCAGTAACAATGCGAAAACATAACAAAAGCTATAATTGCCAATCTGGCAATCATTGGAGACCCGTATGGTGATATTCGTATCAAAATTCGAACAGTTATACCAAAATTCCACTTTGAAGTCAAACTTTCCAATAAGATTTTTTAAAATTTATTCTAATCGGATTTTGATGTATGGGAGTTTTATGTAGAATTATATCCTAAATAACTTTTGTTCTTGGACTTTTTTGATAAGATGCACCGTTTTTGAGATATTTACAAAAAACTATTTCGTTCGTATGGGGGGTACCCCCCCTAATGGTCCGTTTTTGCCCATTAACGAACTTAGCCTCGCATTTTAGGAAAAACGGATCTGTGCAAACTTTAAAGTCTCTAGTTCAATCCGTGCGCCCGCAATCCGCGCCACAGACAGACGGACGGACAGACGGACGGACAGACAGACAGACGGACGGACAGACAGACAGACGGACGGACATGCAAAATTCAATTTTTTTTATCATTCTAAACACACTGGTGTAATTCATTTTTTTGTGTGATGACGGGATCTTGGCGTTACAAACGGTAAGGCAAAGTTAATATACCCTTTGGTTTCACCATACGGGTATAAAAAGGGAAATTAACGACAAAAAAAAAATGCAGAAACACTTCCCGTTTCTAAAACTGAAGGTCAAAAAAGGCTTTCCAATTCAGGAGAAAAGCAATCAAAATCAGCCAAAAAATTAAAGATTTTATCTGGCGTCTGAAAAAAATTCCACCATAGTTCTCGTCTTGAATTTCAAGTCCACCGAATTTCCCTAAAATAGGTCATTTTATTTTGCAAGAAAACCCGTTATTTGGCCGAATCATCCAATACAAACAATTTAAAACGGATGCAAAGAAAAAAAATCATTGATACAAAACAACACACACAATCGCCTATGCCTCGTTTCCCTGCCGCTGCTAATAGCATCACCGCACCCACCAATTGATTATGCTCACAACAGAAAGAGCTTTGCTCTCTCGCCGAAACAAAATCAATTGGAGGTACATGCAACGCGATCTGGTGAGTTAATGTATAAATACTCGTGGAACCACTATAAAGTCTTTACATTATGGTTAAACTATGTTCAATTATCTTTTTAAAAGCTTTTATTTAGCTTGCCTTCGTGTCTGTCTGTCTGTCTGTTTGTCTGTCAGATCAAATCTTGCAACCCAATTTTGACCTACTTCCACTTGTCCGATTGACTTGAAATTTTGCACACTTATATAAGTCCGATGACAATACAATATTTTCACTACTTCGTCCTTGTAAGGATAACGGAAGGTCCTGTAAGGATAACGTGATTATCCTTTTTTCCAAATTTTCCGGAAAAAATCTATTCTGGGGGTTTTTGGGGTCGCTGAATCCGAATCTGTCATTAAAAAGTCAGTAAGGATAACGGAAGGTCCTGTAAGGATAACGTGATTATCCTTTTCTCCAAATTTTCCGGAAAAAAATCTATTCTGGGGGTTTTTGGGGTCGCTGAATCCGAATCTGTCATTAAAAAGTCTGTAAGGATAACGGAAGGTCCTGTAAGAATAACGTGATTATCCTTTTCTCCAAATTTTCCGGAAAAAAATCTATTCTGGGGGTTTTTGAGGTCGCTAAATCCGAATCTGCCATTAAAGTCTGTAAGGATAACGGAAGGTCCTGTAAGGATAACGTGATCATCCCTTTCTCCAAATTTTCCGGAAAAAAAATCTATTCTGGGGGTTTTTGGGGTCGCTGAATACGATTCTCAAGTTAAAAAGCCTGTAAGGACATCTCAAATGTAAGGATATATATTCGAAGATTAAAAAGAACAAAATAAAAAAAAAGCTTTTATTAAAAAAGAATGCACTAAAAAGAAAAAAATAATTTTCTGGACGCTGTGTATCACAAATATAAAAGCTTTTAAAAAGCGAGATAAAGCATAAAACAATAAAATAAAAATTTATCTCGCTTTTAAAAAGCTTTTATATTTGTGATACACAGCGTCCAGAAAATTATTTTTTTCTTTTTAGTGCATTCTTTTTTAATAAAAGCTTTTTTTTAAATTTTTTTTTTATTTTTTTTTAAGAATCAAAATCTAAATTTTCACTGCCGCTGTTATGCTGTGTTTGCTGCTTGTAGTACAGATTTCACATTTATACTCTTTTTATGCTCCTCCTTTGTGTGTATTGAATCTGATGTATTGAATGTCATGTTATTTCGTTCTTTTCGCTCTTAACGGCAAAAGCGTTTGCTGTGGTTTCCGACTCTCGTTCTTGGGAACAAAAATGATTTCTATTTAAGTTTTCGCTTCTTGTTCAAAGCGGTTTGTGGGTCATAAAAATGAACCACAATTCATCGCATAAAAATGAATGAAAGCCTCGAGCGATGGCTTTTTGGTATGATCCACACACATATAACTATGTATTTCATTAGTAAGAGAGTGATATTTCGCTCTCAGCATTAAAGTTCTGTTCAGGGTTGTGAGTTTTGATTTTTGAAATCGTAGTAAATCGGCCGAAAAATAGTAGTAGAATCGATGAAATAGTAGTAAATTTATGTAAAACCTTCGTCATTATATATCTAACTAATTTGAACGAAAGACTAGAAATGGGAGCGTTTTGAACACTGTATGTATGATATTTATTTCATACTTTTCTTATCATAAACCAATTATAAATAAAATTATTATACTCGTATGGTGAAACCGAATATCTCGAAAACGGTGCATCTTATCAAAAAAGTGCAAGAACAAAAGTTATTTGGATATGATTCTACATAAAACTCCCGTACATCAAAATCCGATTGGAATAAATTTTAAACAATCTTATTGGAAAGTTTGACTTCAAAGTGGAATTTTGATACAACTGTTCGCTGTTCAGTTAAATCACCATACGGATTTTCAATAATGACCAGAATTTGTTTCCTTAATTTCCTTTTCACTAAAATTTCTTATTTAAATATCTAATGGCGATCGTTGTAGGCGAATCCACGTCTTCTGGCCGTCTCTACGAGACAGATACATGCTTGTTTGTATAAGTTTTAGAATACGAAGAAAACCGAAAACAACTTAAAAACTTTTGAGAAAAATCTTGTCCTTGCAGGACTCTCCGTTGCGAATTAGTCTAACACCAGATTCGTGATCAGCGACCCCGAAAACTCCCGAGGGAAATTTTTCAGCCTCCTATTGAGCAGAATTCATGGCGAAAATCACGGTTTAAAAACACCTAAACCCGGTTTACCCCCTTAGCGGTAAAATTTCGTAAAATCCCGCCTTAGTGAGCACCTACGTGATGGTTGGGACATACTGCAAAAGTTTTAAGTTTCTAGCTTCAGGGGTTTGTGCTGGGGGTTGATGAGTCAGTCAGTCAGTCAGGTTAAGCGATTTTATATATAGGCCCCAATCACAGAAAACGCCGTTTGCAAAGTGAGTGCGTTTCTTGTGTTTTTCGATCATTGAAAACGTTCGAAGGGAGTTGTGAATCATTCACGTTTGACGTTTCAAATACGAGCCACTTTCATTGCGTATCTGAGTGAGGGACAAAAGGCAAAAATGTAAGTTTAAAGAATTTAATTGAATAATTAGTACATTTTTAACTTATTATTATAGGAAAAGAACAACAAACCTATCTTTTTTAGCTGTCAAAATTAGCAAAGACACAAAAAAAACTTAACGAAAGTTTCATTAAACGCCGTATTCAATGATACCGCGTCAAGTGAAAGTGAATCGAATGAGTAAAGTGAATCTCAGATACGCCGTATTCCATGATCGGCACCATAGAGATAGGCAAATATCGATTATTTGAACACCCTTTATTTGAACTCCCAGTTATTTGAACCAACAATGTTTTTGTTCACGGCCTAATATTTGAACGGAACTTTTCTAAAATAAATGTTACCCTAAAAAATCAAATCGAAAAAAATGAAAAATTTCTCAGAATTGGTGATTACGCAATATATGAATGAAATAAGGAAATCACCAGTTATCAATAACAACATAAATAAAATAATATTTAACTAGGGGCTGCGCCCCGAACCGCTTCGCGGTTCATCTCCCTTCCGCAGGTCGGCCTTCGGCCTCCCTGCCCCCGTCGGCCTACGGCCTCCACAACTACTCGGCCTTCGGCCTCGCCCTTCGCACTTGAATTGTTGGAATTTGATGTATGGAGATGTTACGTAAAATTATTTAAATATATTTCAGCTCTCGCCTTCCTCTTTACTCGGCCTTCGGCCTCGAGTCAAATGCATATAGTTAACCCAAAAAAGGGAAATTTTTTTAAAGACATTTTACTTTGTGACCCAACGGTGTATTACAAAATCGTACTGTTTACTTACAATATATTCAATAACGGTAAAAGGTGGTTATCCACACGGGGAAAGACAATTTTGTGGGAAATGTCATTCTTTTTAATTCATGTCATACATTGAAGCAACAAATTCCTTTAGAATTGCAGAAGATAGCAGGTGAGGGCTATACATAACGATGGTATCTATACTGTTTTTCGCAGTATTATATTGTTTTTCAGACTCCAATACTGCATTACTGCTTTTTTCCCCAAAATTCTGTATTTAAATACTCAGAAAACTTTAATTCTTTAACGTTTCGGAATTCAAATTTATTAATAGCAATGCAAAACGTTAGTGGCAACACAAAACAGTCGCAACACATGGCAAGTGTAAATACATTCAAACGACGAACAGCGAAGTATTGATGGCAACATGTCATATAGATTCGCTTCTTCCTTTCCACATCGATTACCTTCTTCAGAACGCGTTACTTTGATTTTGCTTTCCATTGTTAATTTAAAAGAATAAAAATGTCGAAATTATAAGCAAAGACACAAATTTTCATTAAATAAAATTTATACTGCGAAAAATACTGTTTTTTCAAATCGATTTACTGCTTTTTTAAATTTTTAGGTGAAATATAATGTTTTTTGTCCGAAAAAAGATACCATCGTTAGCTATACATAAAAAGGAGGGGTAGATATTAGTGAGCAAAAATTTTCCCTGCGGGCTGACGTCTCTCATGGTGAAAATCGGATCCGAAACCCTTAAGCGCATAAAGAGGTTTCAAGAGAGGGAAAGGGGTTGCTATTAAACTGGATCCGACACCCTTGAGTAAGAGATATCAGAAGAAACGGGGATTGACATCAAAAAGAATCAGATCCCTTATTCTGTCAATAACTGTACCTGTGTGCAAAGTTTGATCAAAATCGGCCGTGCCGTTTTTGCGTGATGCCGGAACAAACATTCAGTCAAACAGACAGAAATACCGACCGACATACAGACAGACGGACAAACATAAATTTTAAGCATAACAAAACCTATAATTGCCAGTCTGGCAATTATTAGAAACTCGTATAGTGATATTCCTATCAAAATTCGAACTGTTGTATCAAAATTCCAGTTTGAAGTCAAACTTTCCAATAAGATTTTTTAAAATTTGTTCCAATAGGATTTTGATTTATGGGAGTTTTATGTAGAATCATATCCTAAATAACTATTGTTCTTGCACTTTTTTGATAAGATGCACCGTTTTTGAGATATTCGCAAAAAATATTTTCGTTCGTATGGGGTACCCCGCCTAATAGACCATTTTTGCCCTTTAACGAACTTAACCTTGCATTTTACGAAAAACGGATCTGCTCAAAATTTCAAGTCTCTAGCTCAATCCGTGCGCCCGCAATCCGCGCCACAGACGGACATGCAAAAATCAATTTTGTTTATCATTCTAAACACACTGGTGTAATAAATTTTTATGTGTGGTGACGGAGTCTTGGCGTTACAAACGGTAAGGAAAAGTTAATATACTCTTTGGTTTCACCATACGGGTATAAAAATGTCATTTTTGGCATCAGTATTATACGACCAAATACATCAATGTATGTCAATATTTTTGAGAAAATCCAAAATTACAAAAATTGTCCCTCTTACAGTTTTTATTATATAGATGGGAAAAAAGTAAAGTGGACACATCTACAGATAGAGAGCTTTCCTTTAAAAAAAGAATAATCAAAATCGATTCTAAGCTGGAGCTGTGTCGAAAGAAATACATACAAAATCGCTTTGCCTTTTAAATATATAGATGAGTCTTCGATCTTAACAATACGGATCGCAGCTGGGCGTTTAATGAAGGGGTAAAATACCCATGCTCGAAGCCAGGGTTGCTGGTGCCAAGGTTTTGTTTTTTTAATTTAATTTTTTTCTCATTTAGTTAAAACAAATTTTTTTCTTTGTGATTTTTGTGTTTTTTTTGTATGTGAAAACTGTTTAAAACAAAAATAGAGACACTAATGCCCGAGGTCTTCATATTTAGTTTTTCTGTCAGATAGCTATACCGCAGATAAAGATATATCGAAGATATCTTTAACTTGGGCATCTTCATGAAAATTCCAACTCGGTATAGCAACTCTCGAAATAAGGTTCCACAACTCCTGCACACTGGATACAATAAAACACCACCTTGATGCAAACTATCGTGACGTCACATAAAGAGGTATTTTCTATAATTGTGTGTTCTTATTAAAGGATTTTCGAAGTGAAAGGTACGATGCAAATTATCCGTTATAGCTTTCGAGTAATTCACCACCTTTATATCTTGTTTCGCAAAGCAAAGAACCGAAGAAATCAATGAAATCGTGGTCGAAATAGTGACCTTAAATTTCTAATCAAAAGCAGCATCACGGCTTGTTTCTAATCACGAAGGCTATTGTTTTGAATGTTTTATTGTCCGATCGTGGCGCTGAAAGCACTTCTGTCAAATGGAAACGATTTTCGGATTTCTTGTATGGTGTTTGGGATTTTTATCATATCATGATCCAGCGCCGCAATAACTTTTGAAACCTTAGCTACCACACGACCAGTGAAACTAGCCGAAACTTTTGAGAAATCAGCACACGCCCTTAAAAAACAACCTGTCGCAAAAAAACCGTAAAGCCAACAATGGTTGATCTCTGGGTGGCATTCCTCTGCTTCTGAAAATATTTAATAACAATAAATAACAAATTTCGTTTTTACCTATTATGATTAATACAGATTTCAGCTTCAATTCTAGGCAAAAGTGCTTGAAATGTTGCTTTTGTTAAGCGAAATCTCATGACAAATTCACTTTCACTCCAAGTATCAAAATGATTCACCCTTATTTGCAGTACGTAGGGTCTTGAAATGATTGCTGGTTCATCACTGTCAGAGTCAGACAAAATATTCACTTCCATTAACGAATCCATAGGTTTTTTCATACATTTTAACTTTCCGATTTCAATATTTTAATTTTATTCTAAAACTGTCAACAACTGCTTTAAAAAGGGAGTGGTGGCGCTGGGGTAAAAATATACACAAAATTTCAAGATATCTCGACCTCAGACCAAGAGATAACTTTACCCGAGAGTTATCTTTATCTCGATGTTTTTTGCTACGAAGATTTCCATTTTTTTAGATATACTTAGTATATCTCCCAATTGGTGTTATCCGCAGTATATCTGGGACTGAAGACTTCGGGCATAATTATAAACCGAAAACGATTTTGATCAGATTTTCACCATTGTCCGTGATGATAATATTTTATGACTGAAGTTAGCTTGCCCATGAGGAGGCTGGAAAAACTAATTGGGTATTAGAGTTTTAAAATTCAAAACCGAAAGTCTTGAAGCGAACAAGTTTATTTTCTAAAAGTTATTTCTTGCATTTGCATTATCCTTACAGGACCTTCCGTTTTGAATTTTGAAAATCTAACACCGGATTCGGGATAAGCGACCCCAAAAACCCTCGAGTGATACTTTTCAGCCTCATATTGAGCAGGATTCATGGCGAAAATCACGGTTTAAAAATACCCAAACCCCCTTTACCCCCCGTTCATCCCCTTAGCGCTAAAATTTCGAAAAATCTCGATGGTTGGGACATATTCTGAAAGTTTCAAGTCTCTATCTTCAGGGGTTTGGGCTGGGCGTCAGGTTAAACGATTTTATATATAGAGCAGATGGTTTTCACTTTTTCCAATAAAGACTCAATTTCAACGAAAAAAAATAAAAAAAAAAATTTTCTAAAAAAAATAAAACCGACTTTAAAAAAAAACTGAAAAGAGAAAAAAGCACTAAAAAGAAAAAAATAATTTCAAACTATGTCCATTAATAGCGTATTTAAAATTTGGCTTTTTTGGAGTGGCGTTAAATTTACACTAAATAAAATCGTTGTAAAATTTCTATTGTAAGAGCCGTGTCTATAGTTAATCTGTTTGACAACAAAATTTTTGTAGTCGATCTTAGTTCTTAGTTAGCCTTAAGGGTTAGAAAGTATGTAAACGATTAGCCTTAAGGGTTAGAAAGTATGTAATTTATTTTACTTGCAAATTGACCGCCACTCCAAAAAAGCCGAATTTTAAATACGCTATTAATGGACATAGTTTGAAATTATTATTTTCTTTTTAGTGCTTTTTTCTCTTTTCAGTTTTTTTTTTAAAGTCGGTTTTATTTTTTTTAGAAATTTTTTTTTTTATTTCGAACGTTTTTAGTTTCAATTTTTAATATAGGTAAAATTACAAAGGGTTTGAGGGGATAAGTCCGCAGATGAGAAATATATAAAAGAATCTTCCAAATATTGTACTGAACACAATACAAAGAATTTTACTCGATATCCCAAGCAGGGAGGGGTTTGAAGGGGTAGGTTAACACGGGGGAAATATATAAAAGAACCTTCCTTGTGTTGTACTGAACACAACGTAAAAACATAACAAAAGCTATAATTGCCAATCTGGCAATTATTGAAAACCCGTATAGTGATATTCGTATCAAAATTCTAAAAGTTGTACCAAAATTACACTTTGAAGTCGAACTTTCCAATCAGATTTTTTAAAATTTATTCCAATCGGATTTTGATGTATGGGAGTTTTATGTAGAATCATATTCTAAATAACTTTTGTTCTTAGACTTTTTTGATAAGATGCACCGTTTTTGAGAAATTCGGAAAAAACGTTTTCGTTTGTATGGGGGGTACCCCCCCTAATGGTCCATTTTTGCCCATGAATGAACCAGGGTCCAACCAGGAACTTTCTCTACAACTTTCTCTTTGGGATGATCAAAATCGGTCCACCCAGTAAAAAGTTAGGCGTGAACATACATTAAAAAAAAAAAAAAAAAAAATATTCAGGTGGAATTGAGAACCTTTTCCTTTTTGGAAGTCGGTTAAAAATATTTTGCCACCGCTCAGAATTGAACCCGTACCTGGCGCGATGTAGTTTACACTTATTCAGTAGTAAGAGTATAAATTTTAAAGATAAATTAAGTAATAAAAAACAGGCAGTCATTGGGGACTGCCAACAGAAGTGAAAACAATAATATATGTAAGGTAATAATTATTTTGTCGTGTATTTATACCTATATATTTTTCAACCTGAAATTCCGAAAATATATGCTAATAAACAGTAAATTTTAAATAAAAGTCAATATGCATATTAAGGTTTGAATTCCTGAGCAGCACATGATTTTCCTATACAAAAAATGGCTAGAGATATTTAATTTTTTCTGTATAAGAATGCCACCTGCTGTTCAGAAATTTTCTGTGTAATTTTATTTTGCTGTATATTTTCCAAAAAAAATCGACTTTTTGTTATTTTGCTGTATGATATTTTCCAAAAAAAATCGTTTTTTTGTTGTGAAGAAAGTTATGTGCTATTCAGAAATTTTCTCGCTAATTTTATTTTGCTCTGTACTGTCGTCCAAAACAAAAAATCGATTTTTAAAAGCTTTTATTTAGCTCGCTATCTTGTTTGTCTGTTTGTCGGGGTCAAATCTTGCAATCAAAGGGACTAGCAGGGTAGCTAAGGGAAAACGGCCCCAGAAGATATCATCTTGAAACTTTTACCAGATGTTGGTATTAAAGTCTTTATTGTTTCTGCAAAGTATGAATCCTGTACCCCCCTTATTTTTGGTGGGAGAGGGGTTCAAAGCAAAATATAAAAGTATTTTTTTCTCGAAAACGGCTGAACCGATTTGGATGAAAAAAATATATGTTGTACAGACCAATGGGGCAATGTTGTAAAAAATTTAAAAAAAAATTGGACAAAAAAAAGTTGGTGAAAAAAAATATTAAAGTTTTAAAAATTTTTTTTTTCTTAGATCCTCTTAATTGACCACTCTGAGTTTTTGTCGAAAAAATCCGTGAAAAGTGTACTTTCAATATATATATATACGGGAATGGTCACTGATGTGGAACTTTGCGAAATTCACGCATATATGTGTGTCTACCCTATGTATCTCCCACTATACTTTTTCCTAAAGTTACTCCAATTGGATTTTGATGTATAGGAGATTTGTGTAAAACCGTATTTTAAATATTTTTTACTTTTGGAACTTTTCTGTACGATGTACCGTTCTCATGATATTGGCTTTTTTATACCCGTTTGGTGAAACCAAAGGGTACAAACGAAAACGTTTTTTTTGCGAATATATCAAAAACGGTGCATCTTATCGAAAAAGTGCAAGAACAAAAGTTTTTTAGGATATGATTCTACATAAAACTCCCATATATCAAAATCCGATTGGAATAAATTTTAAAAAATCTTATTGGAAAGTTTGACTTCAAAGTGGAATTTTGATACAACTGTTCGCCGTTCACTTAAATCACCATACGGGTTTTCAATAATTGCCACTTTTGAGCACCATATATCACCATATATGTTATGATATTATTTAAGAACATCACATGTACATATATATGGATTATAAATGTTAATTGTAGTTTAACACGTTGACGGACAGTTGCGGCTATAGCCGTCAAGTTCAAGTTCACTATGTGACATGACGGCAATAGCCGTCCAATACGAAACGGTCGTTTTTAGACACTGCGGCTGTAGCAGCACAAATGTGCATTTACCAGCGTACAAGTAGAAGCCTAGTGTCAATTTTCGAATTTCACTTGTTTCTACTGTCGAATTTCACTTGTTCGAATTTCACTTGTTTCTACTGTCCGTCAACGTGTTAATATACTATATATGACTTATGCCACTTTCAAAATCAACTGCTCATCAAAATCCAATTGGAGTAACTTTAGGAAAATTATAGTGGGAGATACATAGGGTAGACACACATATATGCGTGAATTTCGCAAAGTTCCACATCAGTGACCATTCCCGTATATATATATATTGAAAGTACACTTTTCACGGATTTTTTCGACAAAAACTCAGAGTGGTCAATTAAGAGGATCTAAGAAAAAAAAATTTTTTAAAACTTTAATATTTTTTTTTCACCAACTTTTTTTTGTCCAATTTTTTTTTAAATTTTTTACAACATTGCCCCATTGGTCTGTACAACATTTATTTTTTTCATCCAAATCGGTTCAGCCGTTTTCGAGAAAAAAATACTTTTATATTTTGCTTTGAACCCCTCTCCCACCAAAAATAAGGGGGGTACAGGATTCATACTTTGCAGAAACAATAAAGACTTTAATACCAACATCTGGTAAAAGTTTCAAGATGATATCTTCTGGGGCCGTTTTCCCTTAGCTACCCTGCTAGTCCCTTTAATAAAATCACGATTTTCATTGCTCATATGAGAAGTTGCACCGCTATCTAAACACCACTTCTTTGAAAAACTATCTCTGGACACATTTAAAGCAATTTCTTCAACTTGTTGAGCCGAATTTTGATATTTTTGGTTTTTGCTATTTTTAAATTTACAGTCATTTGCTTTATGTCCAAATTTCCTACAATAATGACATTGAATTTGAAATTTTTTATCTTTATTTTGAAAATTCTGCGGTTTTTTATTTAATTCAGTTTTCTCTATATTTTTTGATTGATTTTTCCAATGTTTTTTATAAGAAAACATTGCATTTTCTGGCAAATTCCTTAAATTATTATTTCGAGCATCATACTCCTCAATAATTTTAATTTTAATAATAATAATAATAATAATAATAATAATAATAATAATAATAATAATAATAATTTATTTTCTTCTAGAAAAATATAACATATAATAAGTTTTACAATTATTGAAAAAGACAATGGTTTGCACCGTCTGTCTATGAGCAAATAAAAATTTAATACAATTAATATAAAGCAATGAATTATTCCATATAATAAAAAGTAAAATAATCTTACAATTAATACAAAGTAATTAATGAGGCAAAAATAAATAGCTTGTAATATTGATGTACGACAGTGACCATGAATTCACCCAGGTTGCGAACAAAAGAATTCTTTTTTATGCCGAATACGCTTCCCTCCTTTGGTCTCCCTCTGGCCATACTCTTCGCCGGAATACAATGTAAAAGAAAATCACCGTGAACATTATACGCTAAGATCTTTAAATCGCAATAGTTGTTCCTTTTAGCTTCTAGTCAGGATGACGTTGCGGCAGGAGACTCAACGCTGTTCTGCCCAAAAGCGACGCTAGCGCTAGTTGAAGTTTTGGGAGCGGTATAAGTTCCGCTTCGAATGGCTTCAATGACATTGATCAAGTCTACGTTGACTATTTGTTTCAGCAAGCCGCAACCGTTTTTCCCCTGGTGAACCAGACCTACTTCATCATCCCAGTGAAAATTTGTGCCCTCGATGCTCAGCACGTCCGCCCTGACAGTAATCCTCGACTTGAAACCAGAGTCGCTAATCACTTTCTTAACAGTCTCCAGCTTATTTTTAATCCTTCTGAGCTCCTTCGGTAAATCGCGATGGATAAATATCCCCGAACCTTTTAGTTTGCTGGCATTCTTCAATATAATGGATACTTCTAGATGGTTAATAAACTCGACCAGTAAAATGGAACGGCCATTCTTGTTCGTGCCGATCGTAGCCGCTCGGACAATACCGATGTTACCCGACAGCAAGAGGATATCTTTACAGACCTTCTGCACCACTTCAACCTCACTACCTTTACAATCAGCCAGACCATGAAAAATTAAATTGTTTCTTTTCATAAACAGGTCTAAAACATTAATGCTTTTTCTCATAGAGTTTATTTCACTTTGTTGACGGTCAATCTTGCAACAGTTTTCTACGCATTTGTGCTCAAGATCACTGACATTCTTATCAATTTTCTCAATTAGCGCTCTGTGGGGTTCAATATCGTCCTTTGTTGCTAAGCTTTTTAGTTTGTCATCCAACAGTTGGCTAAGTTGAGCAAACAGGGTTTTCCCTACGTTTATGTCCTGCAGTTGCGAAGCTTCTGAAGAGATTGGCGAAACCGAGGCTGAATGTCTAAGGCGTTTCGTCGAAATTTTATGGGGATTGTTCTTGCCTGCCATAATTCACACGTAATCGATAACCGCAGGATATAGAGCCGGAGCCATACAGCACACCTTCCACTTCCAAGCAGTCGAAAAACCCATAATGCAGCGATGGCAAAGCAGCCTTTTCTTGCAGTAGCAGCACAAGCCTGAAGCCGGAACCGGAGCTCTGAAACCACGACGTGGAGCACCCCGTGCTGGCCGCTTCGAAAATGAAAGCACTGGAATCGCAGCGGAGTTAGCCTCAAAAAACTTGCAAATGGCGCCGGTTGCTTAGAAATGTGGAGTTGCACTTGAACCAAGTAAATCCAGCCTTTTTTCAACGTACACTCCCGAGGAATCACAACTAATTGATTAATTATGTCGTGAATAATATTTTAAAAACTGAATTAAAGAACTTGTCCAAAAAAAATAAAAAATTCCGGGAGCGACGCGCCAAAACCTCCTGTCACTTTCAGTGATGCCAACCTCTCAGGGTATTCGGATCAGGCAATATATCACGTGATTCAATTGCGCATCGAAAATTTTCGAAACTTGCTGGTAAACTATATAATAACATGATTGCCAACAAATCCGAATTAATATCTACACTCATGTCCCCTAATTTATCAACCGCATCAAAAAATTGATTTAAATGATCCCGAATATTATCGCCTTCATTCATCCGATGTAAGGTTAATTTTTTAAATAAAGTCGCTTTTCGAGCTGGTCCCTTTGATTGGTAAACTTCTTGAAGCTTCAACCAAACTTCATTTGAAGTTGCGTAGCCTTTAACTTGCTTCAATTCAGACGGATTCATAAAATTATATCTGACCTGGCTTTATTGTCGTTACTTATCCATTTTTGAATTTCCTCGCTTTTTTCAGTATTTAGATTTGGTTTCTGGAAACTTTCGTTGACATAATTCCAGGTATCATTTTTTATTAAAACTGCTTCCATCTGCATCTTCCATGTGTCGTAATTATCCTTGGATAAAGGCTCAATTCTTGATATATTCACAGCCATTCTTCTTAATTGTTTTCCAACACACGTATAACACAACGAATCAAATTAAATGTTTATCGAATTATATTTTTCGGGTTCTGGGCCCATAACCTGAAAAAACACAACTGTGTACAACGAGTTCAATATTCCGAATGAAGAAAATATTTTAATTTATTGACAGGAAAAACTCGCATGGGTAACTATTATTATTTTCTCTAATAAATCGATTTTTTGTTTTATAGCAAAGTCACGCGCTGTTCAGAAATTGTATGTCTCGTTTTATTATGCCGTATGAAATTTTCCAAAAAAAAATCGATTTTTTGTTGTATAACAAAGTCACGTGCTGTTCAGAAATTTCCTCGCTAATTTTATTTTGCTCTGTACTGTCTTCCAAAAAAAATCAATTTTTTCTATATAAAAAAATCAAATGAAAGCAAATCAGCATTCTTAAGCTTAGCAAATTAGCATGTCGGTGACGCGAACTCATAAGATTTTTCCGCCCAACGCGGCTAAAGAAGTATAATATAAATAAAATAAGTAATTTAAGGTCAAAAAAAAAATTAAAAAAAAAACATTTTGTCACCACTCGGAATCGAACCCGCACATCTGGCGCATTGCAGTCTAACACTTATTCAGGAGTAAAAATGTAAACTTAAAGATAAATTAGGTACCTAAAAAAAAATTAAAAAAAAAAAATAAATCAACAAAAAAAAATTTGAAAAAAAAAAGAATTTTGTCACCGATAAGAATTGAACCCGGTGCCTGGGAATGTCGTGTTAGCATTGAAGACTTAATTAGCGGCATATTTATAATTTTGAAAGACAAATAACTAATAAAGTATTATTAAAAATGGGGAAAAAAGTAAAACGGACATATCTACAGCTATAGAGCTTTCATTTAACACGTTGACGGACAGTTGCGTCTATAGCCGTCAAGTTCAAGTTCACTATGTGACATGACGGCAATAGCCGTCCAATACGAAACGGTCGTTTTTAGACACTGCGGCTGTAGCAGCACAAATGTGCATTTACCAGCGTACAAGTAGAAGCCTAGTGTCATGTTTTCGAAAAAAAATTTAGTATGCAAGGTTAACACATTGAGTATGCACGTGGTTGTGAACGGAGTAGTGCGATCTTGTTTTCTCTTCAATTTACAGTTCCTGTCATTTATTTATTTTTGTTTGATCATGAACTAACATTTCGTGTAAAACTCCCAAAAATACTTTGTTGCTCACAAAAAATTGCTTATTTCAGTCATTAAACCTGTCATTTACGTTTTTAAATTTTTGCTGTTATAGCCGCCATCGTCCCATTACATAGTGTCTAGAGTCCGCTGGCGCCATGACGGTTGTAGCCGCAACCTAATTAAAGGTGCTGAATTAATCAAAATTAAGTGTATTTAAGCAGAAAGAGTAAAACTATACTTCTAATATTCTAAAAATTACAAAAACATATAGTGTCAATTTTCGAATTTCACTTGTTTCTACTGTCCGTCAACGTGTTAAAAAAAGAATCATCAAAATCGGTTCAATAGGAACTCCAGGAGCTCTGTCGAAAGAAATCCATACAAAATCGCTTTGCCTTTTAAATATATAGACTAGGGGCTGCGCCCCGAACCGCTTCGCGGTTCATCCCCCTTCCGCAGGTCGGCCTTCGGCCTCCCTGCCACCGTCGGCCTACGGCCTCCACAACTACTCGGCCTTCGGCCTCGCCCCTCGCGCTTGAATTGTTGGAATTTGATGTATGGAGATGTTACGTAAAATTATTTAAATATATTTCAGCTCTCGCCTTCCTCTTTACTCGGCCTTCGGCCTCGACTCAAATGCATATAGTTAACCCAAAAAAGGGAAATTTTTTTAGAGACATTTTTCTTTGTGACCCAACGGTGTATTACAAAATCGTACTGTTTACTTACAATATATTCAATAACGGTAAAAGGTGGTTATCCGGGGAAAGACAATATTGTGGGAAATGTCATTCTTTTTAATTCATCTCATACATTGAAGCACCAAATCCCTTTAGAATTGCAGAAGATAGCAGGTGAGGGCTATACATAACGATGGTATCTATACTGTTTTTCGCAGTATTATATTGTTTTTCAGACTCCAATACTGCATAATTGCTTTTTTCCCAAAATACTGTATTTAAATACTCAGAAAACTTTAATTCTTTAACGTTTCGAAATTCAAATTTATTAATAGCAATGCAACACAAAACAGTGGCAACACATGGCAAGTGTAAATACATTCAAACGACGAACAGCGAAGCATTGATGGCTACATGTCATATAGATGCGCTTCTTCCTTTCCCCATCGATTACTGTCTTGTCATTATTCATCCTTCTTCAGAACGCGTTACTTTGATTTTGCTTTCCATTGTTAATTTAAAAGAATAAACATAACAAAAGCTGTAATTGCCAATCTGGCAATCATTGGAGACCCGTATGGTGATATTCGTATCAAAATTCGAACAGTTATACCAAAATTCCAATTTGAAGTCAAACTTTCCAATAAGATTTTTTAAAATTTATTCCAATCGGATTTTGTTGTATGGGAGTTTTATGTAGAATCATATCCTAAATAACTTTTGTTCTTGGACTTTTTTGATAAGATGCACCGTTTTTGAGATATTCACAAAAAACGATTTCGTTCGTATGGGGGGTACCCCCCCTAATGGTCCATTTTTGCCCATGAACGAACTTAGCCTCGCATTTTACGAAAAACGAATCTGCGCAAAATTTCAAGTCTCTAGCTCAATCCGTGCGCCCGCAATCCGCGCCACAGACAGACGGACAGACGGACAGACAGACGGACAGACAGACGGACGGACAGACAGACAGACGGACAGACAGACGGACGGACATGCAAAAATTAAATATTTTTATCATTCTAAACAAACTGGTGTAATTCATTTTTTGTGCGATGACGGGATCTTGGCGTTACAAACGGTAAAGCAAAGTTAATATACCCTTTGGTTTCACCATACGGGTATAAAAATTGGGGGAAAAGTAAAATGGACACATCTAAAGATAATTTTCTAAAAGTTATTTCTTGCATTTGCATTATCCTTACAGGACCTTCCGTTTTGAATTTTGAAAATCTAACACCGGATTCGGGATCAGCGACCCCAAAAACCCCCGAGTGATACTTTTCAGCCTCCTATTGAGCAGGATTCATGGCGAAAATCACGGTTTAAAAATACCCAAACCCCGTTTACCCCCCGTTCACCCCCTTAGTGCTAAAAATTCGAAAAATCTCGATGGTTGGGACATATTCTGAAAGTTTCAAGTCTCTATCTTCAGGGGTTTGGGCTGGGCGTCAGGTTAAACGATTTTATATATAGAGAAGATGGTTTTCACTTTTTCCAATAAAAGACGATGCGTAACAGATATTCTTAATTTTACGTTTAAAAAACTCAATTTCAACAAAAAAAAAAATAAAAAAAAAATATTTTGCCACCGCTCAGAATTGAACCCGTACCTGGCGCGATGTAGTTTACACTTATTCAGTAGTAAGAATATAAACTTTAAAGATAAATTAAGTAATAAAAAACAGGCAGTCATTGGGGACTGCCAACAGAAGTGAAAACAATAATATATGTAAGGTAATTTTGTCGTGTATTTATACCTATATATTTTTCAACCTGAAATTTCGAAAATATATGCTAATAAACAGTAAATTTTAAATAAAAGTCAATTATGTATATTAAGGTTTGAATTCCTGAGCAGCACATGATATTCTTATACAAAAAATGGCTAGATATTTAATTTTTTGTTGTATAACAAAGTCACGCGCTGTTCAGAAATTTTCTGTCTCATTTTATTTTGCCGTATGAAATTTTCCAAAAAAAATAGATTTTTTGTTGTATAACAAAGTCACGTGTTGTTCAGAAATTTCCTCGCTAATTTTATTTTGCTCTGTACTGTCTACCAAAAAAAATCAATTTTTTCTGTATAAAAAAATCAAATGAAAGCGAATCACAGCATTCTTAAGCTGTTAAATAAGCATGTCGGTGACGCGAACTCATGAGATTTTACCCATCCAAAAATCACCCAACGCGCCTAAAGAAGTATAATATAAATAAAATAAGTAATTTAAGGTCAAAAAAAAAATTTGAAAAAAAACATTTTGTCACCACTCGGAATCGAACTCGCACATCTGGCGCATTGTAATCTAACACTTATTCAGGAGTAAAAATGTAAACTTAAAGATAAATTAAGTAATAATATATTAATAAAAGTAAAAAAATCAAAAAAAAAATTTGAAAAGAAAAAAAAAAAGAATTTGTCATCGATAAGAATTGAACCCGGGCCTGGCGAATGGTAGTCCAACTTCTAACTCACTGCACTAATCGAACAGTACGAAATGTCGTTTTAACATTGAAGACTTAGTTAGCGGCATATTTATAATTTTGAAAGGCAAATTACTAATAAAGTATTATTAAAAATGGGGAAAAAAGTAAAACGGACATATCTACAGCTATAGAGCTTTCATTTAAAAAAAAAATCATCAAAATCGGTTCAATAGGAACTCCAGGAGCTCTGTCGAAAGAAATCCATACAAAATCGCTTTGCCTTTTAAATATATAGATTATTTGTATATGTAGCTGGAAGATTTTTTTGTTGTGAACATTCCATTTATTGAACTACTCTTGCAAACATTAGTTCAAATCATCAAGATTGGCCTTTATATATAAAGCAAGACTATTATATAAGTTAACTAGTTGCGGTATTGACAGGTTGAAGTATTTTTCACAAGTGTTTTTGCACCAAAAAACCAAGAATAGCAGCCTTGCTAGTTTTTCCGAAAAATAGGGAGAGTCAGAAATACAAATTGAAAGTTAAGACCTAGTACAGCCATAGTTTAACTATAGTTAGGAAACCTAGGGATTTTTCCGTGTACCTACGTTGGAGTAAAGATAACCGATATAGTCGTGGACGCGGTTTTTCTTTCTTTCCTATGCGTAAATTACCAACAAAACACAACACATGTAAAACCTAGCCACATTTTCATACACCACCAACACATGCAATCTTCCGACAGCGGAAGATTGTCGGAAGATTGCATGTGTTGGTGGTGTATGAAAATGTGGCTAGGTTTCACATGTCGCTACTCCGGAGGAAGACTGTCACAACTCAAAAAATGTCGAATTTGTACTAAAGGTGCGGAAGAGTGGTAAATATGGTATACTTTGTTGTAGAAATTGTAGAAGAGTGTCACAATTGTAACTTAAGCAAAAGCTTGTTACTGTAGATATTTTCTAAATATCAAAAATACTAACACAAAATATCAGAATAACTTTAAAACGTCATTTCCCAAAATTTAAAATTTTTGAGTTTTCGTCCCTCGCGTTATCGTTCCGTTTTGTGTCATCGTTCCCACTTCACAATCTTTGATCCACTTGGACTACTATCCGTCTACATCGTAAGGCTTAAAATCTTTATGCAAAAACTGTGGCTCAGAGGTATTGGTTGGGATTCGAAACTGCCAACGGATCTAAATGAAGAATGTACGATTATCGTCACAAGTATAAAGGAACTTCAGACAATTCATATTCATCGCTGGCTCCAGTACAAGGAAACCCGACAAGTAGAGCTCCATGGATTCGCGGACGCGTCCGAGCAAGCATTCGCAGCTTTGATCTACATGCGGACGATAGATAACATCATAGATGAGCTCTAATCGATAGATGAGCTCTAATCGCTGCAAAGACGAAAGTAGCACCATTGAAATTTATGACGATTCCACGTCTAGAAGTTTCCGCAGCTCATTTTATGGTAACTGTTCGTTGAGTATTTCAGATATACCTCAATACGGATTGACAGATTCGACCGTTGTTTTGACGTCCATATTCGTAGCCAACTGCACACTTTTCATCTAGGATTTTTCTACGCCCAGTCTTGACAACTCGAAGTTCGACGTTTTGCGATACCGAAAGCCTAAATCTGTGGTAGCAACGTCCGGATATCATAAGGTTTCAAAGGACACCAGACGTTGAATATGCCACAAATAGTTACAATCACGAAGCCGACAAGGAGATGCGTCCACCAAGATTGCATTGCGGTTCTGCCATGGTGACCGACAAGCTCTTTGGAAGTTTTCACCACGTACAAAACTAACAAAAGTCGTCGCTTTGATTCTACGCTTTCGTGCGAAAAATATAGGGCTTCTGACGGCTACTGAAATCAACAACGCCCTAAATGTCTTAAGAGTCAAGTCACAAAAGGAGTCATTTTCTGAAGAACGTAAGGCAATTATCACTAATCGAAATTTGCTTCCGAAAATCAAAGTTCGTAATCTTAACTCGTTCATTGATTCGACCGGAGCAATTCGAGTCGGATGCAGAATTGACAATCAACATCATCCATACATATTAGCCAAGGATCATCCGTTAGTAGAGCTAATTATTAATGGTATTCATCAAAGGTACTTACATCCTGTCATTCGACAGATGTCGCATTTGCTAGCTCAAAAATACTGGATTCTGCAAGCATCGTACGCAGTTAAATGATGCATTCACAAATGCGTTAAATGCATGCGTCTAAAGTCATTACCTTTTCAACCGACATATTGAAGGATTCGCATCCTGGAGAGGCAGAGGACATCGGATCCACAAATTGTGTATATGTTGCATTATTGTATGTTTGACAACGAAGGCAATTCACTTGGAATTGGTTACTGAATTGACACCGGATGCATTCACCGTGGCCTTAAGACGATTTGTTGCGTGACGTGGAAAATGTGCGAATATTTACTCTGATAATTGTACGAACTTCATCGGTGCGAATCAACAGCTACGAGAACTGCAACAAACATTAAATTCTACCCAGTTTCGACAAGCCATAGTTCGAGAGTCAACAAATAATCAAAACAATTGGCATTTCCAGCAATCATCCGACCCACACTTCGATGGAACGCAAATCTTAGCCACCTCAACCGCTGGCAATATTTGCAAAGATTGGTTCAGGAGTATTGGTCAAAATGGTCTGCAGAGTATTTAACTCGACTGCAAAGACGAAAGAAGTGGAGAGGTGGAGTTCGTACATCAAAGGGAGTCTTGGAGAAACCAATTGTAAAACTATGTCCTTTAGTAATCGATTTTTGAAGGTGCCCTTAATGGTGACCGATATGTTTGCGAACCGTCTTAACACAATATAATTATAATTTGTATTGAATATAATTGTAATTATTCAACTTTTGTAATATTCAAAAAAACGGGGGTTAGCTTGAGACGCTCGATTGGAGGATATCGTGGTTGTAACTCGGCTCGAGAAGAGCAGACACATATATGTATATATAATCGTTTAACGTGATTAACTGACTGACTGACTCATCAACCCCCAGCTCAAACCCCTGAAGCTAGAAACTTAAAACTTTTGCAGTATGTTCCAACCATCACGTAGGCGCTCACTAAGGCGGGATTTTACGAAATTTTACTGCTAAGGGGGTAAACGGGGTTTAGATGTTTTTAAAAGGTGATTTTCGCCATGAATCCTGCTCAATAGGAGGCTGAAAAGTTTCACTCGGGAGTTTTCGGAGTCGCTGATCACGAATCCGGTATTAGATTTTCAAAACTCGAAACGGAAGGTCCTGTAAGGATAACGCAAATATCCTTTCCCCCTCGTTTCCCGGGGAAAATGGCATTAGGGGGTCGCTGATCACGAATCTGGTGTTAGGCTAATTCGCAACGGATAGTCCTGCAAGGATAAGATTTTTCTCATCGTATTCTAAAACTTATACAAAAAAAATTAACCCGGCAACGACGGGTATGCAAACTATTTGTAATGTTCGTGATTGTTAATATCCCTAAATCTTATTCCAAAGCGATTGGCACGTTGATTATTTGTGGGGCTAAGCTCGAGGGATGTGTCGCGGGATCTTGGCCTGAATAAGACTAGTTAACACTCACTAATTACATAAATTTGTATCGTGCCTTGATGGGGAGAGGAAATCTTCAACAAAATTTAAGGGAGAATCTTTACTACTTTACTAGGAGGGATTAGGGAATCAGATCCATATCAATCAAACAAGTTTCGGCCGATGGCTGCTTTCGGTGCGGCACATAGTAAACATTACAACTATAGCCGACCTTACAGCTACTGTTCAACCCATCGGAAGCATGCTAGCATCCACTGTCATATACTACTTAAGAAAACATTTTGTTAAACATCACTGTTATTAATTATTTTCTAGTTTATTCAACATTAACAAAAAAAAACAGTTTATAAGGTTTCTTGCATACTAGTAATTGAATAAGAAAAATTATTTATTTTTTTCTGGCTATAGTAAATATATATAACTATAAATAAAGCAATACCCTCACTAAAACTATAAGCAATAGTTAAATTTATATATATATGATTAAATATGTATAAAATTTTATAACGAAAACGTGAGACGTTTATCAGATTCAACTTAATAATTTTTTTTTTCCAAAAAAAATGTTAAATGAATAAATTATGATAACCTGCATCGGAAAATTAACTTAAAGGTATTAGGCGACTAAGTTACAAAGAAATGTAATCAGAATTAAATCATTTCTTTTATAAAACCGGGTATATTCGATTTTTTTTTTATATTAAAAAATTTAATTCACACCACTTCTATTCAAAGCTTTCAATTACTTTCACGGAGTCGTTGTGTATGCGTAAATTATTATTGCAATTTATTTATTCCATAAATTTCTTTATTTTTCTTTAAAATGGGCCCACTTTATTTCCAGCAACCAAATATTCTATTCGTATAGTGGTGAAAACCTCACAAGAGTTGTAAAACTTTACGAGAGATATATCTTAAACTAAACGCGGGCTTCACCTAGTTATTTTTTTTTTTTTTATGCACTAAGTTTAAATAATTATGTATACCTATTTTTTTATATTATCTCTATACTGGGTTTCCCCTGGAGCTTCTCCTGGCGGTTAAAAGTACAAAAT
Organism: Chrysopilus asiliformis; assembly: GCA_964034945.1. Taxonomy (NCBI): domain Eukaryota; kingdom Metazoa; phylum Arthropoda; class Insecta; order Diptera; family Rhagionidae; genus Chrysopilus; species Chrysopilus asiliformis. The sequence continues at coordinate 58,301,777 of OZ035962.1, forward strand.
TGTAACTTACAGGATCTCAGGATATATTCACGTCAGTGGTTGAATTTCCAAAATCTGATCCGTTTTACTTGAGAAAATTTCCGGCGACCAATTTTTGTTTGCGATCAGCAACAATTCTGCTTTATCGTCCGGATGTCGTTGGATTTAGAAATATCGTCACGTTGTTTCAAATTGATGTATTAATGGCTGGTATTAGAAATGCTCCCAAAAAGTTTTGGAATTTCGTTAATACTAAACGTAAATCGAATCAATATCCGAAGGAATTTTTGATTGACGGTAAACCTTGTGATAATCAGTACGTGATAGCTAACAGTTTCGCCTCTTCTTTTAGCGAATCTTTTTCTTCGAGCAACTGTGATATTGATACTAGTTATTTTAATTACTTGACGGACCAAGTTGACATTTTAGCTTTTAATCTTGACCATATCGATATCTCAAATTATATTTTAAAAAATCTTGACGAAGACTATTCTAATTGCTCTGATGGAGTACCTGCGGCTGTTGTTCGTTTTTGTTATCTTAATTTATCAGTACCGTTAAAATATTTATTTAATTTATCTCTGTCATCTGGAGTATTTCCAAATCGTTGGAAAAGCTATTATGTAATTCCAATTCACAAAAAAAACCAAAAAAATATCTTGTCTAATTATAGACCTGTTGCAAAACTTTCTGCGATTCCAAAACTTTTTGAAGCAGTTGTTAATGATGTGTTGTCATTTAATTGTAAATCGATTTTGTCCTCTCAACAACATGGCTTTATCAAAGGAAGATCATCTTCCACTCAGCTAGTTCAATTTACCAATTATATTTTAAATAACATGGAGTCTGGTTATCAAATTGATTGTTTGTACACAGACTTCAGTAAAGCATTTGATAAGGTAAATCATAATATTCTCCTATTTAAAATAGAGAGATTAGGGCTTCACCCTCTGATTGTTAAGTGGATAAAATCTTACCTGTCTGGTCGTTCCTTTGCTGTGTTATATGACGGTGTCCTTTCGGACCTAGTTTATGTGTTCTCGGGGGTGCCTCAAGGTAGCCACTTGGGCCCCTTGCTATTTCTGTTATTTATAAACGATATTTTTTCTATATTATCGGATTCGAAATCTTTAGGTTTTGCTGATGACTTAAAAATCTACAAATGTATTAAATCTGAGTCTGATACACTTGACCTACAGAATGACCTTTGTAAATTCAATGTTTGGTGTCAAAAAAATAATTTAATATTAAATACTGATAAATGTGTTTTTATCTCATTTCATAGGAAGCGTAAACCAATTGTTTCAACCTACACGTTAAATAACAGTGTGATCAAAAAATCACCTCATGTTGTTGATCTAGGAGTCACATTAGACTCAAAGTTGAATTTTGACTTGCATATCCACCATGTGGTATGTAAAGCAAACTCTGTTTTAGGACTTGTTAAACGTTTTTCTAAGGAGTTAAACGATCCCTATGTGTTAAAATCTATTTATTCATCGTTAGTTCGTCCTATTCTTGAATATGCTTGTGTTGTCTGGAGTCCATTTTATGCATGTAAAATTAAACGCATTGAAAGTGTTCAAAGAAGATTTTTACGATTCGCTTTAAGATTGTTACCATGGAATGACTCATTGATGCTTCCTCCATACTCTGAGAGGCTTAAGCTCCTTAATATGGTTTCCTTAGAGGACAGACGTACTATGCATCAAATAGTATTCATCAACGAACTTTTGTCGGGTAATTTGAATGCCCCTGATTTACTATCTTTGGTAAATCTTAACGCCCGTCCCCACTTACTTCGGCACTCTTGTTTTATTTATACGGACACTCACTGTACCAATTATGGTTTAAATGAGCCAATGACGTCCATGTCACTCCTTTACAATAGGGCTAAATTTTGCGATTTTAATTTAAGTAAAAAAATCATAAAGTCTAATTTTGATCTTTTGGATTCATATGTACATTTAACGTAAATTTATATATATATATATTAGATTGCCCATATGTGCAAAGTTGTAATTTTTGTTGCTCCCCGTCCATTTTCGTGAAGTTTAGGTCAAAAAAATAAGATTTAAAAAAAAAAGTAGGAACCTGTAGTGGAAAAAACCCAGTCGGTTTTTCATTGAAGTTTCAAAAATAGACTTTAAAATGGTGAATCGCTTTAACTGTCCGTAACTCCTATAATATTTAATTTTTCGTTGATGGTCTAAAGACAACTTTTGTAGAGGATAACTAGACGAACATCTAATTCTCAAGAAGTTTTGACCTACGGTTGAAATTTAATGCTTTTTTGGTCCCAAAACAGCAATTTTTTAAGAACATTTTCATGAATTTTTTTCTTTAAATGTATTTTTTGCACTTTCTAAAGGGTGGAATATTTCTTCTGGTAAGCCTATGTTCTAGAGAATGAAATGTAGATTAATTTAAAAAAAAAAATGAAGCCGATCTAAAGTTATACGACATAGATACAGACCGACAAACAGACAGATTTATGGATATCCTAAATTTTTTGTCTGAAACGGATTTTGTACTGGTCAGATTTTTCAAAAGTAGAATTTTTTTTAAGTTTTTCCGATATTCTTATTTGTTATAAAACATTTTAACCCTTAATTTTTTGTTAAATATTCAATGAATTTTGCTTTCGAATAGCTTTGCATTGATATTTATTTATAATGCTGTTCCATCGCATGCAGGATATACTGTTTTTGTTGCTCCTGGTGCGTTAGAACAGTATTATATCGAGTCATCAGAATTGTGCGATTTTGTTAGTAATAACACATACTTTTTCTTTGATAAAATATTAAATCAAGAAATCACTGGTATAAGGAACAATTTTTTGACTGCCGATCCAGCAACATGGGAGGAAGACGAGAACTACATCGCTGCGAAGGCAATGATTAAAAATTTACTTGTGGTGTATGATATAGCAGAGCGTGGAGTAGCTTTGATGACTCGATATAATACTGTTCTAACGCACCAGGAGCAACAAAAACAGTATATCCTGCATGCGATGGAACAGCATTATAAATAAATATCAATGCAAAGCTATTCGAAAGCAAAATTCATTGAATATTTAACAAAAAATTATGAACAATTTCAAGAAAAAAAAATTAAAAAAAAAACCATTAAATTTTGTATTTTAACCCTTAATTGATGAGGTGGGTCCAGTGGACCCACATTGACTTTTCTCTCTTTGCTATTTCTCATGTTTTCAGCACAGTGACTCTGAAATCTTCAGTATTTTCATACAGTATGGTGTTGTGTGCCGAGTTAAAAGCACGGATTTGGTATGTGATTAGAACAAGTCCATTGGAAACCACCTCATCATTTACGCATATGATTTTCAGCTCATAAATTAAGGGTTAAAATGTTTTATAACAAATAAGAATATCGGAAAAACTTAAAAAAAAATATACTTTTCAATACTTCTGACCAGTACAAAATCCGTTTCAGACAAAAAATTTAGGATATCCATAAATCTGTCTGTTTGTCGGTCTGTATCTATGTCGTATAACTTTAGATCGGCTTCATTTTTTTTTTTAAATTAATCTACATTTCATTCTCTAGAACATAGGCTTACCAGAAGAAATATTCCACCCTTTAGAAAGTGCAAAAAATACATTTAAAGAAAAAAATTCATGAAAATGTTCTTAAAAAATTGCTGTTTTGGGACCAAAAAAGCATTAAATTTCAACCGTAGGTCAAAACTTCGTGAGAATTAGATGTTCGTCTAGTTATCCTCTACAAAAGTTGTCTTTAGACCATCAACGAAAAATTAAATATTATAGGAGTTACGGACAGTTAAAGCGATTCACCATTTTAAAGTCTATTTTTGAAACTTCAATGAAAAACCGACTGGGTTTTTTCCACTACAGGTTCCTACTTTTTTTTTTAAATCTTATTTTTTTGACCTAAACTTCACGAAAATGGACGGGGAGCAACAAAAATTACAACTTTACACATTTCATATATCTTGTGGGCAATCTAATATATATGTACATTTAAGCTTAATTATATGAAATATTGATTTTGTTTGGCAATCAGATGGATTTGTATCCTGTTGATTTATAATAATGAGAATTTCTCCTCCCCCTGTTTCGCCTGTTGAGGTTATGTTTAACCCTCTAAAACGTCGGCTTTTCACGTAAATGGTGATAGCGGAGGCTGGAAGAACTTTTTTATTAGCTCGTCTCGGCTTACTAATATTAATTTGAGCTAGAGTTCGACAGCTACTTAGAATTGAACTAAGTTCTTTAACTTTTCTACAGGGAATAATTTTTTTTTTTTTATTTTACACCTAATTGAAATTTAATATTGAAAGAATACCTGATTTCCCAAGTGTTATTAATTAGTTGTGTTTTATTTCCACTAGTTGGAAATTAAAAGAAAAAACAGGAGGAGGGTTTAAAAACCTCGTTTGACCCTTGCGCCAAGAAAATGGAATCTGGGTACGGCCACATTAATAATTTTCGTAACTCGAAATTTTTTTAGTACGCCACACCGTGCACACTTAACTAAATAATTACCCCAAATTTTAACAATATGTTTCTTTTTGTGCCTGTTTCAGAACTATTGTAAAAATGTTTTTAATTAAAGATGTATAACGAAAAGTTCATATAAAAATATTATTAGTATTTTTATTCCAGCTGATTGCAATGGTTTTAGCACAGGAATAACCACGTTAGGTTTAGTTGCGATTAAATATCGTTATAGGGAGCTGCCACACCACCAAGAATTTTTCAAAAAAAACAGATGCGGAAAAAGGCTTGGAAAAAAAAACAGCGACGCGAAACTTTGTTCACCTCTAATTTTTATTGTGTGTAGAATTTCTCGAAATAAAGAAGGTTAACTGAGAGTAATGCCAAACCCACCTATGGGCCGGGTGAAAAATTTAGTAACTAAAGATTAGGATAAGATTATCCAGTAAATGTTCAAACTAAAATGAAAATCCTTTGATTATTTATTTAGTTATTCATGAATAAATTAATAAGCTCGAATAATTTACTAAGGGTTTAGGTCTTTACAATGAAACACCCCAATTTTCTTCCCGTTGAGATCCTCGAGTTCGTATAAGCTGTTTCCTACTGCTTTAACGATTTTAGCTTTAACAAATTTTTGGCACAATTTCGCATTTATGTCTTTATTTTTGTCACTTAAAACAAAATTACGTTTAAAAACGTTTTGACCTGGACTAAACTTTATTTCACGAGTTCGAAGATTGTAATATTTTGCTGACCGTGTATAAGCTTGTTCTAAATTTTCTTTCAGCTTGGATCGGATAATTTCTAGACGTTGATTCTTTTCTAGATCACATAACTCATTATCCTCTAGTAACTGAAGTTTCCTTGCAATATTATACACTGATGCATGTGTGATCATATTCTGTCCAAAAAGGGCAAAGTAGGGCGTTACACCTATTGATTGATGTTTAGAGGTGCGTAAAGCACATTCAATTTCTGCGATATGTTTGTCCCAATTCTTTTGGCTACCTTTCAAATATGTTCTAATTGCTGATAATACTGATCTGTTAACTCGCTCTGACGCATTGGATTGTGGAGCGTAGATTGCGGTTTTAATATGTCTGATGCCATATTTTTCTAATGACTCTTTAAAATCCTTCGAGGTAAATTGTTTCCCATTGTCTGAGTGTATGACTTCTGGTACTCCGAATTTGTTAAAAATTTCCGTTTCCAAAAAACTAATTATCGACGTAGCATTTGCTTTCCTCAGCGGCTTTAAAAATACGAACTTTGTTAAGTGGTCAAGGATTATGAAGATGTAACTATTGCCATTTTTAGATCTGGGGTAGGGGCCCAAAAAATCGACATATAGTTTCTGGAAGGGTCGATCAATCTCGGTTTTCGCGCCCATTGGTGGTTTTAAAATGGAATTAGCAGCCTTAGATTCTTTACAACTGGCGCAATTGTTGACATAATTTCGAATTTGTATTGACATATTAGGCCAATAATAATACTCCCGAATCCGGGCTATAGTTTTGGCGATTCCCCCATGCGAGGTCTTAGGCGGCTCATGAGCCGACGAAATGAGTTGGTCAGTTAAGTCAGATGGAACCCATAGTTTCCACGTAAATTCTTCTGAACAAACATCTATTCCGAAGGGTATGGTGCGCTTATATACGTATCCATCCACTATTTTAACATCCGGAAAACGATCTGACTCCTCTGAAACAACATTAATTAAATCTTTGTATTCATCGGACTGAAATGCTACGGATTCTAGATCAATGGACAATACGTGGTTTTCTGTCGTGATCCCTTCTACAAATGCTCTGGACAGAGTGTCTGGCACAACATTTTCAGAACCTTTTCGATGTATAATATCAAATTGGAAACCTTGAAGCTTAAGGCTCCATCTGGCCAACCGACCACTCAAGTCCTTCAGCCCCATGAGCCACTTCAGACTCGCATGGTCCGTAATTATGGAAAAGGGCATCCCTTCAATGTATTGACGGAATTTTTGAACGGCGAGTACGGCTGCAAAGCACTCCTTTTCAGTTACACTGTAGTTGGATTGGGCTCGATTTAATTTTTGGGAAATATTTGCTTTTACCTGTTCTTGCCCTTCATCGGACTTCTGGTAAAGTACAGCTCCAACTCCAGTGTCTGATGCGTCGCATTGTACATAGAAATGCCTGGTGAAGTCGGGATGAGTCAATATGGGCGGAGAAATGAGAGCCGACTTCAGGTCGTCAAACGCTTTTGACGCTTCTGGAGTGAAGTTGAACTTTTTCCCACCCTTTAAGGTGTCAGTGAGAGGTGAGGCGATGGTAGCGTAATCTTTTATAAATTTCCGGTACCAGCCTGACATACCTAAAAATCGACGAACTTGTCGAATAGACTTTGGTACCGGAAAGTTGACTATGGCTGAAACCTTTTGGGGGTCTGTTTTTAATTGTCCGCCTCCCACAATGAAACCGAGATATCTTACTTCTCGCATGCAAAATTTAGACTTCTGGATGTTTATGGTAAGGTTAGCTTTCCGTAAACATTGTGCAACTTCTTCGAGATAGTGTAACTGAGTCTCAAAATCTGGGGCAACGATAAGAAGATCGTCAAGATATACAAATACATTCTGTCTGAGTTTGGACGGAATTACTTTATCCATCAACCTGCATAAGCGTTGTGGACTATTGCAAAGGCCAAAAGCCATCACTGTATACTGATACAGTGGTCTACCAGGCACTGTAAAAGCGGTTTTTTCTCGACTATTCTTCTCCAGCGGTATTTGCCAGAAGGCATCTTTTAGGTCTATGCTACTGATAAATACTGTATCATGTAATCGACTAAGCAAACCCTCTATATGAGCAGGTGGATATGCGTCTTTTACAGTCACAGAGTTTAATTTACGTGAATCCAAGCAGAGTCTATTTTTACCTGGTTTTCTGACGAGAACCACGGGACTACTCCAAGGACTATTACTTTCTTCTATGACGCCGAGTTTCAACATCCTATCCACCTCCTCGAACATAGGGGCTTGTACCGCTGGAGAGATACGATAAAATTTCTGTTTTATTGGTACGGCGTTTCCTGTGTCAATGAAGTGTTCCTCTAAGGACGTTTTTCCAAGACCAAACTTGGTGGAACACATGAATTGGCGTATTACTGACTCTAGGCGACTTTTCTGTTCGATCGTAAGGTCATGTTTATTAGGATCAACATTTTCTGGCACAGTACAACTCATCTCGCTAATTATATTGGGAGCGATTTTGAATAGCCGCCAAAAGTCCACCCCTAAATATAACTCTTGATCCAGGCTTGGAACTAGGTATAACGTCATAGTATTGGTATTGGATTTATAATTTATTGGGACTCGGACTTTGCCAATGATATTTTGGCCCTTTCCATCAGCTGTACATACTCTCGCAGAATGACTATAAATGGTTAAGTTTAATTGTTTCACAAGTTCGAGACAGTGTAACCCTAAACAACTTATGCTAGCTCCGCTATCTAGCAGACCGGTAATTTCGGTGTTATGAATTTTAATTTTGGCATAAGGTCTAATATCTAGAGAGGTGTCTATCGTTGTTGCAGCTATACTTTTACGAGTTTTTTGACGGTCAAGGAACCTAGTTCTAGCTCTGGATATTTTATAAGAAAGTGAGTTATTATTATAGGACTTTTTGTACGCATCACAATGCTCAGGATGACTAAATAGTTTTTTTCTTACATCATTATATTCTTGTAATCTTATGTGGTATGGTTTCAACACTTTTAGATTGTGGCCAGACTTATTACTATTTTCACTTTTATCTAAAACTATGTTTCGGGACAAAATTTTAATTGTATTCGAAACTTCAGTGGTTGGAATAATTGTAGGCAAGGTTTTTAGTCCGGGAGGGTCGGTTTCGAACGTGATTCTCCCGTCTGAATAACGTTCGATCGGGAGTTTCCCTTATTACAATTGGGGCATCTATAAGTTTTTACGCCTTCTGCACCACACCGGTAACAGAACACGTTAGTTACATCGGATGGACAATCTATGAATATATGTCCCGGGGACTTACAATTCCAGCAATTCAAACGAGTCTTTTTGGAGTCATTCGGTAGTTTAAGAGCATTAACTGGATTTTCTACATAATCCATCTCGACTTCGCCTAGATCCGTAAACGAAAGTTCGTTTACTCTGCGACTTTGAGGATTTATATTTGGAGGTTTAGTTCGAGAGGTATCGAAATGTGAAAAAGTTGTCTCGGTAGATCTACAGGCATACCGAAGTTGTTCTAGTGTATGGATTGCCATTGGGTAGATATAACGTGTAAGCCACGGTTTTAAATTGCGCTTAATATTAGAGATGAATTCCTCATCGGTCATTTGTCTCTTCATTTTATTCCGGAGAGCGGTAATGTCCTTAAAGAATTCATCGAAGCTTTCGTGGGCTAATTGTTTGCGTTCTATTATGCTTTTAGTTATGTCTAAATCGGTCTCAGTGGATATAAATTGGCGTTTCATGACATCTTTTAGAGTTTTCCAATCTGGCCTAGTATGTCTCCGAAGATACTGCCAAAACCAATCCTTAGCATCTCCTTGGAGCAAAAGATGGAAGTTTTTAAGCACATGGTCCCAAGGAGTGTGATAACTTTCCTGCAAGAACTCGATTTGGAAGATAAAATCTTCTACAGATAAGGACTTCGATTGAGAATCAAATTTAATACCCCATTTATCAAGATTCATTCGGATAGACCGGTCATTATATTGATTATTAGGAAAACTTGGTGGAGGGTAACGAAAATCTGGCACTGGTGGTGGTGAAAAATTTGATGTAGGCTGGGGATGATTCAGCGGAGGCTGTGAAAGATTCCGCGGAGGTTGTGCAAAATGCAGCGAAGGCTGTGAAAAATTCAGTGGAGGCAGTGTTGGCCGTGCGAACTTTTGGACTTGTATTTCAAATTGCTGCTGTTGGATTTGTTCCTGTATTTGCCTCTGTAATAAGAGAAGTTCTTGAATTGGGCGTATGTTTACATGCGGACTTGAGATTGAAGGATAGTCCATGTTGAGACCTATAGCTGAGTTAGCGGGATTTCTGTTAAAGCTGATTAAAGGGGAGGATGTGTTTCTCGAAGTTTTAGCCTGCACTTCTTCTGACTGAACTGGTTCTTTGTTTTGTTCGCTATGAACTGTTCCTTGCAAGGGCTCCTCCCGATAGTTAGAACCACCCCTTTTTCCCCCAGGGAGGCTATTGACATTCGACGTATTAGGGATTATATCATTCGGAGTTATCGCGTTAGAATTTCCTGGAGCTAAGAGATTAGAAAGTTCTTGTCGAACTATGTCCGTAAATTGTTGCATCATAGTGGCTTGTTGACAGCCTACTGCTGCTCGTGATGCTTCCGTGATATATGCCTTCAATGGATTAATACCTGATATAGTTTGGTTACTACTTGTATGTGGGTGTAGACCACCAATTGGATTTTCTGGATTTGATTGCGATGTGGTGGACGGGTTTTGACCTTGAGGCAAGGTATCTAATCCCATTTCTACGTTAGTTGTTTGAGCTTGGGAATTCATTGGGGACCTATTGAGACTAAAATTACTAGCGAAACCGGATGGAGGAGAATTTGGCATTATATTAGGTAGATTTGATTGTCGAGTGATTGATCTTGTCTGGGGTCTAGTGTCAGCTGTCGTTTGGTCTTTTAAGGTTTTATCCATAATCTGTTTAATTATGACTAATCTAATTCCTAGCCTTCTAGACTATATATTTACTACTGCAAAATATTACTTCCTCTTTTTATTTTTATTTATTTATAATTTAATTGTTTTTTTGTATCATACTTAATGGTAGATGCTGCATGACTCCGATAGGTCGGAATTAATTGACCAAGTTGTTTTTTTTTTGTTTGTTTGATTGAAACGGATATTGGAGAAAAACAAATATATCTATATTTTATGCATTCAATTTCGACATTTAAAAAATTAGTTTATTCATGTGGCAACGCGATATTATCCTGCATAAGCTCCATAAACCGGGACTCACTATAAATTAACTAACATTCCGTACTTCATCATGTGCTGATGTGTGTATATTACTTGAAATGACGTGAAGGCTAAGGGCAGTTCATTTTACTGTTTGAAGTCTCATTAGCTGGATTCGTCGACTGTCGATTTGATGCAACGAAATTGTTATGATTCTTCAACATAAGATATCCTTTGGCTATCGTGAAAACACCATGTTTTACTATTAACTTCGTGTTCCAGGTCTCAAATTTAACTATGCTGAATTCAGATAACAATGAACAGATTAATTAAGTTAAAAGAGTATTTAATAGGAAAAAATTAATTTCTAAGCTTTGATTTGTCGCTAAGAAAAAGTTTGGTAGGGAAAGACAACGGAATTCTCGGGAACTAGAGGAAAAAATTTTTGGTTGTTTGTGACATCTGTAAACATGTCGAAACTATACGCTTACGCAATATCCGTTAAGGACTATGCCGTATCTTGGCCTCGTCCGTGAAAGATTAAGCCGGGGCCCCACGTTGGGCGCCAATGTAATGTTCGTGATTGTTAATATCCCTAAATCTTATTCCAGAGCGATTGGCACGTTGATTATTTGTGGGGCTAAGCTCGAGGGATGTGTCGCGGGATCTTGGCCTGAATAAGACTAGTTAACACTCACTAATTACATAAATTTGTATCGTGCCTTGATGGGGAGAGGAAATCTTCAACAAAATTTAAGGGAGAATCTTTACTACTTTACTAGGAGGGATTAGGGAATCAGATCCATATCAATCAAACAAGTTTCGGCCGATGGCTGCTTTCGGTGCGGCACATAGTAAACATTACAACTATAGCCGACCTTACAGCTACTGTTCAACCCATCGGAAGCATGCTAGCATCCACTGTCATATACTACTTAAGAAAACATTTTGTTAAACATCACTGTTATTAATTATTTTCTAGTTTATTCAACATTAACAAAAAAAAACAGTTTATAAGGTTTCTTGCATACTAGTAATTGAATAAGAAAAATTTTTTTTCTGGCTATAGTAAATATATATAACTATAAATAAAGCAATACCCTCACTAAAACTATAAGCAATAGTTAAATTTATATATATATGATTAAATATGTATAAAATTTTATAACGAAAACGTGAGACGTTTATCAGATTCAACTTAATAATTTTTTTTTTCCAAAAAAAATGTTAAATGAATAAATTACGATAACCTGCATCGGAAAATTAACTTAAAGGTATTAGGCGACTAAGTTACAAAGAAATGTAATCAGAATTAAATCATTTCTTTTATAAAACCGGGTATATTCGATTTTTTTTTTATATTAAAAAATTTAATTCACACCACTTCTATTCAAAGCTTTCAATTACTTTCACGGAGTCGTTGTGTATGCGTAAATTATTATTGCAATTTATTTATTCCATAAATTTCTTTATTTTTCTTTAAAATGGGCCCACTTTATTTCCAGCAACCAAATATTCTATTCGTATAGTGGTGAAAACCTCACAAGAGTTGTAAAACTTTACGAGAGATATATCTTAAACTACACGCGGGCTTCACCTAGTTATTTTTTTTTTTATGCACTAAGTTTAAATAATTATGTATACCTATTTTTTTATATTATCTCTATACTGGGTTTCCCCTGGAGCTTCTCCTGGCGGTTAAAAGTACAAAATTGTAACTTACAGGATCTCAGGATATATTCACGTCAGTGGTTGAATTTCCAAAATCTGATCCGTTTTACTTGAGAAAATTTCCGGCGACCAATTTTTGTTTGCGATCAGCAACAATTCTGCTTTATCGTCCGGATGTCGTTGGATTTAGAAATATCGTCACGTTGTTTCAAATTGATGTATTAATGAGAATTTCTCCTCCCCCTGTTTCGCCTGTTGAGGTTATGTTTAACCCTCTAAAACGTCGGCTTTTCACGTAAATGGTGATAGCGGAGGCTGGAAGAACTTTTTTATTAGCTCGTCTCGGCTTACTAATATTAATTTGAGCTAGAGTTCGACAGCTACTTAGAATTGAACTAAGTTCTTTAACTTTTCTACAGGGAATAATTTTTTTTTTTTATTTTACACCTAATTGAAATTTAATATTGAAAGAATACCTGATTTCCCAAGTGTTATTAATTAGTTGTGTTTTATTTCCACTAGTTGGAAATTAAAAGAAAAAACAGGAGGAGGGTTTAAAAACCTCGTTTGACCCTTGCGCCAAGAAAATGGAATCTGGGTACGGCCACATTAATAATTTTCGTAACTCGAAATTTTTTTAGTACGCCACACCGTGCACACTTAACTAAATAATTACCCCAAATTTTAACAATATGTTTCTTTTTGTGCCTGTTTCAGAACTATTGTAAAAATGTTTTTAATTAAAGATGTATAACGAAAAGTTCATATAAAAATATTATTAGTATTTTTATTCCAGCTGATTGCAATGGTTTTAGCACAGGAATAACCACGTTAGGTTTAGTTGCGATTAAATATCGTTATAGGGAGCTGGCACATATTGATAATAATTTGAAAAATATTTGCTTTTCTTGAAATGAAATTTTTATATGAACAAACGATTGTACCGAATTTCTCATGGCAAATGATTGCATATTTTAAATGAATTCAATTGAAACAATGGAAGGGAAATTGTTAAGGACGCGTCAACCAAGTTTCGTACCCAAAGTCTAGCATGGCCCATTTTTAGAACAACTACTAAACTTCGGATGAAACTATGAACATTTTTTTCTTGAAAAATCTCGTGTTGAAATTTCATAATTCGAAAAATTCTATAAGGATAACGCAAATATCCTTTTTCCATTATTTTCGGAATCTGGTGATGAAATTGCCAACGAAAGCTCCTGTAAGGATAACCCAAATATCCTTTTTACCATTTTTCCTCGAAAAAACTGGCAATAAGAGGGTTTCGGAGGCGCTGATTACGAATTTGGTGTTAGAATTTTAAAATTCGGAACGGGAGCATAACGATTTTTTTCAAAAGTTTTGAAGTTATTTCTCTGTTTTTTTGGCGCAAGAAAATTTTTGCAAAAAACTTTTACCCGGCAATGGCGGGTATGCAAGCTAGTCAATCATAAATCAGTTCATCAGAGCAAACAATCAAACTTCATATATTTAAATCATCAAGTGTTTTCATTCCCATTTACTTAAACCAGCTACATTTACCTAATTTGGCAACATTCGGCAATGGTGACATTTCGCTGGATTGTTTTTTGCCTTTGTTCCGGAGATGTTTCGCTTAAGGGTATCTTAAGAAATTATCGCCCATTTGAAAAACTGGCAAAACTTAAGTTTTTTATTTTGAAATTAATTAATTCGCGGGACAAAGAAAAAACAAACTTTTCACCGTTAAGCAGTATTGCCAGACCTAGTGATTTATTATAAAAATAAAAATAGGTGTACCATCTCATTAATTTTTATTTTAAAGGTTTTTAATAGGTTCCGATCTCATAGTGTGTGGAAACCATGTCTACAACCACTATCGAGAATGCAAAGAAATTGGAACATACTTATGCGGTGACACAATAGTGGATGTTGTGGCCCTAAGCCCAAGCAATGTATTTTTTCATTCTAGTTATTTGTTGAAATGAATATAATGTATTTTCAGACAAATCGAATTTTGGCTGTCCTTGCTTGTTCCGGTCGTATATTACGCATCCTTGAACACTGTCGCTTGCGCCACACAATAGAATTAAACAGTATCCCAACAACGTTAAATGTTCCACAAAACAATCTGGAAAATAAAATAATCTGTGGCTTTGCTGACGGAAAAGTTTCAGTTTTTCAGCTAGGTCAATACAAAGAAGAAGGTAAGTAGGCTGAGAATTTTATTTAAAACTATCGCACAAAATACGACGCTCTGATTATTTTTAGGTCTTAAGTTACAGATTCGAAGCCCGATTAGACAGCTTTTTTCTGTCTGTTGTCTTCCAGGGTCAAATTTTGCAATCTAATTTTGACCCATTGATCAGATGATCAGATTGACTTGAAAATTTGCACACATTTGTAGGTCTAACGACAATACAATATTTGTTTTCTACTTCATCCTTGTAAGGGAACGAAAGGTCCTGTAAGGATCACGTGATTATCCTTTTCCTCAAATTTTCTGGAAAAAACTTCATAGGGGGATTTTTGGGGTCGCTGAATTTGATTCTGGAATCAAAAAGTCCGTATGGGTATTTCAAATATATATTATGCGAGGAATAAAAAGTATATAAAAGCGTGGTGGAAGACAGACGTCATTCTGGATTTTTAAAAGCTTTTATTTAGCTTGTCAGTCTGTCAGCCTCTAACACTGTCGGTCTGTCCCTCACTCAGTCAGTCAGTCTGCCAGTCTGTCAATCTCTCAGTCTTTCAAGAAAGGAGATTTCGGTCTCTTAGACCAAAAATTTCGCCTCTGCATACAAAGAGACCTGTGTATACACTCCGGAGACCGGATATTTGTCTCCAAGTATCAAGTCTCTAGGGTCTCTTGGGAGACTTAAGTTTGTTGCCGTGTAGCTACTAATGAGAGAGTCTCTTTAATGCGTCTCCGGTCTTCAAAACGTTTCGATATCTATCTTTTGGTCTCCGGAGACGAATTTTGACATTTTAGGCCATTGTTTTGTGGGAACGAGAATTTGTTTCGTTGTTTTTAGTTTAAAGGTAAATTTTTATAAAGAAAAAAAAATATAAAATTTTTTTTTTAAAAAAAGCTTTTATTAAAAAAATGCACTAAAAAGAAAAAAATAATTTTCTGGACGCTGTGTATCACAAATATAACGGCTTTTAAAACGCGAGATAAATGTTTATTTTATTGTTTTATGCTTTATCTCGCTTTTTAAAAGCTTTTATATTTGTGATACACAGCGTCCAGAAAATTATTTTTTTCTTTTTAGTGCATTTTTTTTAATAAAAGCTTTTCTTTAAAATTTTTTTTTATATTTTCTATTTTGTTCTTTTTAGTCTTCGAATATATATCCTTACATTTGAGATGTCCTTACAGGCTTTTAACTTGAGAATCGTATTCAGCGAACCCCAAAACCCACAGAATATATTTTTTCCGGGAACAATTGAGAACAAGGAAAATCACGTTATCCTTACAGGACCTTCCGTTATCCTTACAGACTTGTTAACATCAGAATCGGATTCAGCGATCCCAAAAAACCCCAGGTGAGATTTTTTTCCGCAAAATTCGAGGAAAAGGAGAATCACGTTATCCTTACAGGACCTTCCGTTATCCTTATAGACTTTTTAATGGCAGATTCGGATTTAGCGACCTCAAAAACCCCCAGAATAGATTTTTTTCCGGAAAATTTGGAGAAAAAGATAATCACGTTATCCTTACAGGACCTTCCGTTATCCTTACAGATTTTTTAATGACAGATTCGGATTCAGCGACCCCAAAAACCCCCAGAATAGATTTTTTTCCGGAAAATTTGGAGAAAAGGATAATCACGTTATCCTTACACTACCTTCCGTTATCCTTACTGACTTTTTAATGACAGATTCGTATTCAGCGACCCCAAAAACCCCAGAATAGATTTTTTTCCGGAAAATTTGGAGAAAAGGATAATCACGTTATCCTTACAGGACCTTCCGTTATCCTTACTGACTTTTAAATGACAGATTCGGATTCAGCGACCCCAAAAACCCCCAGAATAGATTTTTTTCCGGAAAATTTGGAGAAAAGGATAATCACGTTATCCTTACAGGACCTTCCGTTATCCTTACAGACTTTTTAATGACAGATTCGGATTCAGCGACCCCAAAAACCCCCAGGGTAGATTTTTTTCCGGAAAATTTGGAGAAAAGGATATTGACGGTATCCTTACAGGACCTTCCGTTATCCTTACAGACTTTTTAATGACAGATTCGGATTCAGCGACCCCAAAAAACCCCAGAATAGATTTTTTTCCGGGAAATTTGGAGAAAAGGATAATCACGTTATCCTTACAGGACCTTCTCTTATCCTTACAAGGACGAGGTGGTTCAAAATTTGATTGCAAGATTTGACCCCGACAAACAAACAGACAAGATAGCGAGCTAAATAAAAGCTTTTAAAAAAGTGTTTTTCCATTTTTTATATTTTAGATTAGTGATATTATGACGACGTGGACAAAATCCAAAACCACAAAAATGCTGGAGATGGTTGAGGAGCGCCCTCAATTGCTGCTGTAATTTTTTTATTTCCCGCGTTCATTTTAATCAAAATATTCACAATTCGAAAAATTTCACAGCACAACACCAATCAAAAACTACCAAATGTGAAAAAGATCTCCCAATGTTAAGCTTGGAGACGAGATACCTGCGTCGTGTATGCACTCCAGAGACTTTGCTTTTAGAGACTTTTATTAAACGTCTCCGGAGATCTATTTTTTGATCTTCAGACTTGTAGCGGATTCTTTTTTTTTCTCGTTTTACTTCTTAACACGTTGACGGACAGTTGCGGCTATAGCCGTCAAGTTCAAGTTCACTATGTGACATGACGGCAATAGCCGTCCAATACGAAACGGTCGTTTTTAGACACTGCGGCTGTAGCAGCACAAATGTGCATTTACCAGCGTACAAGTAGAAGCCTAGTGTCAATTTTCGAATTTCACTTGTTTCTACTGTCGAATTTCACTTGTTCGAATTTCACTTGTTTCTACTGTCCGTCAACGTGTTAATTAACGCGATGGTTTTCCTTCCACTTGTATTGGCCGCTGCATACCCTTCTTTGCCGGCTTCAGCTCAGGGTTGGGGTGGGTGGTGCGGCACAAGCTTCGGGAGGCTACAAAAAAATTTATGGTTGGGACCGGTATGCGACGATTATGCTCTAATCAACAGACAAACCACTACTATTGTTACCTTGATGTTTCTTGGTAACCAACCCTCGCCATTTGCCTATGTTAATAAGCCCACTTCCTTACCGTTTTTTTTTTTTTTTTTTACGCACAGCACATTTCGGGTCACTTGTCTCCTTTCATCCCCTCCCTCATGAAAATAATTATTCACGCGACATGGTGAAGGTTTTGAAAATTTTACGGAGAAATCTGAAACTGGCTCAAATTATGCATACTTTAAAAAAAAAAAATTAAAACACGTCAAGTTTCCTTTCCCATTTTAACAATTTTTTTTTTATTTATTTCTATTTGAATTCGTGTTTGTTTGTTCTTTGTTCTTTTATTTTTCTAAACCTAGCTATCTCTACTAAAATTAATGCTACTAATACATTTTTTGTTTCATTTATTCTTTGTTTATCTATCTCAATAGTCCATATTAATGTCCATGATCTTATTATTTTAATCACTTTTTAATTTATATCTATAGTCCATTTAATGTATTTATTCCGTTAAAAGTAAAAAAAAACCTGGATCGCTGTGTTCGACGCCGAAGAATTCTGCATCGTGTTGGCTAGCTTTCCTCGAAACTCTGCAGGAGTAGATGATGCTGCGCTGACGTCCTTCTCCCCTTCGTTCCTCCTTTTTTCTTTTAAATTTACTTTCAATTTATTTAAACTTTCTTTTTTTTTTGAATTCACTGTGTTTGTATAAACCATTTGTTTTATTTTATATCTAACTTTTCAAAATTCTCTCATCATGTTTTTTTTTCTTTAAAAAAATTCATTTTTCTTTCATTTGGATTTGCTTTTTCTCAAATTTTTAGCTTAAATCACTTTTAAAAATTACGTTTTTAAACTCCCTTTCTTGTTATTCTTTTAAACTCCTTTTTTTTTTTAAACTTTCAAAAAAATACTTTTAATTCTAACATTTTAATCCTTTTGTTCCCTATTTGAGAGGAAAAAAAACTTGAAGGAAGATGAAAAAAACTTCGGAGTTCCACTCCACACAGTGTCCAAAATTCAACTTAACTTCTCAAAAAAAAAACATCCCGAGTCAGATTCCGTTGTTTTCAGAATATATAGGCCTAGATAGTTTTGACCAGCTCGTCGTTTGGACCAATCATGATTTTATATAAGCCCAGCTGGTTTCTACTCTATTCTTTAACTATACACTTTGCTTGTTGTCAAGTGTAATTCAAAAAAAAAAATCGTCATTTAATTTGGCTTTAAAGTATTTTAGAATTCCGCTTTTAAAAAAAAAATAAAAAATTGATGTAGGTTCATCTTGGGTTTCCGCCATAACCATATATCGACGAAGGGATTGTTCTTGGTGTAAAATAATTTATTTTGGATTATCTTACTTGATGTATAATCATGGGGTTTTTTGTTTTATTTTGGGGAGTCAAAGAAAATCGGGCAAATGTGGTGCACGTTACAACACATTTCGAAAACTTGCTTCCGTCCCGGGCTGATTTCGAAATGGAAAAAGTGCATGAGTTAGAATTAATAATTATCATAAAAAAAAAATATATATAGACTTTTAATAAAAAAAAAATTAAAAAAATCGACCCACGCATTTAAGTGTTTCATGCTACCACAACTTAAACTAACTAAAGAATAGAAAACGATATAAAGTATAAAGAAAACTATACTATTATAAGGATAATGTAATTTATCCGGCGATTTCAGAAGATCGCAAAAAAAGGAAAATGTTTCTTAAACATATTTATGAGAAAAAGAACGAAAAAAATATTACATAACTAAATCTTGTTAAATGCGAGATATAGACTTGTCCTAGGGTTTAAGGTCCTTCGCGTGATACGTCCCTATTAGCTTTCCGTTCAAATCTTCGATCACATAGCAGTTGTATCCTTTCCTTTCCCTTATGCGACACTGTATGAACTTTTTGTCTAGTTTGGCATTGAATTTCTTGAATGCGTCACTCTGGACGAAATTCCTTCTATAGACGATTTGGCCAATTTGAAGTGGTGCCGCTCTTTTGCGAAGATTGTATGGTACATTATTCTTATCTTGAGCTGCCTTTAGGTGGCGCATCACCTCAGCCTGACGTAGCTGGTGCTGTTCGTTGAGAGGTAGGTTTCGTAGATCACCTGTATTGAGACTTTCTAGCTCTCGCAGCAGGTTAAACTCTGTGCCATGCGAAACGTAGTGTCTACCGAAGACCAGAAAATATGCCGTGTGTTTCGTCGACTCATGCATAACATTTCTAAGGGCCGATCCAATTTCGTCAAGGTATTTGTCCCAATCGCGCTGGTCACTTTTTATATAAGAGCGTATTGCCGCGAGAAGGGTTCTGTTCACTCGTTCGGAGGCGTTTGATTGGGGAGAGTACACCGGCGTAAAAGAATGACTAACTCCGAATTTCTGCAAGAATTCAGCGAATGCCCGAGAAGTGAACTGGGGCCCATTATCCGAATGGATGCTTTCAGGGACTCCGAACAAGTGAAAGATTTGGGACTTCAAAAACGTTATGACATGGCTCGTATTACTATTGCGTAAGGGGCTTCAGTAGGACGAATTTGGAAAAACTATCAAGGACTACGACAATACAGGTATTGCCTTGCTTAGAGCGAGGGTACGGTCCAAGGAAGTCGACATAAAGTTTTTGCCAAGGTCTCTCGCCGGGCGGCAGAGATCTCATTGACGGATGAAGGGTTTGGTTCGACGGTTTGCATTCTTTGCACACCTTGCAGGCAGCGATTTGTTCTTTAACCTGTCGAGCCATCCCAGGCCAGTAATATTTTCGGCGAAGCTTTTCCATGGATTTCGCCACTCCGCAATGACTAGAAGATGGGATATCATGGAACATCGTGATAAGGTTTTCGCGCAATTCTTCTGGTATCCAAAGTTTCCACTCATTATCGATGGTTTCGCCAGTGTCACTTTCAGAAATGGTCCGTTTGTAAATCCTTTTTCCGATAACTCTAAAGTCCGGTAGTTTTTCTTGGTTTTCTATGATATTCTGTCGCAATTCAGAGTATGACTCTGTATCAAACGCTGAGGATTCAAGATCGATTTCGATGGGTAATTCAGCGACGATGTCCAAAGCATCTCCGTAAACCCTAGAGAGCGCGTCGGGTACTATATTTTTAACCCCTTTTCTATGTTCGAACTCAAAGTCAAACATTTGAAGCTTCATGCTCCAACGCCCTAGACGTCCACTTAGGTCTGGTTGTGACATTAGCCACTTGAGGCTTGCATGGTCCGTAATAATTTTAAACCGGGATCCCTCGACATAGGCTCTGAATTTTTTTACAGCCAATATCGCCGCGAGACACTCGAGTTCAGTCACAGTATAGTTTTTTTGTGATTTGTTGAGCTTCTGTGACATGAACTCTATTGGATTTTCCAATCCAGGTGCTGATTCCTGGAACAAAACCGCTCCAACCCCAGTAGTACTTGCATCGCATTGGATGCTGAAGGGCTTTGTAAAATCTGGGTACGCAAGGATGGGTGCAGATGTAAGGCAGTCTTTCAATTTGTTAAAGCTGGTTTCGGCTTCGGGACTCCATTTCACCTTCGCGTTTTTGGATAGCAGATCGGTGATAGGGGTAACTAGCGCAGCGTAATCCCTAATGAAACGCCTATACCAGCCGGCCATTCCTAGCAGGCGTCTAATCTGTCGGACGTTGTTTGGCCTTGGGTATTCGCGGATTGCCCTCACTTTCTCAGGGTCTGTGTGCAATCCCCCTTCCCCTACAATATACCCCAAATACTTCACAGACTTTGCACAGAACTTGGTTTTCTCTATGTTCAGAGTTAATCCAGCACGTCTGAGACATTTAGCAACGGTGGACAATAAACTGAGGTGCGACTCAAAATCGCTCGAGATCACCAAAAGGTCGTCGAGATAGACAAAAACCTGATTGTGGAGTTCATAAGGGATTGCCTTCTCCATCAACTCACACATCCTTTGGGCAGAATTTGACAACCCAAAAGGTAAAACTTTAAATTGGTACAGTCCTCTGTTCGGAACTACGAATGCTGTTATCTCCTTCGACTTTTCATTCAAAGGCACTTGCCAAAAGGCATCTTTTAGGTCTAAGCTGGTAATAAACTTTGGACTCGGGAGTCGGCTCAAAATTCCGTTTATATGCGGCAGGGGATACGCTAGCTTTTTCGTAACCGCATTCACCTTACGGAAATCCAAACATAGCCGAGGTTTTCCACTCGCCTTTTTGACTACGACGACAGGGGAAGCCCAAGGACTCTCAGATCGCTCGATGACGCCTAAGGAAAGCATACGCTCGAGTTCTTTGTCGATAAGCTCTTGCATTGCCGGGGAGACCGGGTAGTAGCGTTGCTTTATAGGCTTGGAATCACCTACATCGATGGTATGACAAACTAAAGACGTTCGTCCGAGGCCATCCTTCGAAAACGACGGAAATTCAGCAACAACTTTCTCTAACTGGCTTCTCTGTATCGGGTTTAGGTCGTGGTAGTTATCGTCCTCTTTTACAGCGTCTAACTCATGAATCATAATTGGAGCAATTTCGAAAGCATTCCAAAAGTCAATTCCCAGGAATAGCTCTCGACTGAGAGTCGGAACAATGTATATTCGTATGGTACGAGACTTTCCATTGTAGGTAATTTCCGTGTTGACGTAACCAACGATAATTTGGGATGCGCCGTCGGCGGTATGTAATTTTGAGGAGATTTTTTTATATGGGATATCTAAGGTGGATAAGAGTTCAATGCTACCCTTCCCTAAGCAGGTAATACTCGCCCCGCTATCCAAGAGTCCCACGAAGGTGTGATTAAATATGGAGACATGAATAAAGGGTCTTCGATCAGAATTTTCGGGAAGTATGGCCTCACTGACCTCTTTGCGTACTGATTTTTGGTTGCGGAAGTAGTGAATGTTTCTTAGGCTATGGCTTCGAAAAGGTTTACGGTTCAAAAGGTGTTCAGTATTAGGGTCACGGAGAAAATCGTTGAAATACATTATTGAGTTCTGCGTGGACTGTTGGGATTGTGTCTGGTCGCAGCTGAGTGGGTTCGGGTTGGTTGAATGTTCGGGCCAGGCGCTCCCCGGCCCATCATCAAGTTTTCCGGATTGCATTTTGGACAGCGTGATTTGTATACTCCGTCTGCACCACAATTGTAGCAGAAGATGTGCAGAGGGGGTGACGGACAATCAAAAAAGCTATGCCCTAGATCCTTACAGTTCCAGCACATAAGGAAATTGTTTTTGCTTTCACGATGCTTTGGTTTGTTTAGTTCGTTCACTGTTTCTCTCGCCTCGATTTCATCGATTTCGTGAACAAAATTTCGGCTCGTCATCCCATCGGGATTTGCTCGTAAGCGGTTCCACAGACGTTCGAATTTTCTGCAAAGGTCCTGTAAATTGTCTAGGTCGGATACTTCTTCTAACGCGAGGGAAGTTTGCAGACCGGGTTTCATATTGCCGCGCACAATATCAATGAGCTCCGTTTCGCCAATAGGATTTCGCATTCGAGTTGAAAGCGTTTCGACGGCCAACCGAAAATCAGAAAAGGATTCACGAGGTCCTTGTTTCCGGTTTTCAATTAGCTTTCTGATTTCTCGATCGGTCGTTTCACCCCTGAACTCGCGTTGCATGGCGGCCTTAAGCCTGGGCCATGTAAGATTTGGGTTTTTTCGACGATAAAGCCAGTACCAATCGGCAGCTTTA
Source organism: Chrysopilus asiliformis (assembly GCA_964034945.1). Taxonomy (NCBI): domain Eukaryota; kingdom Metazoa; phylum Arthropoda; class Insecta; order Diptera; family Rhagionidae; genus Chrysopilus; species Chrysopilus asiliformis. The sequence goes on from OZ035962.1 coordinate 58,324,716, forward strand.
CCTTCGACGAGATGGTACATGTTATCGACTAATTTAGAAGTTGCAACCCTATCAGCCGCAGCTAAAGTTTCCACGCGAAACAGAAAATCATCAATTGACAACGCCTGGTTTTGACCAAAACGTAATTTCCAATGTATGACAGGATTTTGATAACGCGGATGTTCTGGCTGGGTATTTGTGTCGTTGGCCAAAGTGGCTGCTACTTCACCACGACTTTCGGGTTGGTGTTGAGGGCGGATATTTGGCCAACCTTGTTGGTAGTAGTTGGGATTTGGCGGTTCTTGGGGGAAGTCTAAGCTGAAGTCATTTCTACGACTGGGATAGTAAGCATCGCCACGCACTTGGTCACTAGGACGTAGATTATCGCCCTGAAAACCCATGTTCTTTCTGCCCGGACCGCCCCTTGGCCATCTACCAGATTTTTTTCGTTCACTTCCGATACTATTAATGAAAGCCGGTTTTAGCAAATGTTGTTGGGTATTAGGTTTTTTACGAAGATTTGGTTGGTTCGGTGCCTCAGCATTCTGAGGGGGTAACGCGCCGTTATTGGATGCTTTTCGATTCTCTTTTGGAATTTCAAGAGTACTTTGGGACTTCGGAATTGCACCGTTGGACTTTAGTGGGTTCGCATTAGGGCGCTCCGCTTCGGCCCTGGGTGACTGTATGGGGGTGCTAGTTTTGGGTTCAGCTAAACTGGAACCACCTGAAGCGTGGTTACCCCAGTACTCGTTGATTCGATTTAGGTTTTTCTTAACCTCTTCTACAAGACGTGCAGTCGATGCTGCGATTGCCGGAGCATAATTAGTCAGACGTTTCAGTCGAGCTTCAAAGTGCAGTAAGCGAGACTCGCTCCTCGACAGAGCGTCTTCATTTGCTTCCTGAATACCTATGTCAATTATTAAACCAATCTCATCAATTTTAGATTGACATTCTGCAAATTCGGAATTCGCAGATCGAATTTTATGTACGTTTGTTGGTGGTTCTCGCGCGGATTTAATTTCAGCCCTCAAGAAACTGTTAAGTTTATGGTAATCATTCGGGTCTGACAATCCTCGGATATATCGTTCTACGTCGAGTTCGTCTTGTGTCAACAAATTCGGATCCATGGTGGCAAAGTTATTTTAACGACTTGCAATTTATTCAATAAAGGAGATGGGAGGATATTCCCAACTTTAAACTATTTTGATAAAATGTGGGGCTTTTTTTTTTTTACTATTATTATTATCAATTTTTTTTTCAAATATATATATATATACTTAATGGTCGAGTACGATGTACAAATTCTCTTGTGAATAAAAAAAAATAGGGGTAAATATGTAATTGGAAAATATAGAATTATATAAAAAAATACATGAGATAACCCAACCCCCATGAGTAGAAGAAAATATTCTTTTAAATACTCGATTTAGTTGTCATTGAATCGGAGATACGTCCCCTTTTCAAAAGGAGTGCCAGAATATTTTGTTCTAATGCTTTAGACTGCAGCAATTAGCAATGACTTGTTGATAGATCTATACAAAATTTTGTTTCTTCTTTAAAATGTGATTTTTAACTTAATTCGATTAAAAACTTCAAAAAAAAAATGAGAAAATTATCACGTCTATTTATTCTTTTGTGGTTGCTATCATATGATTACTTAAGGGAGAAGATGCCAGGGTAACAAGTGATGACAAAAAAAAACGTTGCACTAGTATGTTTGTTGATTGAGCATTCCTAACTTTTGTTATCAGAGTATATTTGCTGAATTCGTTTAAAAGGTCTGGTTTCATTTGATCTTTACTTCTGTTTGAAATTGTTTGTCGTCATTTTCGGACTGTATACTCGGACAACCGACTATAGGTCTACGACGATGACTCGCGAACAGCAACTCGAAGATTTGTATAAGCTTAACACGGACAATGGATAACGAACCATCGATTCCATGATCGACGTGGTGGAGTATGTCCAGAACAGTGACTACTACATGAGACCACTCAACTAGGATCTAACTGCTGGGCAAAACTCGAATTTCATTGTTTTTAGATCGACACGATTTAAACGTTTGTGCATTTGTAACGATGTTATCAGCTCTTTACTCTTATTTATATGCACAAAGGAAAAATTTACATCCTTCGGGCCCCACGTTGGGCGCCATTTGTAGCGGATTCTTTTTTTTTTCTCGTTTTACTTCTTAATTAACGCGATGGTTTTCCTTCCACTTGTATTGGCCGCTGCATACCCTTCTTTGCCGGCTTCAGCTCAGGGTTGGGGTGGGTGGTGCGGCACAAGCTTCGGGAGGCTACAAAAAAATTTATGGTTGGGACCGGTATGCGACGATTATGCTCTAATCAACAGACAAACCACTACTATTGTTACCTTGATGTTTCTTGGTAACCAACCCTCGCCATTTGCCTATGTTAATAAGCCCACTTCCTTACCGTTTTTTTTTTTTTTTTTTTTTTTACGCACAGCACGTTTCGGGTCACTTGTCTCCTTTCATCCCCTCCCTCATGAAAATAATTATTCACGCGACATGGTGAAGGTTTTGAAAATTTTACGGAGAAACCTGAACTGGCTCAAATTATGCATACTTTAAAAAAAAAAAAATTAAAACACGTCAAGTTTCCTTTCCCATTTTAACAATTTTTTTTTTATTTATTTCTATTTGAATTCGTGTTTGTTTGTTCTTTGTTCTTTTATTTTTCTAAACCTAGCTATCTCTACTAAAATTAATGCTACTAATACATTTTTTGTTTCATTTATTCTTTGTTTATCTATCTCAATAGTCCATATTAATGTCCATGATCTTATTATTTTAATCACTTTTTAATTTATATCTATAGTCCATTTAATGTATTTATTCCGTTAAAAGTAAAAAAAAACCTGGATCGCTGTGTTCGACGCCGAAGAATTCTGCATCGTGTTGGCTAGCTTTCCTCGAAACTCTGCAGGAGTAGATGATGCTGCGCTGACGTCCTTCTCTCCTTCGTTCCTCCTTTTTTCTTTTAAATTTACTTTCAATTTATTTAAACTTTCTTTTTTTTTTGAATTCACTGTGTTTGTATAAACCATTTGTTTTATTTTATATCTAACTTTTCAAAATTCTCTCATCATGTTTTTTTTTCTTTAAAAAAATTCATTTTTCTTTCATTTGGATTTGCTTTTTCTCAAATTTTTAGCTTAAATCACTTTTAAAAATTACGTTTTTAAACTCCCTTTCTTGTTATTCTTTTAAACTCCTTTTTTTTAAACTTTCAAAAAAATACTTTTAATTCTAACATTTTAATCCTTTTGTTCCCTATTTGAGAGGAAAAAAAACTTGAAGGAAGATGAAAAAAACTTCGGAGTTCCACTCCACACAGTGTCCAAAATTCAACTTAACTTCTCAAAAAAAAAACATCCCGAGTCAGATTCCGTTGTTTTCAGAATATATAGGCCTAGATAGTTTTGACCAGCTCGTCGTTTGGACCAATCATGATTTTATATAAGCCCAGCTGGTTTCTACTCTATTCTTTAACTATACACTTTGCTTGTTGTCAAGTGTAATTTAAAAAAAAAAATCGTCATTTAATTTGGCTTTAAAGTATTTTAGAATTCCGCTTTTAAAAAAAAAATAAAAAATTGATGTAGGTTCATCTTGGGTTTCCGCCATAACCATATATCGACGAAGGGATTGTTCTTGGTGTAAAATAATTTATTTTGGATTATCTTACTTGATGTATAATCATGGGGTTTTTTGTTTTATTTTGGGGAGTCAAAGAAAATCGGGCAAATGTGGTGCACGTTACAGACTTAAATGTATGTGATCGTGTATACACTTTGGAAATTTTTCCCCTTTGTACCCTGGAGACCAGAGACCAAAGTATCTCGTCGTGTGTCTGTACCTTGAGTCTCTCAGTCTGTCAGTCTGAGATCCTGAGTTGTGCTTCGGAGTTGTACATCCAATTCTTTAGAAATGTTCCGCTTCCCAAGTGTTTCACGCCAGTCTGACTGATCACAGCTACTGGCGTATTTAGTTTCGATGTGAACACGAGCAATATTTCATTCGTTCTATAAATGATTTAAGGCTTTCGCGGTTGCTTAAGGCCATGACAAGGGACTTTCGGTTTACCAAGTGAATATAAAAAAGAAAGTAAACCGTACTTTTTTTGCCGAGACGTTTCGGTTAGAACCTGTGCTAACCATGGTCGCTCGAGGACTGGTTCAAGCTTTGCTTAAAACATTGGACGGCTTCTCAAGTTATAACGGTGCCTGTTGACCGTTTGTTGGCAAACTGTACTGATTGTGTCGTCCGGTTTATCGATGGACTTTAACGGTCGCAGAAATTTCAACACAGGGTTACAACTTTCGGATAATTTTAGGCTGTCATCTCTATTAAACGTTGGCCTGCGTTTAATTTCGATTGTTTCTCGAACTAAACGTGGATAATATCGTTTTTCTGTGGCCACGATACGTGCTTGGTCAAAACGTATCTAGTGATTTTGACTATTATCCATGGTATGTTCAGCAATGGCCGATGACTCCTTCTTGTTGTTTTTTATGGCTGAGAGGTGTTCCTGCAACCGCACCGAAATGTTCCGTTTAATTTGTCCTATGTAGAAACTGCCACAACTGCAAGGTACCTCATAGACACCGCAATTTTCTAAGGGTATACGATCTTTGGGAGATCTAAGGTACCCTTTGGTTTTTGTAGGTGGTATTTGGATTGTTTTGATGTCTTGTGCTTTGAGTACCTTGCTGATCCTGTCTGACACCCCTCGCAAGTATGGAAGAATAGCCACTTTTTGGGATTTCCGCCCTCTGGCTGTAATGATTTGTTAGCCGTTTGTTTCCGTTGTTTCTTGTTGTAGCCATTATTCTTCAACACCTCATCTACATGTTTCAGTTAGGCATCCGGGTGGCCAGGATCACATATTCGATGCGCCCTGTGAATTAGAGATGAAACCACTGATCTTAAATTTGCGCGGAGCTTCAAAACCTATTGGTTTCCCTGTATTGATGGGGGATTGTTTTGAATAACTGAATTGGTTTTTTGTTCCCACTTTCGTTTTGAGGGACAATGATTTATATTGTGGGTGTCTCGATCACACCAATCACAGACTTGAGGTTTTGAGGTGTTTTTTCTGTTTAAATTTATTTGTGCTTGGTTTCGTTTTAGGGTTGTAGTTTGGAAATTTGAATTAGGTGTTTGTTTCCAGCAGCGATCTGTACTGTGGCCGTTAGTTTGGCAGTTAGTACAGAAGTATTGCCTTGTTCGATAATCTTGGTATTCGTGTCCTAGTCGTTTACAAGAACTGCATGTTGTATTTTTAACCGACTTCCAAAAAGGAAAAGGTTCTCAATTCCACCTGAGTATATTTTTTTTTTATGTATGTTCACGCCTAACGTTTTACTGGGTTGACCGATTTTGGTCATCCCAAAGAGAAAGTTGTAGAGAAAGTTCCTGGTTGGACCCCGGTTCATTCGTGGGCAAAAATGGATCATTAGGGGGGGTACCCCCATACAAACGAAAACGTTTTTTCCGAATATCTCAAAAACGGTGCATCTTATCAAAAAAGTCCAAGAACAAAAATTATTTAGGATATGATTCTACATAAAACTCCCATACATCAAAATCCGATTGGAATAAATTTTAAAAAATCTTATTGGAAAGTTCGACTTCAAAGTGTAATTTTGGTACAAATGCTCAAATTAAGATACCAATATCACCATACAGGTTTTCAATAATTGCCAGATTGGCAATTATAGCTTTTGTTATGTTTATACCCGTATGGTGAAACCAAAGGGTATATTAACTTTGCCTTACCGTTTGAAACGCCAAGATCCCTTCATCACACACAAAAATGAATTACACCAGTGTGTTTAGAATGATAAAAAAAATTGAATTTTCCATGTCCGTCCGTCTGTCTGTCCGTCCGTCTGTCCGTCCGTCTGTCCGTCCGTCTGTCCGTCCGTCTGTCTGTCTGTGGCGCGGATCGCCGGCGCATGGATTGAGCTAGAGACTTGAAATTTTGCGCAGATCCGTTTTTCGTAAAATGGGAGGCTAAGTTCGTTAACCCTAATACTGTCCTTAAGAAAAATAACGTATGATGTCTTCGTGGGTCAAGAATGACCCTCTACATAGAATACTACACCCGTCACAATTATCAGTGCTCTTCAATGTATTAAAATATGAACAAATAGATTATTGTTATCGGTATGCAAAATAAATTTGTACACTGGGCCTACATCATACAAACATTTTTCATGTAGTTGAGAAGACACTTTTAATTAAAATCGAATTTGGGTCAGAAATGACCCGAGGACAGTATGAGGGTTAATGGGCAAAAATGGGGGGGTACCCCCCATAGGAACGAAATCGTTTTTTCCGAATTTCTCAAAAACGATGCATCTTATCAAAAAAGTCTAAGAACAAAAGTTATTTAGAATATGATTCTACATAAAACTCCCATACATCAAAATCCGATTGGAACAAGTTTTAAAAAAATCTTATTGGAAAATTTGAATTCAAATGAAATTTTGATACGCCGCCGTTCAATTAAATCACCATACCGGTTTTCAATAATTGCCAGATTGGCAATTATAGCTTTCAATAATTGCCAGATTGGCAATTATAGGAAGGTTCTTTTATATATTTCCCCCGTGTTAACCTACCCCTTCAAACCCCTTCCTGCTTGGGATATCGAGTAAAATTCTTTGTATTGTGTTCAGTACAATATCTGGAAGATTCTTTTATATATTTCTCATCTGCGGACTTATCCCCTCAAACCCTTTATAATTTTACCTATATTAAAAATTGAAACTAAAAACGTTCGAAATAAAAAAAAATATTTCTAAAAAAAATAAAACCGACTTTAAAAAAAAACTGAAAAGAGAAAAAAGCACTAAAAAGAAAAAAATAATTTCAAACTATGTCCATTAATAGCGTATTTAAAATTCGGCTTTTTTGGAGTGGCGTTAAATTTGCAACTAAAATAAATTACATACTTTCTAACCCTTAAGGCTAATCGTTTACATACTTTCTAACCCTTAAGGCTAACTAAGAACTAAGATCGACTCCAAAAATTTTGTTGTCAAACAGATTAACTATAGACACGGCTCTTAGAAGCACCAAAACTAAGTTCTTTTATGTCCCAAATTGGATTCCCTATTTTTAAGCAATCGCTATAAAAAAGCCCACTGTCTCATATGTTACTATTTTTTGTAGAAATCTATCCTATTTTTATACACTTTCTATTAAGTTGAAGTGTCACGCACGACGTGACTATGTGTCTTTCTCTGGAATCTTTGGAACCTTATATCTCCGAAACTATGCAACCTAGGAAGATGAAATTTTGTCACCTTGCGTAGTTCCGGTGACAGTTCAATATTTTTACTACTCCATCCTTGTAAGGATAATGGAAGGTCCTGTAAGGATAACGCAAATATCCTTTTTCCCATTTTTTCCCGGAAAAAATGGTATTAGGGGGTTTTCGGGGTCGCTGATCACGAATTCGGTGTTAGATTTTCAAAATTCAAAACGGAAGGTCCTGTAAGGATAACGCAAATATCCTTTTTCCCATTTTTTCCGGGAAAAAATTGCATTAGGGGGTTTTCGGGGTCGCTGATCACGAATTCGGTGTCAGATTTTCAAAATTCAGAACGGAAGGTCCTGTAAGGATAACGCAAATATCCTTTTTCCCATTTTTCCAGGAAAAAATGGAATCAGGGGGTTTTCGGGGTCGCTGATCACGAATTCGGTGTTAGATTTTCAAAATTCAAAACGGAAGGTCCTGTAAGGATAACGCAAATATCCTTTTTCCCATTTCTCCCGGGAAAAACTGGCATCAGGGGGTTTTCGGGGTCGCTGATCACGAATTCGGTGTTAGATTTTCAAAATTCAAAACGGAAGGTCCTGTAAGGATGACGCACATATCCTTTTCCCATTTTTTCCGGGGAAAAATTGCATTAGGGGGTTTTTGGGGTCGCTGAATCCGATTCTGACATTTAAAATTCTGTAAGGATAACGGAATGTCCTGCAAAGATAACGTGAGTTTCCTTTTGCTCAAATTTCCCGCGAAAGATCTTTTCTGGAGGTTTTTGGTAGGCTAATTCAAGACTAAAAAGTATAAAATAAAAAAAACACTTTAAAAAACAAGTTTTATAACCTTATACACTTTCAAAATGCACTAAAAAGTAAAAAACAAGTTTAAAGTTTCACAAAAAATGTTTTTATAAATTGCGTGTTGTTGTGAAAAAGTGTGTGTGACGTTGCATTTGCTCTTGAATCTGTAATAGCGGTTTCATACTGTGCAACGCAGCACACTTTATACTTTCACAACAACACGCAATTTATAAAAACATTTTTTGTGAAACTTTAAACTTGTTTTTTACTTTTTAGTGCATTTTGAAAGTGTATAAGGTTATAAAACTTGTTTTTTAAAGTGTTTTTTTTTGTCTTCATGTACAAACTGATTTTGTGCGAAACTTGACAATAGAAATTTTACAACGATTTTATTTAGTGTAAATTTAACGCCACTCCAAAAAAGCCGAATTTTAAATACCCTATTAATGGACATAGTTTGAAATTATTTTTTTCTTTTTAGTGCTTTTTTCTTCCTGAAACTTTGCACATTTGTTGAAAAATTATTAGTTTGAGGAAACCTGCTAAAATTTGCTTTCGAATTTTCAATTGAATTTTGTAGAAAACCTCTGCTTGTGGAGTTATTAATCGGGGAATTTGAGTTAGGGAAATGTTGAGTTAGGGAAATGTTGAGTTGAAGTATTATGATTCGAGAGATATAGAGAAATTTTGGGTCCAATTGAGTGCATCAGACATAATTGAACGTTGTTCCAATAAATGGTTCAGTCTTCTACCTTTATAAGCCTTTAGTTCATTTTTGACGTGGAAACGTCTTGGATTTTGGTTATGGGGGTACAAATTAGAAAATCGGCTTGTTGCCATGATAACAAATTTGCAATCGATGAAACTCGATAGTTTGTGGTGACATCCGAACAGAAACTGTGTTATAAGATCCGGCCTACATTAAAGCATTGTTTAGGGTATTTTGTTATGTTAAACTATGTTCAATTATCTTTTTAAGAATCAAAATCTAAATTTTCACTGCCGCTGTTATTCTGTGTTTGCTGCTTGTAGTACCGATTTCACATTTATACTCTTTTCATGATTTCTTTGTGCTATTGAATATTTGGAAGAGGCACAGGAAAGAGAACACGACGAAGTATGTTGAGGTTGAGTGAAAGCTGTTTCTCTTGATTGTTTCTCTTTTCTATATGGGTTGTTCTGGTTCTGGAAATTCATTTTACTTGATTTTTTCTCTTGATTGTTTCTCTTGATTGCCCAGTGTTTCCTTTAATTTCTGTATACGAGTTGTGTGAGCCGGCGGATTGTGTTTAAGATTTTAATTGTTGTAAATTAAAATGGTTTTGTTGTTTTTATCGTGTAATTTTATTTTATTTTGATTTTTATTTGTTTTTCATCTTGTAGCGAACCGTCATTTCAAGTTCAGCGGGTAAGAGAAAAAGGTTGAAAATCCCTGCCTGGACACGTGCATCGAAATTTCGACTTAAATAATAAAATTCTACTAGGGGCTGCTCCCCGAACCGCTTCGCGGTTCATCTCCCTTCCGCAGGTCGGCCTTCGGCCTCCCTGCTTCCGTCGGCCTACGGCCTCCACAACTACTCGGCCTTCGGCCTCCACAACTACTCGGCCTTCGGCCTCCACAACTACTCGGCCTTCGGCCTCGCCCCTCACGCTTGAATTGTTGGAATTTGATGTATGGAGATGTTACGTAAAATTATTTAAATATATTTCAGCTATCGCCTTCCTCTTTACTCGGCCTTCGGGGTCGAGTCAAATGCATATACTTAACCCAAAAAAGGGAAATTTTTTTAGACATTTTTCTTTGTGACCCAACGGTGTATTACAAAATCGTACTGTTTACTTACAATATATTCAATAACGGTAAAAGGTGGTTATCCACACGGGGAAAGACAATATTGTGGGAAATGATATTCTTTTTAATTCATGTCATACATTGAAGCACCAAATCCCTTTAGAATTGCAGAAGATAGCAGGTGAGGGCTATACATAACGATGGTATCTATACTGTTTTTCGCAGTATTATATTGTTTTTCAGACTCCAATACTGCATTACTGCTTTTTTCCCCAAAATACTGTATTTAAATACTCAGAAAACTTTAATTCTTTAACGTTTCGGAATTCAAATTTATTAATAGCAATGCAAAACGTCAGTGGCAACACAAAACAGTGGCAACACATGGCAAGTGTAAATACATTCAAACGACGAACAGCGAAGTATTGATGACAACATGTCATATAGATTCGCTTCTTCCTTTCCACATCGATTACTGTCTTGTCATTATGCATCCTTCTTCAGAACGCGTTACTTTGATTTTGCTTTCCATTGTTAATTTAAAAGAATAAAAATGTCGAAATTAAGAGCAAAGACACAAATTTTCATTGAATAAAATTAGACTGCGAAAAATACTGTTTTTTCAAATCGATTTACTGCTTTTGTAAATTTTTAGGCGAAATATACTGTTTTTTGTCCGAAAAAAGATACCATCGTTAGCTATACATAAAAAAGAGGGGTAGATATTAGAGAGCAAAAATTTTTCCTGCGGGCTGACCTCTCTCATGGTGAAAACCGGATCCGAAATCCTTAAGTTTCAAGAGAGGGAAAGGGGTTGCTATTAAACTGGATCCGACACCCTTGAGTAAGAGATATCAAAAGAAACGGGGATTGACATCAAAAATAATCATATCCTTTATTCTGTAAATAACTGTACCTGTGTGCAAAGTTTGATCAAAATCGGCGGCGCCGCTTTTGCGTGATGCCGGAACAAACATTCAGTCAAACAGACAGAAATACCGACTGACATACAGACAGACGGACGGACAAACATAAATTTTAAGCATAACAAAACCTATAATTGCCAGTCTGGCAATTATTAGGAACTCGTATAGTGATATTCCTATCAAAATTCGAACAGTTGTATCAAAATTCCAGTTTGAAGTCAAACTTTTCAATAAGATTTTTTAAAATTTATTCCAATCGGATTATGATGTATGGGAGTTTTATGTAGAATCATATCCTAAATAACTTTTGTTCTTGCACTTTTTAGATAAGATGCACCATTTTTGAAATATTTGCAAAAATCGTTTTCGTTCGTATGGGGTACCCCGCCTAATAGTCCATTTTTGCCCATTAACAGGCCCGGCTCAACCTAATATGCAGACCATGCAAGGCATGGGGGCGCCGAACTAAAGGGCGCAAGAAAAGTAAAATTTTAGAAACTTAAATAAATAAAATTGTTAACTTTTTTATATAGAGCGGGAGCCGTAGAACAAAAAATAACAACGAACAGTTGACGGGACGAAATATGTTTGAATACCTGGATCTTGATCTAACTGTTAATCAAGACGCGGTGTTAGTCTTGTTTAACAATTTTTCATCCCAAGAATTATTTCACCGCAATGAGATTTTTTTGACAGCTGGGCCGAAAATCTCTTGAAATTTTAGTACTCAAAATGGCGATGAAAAGAAAACACCTAGTCGCCGCTCTCGCAATTAATGCTATACGTGAAATTAAAAAGGCTGAAACAGAAGAACAGACGAAAAGAAAAACTTCTTAATGTTATATATTCTCTTCCAAAGCTTTTCGTGCCGTATTGTTTGTAAAAATTAGTTATTTTCGCAACTACTTGTCGGGAGAATTTAGATTCCGCCATCTTGAATTGGGAAATTTCAAGAAATTTTGCAATTGCAAGATTTCGTGAAATTTATCTCTGGGATTTTTTATCGCCGTCAACTCGAGCTCTGATTGGTCAATCAAAAATCTCTGCGATGAAAAATCCCAAATGAAGACACGGTGTAAGAAAAAATTCTTCTACGGCGACCTTCCAAAGTGGTGCTAAATGAGCGACAGATCGCGATTTATTCCGTGGTTTCGTTGTTAAAAAAAAAACGACGAGTTAACGGAACAAAATTTATTGCAGGATCTAGATCTTGATCCAACTAAGAAAAAAATGTTCTACGGCAACCTTGTCAGGTGGTGCTAAATGGGTGACAGATCGTGATAAATGACATACGTTTTAGTATTTTGGCAAGAGTTCAGTTTAGCGACAATGACGCTACAGACTTTTGGTGTATAGGGAGGGATAGAGGGAAGCATTTACCCCACAAAGGGGAATAAATCGAAGGGTGAGGGGGGAAATCCCATCATGCTATATATTTTTGGAATGTACTCTTCATTACCTTTCATTTGAGGTACCACACACCCCCTACCACTCCCCAGAAATATGTTTCATACAAAGTTTGAGGACCCCTGGAGGGGGCAAGGGGGCGAGCGACGGCTAAAAATACCCATTTTGGATAGGGGATGCTTCCCTCTATCCCTCCCTATACACCAAAAATCTGTAGCGTCATTGTCGCTAAACTGACCTCTTGCCAAAATACTAAAACGTATGTCATTTATCGCGATTTGTCACCCATTTAGCACCACCTGACAAGGTCGTCGTAGAACATTTTTTTCTTAGTTGGACCAAGATCTAGATCCTGCAATAAATTTCGTCGCGTAACTCGTCGTTTTTTTTTTAACAACGAAACCACGGAATAAATCGCGATCTGTCGCTCATTTAGCACCACTTTGGAAGGTCGCCGTAGAAGAATTTTTTCTTAGTTAGATCAAGATCCAGGTATTCAAACATATTTCGTCCCGTCAGTTGTTCGTTGTTATTTTTTGTTCTACGGCTCCCGGGCTAATACTTTATGTTGAACTATTATAATTCGTTAAACTTGTAATTATTTTATTTGTATGAATTATTTTACATAAAACGTTTTGTGCCTTTAAATTTATTTACTTATCTGCCATATGTACACTTTTTTTTAATTCAAACAAAAGGGGCGCAAAAAAATAACTCGCATAGGGCGCATAGAACCATAGAGCCGGCGCTGCCCATTAACGAACTTAACCTTGCATTTTACGAAAAACGGATCTGCGCAAAATTTCAAGTCTCTAGCTCAATCCGTGCGCCCGCAATCCGCGCCGCAGACGGACATGCAAAAATCAATTTTGTTTATCATTCTAAACACACTGGTGTAATACATTTTTATGTGTGATGACGGGGTCTTGGCGTTACAAACAGTAAGGCAAAGTTAATATACCCTTTGGTTTCATCATACGGGTATAAAAATGTCATTTTTGGCATCAGTATTATACGACCAAATACATCAATGTATGTCAATATTTTTGAGAAAATCCAAAATTACAAAAATTGTCCCCCTTACAGTTTTTATTATATAGATGGGAAAAAAGTAAAGTGGACACATCTACAGATAGAGCTTTCATTTAAAAAAAGAATAATCAAAATCGATTTTAGGCTGGAGCTGTGTCGAAAGAAATACATACAAAATCGCTTTGCCTTTTAAATATATAGATTCGTGATCAGCGACCCCGAAAACCCCCTAATGACATTTTTTCCCGGAACACGTTTATTTTCTTAAAGTTATTTCTTGCATTTTCATTATCCTTACAGGACCTTCCGTTTTGAATTTTGAAAATCTAACACCGGATGCGTGATCAGCGACCCCAAAAATCCCCGAGTGATACTTTTCAGCCTCCTATTTACCCCCTGTTCACCCCCTTAGCGCAAAAATTTGGAAAAATCTCGTCTTAGTGAGCGCCTACGCGATGGTTGGGACATATTCTGAAAGTTTCAAGCCTCTATCTTCAGGGGTTTGGGCTGGGCGTCAGATTAAACGATTTTATATATAGAGAAAATCGTTTTCACTTTTTCCAATAAAAGACGATGCGTAACAGATATTTTTAATTTTACGTTTAAAAAACTCAATTTCAACAAAAAAAAAAAATTAAATAAAAATATTTTGCCACCGCTCAGAATTGAACCCGTACCTGGCGCGATGTCGTTTACACTTATTCAGTAGTAAGAATATAAATTTTAAAGATAAATTAAGTAATAAAAAACTGCAGTACATGTATTATTGTTTTCATTTCTGGGACTGCCAACAGAAATGAAAATAATAATATATGTAAGGTAATAATTATACCTATATATTTTTCAACCTGAAATTTCGAAAATATATGCTAATAAACAGTAAATTTTAAATAAAAGTCAATATGCATATTAAGGTTTGAATTCCTGAGCAGCACATGATTTTCTTATACTAAAATGGCTAGAGATATTTAATTTTTTCTGTATAAGAATGCCACGTGCTGTTTAGAATTTTTCTGTGTAATTTTATTTTGCTGTATATTTTCTAAAAAAATTGATTTTTTGTTGTATAACAAAGTCACGTAATGTTCAAAAATTTTCTGTCTCATTTTATTTTACCGTATATTTTCCAAAAAAAAATCGATTTTTTGTTGTATAACAAAGTCACGTGCTGTTCAGAAATTTTCTGTCTCATTTTATTTTACCGTATGATATTGTCCAAAAAAAAATCGATTTTTTCTTGTATAACAAATTCACGTGCTGTTCAGAAATTTTCTGTCTCATTTCATTTTGCTGTATATTTTCCAAAAAAAAAATCAACGTTTTGTTGTATAACAAAGTCACGTGCTGTTCAGAAATGTTCTCGCTAATTTTATTTTGCTCGGTACTGTCTTAAAAAAAAATCGATTTTTTCTGGATAAAAAAATCAAATGAAAGTGAATCAGCATTCTTAAGCTGTTAAATTGGCATGTCGGTGACGCGAACTCATGAGATTTTACCCATCCAAAAATCGCCCAACGCGCCTAAAGAAGTATAATATGTATAAATAAAATAAATAATTTAAGGTCAAAAAAAAAATTTAAAAAAAAACATTTTGTCACCACTCGGAATCGAACCCGCACATCTGGCGCATTGTAGTCTAACACTTATTCAGGAGTAAAAATGTAAACTTAAAGATAAATTAAGTAATAAAATATTAATAAAAGTAAAAAAATCAAAAAAAAAAAGAATTTGAAAAGAAAAAAAAAAGAATTTTGTCACCGATGAGAATTGAACCCGGTGCTGCCGCATGGTAGTCCAACTTCTAACTCACTGCACTGATCAGACAGTATGGAATGTCGTGTTAACATTGAAGACTTAGTTAGCGGCATATTTATAATTTTGAAAGGCAAATCACTAATAAAGTATTATTAAAAATTAAAAAAAAAAGTAAAACGGACATATCTACAGCTATAGAGCTTTCGTTTAAAAAAAGAATCATCAAAATCGGTTCAATAGGAACTCCAGGAGCTCTGTCGAAAGAAATCCATACAAAATCGCTTTGCCTTTTAAATATATAGATAACTGCCCAGCAACAAGAAAATTTTTCCTCAACAAAGAAAAATCCTTGTTGGAATAACGGCTTGAACTTTATCAAGGCTATTGACAAAATCTCGGACAAAACATTTTTTTAGCAGCACAAAATTCAACAAAAAACCTTTTATTGAATTTCGGCTGCACGTGTTTAAAATTCCATATTGATCTATTGTTGCTACTTGCTGCAGAGATTCAATAGACAATTCATCTATTCAATCCTTGTTGCGCGTGCATAACTGTCCGAATTCGATCGCTGTTGCTGGACGATCGCTCAGTTGCTGTTTTACTTTGATTACGTCCAGTTGGACATTTATTTTTTTTAAAAATTCGGCCGGATATTATTTTTTTTTGATAATTTAAAATTAGTATCTTTTTATACACTTTCTATTAAGTTGAAGTGTCGCGACCTATGTGGCTATGTGTCTTTCTCTGGAATCTTTGGAACCTTATATCTCCGAAACTATGCAACCTAGGAAGATGAAATTTTGTCACCTTGCGTAGTTCCGGTGACAGTTCAATATTTTTGCTACTTGTAAGGATAATGGAAGGTCCTGTAAGGATAACGCAAATATCCTTTTTCGCATTTTTCTGGGAAAAAATGGTATTAGGGGGTTTTCGGGGTCGCTGATCACGAATTCGGTGTTAGATTTTCAAAATTCAAAACGGAAGGTCCTGTAAGGATAACGCAAATATCCTTTTTCCCATTTTTTCCGGGAAAAAATTGCATTAGGGGGTTTTCGGGGTCGCTGATCACGAATTCGCTGTCAGATTTTCAAAATTCAAAACGGAAGGTCCTGTAAGGATAACGCAAATATCCTTTTTCCCATTTTTCCCGGGAAAAACTAGCACCAGGGGGTTTTCGGGGTCGCTGATCACGAATTCGGTGTTAGATTTTCAAAATTTGAAACGGAAGGTCCTGTAAGGATAACACAAATATCCTTTTTCTCATTTTTCCCGGGAAAAAATGGAATCAGGGGATTTTCGGGGTCGCTGATCAGGAATTCGGTGTTAGATTTTCAAAATTCGAAACGGAAGGTCCTGTAAGGATAACGCAAATATCCTTTTTCCCATTTTTTTCGGGAAAAACTGGCACCAGGAGGTTTTCGGGATCGCTGATCACGAATTCGGTGTTAGATTTTCAAAATTCAAAACGGAAGGTCCTGTAAGGATAACGCAAATATCCTTTTTCCCATTTTTTCCGGGAAAAACTGGCATCAGGGGGTTTTCGGGATCGCTGATCACGAATTCGGTGTTAGATTTTCAAAATTCAAAACGGAAGGTCCTGTAAGGATAACGCAAATATCCTTTTTCCCATTTTTTCCGGGAAAAATGGCATTATGGGGTTTTCGGGGTCGCTGATCACGAATTCGGTGTTAGATTTTCAAAATTCAAAACGGAAGGTCCTGTAAGAATAACGCAAATATCCTTTTTCCCATTTTTTCCGGGAAAAACTGGCATCAGGGGGTTTTCGGGATCGCTGATCACGAATTCGGTGTTAGATTTTCAAAATTCAAAACGGAAGGTCCTGTAAGGATAACGCAAATATCCTTTTTCCCATTTTTTCCGGGAAAAACTGGCATCAGGGGGTTTTCGGGATCGCTGATCACGAATTCGGTGTTAGATTTTTAAAATTCAAAACGGAAGGTCCTGTAAGGTTAACGCAAATACCGTTAGTTGGTTTCCGGGGTCGCTGACCACTAAGCCGGTGTTAGATTTTCAAAATTCAAAACGGAAGGTCCTGTAAGGATAACGCAAATATCCTTTTTCCCATTTTTCCCTGGAAAAATGGCATTAGGGGGTTTTTGGGGTCGCTGATCACGAATCCGGTGTTAGATTTTCAAAATTCAAAATGGAAAGTCTTGTAAGGATAACGCAAATACCTTTTTCGCATTTTTTTCCGGGGCAAAATGGCATTAGGGGGTTTTCGGGGTCGCTGATCACGAATCCGGTGTTAGATTTTCAAAATTCAAAACGAAAGGTCCTGTAAGGATAAATATCCTTTTTCCCATTTTTTCCTGGAAAAATGGCATTAGGGGGTTTTTGGGGTCGCTGATCACGAATCCAGTGTTAGATTTTTAAAATTCAAAACGGAAGGTCCTGTAAGGTTAACGCACATACCATTAGTTGGTTTCCGGGGTCGCTGACCACGAATCCGGTGTTAGATTTTCAAAATTCAAAACGGAAGGTCCTGTAAGGATAACGCAAATATCCTTTTTCCCATTTTTTCCTGGAAAAATGGCATTAGGGGGCTTTTTGGGGTCGCTAATCACGAATCCGGTGTTAGATTTTTAAAATTCAAAACGGAAGGTCCTGTAAGGTTAACGCAAATACCATTAGTTGGTTTCCGGGGTCGCTGACCACGAATCCGGTGTTAGATTTTCAAAATTCAAAATGGAAAGTCTTGTAAGGATAACGCAAATACCCTTTTTCGCATTTTTTCCGGGGAAAATGGCATTAGGGGGTTTCCGGGGTCGGTGATCACGAATTCGGTGTTAGATTTTCGAAATTCGAAACGGAAGGTCCTGTAAGCATAACGCAAATATCTTTTTTCCCATTTTTTTCGGGAAAAATGGCATTAGGGGGTTTTCGGGGTCGCTGATCACGAATCTGGTGTTAGATTTTTAAAATTCAAAACGGAAGGTCCTGTAAGGATAACGCAAATATCCTTTTTCCCATTTTTTCCGGGAAAAACTGGCATCAGGGGGTTTTCGGGGTCGCTGATCACGAATTCGGTGTTAGATTTTCAAAATTCAAAACGGAAGGTCCTGTAAGGATAACGCAAATATCCTTTTTCCCATTTTTTCCGGGAAAAATGGTATTAGGGGGTTTTCGGGGTCGCAGATCACGAATTCGGTGTTAGATTTTCAAAATTCAAAACGGAAGGTCCTGTAAGGATAACGCAAATATCCTTTTTCCCATTTTTTCCGGGAAAAATGGCATTATGGGGTTTTCGGGGTCGCTGATCACGAATTCGGTGTTAGATTTTCAAAATTCAAAACGGAAGGTCCTGTAAGGATAACGCAAATATCCTTTTTCCCATTTTTTCGGGTTTTCGGGATCGCTGATCACGAATTCGGTGTTAGATTTTCAAAATTCAAAACGGAAGGTCCTGTAAGGATAACGCAAATATCCTTTTTCCCATTTTTCCCGGGAAAAACTGGCATCAGGGGGTTTTCGGGGTCGCTGATCACGAATTCGGTGTTAGATTTTCAAAATTCAAAACGGAAGGTCCTGTAAGGATGACGCACATATCCTTTTCCCATTTTTTCCGGGGAAAAATTGCATTAGGGGGTTTTTGGGGTCGCTGAATCCGATTCTGACATTTAAAATTCTGTAAGGATAACGGAATATCCTGCAAAGATAACGTGAGTTTCCTTTTGCTCAAATTTCCCGCGAAAGATCTTTTCTGGAGGTTTTTGGTAGGCTAATTCAAGACTAAAAAGTATAAAATAAAAGAAACACTTTAAAAAACAAGTTTTATAACCTTATACACTTTCAAAATGCACTAAAAAGTAAAAAACAAGTTCAAAGTTTCACAAAAAATGTTTTTATAAATTGCGTGTTGTTGTGAAAGTATAAAGTGTGCTGCGTTGCACAGTATGAAACCGCTATTACAGATTCAAGAGCAAATGCAACGTCACACACTTTATACTTTCACAACAACACGCAATTTATAAAAACATTTTTTGTGAAACTTTGAACTTGTTTTTTACTTTTTAGTGCATTTTGAAAGTGTATAAGGTTATAAAACTTGTTTTTTAAAGTGTTTTTTTATACACTTTCTATTAAGTTGAAGTGTCGCGACCTATGTGGCTATGTGTCTTTCTCTGGAATCTTTGGAACCTTATCCTATAATATAATACGAGGAACGTCTGTCTGTCTGTCTGTCTGTCTGCACAAACGATCTCGAAAACCCGCCTAACGATTTTCACGAAACTTGGCGGTTAGGGATTTTCGGGGACAAGAAATCGATCTAGATAGGTCTCACCCCTGGGAAAATTCCCCTTCGATACCCCTCGCCTGTTATCTTCGAATTGGGTGGTCCGATTTTCATGAAACTTTACAGGATTACTGAGGGGGCTGAGGGCTTCCGATTTTTCCACTACAAACCTGACTTTTCCGTCCCCTCGATACCCCTCGCCTGGTATCTTCGAATTGGGTGGTCCGATCTTAATGAAACTTTACAGTATTACTAAGGGGGCTAGGGGCTTTCGATCTTTCCACTACAAACCTGACTTTTCCCTCTCCTCGATACCCCTCGCCTGGTATCTTCGAATTGGGTGGACCGATCTTAATGAAACTTTACAGTATCACTAAGGGGGCTAAGGGCTTTCGATTTTTCCACTACAAACCTGACTTTTCTCTCCCCTCGATACCCCTCGCCTGGTATCTTCGAATTGGGTGGTTCGATCTTAATGAAACTTTACAGTATTACTAAGGGGGCTAGGGGCTTTCGATGTTTCCACTACAAACCTGACTTTTTCCTCTCCTCGATACCCCTCGCCTGGTATCTTCGAATTGGGTGGTCCGATCTTAACGAAACTTTACAGTATTACTAAGGGGGCTAGGGGCTTTCGATTTTTCCACTACAAACCTGACATTTCCCTTCCCTCGATACCTCTCGCCTGGTATCTTCGAATTGGGTGGTCCGATCTTAATGAAACTTTACAGTATTACTAAGGGGGCTAGGGGCTTTCGATGTTTCCACTACAAACCTGACTTTTCCCTTCCCTCGATACCCCTCGCCTGGTATCTTCGAATTGGGTGGTCCGATCTTAATGAAACTGTACAGTATTACTAAGGGGGCTAAGGGCTTTCGATTTTTCCACTACAAACCTGACTTTTCCCTCCCCTCGATACCCCTCGCTTGGTTTGGTGTCTTCGAATTGGGTGGACCGATCTTAATGAAACTTTACAGTATCACTAAGGGGGCTAAGGGCTTTCGATTTTTCCACTACAAACCTGACTTTTCTCTCCCCTCGATACCCCTCGCCTGGTATCTTCGAATTGGGTGGTCCGATCTTAATGAAACTTTACAGTATTACTAAGGGGGCTAGGGGCTTTCGATTTTTCCACTACAAGCCTGACATTTCCCTCCCCTCGCCTGGTATCTTCGAATTGGGTGGACCGATCTTAATGAAACCTTACAGTATTACTAAGGGGGCTAAGGGCTTTCGATTTTCCCACTACAAACCTGATTTTTCCACTACAAACCTGATGTTTTTATATAAAAAAAAAATCAACATTATACCCAATTATATTCGTCATACGAAGTTTAATTATGTAAGAAAGGTATCGTCTCACCGTGTGTGTTTTTCTAACATATTGCGTGCTTTTTTCTAACAGAGGTGAGACCTATCTAGATCGATAGGTCTCACCTCTCCAAAATTTCAGCAAAAGGACGACTTTGAGGTGGCCGAGCATGGCTCGGTTTTCCTGGTACTATCTCCGAAACTATGCAACCTAGGAAGATGAAATTTTGTCACCTTGCGTAGTTCCGGTGACAGTTCAATATTTTTACTACTCCATCCTTGTAAGGATAATGGAAGGTCCTGTAAGGATAACGCAAATATCCTTTTTCACATTTTTTCCGGGAAAAAATTGCATTAGGGGGTTTTCGGGGTCGCTGATCAGGAATTCGGTGTTAGATTTTCAAAATTCGAAACGGAAGGTCCTGTAAGGATAACACAAATATCCTTTTTCCCATTTTTTCCGGGAAAAACTGGCATCAGGGGGTTTTCGGGGTCGCTGATCACGAATTCGGTGTTACATTTTCAAAATTCAAAACGGAAGGTCCTGTAAGGATAACGCAAATATCCTTTTTCCCATTTTTCCCGGGAAAAACTGGCACCAGGAGGTTTTCGGGATCGCTGATCACGAATTCGGTGTTAGATTTTCAAAATTCGAAACGAAAGGCCCTGTAATGATAACACAAATATCTTTTTTCCCATTTTTTCCGGGAAAAAATGGCATTAGGGGGTTTTCGGGGTCGCTGATCACGAATTCGGTGTTAGATTTTCAAAATTCAAAACGGAAGGTCCTGTAAGGATAACGCAAATATCATTTTTCCCATTTTTTCCGGGAAAAACTGGCATCAGGGGGTTTTCGGGGTCGCTGATCACGAATTCGGTGTTAGATTTTCAAAATTCAAAACGGAAGGTCCTGTAAGGATAACGCAAATATCCTTTTTCCCATTTTTCCCGGGAAAAACTGGCATCAGGGGGTTTTCGGGGTCGCTGATCACGAATTCGGTGTTAGATTTTCAAAATTCAAAACGGAAGGTCCTGTAAGGATGACGCACATATCCTTTTCCCATTTTTTCCGGGGAAAAATTGCATTAGGGGGTTTTTGGGGTCGCTGAATCCGATTCTGACATTTAAAATTCTGCAAAGATAACGTGAGTTTCCTTTTGCTCAAATTTCCCGCGAAAGATCTTTTCTGGAGGTTTTTGGTAGGCTAATTCAAGACTAAAAAGTATAAAATAAAAAAAACACTTTAAAAAACAAGTTTTATAACCTTATACACTTTCAAAATGCACTAAAAAGTAAAAAACAAGTTCAAAGTTTCACAAAAAATGTTTTTATAAATTGCGTGTTGTTGTGAAAGTATAAAGTGTGTGACGTTGCATTTGCTCTTGAATCTGTAATAGCGGTTTCATACTGTGCAACGCAGCACACTTTATATTTTCACAACAACACGCAATTTATAAAAACATTTTTTGTGAAACTTTGAACTTGTTTTTTACTTTTTAGTGCATTTTGAAAGTGTATAAGGTTATAAAACTTGTTTTTTAAAGTGTTTTTTTTTCTTTGTTTTCGAAAGTAAAATAATCGAATTTTTTTTCATTAACACGTTGGCTGCCAAAGCCTTTTCAGGATTTTGATCGTGCAGTGCCAACGTCTTTTCACGATTTTGGTCACCTGAGGCCAACTTTTTCTTGTTATTTTTTGTTTCTTTGTGCCTAAAAATCATTTTTGACTACTCGCGACTTTATTATTGGTCCTAATTTTGCAGTTATAACGGTTTTTTTGTTTCGTGCGACATGGCCTGGGAGAACATAAAACATCCTGTGGGCCACGTCGCACGAAAATGTGCGACGCGGCCTCAGGGTAACATTTGGGTGTCGCACGAAAACGTGCGACATGGCAGCCAACGTGTTAAACAGAAAAAAAGTGGAAAAAACCACACAGAAACCGATCGAAAAGAAAATATTAGATACACAAGAAAAAGGTGAATTTAAGGCAATAGTTATTTAATTACTTATAAGGAAACAAAATGGTTAAAATAAAGTGCTTTTTTTATACCCGTATGGTGAAACCAAAGGGTATACTAACTTTGCCTTACCGTTTGTAACGCCAAGATCCCGTCATCGCACACAAAAATGAATTACACCAGTGTGTTTAAAATGATGAACATAACAAAAGCTATAATTGCCAATCTGGCAATCATTGGAGACCCGTATGGTGATATTCGTATCAAAATTTGAACAGTAATACCAAAATTCCACTTTGAAGTCAAACTTTCCAATAAGATTTTTTAAAATTTATTCCAATCGGATTTTGATGTATGGGAGTTTTATGTAGAATCATGTCCTAAATAACTTTTGTCCTTGGACTTTTTTGATAAGATGCACCGTTTTTGTGATATTCACAAAAAACGATTTCGTTCGTATGGGGGGTACCCCCCCTAATGGTCCATTTTTGCCCATTAACGAACTTAGCCGTGCGCTCTAGCTAGTCTCTAAAGTCTCTAGCTCAATCCGTGCGCTCGCAATCCGCGCGGATGGACAGACGGACGGACATACAAAAATTAAATACTTTTATCATTTAAACACACTGGTGTAATTCATTTTTTTGTGCGATGACGGGATCTTGGCGTTACAAACGGTAAGGCAAAGTTAATATACCCTTTGGTTTCACCATACGGGTATAATCATGAGAAGAAAAAGAAACAACTTGATATAAAATATTTCAATAAAAATTTAAGGCTTAGAAGAAATGCTAACTAAAAGACAAAATGCACAGAAGCATACAAAAATAAAGAAGGGGATACTTGTATTTTTGGTGACATTTCGAAAAATTACATTTTTCTTTCTTCAGGGAGTAAGGAATGTGATGAATTGCATGTCGACTTTTTCCAAACCAGATGCAATACATCACCTTACTTAAAGCAAACGGTACAAAGTTCCAAATCAGAACATTGATCCATGGAAAATATCCAAATCATGGATAATCAAAATTAACCAATGCACTCCGGCCATTGTACTTTGGTCAGACCATTTCACGTATTCAAACATAACAAAAGCTATAATTGCCAATCTGGCAATTATTCAAGACCCGTATGGTGATATTCGTATCAAAATTCGAACAGTTGTATCAAAATTCCACTTTGAAGGCAAACTTTCCAATATGATTTTTTAAAACTTATTCCAATCGGATTTTGATGTATGGGAGTTTTATGTAGAATCATATCCTAAATAACTTTTGTTCCTGAACTTTTTTGATAACATTTACCGTTTTTGAGATATTCGCAAAAAACGATTTCGTTCGTAATGGTCCATTTTTGCCCATTAACGAACTTAGCCTCGCATTTTACGAAAAACGGATCCACACAAAATTTCAAGTCTCTAGCTCAATCCGTGCGCCCGCAATCCGCGCCACAGACAGACAGACAGACGGACAGACGGACAGACGGACGGACGGACGGACAGACGGACGGACATGGAAAATTCAATTTTTTTTATCATTCTAAACACACTGATGTAATTCATTTTTGTGTGTGATGACGGGATCTTGGCGTTACAAACGGTAAAGCAAAGTTAATATACCCTTTGGTTTCACCATACGGGTATAATGAAACCTTACCTATGTTTTATGAAATTAACAAAGTAAGCATCAATTATGCAAAAGTGCACTACGGTCAATGTACCTTGTACCTACCATAAACCCCATATTTAATATGCCAATAATACTTCAGCCTACAAACCAATGAACCAAAAGTTTATCAGTTGAAGAAAAATGCAGTTGAAGTTGAGAGTTAAGGAAAAACGGTGCTATTAAGAAAGGTCCCTTTTGACGGAAAACATAATTGAAATTCGTTTTGTCTGTGCATTTTAAGTAAAGTTGTTTGAAAATTTGGAAATACAATAAAAGAAAAGTGTAAACCGATTTGTTGTGATTATAAAAGAAGAAATATAAGAAATAATTGAAATAATAGAAAACGTTTTTAGCCCGATCAAAATAAGGTGTCACACCGTTGGAATTTTGTCTAACAACCATGGCGAATTCTACCTACAGAAAAATGGTGTGGCTATGGGCTCGCCCATTGCGCCGATGGTAGCGGATCTGTGAATGCAAAACATTGGACAGAAAGCACTTTCGAAAGGCACCTCAAAACCAAAAGTGTTTCTGAGGTACGTCGATAATATGTTTTGCATCATGAAAAGAGAATACCTAAACCCATTTCTAACACTTTTGAATTCGATTCACCCAAAGACTAAATTCACTATGGAATCGGAATCCGCTGGATCTTTAGCATTTTTGGATGTGCGGATCATTAGGAAAAGTGACGGTAAACTCGCACACACGGTTTATGGAAAACACACCCACACGGATAATTACCTACATGCGAGTTCGCACCATTGTCCTGCAAATTTAAGATCAGTGGTTTCATCTCTAATTCATAGGGCGCATCGAATATGTGATCCTGGCCACCCGGATGCCTAACTGAAACATGTAGATGAGGTGTTGAAGAATAATGGCTACAACAAGAAACAACGGAAACAAACGGCTAACAAATCATTACAGCCAGAGGGCGGAAATCCCAAAAAGTGGCTATTCTTCCATACTTGCGAGGGGTGTCAGACAGGATCAGCAAGGTACTCAAAGCACAAGACATCAAAACAATCCAAATACCACCTACAAAAACCAAAGGGTACCTTAGATCTCCCAAAGATCGTATACCCCTAGAAAATTGCGGTGTCTATGAGGTACCTTGCAGTTGTGGCAGTTTCTACATAGGACAAATTAAACAGAACATTTCGGTGCGGTTGCAGGAACACCTCTCAGCCATAAAAAACAACAAGAAGGAGTCATCGGCTATTGCTGAACATACCATGGATAATAGTAAAAATCACTAGATACGTTTTGACCAAGCACGTATCGTGGCCACAGAAAAACGATATTATCCACGTTTAGTTCGAGAAACAATCGAAATTAAACGCAGGCCAACGTTTAATAGAGATGACAGCCTAAAATTATCCGAAACTTGTAACCCTGTGTTGAAATTTCTGCGACCGTTAAAGTCCATTGATAAACCGGACGACACAATCAGTACAGTTTGCCAACAAACAGTCAACAGGCACCGTTATAACTTGAGAAGCCGTCCAATGTTTTAAGCAAAGCTTGAACCAGTCCTCGAGCGACCATGGTTAGCACAGGCTCTAACCGAAAGGACTCGGCAAATAAAAAGTAAGTATGGTTTACTTTCTTTTTTATGTTCACGCGGTTAAACCGAAAGTCCTTTGTCATGTCATTCGTTCTATGCCTTTTCAACTTCAAATTGGAAATACGCAATATCAAATTGGAAAAAAGCAATATCAAATTGGAAATAAGCAATGTCAAATTGGAAATAAGCAATGTCAAATTGGAAATAATCATTTTCAAATTGGGAATAATCATTTTCAAATTGGAAATAAACTTTAAAAATTGGAAGTAATCATTAAAAATTGAAAAAAATCATTAAAAATTGGAAATAATCATTAAAAATTGGAAAAAAATCATTTAAGTTAAAAAATCACACAAATCAAATTTAAAACATCTGGTATGAATTTTATAACATAAGCAACATATTTAGCACAATTTGCAACAGATAAATTTGGTACATTCCGCTGTATAATATTTTCAATCCTTTGTAGGCGAAATTCGGTTTGGGACAAATTTGTCCTATTTTCACCTGCTAAAATCTGTGGCATTTCACCTGCTAAATCTCGTTTAATAGAAGCAAGTTCTCCAATCCCCACCATTGTTATAAAAAGCAGAAATTTGTTTTTTAATATTATCAGCTTCCGTTTTCTTAATATACGGCATTTTAAGAGCAAAAATATTATTTTTATATATGCAACAAATGAAAAACTTAACAACTTCTTTTATCGTGCCCGGCTTGCTATACCTTTTCATTTTAAAATTTTAAAATCATTTTTCCCAATTTTTAATGATTTTTTTCAATTTTTAATGATTATTTTCAATTTTTAAAGTTTATTTCCAATTTGAAAATGATTATTCCCAATTTGAAAATGATTATTCCCAATTTGAAAATGATTATTTCCAATTTGACAATGCTTATTTCCAATTTGACATTGCTTATTTCCAATTTGAAGTTGAAAAGGTATAGTTAGGCGGACTATTTCAACCAATGTGAAAAGGCTCATGACAACTAAGAAATTACATTCGACTAAAGTATAGCACACACTAAAATATGTGATGGTGTTGGTGCTTTTTCTATGTATGCACATAAAAAATCCCTGGAAGTTATTGGAAGTATGTGGATATTTCTCTCCATATGGCAAAACCATTTTTCGCAGGCATTTTTATCTGTCAAATTTATCGTCTCCTCCCGGACTCACCGCGTCTTGATTAACAATTTTTTATCCCAAGAAATATCTCACCGCAATGAGATTTTTTTGACAGCTGGGCCGAAAATCTCTTGAAATCTTATTTCTCAAGATGGCGATGAAAAGAAAACACCTAGTCGCCGCTTTTGCAATTAATGCAATACGTGAAATTGAAAAGGCTGAAACAGAAGAACAGACGAAAAGAAAAACCTCTTAGGCCCGTTTGCGCCTATTATTCTTAAAAAATTAAGTTATGGTTAGCCTACTTAAACCGTAGAAATTCTTCGACTTAATTTTTTTAAGTTGTACATAAGTTGCTAAGTTTTGTTGGTGCAAACGGCACTTAATGTTATATATTCTCTTACAAAGCTTTTTGTATCGTATTGTTTGTAAAAATTAGTTATTTTCGCAACTACTTGTCGGGAGAATTTAGATTCTGCCATCTTGGATTGGGAAATTCCAAGAAATTTTGCAATTGCAAGATTTCATGAAATTTATCTCTGGGATTTTTTATCACCGTCAACTCGAGCTCTGATTGGTCAATCAAAAATCTCTGCGATGAAAAATCCCAAATGAATACACGGTGTCAGACATGAAAATGTTTAGACATGAAAATATCAACTTTTTGTGGGTTTTTATTATCTTAATCGCTAGTAATATGAATAATTTATCTCACGTGATACAAAAAATATATTAAATAAAGCATTTCTGCTCTGAAAATTAGACAAAAAGTTTTACTTTTAGAAAAAGTACTAAAATTTTTATTTAAAACATTTTTTCTGATAATGTGTGACACATAGTTATTTGAAAAGGGGGTTTTCTGTGATTTTGTTAGTTGACTGTGTAAAAAGTTAGTTTACTGTGTTAAAAGTTAATTATAATACTCATTATTATTTTTGAATTTATCCTATGCCCTAGTATTGATATTTTCATGTCTGAGCATTATCGCCTGGTCCGGGGGTTGCTATAAATTTCCAGATACAATCGCGGAAAAAAAGGTGTTGTCATATGTAAGTAAATTTCGAAAAGCTTCCAATAACTTCCAGCGATTTTTTATGTGCATACATAGAAAAGGCATCAACACCATCAAACTGTGGCAACGCCTTGGTCGCACGGGACATAAATCACAACACAGATGTCGAGGTGATCCTTCGATTCTTCTTGCCGAAAGTTCACGAGCAAAATTCCCTATGTGTAGGTATGATTTTGCCCTAGTCATTTTTCCCTACATTTTCCCTACAGCAAAAACGATGAAATTTAAATTTTGGAATAGGAATGTACTATATAGGAATATAATAGGGCTGATCGTAAACTCGTAGAATCGTAGAATCGTAAATAAAATCGTAGTTTTTTGACAGTTCTCCATACAAACTTTTTTACGACGAAAACTTCAATCTACCACACCCGAAGGTATGGTAAAATTGTAGTTTTTGTCGTACTTCTAATAAAGTGAGGTTAAGACATGTTTTGTCACATGTCAACTTGGTTCCAACTCTAAAATGGACATTGGAAAAGCTAGTAAATTAAAGTATTTATATGATTTAGTATAAATTAAGAGTTAAAAAATGCTTTAAACAATTTAGGTAAAGAAAATAAATAAAAAAGTCAAAAATTTACGACAAAACACACAACCTCTAGTAAAGCGCTGCTCACGCTTCGTTGTACTTTTCCATCGTAGATGTACAGTACAATCTACAATTTTACTATCTACGATCAAGAGTGAATTGCCCTAATATAAAATTAAAAAACATATTTAAAAAAAAAATAGTTATATATTTTGAAAATGAATATAACAATAACAAAAATAATTCATTGTATAACAAAAAAAAAATAAAGAGATAATAATTCTGATCAATGCTGACGGTAGTTGGCATGTGTTGAGGACCAAACTACAAAAGCATTACTTTGTGGAACACTAGTTGAGAAACGTCAAACGTTGGACGTTTTTGCACTTTATTTGCGTTTAACACTTTAATCCGATTTCAAAATCACACGAGGGTATTACTTTAATGCCCTTCTTTCACAAAAACCACTTTTAAAACGCGTACACTTTTTCTAAGTACCACTTTTGAAAACCCGATTTCACTTTTCGCCCGATTTCATCAATATTTTTTTCCTAAGATTCCAGTGAAACCTTTTAAGGCATGATTATTAATAAAAAAAAACCCAGTGAAATCTTATTAAGGCATGACATGTTATGTGTGTGTCTGGCATGCAATTTTGATTTTATAAGCGGGTAATTTTGAAACATTTGTATGAAATAATAAAATTTGCTATTAGAAATATTAATAAAATTTACTATAAGATTTCCGAAATCAAGAATTTGTATTATTGGAAAAAAAATTTATTATTGGGAAAAAATTATATGGTAAATGGTTGTCTTTTTCTTCTAATTTTTACACGAAAAAAAATTTGGTAACAGACGTCATAAAATTTTGCAGAAAACTAGAAAGAGACAAATATATTATTTTTCAGTGGGAAAGACAGAATACGCACACGGTACTTTTCTAGGAAAACTAGCATAGGGATTTGAATCTTATTTCCTGACCATAACCATGAAATTTTCAAACAATGTGTAGAAATTATTTTTTGTTCGAATCTCACATTTCAGTCAAAAGCATGTTAAATTGAACAACTTTAAAAAAATACGAGTGTTAAATTCGTTTGGTACTCATAAAATTTCAACAACTCTACGCTGTATTAGGCAACAATTGATATTTTTTCGTCAAACAGAGATCCAAAAGTCGCTGCCCGTTTTGTGCAGCTCCATCTGGATGAGTTCAAGGAGTATTATGACTCATGGGGCATTGCAATTAATAGTAATAAGTCAAAGCTAATTCACTTTAGAAACGCGTCTGGAAGGGGTCCATCGGGTACTGCCAAAATATGTTCTAACCTCTCTATCTCTCTGGGTGGTCGAGAACTTTGGCCCAAGGATAAGATTAGATATCTGGGTGTCAATTTTAATAAGCTCTTAAAGTTCAATGACCATGTTAAGGAATCCCTAAGAAAAGCAAATAAAGCTTATATGTCTATCGCCTCGTTAATGCACCTGAAAAGCATGCTTTCTCCAATGATAAGGATGCTCTTATATAAGCAGTTGATAAAACCGATTCTTATTTACTGTTATCGGATTTCAAGCTGTATCAGATAGACTATGCACTCTACGCATGCGAGGTAAGTAAAACACATATTCATAGACTTTAAAACCTCCTATGATAGCCTAGTCAGGGTAGAACTTTATAAAGTCATGAGAGATCTCGGTATCCCAAATAAATTGATAAGACTGTTTAGGGATCTCTGTCTCTGGTGAGAGACATTAGTAGCGCCGAAAGAGAGAGTGAGATGTCATTAATTTCATAAATTATAAAGGAGCAAAAAAAATCCATATCGCACAAAAAAACATTTAAAATGTTAAAATTTTGTGTTGAGAACTGAGCGATGGGGTCTTTTGGTTATATTCAAAATACTTTAATAAAAAAGAGCCATATCCAGCCATAAGGGTCAGTTGATGACAGTCACTGAGACATGATTGATCTTATCAATTGCCGTGTGCCTGACGATTAGACTTGCGCGACTAAAAATATGAGTTTTGTGTACTTAACATTCGTTTCATAAATTTGTACAAAGATTACCGAATCAAAACTCATTTCACGATTCCTTGACCCAAAAACAACTGTTAGTTGAAATGTTCATCTATATACTAGAGACCTTATTACGCTTTCTGAGGGGTACGATTCCGGGTGCTAGGTTTGGCTAGGAACTTTAAATTTGACAAAGAGCTTTTCTCAAAAAACGCATCCTTGGACAATTTTTATGTGACAAATTTAAGAAATATTAAGAGGTATTCATTTCGAATTGCGGTCAAATTAAAAATGCTTGATTGCATCCTAAAATGTGGCCTTTAGGCAATCGCCATAAAAAAGGCAGATTTATAGGCGTGAGAAGGAGTGGTCAAATCTAATTAAGTTGGATGGAAGAGTTGTGTAAGAGTTTTTCTAGCATTTATAATTTTTTGACTTTACTCACCGTTTTCCAGAGAATCTCAAAAATATTTTCATTTGAACGAGAGTTTCTGGAAGGGTTGGATTAATTTTGCTCATCAACGAACTTAGTTTTCATTTTTTGAGAAAAGCTCTTTGTCAAATTTAAAGTTCCTAGCCAAACCTAGCACCCGGAATCGTACCCCTCAGAAAGCGTAATAAGGTCTCTAGTATATAGATGAACATTTCAACTAACAGTTGTTTTTGGGTCAAGGAATCGTGAAATGAGTTTTGATTCGGTAATCTTTGTACAAATTTATAAAACGAATGTTAAGTACACAAAACTCATATTTTTAGTCGCGCAAGTCTAATCGTCAGGCACACGGCAATTGATAAGATCAATCATGTCTCAGTGACTGTCATCAACTGACCCTTATGGCTGGATATGGCTCTTTTTTTATTAAAGTATTTTGAATATAACCAAAAGACCCCATCGCTCAGTTCTCAACACAAAATTTTAACATTTTAAATGTTTTTTTGTGCGATTCTTATTTATAAGCAAATGATTAAATAAACATTACAAAAGCTATAATTGCCAATCTGGCAATTATTGAAAACCCGTATGGTGATTTAAGTGAACGGCGAACAGTTGTATCAAAATTCCAATTTGAAGTCAACTTTTCAATAAGATTTTTTAAAATTTATTGCAATCGGATTTTGATGTGTGGGAGTTTGATGTAGAATCATATCCTATATAATTTTTGTTCTTGCACTTTTTTGATAAGATGCACCGTTTTTGAGATATTCGTAAAAAACGTTTTCGTTCGTCTTCTAATGGTCCATTTTTTCCCATTAACGAACTCTAGCTCGACCCGTGCGCTCAATTTTTTTTATCATTCTAAACACACTGGTGTAATTCATTTTTGTGTGTGATGACGGGATCTTGGCGTTACAAACGGTAAGGCAAAATTAATATACCCTTTGGTTTCGCCATACGGGTATAAAAAATTGAATTTTGCATGTGTGCTGACACCCTTGCAAAGCGACCAGACCATGGCAGCCAAAGACATGATCGACGCGATGCGGGGGTGGATAGGTAAGAAGAGGGTAGTATACCTATGAAAGAAAACGGGCTAGCTCAGACCTTAGGGGTCGTGGGGTTTTCCTCTTCTTCACACTACCTGACAATAACCGGTATACTACATGAAAGCTAAACAACTACAAAAGAAAGCTACAAGAAAACTAAATCCAATAGTCCGGAGGGTGATAACAACAGACCGTGCCCTCCCCTCTTCAGGATCTAAGTCTCAAACCAGTAACTGTTGCATGGCCATCACCGCTATGCAACTCCTTTGACAGTTACTAAAACTCTTTATTTGAACTTTTCAAATCATCCGCAAAATGCCACCAAAAACTACCCCTTTACTGGACCCTTTCCCCCCATAACGTACTTAAATTTAGGCAATCATTTCGAAAGAAAGGAAACTGCAATTATCGATCCGATTACCTTTAATCCGTTCGAAATTTTCGCTGAAATTTATTTGAACACTGAATGAAAATTACTCCCAAATATAATAAATAAAAAATAGGTTTAAATGCATGCTTTTATAATGTAAATAATAAAAAAATTAGCGTTTAACATAACTTATGTATAAGATAAGTGAGAAATCTAAATTTTATGGAATACGGCCGCAAAAAAAACTAAACCTGACCAATTAAAATTTAAACATCTAAACTAATATTTAATTACAAATTTTAGTAGAGTTTTCTTAATGTTATTAATTTTCTTCTGTTATTTTATTCTATTTATTTCTTTTTTTTATGTTTGTTGTGTTGAATTGTGGATGGTCGTTCTTCTTTGGATTTATGTTTAACGATGATTGTATGAACGTAGTGAAATGAATGATGAATGTAATTTAATGCATGCATGCGTGAATGACGAATAAATAAAATGATAGTGCCGAATTTTATATCATAAATGTTGCTGGCAAATGTTGCTAGCGCCGATGAATGTAGAAACAATGAAAATGTTCTCGAGTTGTAGGTGTTTGTCTGATGGTTGATTGTTCGCACAATATGATATTAGAAAAGTTACTTACAGTAAGTCCCAGTTTCACTAATGTTGGTTCTGCTATGTATGTTTGAATATTTGAATGTTTGAATGTTTATGTAAATATGATGCTGGATGAATGGTTAGTTAATTTGCGATGATTGGATGAATGTTGCTGGTTCTGCTATGTGTGAATTATGTTGGAATGTTTGTGTGGATATGATGCCGGATGAATGGTTAGTTAATTTGAATGTTGAATGAATGTTGCTGGAACGGATGCTTGAATATGCATAAATGATGCTGGGAAGATGATATTGATATTGGTCCGAACGATGCACATAAAACTTGTGTTAATTGAAATTGTTTTAAACACTATCACTTTTTATTTCGTTAATGTTTTATCATAACTTGTTTTAAAATGTATCCTCATGTTTTATGTTTTATGGTGGCTCGTGTTTTATGTTTCATGGATTTAGTGAACCTTTCGTGGATTAAGTTTTTAAACGTAATTTTAAAATCTATTAGGTTTATGAAATATTGATTTAGCTTTAATTTTATGATTTCACAATTTTCCACTCACATTTTATGCGCAAACAAAATGAAAGAATTTAAACATTATTTAAATAACTAAGCTAATTTGCACACACTTAATCCTTAAATAAATTTAAACCGCATGTAAAAATTTAAAAAAAAATTGCGATACGTGTATTATAAAATCAACCGATATAAAAGTAATATCGGACCATCGGCAACTGAACTGTTTTTTCAATTTTGATTTCTTTTCGCCTCGGTATATAACGAAGTTAGAACGCTCCAATTTTTTATATAGTTCAATTGTTTGGCGATAGCGTTCTTTTTAACTTCGTTGTTACTAACTGGGTGTAAAAGGCCCATCTTTTCCATGTAATTGCAACTGGTTTTAAAGTTACAACGCGATTGCAAATTTACTTCAATGTAATGGAAAAAGTCATTTCGTTAAATCACTATTCAACTTGAACCAACGAAAGCTTTGTTGAGAAAAAAAAAATTTTAGGGAATTTGATTTTAAACAAATATTCAAATTATTTCCAAAAAAAAATAATTAGGTAAAAAAAAATTATATGGCAGGTCGTTACACCATCAGCATTTTTAATGATTTCTCAAGTCGGCGAAAATGCTGAAAAAAAGATGTGCCATTTATAGTTGCGGAACGTGTGGCCTCAACCACGTCCTGAGATAGTCTCATGCTACTAAAATAGCCGGGCAAAACAAAAGAAAATAATAATGAAGTTTACGTTGTCGAGTAAAGAATTGAAAAAAAAAATTTGAAGGGTTTGAAAGCGATGTGAAAAAGAAACGCGCTGACTTCTGAAGGGTTATATTGAACTTCGCGACTTTATGATGTTAATGTTTCAAATCCTTTGCATGAAGATTTCCCAATTCTTTCCCGTTCATGTCCTCTAGCAGATATATGGAATTTCCCACTGCCTTTACTATGCGACATTTGAGGAATTTCGGTGCAAGCTTGGCGCTATATTTTTTTGAGGCGTCACTTAAGCTAAAATTACGTCGAAAAACGATTTGTCCTGGAATGAATTTTCTTTCTGACGATCTCAAATTATAGCGACTTTGATATTTTAGATGCGCAGCTTCAAGATTTTCCTTGACTTTTTCTCGGATTAGACGTAGTTTATCTGTGGCAGCCAGAACCTCAATGTCGCCACTGGGAAGTGAATTCAGACGTTTCAACAGGGGGTAAGCGGAAGCATGGGTTACTATGTGTTGACCGAATGTGAGGAAATACGGAGTTTGTTGAGTTGCTGTATGAACCGAACTGCGAATGGCACATGCGATTTCTTGAATATGTAGGTCCCATTTTCTTTGATCACTTTGAAGAAACGATCGTATTGCGGCTAAAACTGTTCGATTCACCCTTTCTGAGGCATTTGCCTGAGGGGAATAAACTGCCGTGCGTAGGTGTTTCACGTCATATTTCTTCAACAGTGATTTGAACTCGTTCGACGGAACTGCCGACCGTTATCTGACACTAAGATTTCGGGAACGCCAAATAGAAGGAAAACGTCTTGCAGAAGAAATCTTATTATTGCTTTCGCTGTTCCTTGCCTTAGAGGGTTTAGTAAGACAAACTTCGTAAAATGATCCAAGACTACCAAAAGTATTGTATTACCGTCGGCCGATCGCGGGTAAGGACCTAAGAGGTCGATATAAATTTTTTGCCCGGGTCGAACTGTCTCTATCAACTCACCCATCGGAGGACGAAGAACAGTATTCGGTGCTTTGGTCATTTTACAAGTTTCGCAGTTTCTAACATACTCCTTCACATCTGAGGTCATAGATGGCCAGAAGTACAATTGACGCAGTCGGTAAAGGGTTCTGTTAATGCCACCATACGAGGTTCCCGGCGTATCATGTGCGGATTTCAGCAAGTCAGAGGTTAATTCGGTTGGCACCCACAATTTCCAACATTGATCCTCTTGAATAGGATCACCAGATCTAGCTTCTCGACGTTTATAAACGAAGCCATCTGAAGTACAAACATCGGGAAGAGTTTCATGATGCTTCTGGACCGTATCAATTAAATTCCTATATTCCTATGATTGGAAATAAGGAGAAGACAAATTGATTTCCAGCCCAAAAGAAGCAAAAAGCTCATCCGAATGAATCCGCGATAGAACATCAGGCACCACATTCTGACTTCCGCTTCGATGTTCTATGCGAAACTCGAATGCTTGCAATTTTAGTGACCACCTCGCCAACCGTCCACTCAAATCTTTGAGGCTCATTAGCCAACGGAGGCTCGCGTGATCCGTTACAATTCAGAAGGGGTGACCCTCAACATAAGGCCGAAACTTTTTAACGCAATACACCGCAGCCAAACATTCCAACTCGGTAATACTATAATTTCGTTGCGCTGCGTTAAGTTTGTATGATACGTAGGAAATTGGTCGCTCATTACAGTCCTCATCTACCTGACAAAGCACACCTCCCACACCGGTTGTGCTAGCATCACACTGAATAATGAATTCCTTGCTAAAGTCTGGATTCACTAACACAGGTGCGGTTGTCAGTTTGATTTACAGGGTATTGAAAGCTTCTTGTGCCGCACTAGTCCACTTAAAGCCACCTGAAGATTTTTTTAAGCATTCGGTGATCGGAGTAGCTATTGCTGCATAATTGGGTACAAACCGACGATACCATCCCGTCATGCCCAAAAACCGGCGAACCTGTTTTTGCGATTTTGGAATGGGAAAGTCAGCTACAGCGGCCACTTTTTGGGGATCTGTTTTCAGGACTCCGTCACCTACTATGAAGCCCAGGTATCGCAATTCGCGCATACAGAAATGGCTTTTCTTCATATTTATCGTCAAGTTAGCCAATCGTAGACATTTGGCTACATATTTTAGGACGCGGAGATGAAGATCGAAATTGGGCGATATTATCAAGAGGTCATCTAAATAAACAAAGACATATGGACGTAACTCAGGTCTCATCGGTTTGAGAGCTTTGTCCATCAGCCTGCACATGCGTTGACATGCGTTGCACAAACCGAAGGCTATTACCCTATACTGGTACAACGGTCGTCCTGGCACCGTGAAAGCTGTTAATTCGCGAGATTTTTTTTCTAAAGGAATTTGCCAGAAGGCGTCTTTTAGATCGATGCTTGTTATGAATCGCGTGTCTTCCAATCGACTGAGGAGTCCATCAATATGGGGCAGAGGGTAAGCATCCCCTACGGTAACACTGTTGACCTTGCGTGAGTCCAAGCAAAGGCGAACCTTTCCTGGTTTCTTCACAAGGACCACAGGCGAATTCCAAGGTGAGGAGCTTTCCTCTATTACCCCTAACGCGAGCATACGATCTATCTCCTCATACATCAACCGTTGTACAGCGGGAGACACCGGGTAATGTCTTTGTTTAATAGGGGCAGCGCCACCCACATCATTAGTATGCTGCTCTAAATGTGTCTTGCCTAAGCCTAAAACGTCGCATGATGGAAAACAGGAAATAATGTTTTCTAACTCCGCCTTTTCCTGTGCTGTAAATTCGTGCATGTTTGGGTTTGAAAGATTGATAATTGGAGTATCTATCATGGATTTGGTCAGTTCGTGTACTTGGAACGGAAGCAATCCGAACGCTCGCCAAAAGTCTATCCCTAAATAAACGTCCTGGCTCAATTCAGGAATGAGGTAAAAATTTAACGTTTTCGCCTCTTTTTTGAATTTAACCGGAATTTTTAACCGACTTCCAAAAAGGAAAAGGTTCTCAATTCCACCTGAATATTTTTTTTTTTTTTAATGTATGTTCACGCCTAACTTTTTACTGGGTGGACCGATTTTGGTCATCCCAAAGAGAAAGTTGTAGAGAAAGTTCCTGGTTGGGCCCTGGTTCATTCATGGGCAAAAATGGACCATTAGGGGGGTACCCCCCATACAAACGAAAACGGTTTTTCCAAATTTCTCAAAAACGGTGCATCTTATCAAAAAAGTCCAAGAACAAAAGTTATTTAGAATATGATTCTACATAAACCTCCCATACATCAAAATCCGATTGGAATAAATTTTAAAAAATCTTATTGGAAAGTTTGTCTTCAAAGTGTAATTTTGGTACAAATGCTCAAATTAAGATACCAATATCACCATACAGGTTTTCAATAATTGCCAGATTGGCAATTATAGCTTTTGTTATGTTTTTACGTTGTGTTCAGTACAACACAAGGAATGTTCTTTTATATATTTCCCCCGTGTTAACCTACCCCTTCAAACCCCTTCCTGCTTGGGATATCGAGTAAAATTCTTTGTATTGTGTTCAGTACAATATCTGGAAGATTCTTTTATATATTTCTCCTCTGCGGACTTATCCCCTCAAACCCTTTGTAATTTTACCTATATTAAAAATTGAAACTAAAAACGTTCGAAATAAAAAAAAATTTTCTAAAAAAAATAAAACCGACTTTAAAAAAAAACTGAAAAGAGAAAAAAGCACTAAAAAGAAAAAAATAATTTCAAACTATGTCCATTAATAGCGTATTTAAAATTCGGCTTTTTTGGAGTGGCGTTAAATTTGCAACTAAAATAAATTACATACTTTCTAACCCTTAAGGCTAACTAAGAACTAAGATCGGCTCCAAAAATTTTGTTGTCAAACAGATTAACTATAGACACGGCTCTTAGAAGCACCAAAACTAAGTTCTTTTATGTCCCAAATTGGATTCCCTGATTTTAAGCAATCGCTATAAAAAAGCCCACTGTCTCATATGTTACTATTTTTTGTAGAAATCTATCCTATTGACATGTACAAACTGATTTTGTGCGTAACTTGACAATAGAAATTTTACAACGATTTTATTTAGTGTAAATTTAACGCCACTCCAAAAAAGCCGAATTTTAAATACGCTATTAATGGACATAGTTTGAAATTATTTTTTTCTTTTTAGTGCTTTTTTCTCTTTTCAGTTTTTTTTTTAAAGTCGGTTTTATTTTTTTTATGCATCCTATAATTGGGTCCGACTTTCCATCGGCGGTTTTTACTTGGGAATGAACTTTATGATATTTAACACCTAATTGATTGACCAAATCGAGACAGTTTCTACCTAGGCAGCTAATATTCGCTCCCGAATCTAAAAGACCTTGGAATTTATTATTCAAGATCGAAATTTCGGCATACAACCGATCATCTTCACTTGAACAAATTATAGATGAAACGATTGATTGTTGTCTCGTCTTAAGATTTTTGTACCAATCTTTCAAGCGCTTTACGGATCTAATTTTTCTAGCAGAAGGGTGTTTATGTGCTTCGTAATAAGCGACTTTTCTTTCATGCAAAGATTTAACAGGTAAGTTTTCAAAATTATTTTTAAGGGTTTCTTTTTCAGGGTTTCGTTTTAAAATGTTAATGGGTTTTATGTTTTCCAATTCAGGGCTCTCAAAATGATTTCCGGAATCTAATTCCGTGAGCGGGAGTTTCCGGAATTTGTCCCACTCGTTGACGAGTTTCCCGACTTAGAACAATTCGTGCAAGTCTGTCTGTCCTCCAATTTCCGTCCACATCTAAAGCAGAAGCGCTTGTTAATTGGTTCCACGCAGTCCTTGAAACCGTGACCTTGTGAATTACAATTCCAGCAAGATAAGGTGTTTCGTTCTGTTCTTTGTCGGTTAGCTGGATACGTTCTTCTGTATTCTACCGCCTCTAACAAGTGGTCTAAATTTTTCAGGCTATTTTCGAGGTCAATTTCGTGAACTTGTCGATTAGGTTGTTGAGACATTTGCTGTGTTTTTAGATTGTTTAAATGAAGCTCAGCGCGTCTACAAATATCACGAAATTCTTTCATTGTGAAAATTCTTGAAGAGAAAATCAGCATGGATATACGCGACAAGACATTTTTCCGTAGGATTTCAATCAGCGGAATATCGGGGATTGGGGACGTCATCCGAATGTTTAAGGCTCTTATATCAGACAAAAAGTCATCAATGGATTCTCGTGGACCTTGTTTACGATGCATTATCATGCTGAGAATATCATGATCAGTGTCTGGACTGCTGAATTGGCTTCGCATTTCTGACTTTATGGTTGACCAATCAGGAGTCGGATTGTTGCGCAAAAAATGCCAATACCACGACTCTGCACTTTTTCGCAAGGTCTACCTGAGAAACACTATCTTTAAGCACAGTGTTTCAAGTCTGAAAATAAAATCGTCGATTGAAACACTCGTCTTTGATCCATCAAATTGGACTGTCCACTTAGAAATCGGACTAGGTGAACGACAATGGTTTATGGTATTACGAGCTGAACCATCGTTAGAAACTGGAATGTTTCGCTCAAGGACATTCTGTTGAGACACCGGAATACTTAAAGAAGGTTGAGATGACGGCCTAGATAAGTTCATCCGCGCTAAACTTCTGATGGTGTTTTGTTGAGCATTTAACAACCTCCTAAATTCATCATCGCTGTTATTTTTAGGGGGTGGAAAGTTGCGCGTATATTCGTCATACGTCGGGTCCCATGAGAGACCAGTAGAAGGACCTGCAGCTTCATCTGGAAACGAGATCGGAGCGGTTTGTCGTATTTCTTGCGGTAAAGGGGTGATACGGGGAACAGTCGTCGGATTATCCGGTACGCCAGGTAATTGAAAGTGATTACCCGAGCTAGGCAAATACGCTGGTCTGAAAGTCAATGGGGTCGAGGGCGGAACCGGTAGCGAAAGATTTAAATTTTCGAATTGTAGCTGCTGTCTAACTCGGTCTAACGCAAAGTTTGATCGTCCACGTCCTCGAACTCGCCGTGTGTTATCTGGATGCCTAATATTATGGTTACCAGAAACAGGGATATTCAAAACATCGGCTCTATTTGGAATTTGCAAACCTGGTTCACCTAACACTTCCATATTTCTTGCTTGCTGCCTCGTAATCATTTTCGGGATTGCCCCTTGATGAGTTTTGGGAAAATTATCCATTATAAAAAGGTGATACAAAGGGAAAATCAAAGTTTGAAACCCAAAAGAAAATAATAATCGTAGATATAAATTTAATAACCCGAAACCAAATTTAAAGAAAAATTTGAATATTTAAAAAAAATCGATTGAAATAACTTAGGAAAATTATCAAAAAAAAATTAGCCAAAATAAATAATAGAATCAAATCGAATAGATTTTTCTAGATAAAAAAATCTGATTTATCGGAAAGAAAATATATCAAAATCAAATCGAAACGAAAGAAACCAAATGTGATAAACAAAATAATAACCGCAATCAGGAAATAAACGCTTGTTTCCTGATTCAAATATTTTATATTTAACTTTTTTTCTTCTTCATAATTTAAAGGGGGAAATTATCCAGCAAAAAGGCAATTATACTTTCGTTACTTTGCCACTTTGTTGTTATATTACTTCTTTACGTATTTTATACTTTGCAACATTATTATATTCAGCATTAACGATCTGAAGAGTTCAAATAAATGTTAAGTAATGTTTTAGATTGAAATTTTAATGCGATTAACAAACGATAAATTGAGTAGGCGAAATCAGCTAAGTATACTGACTGAAAACGGTCAACTACACAATTCAAAAATTTGATAACCACAGATGATGTTTATTCGTTATCTGAATGGAAAAGACATATCAACATATGTTCTTTCGGATTACGTTGACTAGCAGGGGTCGGTTGCGGTAAACGCAAGCTTAAAAGCTCCCAATCGTCCTAGCTCGTTTTCCAAAATCCTTTCCATTCTGGTAAACATGACTTTTCTTCCAATAAACTCGAAGTGATAGTAGATCTCGCGAATAGCCTGAAATGACTATGTCTACCTCTCGCTACTGAAAAAAAATGTCACATCCACCTTTATTACCTCCATATGGACTTTAAAATTAAGTATCAAAAGAAAAATTGAGTAAACGGATGAAATTTTGAACTGGTTAAAATTGAAAGAAAAGGAAAATTTAATGATGATCGAAAAAATTTACGAGACAGTTCAAACTATGTTGCAGTAGCAACATTTTTGTGCCTCGTTGGGCGCCATTTATTGTGCTGACACCGGGCTAGCTCAGACCTTAGGAAAGAAAACGGGCTAGCTCAGACCTTAGGGGTCGTGGGGTTTTCCTCTTCTTCACACTACCTGACAATAACCGGTATACTACATGAAAGCTAAACAACTACAAAAGAAAGCTACAAGAAAACTAAATCCAATAGTCCGGAGGGTGATAACAACAGACCGTGCCCTCCCCTCTTCAGGATCTAAGTCCCAAACCAGTAACTGTTGCATGGCCGTCACCGCTATGCAACCCCTTTGACAGTTACTAAAACTCTTTATTTGAACTTTTCAAATCATCCGCAAAATGCCACCAAAAACTACCTCTTTACTGGACCCTTTCCCCCCATAACGTACTTAAATTTAGGCAATCATTTCGAAAGAAAGGAAACTGCAATTATCGATCCGATTACCTTTAATCCGTTCGAAATTTTCGCTGAAATTTATTTGAACACTGAATGAAAATTACTCCCAAATATAATAAATAAAAAAATAGGTTTAAATGCATAGGTTTAAATACATAATGTAAATAATAAAAAAATTAGCGTTTAACATAACTTATGTATAAGATAAGTGAGAAATCTAAATTTATGGAATACGGCCGCAAAAAAAAACTAAACCTGACCAATTAAAATTTAAACATCTAAACTAATATTTAATTACAAATTTTAGTAGAGTTTTCTTAATGTTATTAATTTTCTTCTGTTATTTTATTCTATTTATTTCTTTTTTTTTATGTTTGTTGTGTTGAATTGTGGATGGTCGTTCTTCTTTGGATTTATGTTTAACGATGATTGTATGAACGTAGTGAAATGAATGATGAATGTAATTTAATGCATGCATGCGTGAATGACGAATAAATAAAATGATAGTGCCGAATTTTATATCATAAATGTTGCTGGCAAATGTTGCTAGCGCCGATGAATGTAGAAACAATGAAAATGTTCTCGAGTTGTAGGTGTTTGTCTGATGGTTGATTGTTCGCACAATATGATATTAGAAAAGTTACTTACAGTAAGTCCCAGTTTCATTAATGTTGATTTTGCTATGTATGTTTGAATGTTTGAATGTTTGAATGTTTGAATGTTTATGTAAATATGATGCTGGATGAATGGTTAGTTAATTTGCGATGATTGGATGAATGTTGCTGGTTCTGCTATGTGTGAATTATGTTGGAATGTTTGTGTGGATATGATGCCGGATGAATGGTTAGTTAATTTGAATGTTGAATGAATGTTGCTGGAACGGATGCTTGAATATGCATAAATGATGCTGGGAAGATGATATTGATATTGGTCCGAACGATGCACATAAAACTTGTGTTAATTGAAATTGTTTTAAACACTATCACTTTTTATTATACCCGTGTGGTGAAACCAAAGGGTATATTAACTTTGCCTTACCGTTTGTAACGCCAAGATCCCGTCATCACACAAAAAAATGAATTACACCAGTGTGTTTAGAATGATAAAAACATAACAAAAGCTATAATTGCCAATCTGGCAATCATTGGAGACCCGTATGGTGATATTCGTATCAAAATTCGAACAGTTATACCAAAATTCCACTTTGAAGTCAAACTTTCCAATAAGAATTTTTAAAATTTA
Organism: Chrysopilus asiliformis; assembly: GCA_964034945.1. Classification (NCBI taxonomy): domain Eukaryota; kingdom Metazoa; phylum Arthropoda; class Insecta; order Diptera; family Rhagionidae; genus Chrysopilus; species Chrysopilus asiliformis. The sequence goes on from OZ035962.1 coordinate 58,367,799, forward strand.
TTCTAATCGGATTTTGACGTATGGGAGTTTTATGTAGAATCATATCCTAAATAACTTTTGTTCTTGGACTTTTTTGATAAGATGCACCGTTTTCGAGATATTCGCAAAAAACGTTTTCGTTCGTATGGGGGGTACCCCCCCTAATGGTCCATTTTTGCCCATTAACAAACTTAGCCTAGCATTTTACGAACAACGAATCTGCGCAAAATTTCAAGTCTCTAGCTCAATCCGTGCGCCCGCAATCCGCGCCACAGACAGACAGACAGACAGACGGACAGACAGACGGACGGACATGCAAAATTCAATTTTTTTTATCATTCTAAACACACTGGTGTAATTCATTTTTGTGTGTGATGACGGGATCTTGGCGTTACAAACGGTAAGGCAAAGTTAATATACCCTTTGGTTTCACCATACGGGTATAAAAAAGTTGAATTTTGCATGTCCGTCCGTCCGTCTGTGGCGCGGATTGCGGGAGCACGGATTGAGCTAGAAACTTGAAATTTTGCGAAGATTGGTTTTTCGTAAAATGCAAGGCTAAGTTCGTTAATGGGCAAAAATGGACTATTAGGGGGGTTACCCCCCATACGAACGAAAACGATTTTTGCGAATATCTCAAAAACGGTGCATCTTATCAAAAAAGTCCAAGAACAAAAGTTATTTACGATATGATTCTACATAAAACTCCCATACATCAAAATCCGATTGGAATAAATTTTAAAGAATTTTGGTACAACTGTTCGAATTTTGATACGAATATCACCATACGGGTTTTCAATTGGCAATTTTTGGATTGCCAAATTGGCAATTATAGCTTTTGTTATGTTGTTATTTGTATTTTCTTTTTGCTACGTTTTATGATTTTTTATAGAATTTATTTTTATGGAAATTGAACTGAATTACTTTGTGACAAACTATTATTAAAGTGCGTTTTTTTGTTTTCAGTTTCCATACAATGTGTAACGAAATATAACGTTATAACGTAACGAAATGAAATATTTTATCGTTACAAAACGAAATAACGTAACGAAATAAAAGTTCAATTTCGTTACGTAACGAAATGTATAACGTTACGATTTTTTATTTCGTTTCCCGTCCCTGATTTGTACCCCCATAACCAAAATCCAAGACGTACCCACGTCAAAAAAAATATCTTGATTTTTTTTAAATATTTTAGGTTTTGAGCACAGAAAATTTCCTTTGACCGTTTTGACCACAGATTTAATGTGTTGGTTTGATGATGATTCGATATTGAATTCTTAGAACCAAAATTTGATGCTTCCTTTCAAACATTTTACAACTTGCCCCGAAGAAACGCAATTACTAAATTCTGATTTTCCTCTCCGCAATGAAAATCGTTTTAACCGTGCAATAAATTTTCATCTTGACACTTTCTGCGATAATTTTACTATGACTGACAACAATTTTGTTTTTTTATTTTAAGAATTCTGACTTATTTAAGGTTAACTTATATTTTTCATTAATTGACTGGAAGAAAATCTTCGACTTTGACTGTTCTATCGATGACTGGTTATTTAATTTTTATTGTTGTTTTTTTGTTGGTTTTGAGCTTTTTGTTCCGAAAAAGAAGATTGCATTCCATAGGCACCCGCCATGGTACACGAAATTTTTATCAAGAGTAAAAAACTCCAAACGTAAAGCTTATAAATTGTACGTTCGCACTAGACTTAACATACATTATCAAACGTACTCGTATTTGCGCAAAAGATCTGCTGCTATTCAGAAGTCAAATTACAAATCTTATTTATTAGATTTTCAAAACAATCTAGTCTCTGATCCGTCCAAATTTTGGAACTTCATTAACTTAATTTATCAATATGTTGTTAATATTGGTTCAATTGAACTAGATGTTGACTCTGTTCTTAACGAGTTGAATGGTTTAAATGTTAAGAAGGGGGCTGGACCTGGTCTTGTTTCTCCTTTCATACTTAAGAATTGTGCCGAAAGTCTGTGCTATCCATTGACCACAATATTTAATTATTCTTTGCGTTTAGGTCAGTTTCCCTCTGCCTGGAACACTTCCTATATAATACCTGTTTTTAAAAGTGGTAGTAAGAACAATATAAAAAATTATCGCCCGATCGCGATTCTTCCCACTGTCGCCAAATTATTATTCGAAACACCCGTGTGCAATGTTTTAACTGCCACGCTTAAGCAACACATATTCATCCATCAGCATGGATTCGTTAAAGGTCGATCAACTGCAACTAATTTAGTTGAATTTACAAATTATTGCCAGTATAAAATAGAAGATAGTCACCAAGTTGATGCCATATATACGGATTTTTCAAAGGCGTTTGATCGTGTTCAACATAAGATTTTATTGAAAAACTCGCAATATTGATAATACATTCTAGTCTTCATTGTTGGTTATCGTCTTATTTATCTTCTCGCATGCAATGTGTAAAAAATTTTAATTTATTTTCACGATTCTTTATAGTTTGTTCTGGTGTCCCCCAAGGGAGTCATCTTGGCCCCCTTTTATTTATTTTATTTACTAATGACATGTGTAACGTCCTTAAATCGTCTAAATGTTTGCTGTATGCTGACGATCTGAAAGTTTTTCGAGTCGTAGATAGCTTCCAAGATTCTGCTTTGTTGCAGAGTGATTTGTATGCACTGTCTGATTGGTGTGTAAAAAATTACATAACTTTAAACGTCTCTAAATGCTTTTCCATGCCACTCCATCGAAAGCTCAAGCCCGTACTTTTGAATTATAAAATTAGCAATATTACAATTAATAGAGTTAATGCGATCAAAGATCTTGGGGTGGTATTTGATACGAAACTAACGTTCAATAATCACATCGATTATATTACTTCAAAAGCGAACGGACTTTTAGGTTTTATTATGCGTTTTCCCGCGATCTAACTAATCCTTATGCGCTGAAAAGTATCTTTATAACCATTGTAAGGCCAATATTGGAATATGCGTGTATTGTTTGGAGTCCCAATTATGAAGTTCACATTAAGCGAATAGAATCGATCCAAAAACGATTTCTGCGCTTTGCACTTCGCCGTCTGAGTTTGTCAGATGGGCTTGAGCTCCCGCCATACGTATCTTGGTGTACATTAATTAACCTTGACCCGTTAGGTTTTCGTCGTGATTTGTTACGTACCCTGTTTCTTTTTAATGTTATTTTAGGAATTATTGACTCCCTTGTAATTTTGTCAAAAATTGGTTTTAACGTTCCCTCCCGTTCTCACCCTTTTCTAAACGTACCGTTCCATAGGACTGTTTACGGAACTAACGAGCCTATTAGCAATATGTGCCAGTTGTTCAACAATTGGTCAATGTTTTTTGATTTTAACATGTCTCGTGCTATGTTTCGTAAAACAATCATTTTAAGTAAATTGTAGTTTTGATTTTGTTTTTCTTATGCACTATATATTTTATCTATTTTTATTATACCCGTATGGTGAAACCAAAGGGTATATTAACTTTGCCTTACCGTTTGTAACGCCAAGATCCCGTCATCGTACAAAAAAATGAATTACACCAGTGTGTTTAGAATGATGAAAAAAGTTGAATTTTCCATGTCCGTCCGTCTGTCTGTCCGTCTGTCTGTCCGTCTGTCTGTCTGTCCGTCTGTCCGTCTGTGGCGCGGATTGCGGGCGCACGGATTGAGCTAGAGACTTGAAATTTTGCGCAGATTCGTTTTTCGTAAAATGCGAGGCTAAGTTCGTTAATGGGCAAAAACGGACCATTAGGGGGGGTACCCCCCATACGAACGAAAACGGTTTTTGTGAATATCTCGAAAACGGTGCATTTTATCAAAAAAGTCTAAGAACAAAAGTTATTTAGGATATGATTCTACATAAAACTCCCATACATCAAAATCCGATTGGAATAAAATTTAAAAAATCTTATTGAAAAGCTTGACTTCAAAATGGAATTTTGATACAACTGTTCTGCGTTCACTTAAACTTCGAACAATGCCATATCACCATACGGGTCTCCAATGATTGCCAGATTGGCAATTATAGCTTTTGTTATGTTTTTTCTTTAATATTATTTTTCTTAAATCTATTGTATTTGTTGGAATCTGCCTGTTAAGCTGCAAATACACGCTATACATGCTCCTATATAAAATACAGACCAAATACAAAATATACATATACATTTTCGGTTGTGAAATACACGCTATACGTATTTCAATGCATATACACCCAACTCTTTTTTTACACGGTAGATACGTTCCAACGAAAGTCGTGTAAAAAAACCGTGTAAAAAAAGATATGCAGCACATATTAAAATTGAGGATGTGTTCCACAGCTTTAAAAAACCGTGTAAGATGAAAAAAAGCTATATGTTGTCCTAAAAACCGTGCAAAAAAAAATATAATAAATTATAAAGAAAAACAAAATATAACTAATATTAATTTTTATTGAAAAATTATAAAACAAGTAACAAAAACAAAATATAATTCATATAATTTTTATTATTAAAACATAACAAAAGCTATAATTGCCAATCTGGCAATCATTGGAGACTCGTATGGTGATATTCGTATCAAAATTCGAACAGTTGTACCAAAATTCCACTTTGAAGTCAAACTTTCCAATAAGAATTTTTAAAATTTATTCCAATCGGATTTTGATGTATGGAAGTTTTATGTAGAATCATATCCTAAATAACTTTTGTTCTTGCACTTTTTTGATAAGATGTACCGTTTTTGAGATATTCACAAAAACCGTTTTCGTTCGTATGGGGGGTACCCCCCCTAATGGTCCATTTTTGCCCATTAACGAACTTAGCCTTGCATTTTACGAAAAACGAATCTGCGCAAAATTTCAAGTCTCTAGCTCAATCCGTGCGCCCGCAATCCGCGCCACAGACAGACAGACGGACAGACAGACGGACAGACGGACAGACGGACAGACAGACGGACAGACGGACAGACGGACAGACGGACAGACAGACGGACGGACATGCTGAATTCAACTTTTTTCATCATTCTAAACACACTGGTGTAATTAATTTTTTTGTGCGATGACGGGATCTTGGCGTTACAAACGGTAAGGCAAAGTTAATATACCCTTTGGTTTCACCATACGGGTATAAAAACTTGAATTTTGCATGTCCGTCCGTCTGTCTGTCCGTCTGTCCGTCTGTCTGTGGCGCGGATTGCGGGCGCACGGATTGAGCTAGAAACTTGAAATTTTGCGTGGATCCGTTTTTCGTAAAATGCGAGGCTAAGTTCGTTAATGGGCAAAAATGGACCATTAGGGGGGGTACCCCCCATACGAACCAAAACGGTTTTTGTGAATATCTCAAAAACGGTGCATCTTATCAAAAAAGTCCAAGAACAAAAGTTATTTAGGATATGATTATACATAAAACTCCCATACATCAAAATCCGATTGGAATCAATTTTAAAAAATCTTATTGGAAAGTTTGACTTCAAATTGGAATTTTGGTACAACTGTTCAAATTTTGATACGAATATTACCATACGGGTTTTCAATAATTGCCAGATTGGCAATTATAGCTTTTGTTATGTTTTCGTTAATGTTTTATCATAACTTGTTTTAAAATGTATCCTCATGTTTTATGTTTTATGGTGGCTCGTGTTTTATGTTTCATGGATTTAGTGAACCTTTCGTGGATTAAGTTTTTAAACGTAATTTTAAAATCTATTAGGTTTATGAAATATTGATTTAGCTTTAATTTTATGATTTCACAATTTTCCACTCACATTTTATGCGCAAACAAAATGAAAGAATTTAAACATTATTTAAATAACTAAGCTAATTTGCACACACTTAATCCTTAAATAAATTTAAACCGCATGTAAAAATTTAAAAAAAAAATTGCGATACGTGTATTATAAAATCAACCGATATAAAAGTAATATCGGACCATCGGCAACTGAACTGTTTTTTTTCAATTTTGATTTCTTTTCGCCTCGGTATATAACGAAGTTAGAACGCTCCAATTTTTTATATAGTTCAATTGTTTGGCGATAGCGTTCTTTTTAACTTCGTTGTTACTAACTGGGTGTAAAAGGCCCATCTTTTCCATGTAATTGCAACTGGTTTTAAAGTTACAACGCGATTGCAAATTTACTTCAATGTAATGGAAAAAGTCATTTCGTTAAATCACTATTCAACTTGAACCAACGAAAGCTTTGTTGAGAAAAAAAATTTTTTAGGGAATTTGATTTTAAACAAATATTCAAATTATTTCCAAAAAAAAATAATCAGGTAAAAAAAATATATATGGCAGGTCGTTACACATGAATTTTGAATATCTCAAAAACGGTGCATCTTATCAAAAAAGTCCAAGAACAAAAGTTTTTTAGGATATGATTCTACATAAAACTCCCATATATCAAAATCCGATTGGAATAACTTTTAAAATTTTTTATTCAAAAGTTTGACTTCAAAGTGAAATTTTGATACAACTGTTCGCTGTTCACTTAAACTTCGAATAATGCCATTCACCATACGGGTTTTCAATAATTGCCAGATTAGCAATTATAGCTTTTGTTATGTTTTTTTGAAAATATTGGAATTTCCCTACAAATAGATGAATTTAGAGAAAACTTCCCTACGCTTAATTTTAGGATAAATTTCCCTACTGTAGGGAAGAACCCCTACGTTCGGCAACACTGCTCTTCAGTATCATCTGTTCTCTTGCCCGACTTGGAAATTGAATTCAATAATTTTTGCAGATCAACGAAGAGCCTGTTCACATTGGTTGAAATAGTCCGCCTAAATAGGGCAGAAACTGGCAACATTATGGCAAGGTGAGGAAGTGGGACTGCTGATAGGAAAATCATCCTCAAAACTAAAAACTCCATTCTCAGAGTTCCGCCTGTCGTGCTCTGATTGGTTGGCTGCCACACTGAATGTGTTCCATTGTCATTATTGTTTCGGTCGTCGTCGATGCAACACGTCGCAGAGCAAAAGGCAGCCACGTATTACTTGCAATTCTTTAGAAATGTTCCGTTTCCCAAATGTTTCACGCCAGTCTGATTGCTCACAGCTACTGGTTCAAATAGTCCCAATCTGAACACGAGCAATATTTCATCCGTCCTATTTAGGCGGACTATTTCAACCAATCTGAACAGGCTCGAAGAAGTGGAATTTCACTGGCATAAAGCGCGTATCAGAATGAAGCGGCATTCGCTGCGGCAGCAAAACTACCTTGGCAGTAAAATTGGTTTTGCTGACTTCCATCACGGAATGGAGCAGCACGAATCCGGTGTAAAATCAGTTTGACAGTTCTCATTTGTTTGATTTCCTCGTGAAATTTTGTTAATTTATCTATTCGTTCATAAAATGTCTACAGTAATTGATGATTTAGATAAAATTAATGAAGGCATTAGCGTTCTGACGGCGTATAGCGTATATTCGAACTATATGGAAAATTTACTGCTCGGGCAGCGTCAGTAAAAATAGAAATAGCGCTAAAAAAGCAGCGAGAATTTTTGCTGCTTTTAGTACGTCATAATTTTGCTCTTAGCAAATGGGAAACTTTTGCTGCCCGCCGCCCCGAAAACGCTGCTGCATTCTGATATGGGCTTAAGTGTCTTAGTTCATTTAGTTAAGGTGAGGTTGTTAGAAGGGGTGTAATTATTTCCTGATAATAAAGCATCAGGGTTTCATTCGTGATCGCGTTTATTTTCATCAAAAGAAGGGAAACATAAGACCATCACCATAGGTTACTTTCTTGGCAAAGCCGGAGCCACGTGGCTCAGTATAATAGCATAAAAGGTTTGTGCAAGTCTCAAAAGTCAGCTTGTGAGTGCGGTGAAACCCTAAACTAAAGAAAGAGAAAATTTGAAAACCTACGAATCTGTGAAAAGGGTGGTGAGGATTGATGCCGTTCGGTTCCCTCCAAAAGAAAATTATGAAACATAGAATGTATGTATCAGAATACAGTTTATGTCCACACAGGCATCCCAACGAGAAGTGTCTTCACTAATTGTTTCGACTGACTGGCAGCAGCATTTTCAATTATCCCAGCAACATCGATGTATCGGATTTATCAACATTTTGTAGATTTTACTTTCTTTCACTCTAATTTTTGCATTTGAGTCTTGTGTTTTGTTAAATACTTTTATTACAAGTTTCGGCTCTTGCAACAATATCGAATCGGGATGGCGTTAAATTAATTTGATTTTGCTGGTTCTTTTGTTTTTAAGCTAATTAAATTTACAGCATTAAGCTGATCAGCCTACGGATCTTGTCCGCACAAATGCAACAGACAGAGGAATAATTGAGTTCTCCATTGATATTGAGAAATTTTAATGATGGAAAATTACAGTCAAATGTTCTATTTAATTTGCTAAAATAGAGTAAAGAACCGACAAAGTAAATACACGTTCGTGGTACATTTGTCTGAAAGATAGACGCCTTGACACATGGAGCATTTATTTGCAAGAGCTGAGCTAAATTTTGGTGTTAAACATAACAAAAGCTATAATTGCCTATCTGGCAATCATTGGAGACCCGTATGGTGATATTCGTATCAAAATTTGAACAGTTGTACCAAAATTCCACTTTGAAGTCAAACTTTCCAATAAGATTTTTTAAAATTTATTCCAATTGGATTTTGATGTATGGGAGTTTTATGTAGAATTATATCTTAAATAACTTTTGTTCTTGGACTTTTTTGATAAGATGCACCGTTTTTGAGATATTCACAAAAACCGTTTTCGTTCGTATGGGGGGTACCCCCCCTAATGGTCCATTTTTGCCTGTTAACGAACTTAGCCTCGCATTTTACGAAAAACGGATCCACGCAAAATTTCAAGTCTCTAGCTCTATCCGTGCGCCCGCAATCCGCGCCACAGACAGACGGACGGACAGACAGACGGACAGACGGACAGACGGACGGACATGTAAAATTCAATTTTTTTTTATCATTCTAAACACACTGGTGTAATTCATTTTTTTGTGTGATGACGGGATCTTGGCGTTACAAACGGTAAGGCAAAGCTAATATACCCGTTGGTTTCACCATACGGGTATAAAAATACTTTAATTACTATTTTTTTGTTAATTTTCAAATTTTCCAAAAGCCATTGGTTAAAGTTTTAATGAATTACTGAGCGAGATTCAAAGATTAGGATCATTTGGATAAGACTTGCATAAGTTTTTTTATTGTCCTTAAATTGATTTGATCTAATAATTTAATCTAAAATACATGAAACTTTTTGAAGTGAAAACTTCTTTAGCGCCATTGTGAGTGATTTCAAACTCAATGAAACGAAAAAGCGACAGTAAAAAGAGATGGGATTTTTTAGCCTGCGAGAAAATGAGATAGAATACAGATGGGTGCCGGTCAATTTATCGTTAACAAGAGTGATGGGTAGGGGAAAGGGGAGAAGTGGTAGGAGGCGGGTAGGTGGAGGGAGGAAGTGGAGACAGGAGGGGATAAATTACGATGTTTCGTCATACATTGCAATTACATAAATGGATGTTTGTCTGTTTGTCTGTCTGTCTGAGATTACAAAACTCAAAAACTACTGGACCGATTTTTACGCGGTTTTTTGAAAAATGATCTGTGTTGCCAGGAGCAGGTTTTTAGCTATGTAGATTTTCAAAATTCGAAACGGAAGGTCCTGTAAGGATAATGAAAATATCCTTTTTCCCATTTCTCCCCGGAAAAATTTGCATTTTAGGGTTTTTGGGGTCGCTGATCACGAATCCGGTATTAGATTTTCAAAATTCGAAACAGAAGGTCCTGTAAGGATAATGAAAATATCCTTTTCCCCGGAAAAATTGGCACTATGGGGTTTTTGGGGTCGCTGATCACGAATCCGGTATTAGATTTTCAAAATTCGAAACTGAAGGTCCTGTAAGGATAATGAAAATATCCTTTTTCCCATTTTTCCCCGGAAAAATTTGCATTTTAGGGTTTTTTGGGTCGCTGATCACGAATCCGGTATTAGATTTTCAAAATTCGAAACGGAAGGTCCTGTAAGGATAATGAAAATATCCTTTTTCCCATTTTTCCCCGGAAAAATTTGCATTATGGGGTTTTTGGGGTCGCTAATCACGAATCCGGTATTAGATTTTCAAAATTCGAAACTGAAGGTCCTGTAAGGATAATGAAAATATCCTTTTTCCCATTTTTCCCCGGAAAAATTTGCACTATAGGGTTTTTGGGGTCACTGATCACGAATCCGATATTAGATTTTCAAAATTCGAAACGGAAGGTCCTGTAAGGATAATGAAAATATCCTTTTTCCCATTTTTCTCCGGAAAAATTGGCACTACGGGGTTTTTGGGGTCGCTGATCACGAATCCGGTATTAGATTTTCAAAATTCGAAACGGAAGATCCTTAAGGATAATGAAAATATCCTTTTTCCCATTTTTCCCCGGAAAAAATGGCATTATGTTTGGGGTCGCTGATCATGAATCCGGTATTAGATTTTCAAAATTCGAAACGGAAGGTCCTATAAGAATAACATTTTTTCCCAAAACTTTTTAAGTTATTCGACAACAATCGACAACAAGATCGAAAACAGTAATTGACGCTGTATTTCAAAGATATATTGATCAAACCCAAACCAAAGCCTTCATGTTATACTTTAGTTATCATAAGCCGCTCGTGTCATTTATTGAAATTGAAAACAAAGAGTCTGAATAAAAAATATAATATGACTTTTGAACTTGGTACCAATATTATAATAAATAAACGCTATAACTATCCCACTCGCAGATAAGTTCTCAGAGGAATAGTAATAAATTGCATAATAAAAATTTAACCTCAAAATTACATTGTAGAATAATTTTTTGGAACGTACATGGAATCTCGAACCTGGAGGATCTTAGAGATAATGTATTCCGCACAGACATAATTTGCCTCTCGGAAACCTGGTGCCGCTCAAATATAATCCTGCCAAACTTTTTTAGTGAATTTAATGCGTTATTTATCGACGGTTATAGGGAACATACGAGAGGGCGCCTAAAAGGGGGCTTTATAATCCTATTTAACAATCATATTTACAAAATTACGATACTCCGTAAATCAGAAAACTGGATATTTGTCAAAATCAATGCAAGTGGCTCGGAGTTTATCGTGGGCTCGGTTTACTTTGGACCCTCCATAGACTTCGAGACTACATTATACAACTTTAATAACTTACTATCAGAGATATCTTTAGCTTACCCTAATTTGCCAGTTGTCATAGGTGGGGACTTTAACTCTAGAGTTGCAAACTTAGATCAATTAGATATAAACATTCCCTTAAATACAAGCAATCTTCTTCATGTGAGATCCTCGAATGACTCCACCACAAACAACAGAGGTCCCAAATTAGTTGATACCATGCAATCTTTTGCTTTGACACTGTTAAATGGCAGAACTCGTGGAGATAACCCGGCGAACTTTACATATATAAGCAAACTTGGTTGTAGTGTGATAGATCTCGCGTGGTGTTCATTTGAGGATCTGTGCATGTTGGAAGACTTCTCGGTTTGGCATTTGAACACAGCATCAGATCACTTTCCAACTTGTATCTCCTTTAATTTTACTTCTATGGCAACAATTTCAAATGATTATGTAGATCCTTTACTTATGGAAGTATTTAGATGGAATGGTGATCTGAGTCTGAATTATACAGAAGTAATGGCCTTCAGCCCACAAGTTGCCATTTTGGATACCGATGTGAACCAAATGAATGAAAATATATTATCAACAATCAAATTATCTTCGAAAAAATTGGGAATGTGCAAAAACTATAATGGTCAAATATCAAAAAATAATAAACCCTGGTTTGACACACTCTGCAAAGATAATAAAAAAATGGTTGCAAAGGCGTTGAAGTTATGCAAGAAAACAAACTTTGAGAAAGGAACCGTATCCAAATACATTGAAATCAAGCGAGTATATAAACAAATAGTTAAAACAAAAAAAGAAAAGTTCAAAAAAAGTAATACCGAGAAAATTGTGCTGGCACTATCTAACTCAAATCACCCCAAAACATTTTGGAACTTAATTAATAAATTGAGAAAACAACCCTTGAAATTAAGCGCCATAGATATCAATACTTGGTCACGGTTTCTTGTGCAACAAGGTACTGAGTGTGTCGAATTCAGGACGTTATCTTGTGTTGTGAAAAATTCAATACTGGATGCCCCAATCTCAGTACCAGAAATTGTAATGTCTTTGAAATTATGTAAATCCGGAAAAGCTCCAGGTTTGGATGGCATCTCATATGAATTTTTTCAACATTTACCTGATAACTGGATATATTTTCTCGCGAATTTTTACAATAAAATTTTTGATTCGTCATACACTTCAGACGCATGGTCCCAAATAACCACCCTTATGCTGTTCAAAAAAGGTGACCCTATTGATCCATATAATTACAGACCTATAGCTCTAGTTAAAAATTTTTATGAATATTTTATTTAAAAGACTGCAAGCTTGGGCGGATTCAGCAAGAGCCATACCCGAATTCCAAGCCGGTTTCCGTCTCGGTCGATCCTGCTTGGATAACATATTCACTTTGAATTCCCTATTACAAATTATAATTGCAAAACCGAAAGGAGTAGTGTATGCTTTATTTGTTGACTTCAAACAAGCTTTCGATTCTATTTCACATTCGATATTGTGGTCAAAACTTGGTAACCTTGGTATTAGTTCCAAACTAATTTCTATCTTAATTAGTTTTTATCAGAAGGCATCTGTATCCATCTGGTACTCAGTTAACTAAAGCATCAAGAGTTACCAAAGGGGTGTTACAAGGCGAAGTAATGAGCCCGCTTCTATTTTCTCTCTTCATGAGCGATTTAGAAGCGTATTTTCGAGGTAGAGGAGCTGTAGGCGTCTCAGTCGATCACAAAAACGATTTAATATTGTTGGCGTACGCAGATGACATTGTCATTTTTGCCAGATCCCCTCCAGACATGAACCGGAAATTAAAGATACTGTTTGATTATTGCCAGTTAATTGAACTAAATCTCAACACGAATAAAACAAAAATAGTAACGTTTAAAAAGAATGGTCGCCCGTTAAAAAATCCTACGATTTTTAAATGTAACTATCGAAACCGCACTACAATACACATATCTGGGGGTGCCTTTTTCTAGCACGCTTAATCATAACTTGGCAGTTAAAAGCAGAATAGCGTCGGCAAAGGTGGCACTGAACTCTGTTGTTCGTACAATCTGCGCTAATAGAATTCATTCTTGGGATGTGATTGTGAAGTTGTACAACAGTCTGGTCGCAAGTGTGCTGCTATACGGGGTGCAGGTCTGGGGCTTACGCCATGACACTGAATGTGAAATAATCCATACAACCTTTTTTAAAAGAATACTGAATTTACCACCATATACCGCAAACTATGCGATCAGACTGGATACGAACTCGGCTCATATCTCTCTGTCAATTTTTAAAAACACACTGAGATATCTACAAACAATCCTGGAAATTTCTAATGATAGATACCCGAAAATATGCTTCAATAAGCTTCAAAAAATGGCAAACCTAAACGTAAACCCCAAATATAATTGGTGTCTGCAATTAAAACGTTATTTTTACAATTGTGATGCAATCTCCACATGGAGTAATTTAATTCCTGAAAACCTAAAAAACAACTTTAATCAAATTTGTGACAGGTATCGTTTATACATGCACCATCTTGATTCCCAAAGACTCCTGCAAACAGACTCTCTGTGTGTTCTACCATTTCTACCAACTATTAACGGTATCCAACCATATTTAACATCAAAGTTACCATTAAAGATTATCTCTATGATCGCCCAGCTGAGACTCATAAACACTAACTTTGGCCGCTTAACTTTTGATAAGAATTTTATAAACCTTAATAATAACCGTACTTGCCAAAGATGTAGTACTAACGCTAAAGATAATTTGTATCACTTTTTAAATGAATGTTCGTTATTTAAAGAAATTAGAAAATAATTTGTTAGTAAAGCGCCGAATGATTGTGACTCTGTAGATGCTTGGCTTATTGCATTACGAGCTGATAATTTAGAACTTATAAATAATATCTTTAACTTCATCAAACAAGCATATGTATTATTGTATTAAATTCATGTATATTTTTTTTTATGTAAAATTTTGTAACTCCCATTGATAGACTGTAAGTCTTAAACAATTGTACTAATAAATTATTAAATTATTAACTATCCCACTCCTGATACCGCATTCGTCTCATTCTCTCGCTGTTTAGTTTTCCTAAGGTTTCACTTCTACCGCGTGTGCACTGCACACACATGTTTTTTTTTTATTGAGAGATTATTTTATGCGCAACTGATAAGTTTTGATGCGATTCGGGCATAAGGGATGTCTTCTTACGTCTATTACTTCTTACGTCCATTACTTCTTATGACTTCTTACGTCGGATTAAGGGTTGAGGGCGAAGAAGAGATATAGAGCGGGAATGTTTAGTCTTCTTTTTTTCGTAAAGCAAACTTTTAAAACTTTTTGACAATTTCACACAATCACACATATATCTATTGAAAAAGACAATTATCACTTTGCCGCGCTTTTTACTGTCGTTGATCGATATTGTTTATAAAAATTTCAAAACATAAACATTTCAAATTTTGACATTTCTGCGTGTTGTCTTTTAAAACTTTTTGACAATTTCACACAATCACACATATATCTATTGAAAAAGACAATTATCACTTTGCCGCGCTTTTTACTGTCGTTGATCGATATTGTTTATAAAAATTTCAAAACATAAACATTTCAAATTTTGACATTTCTGCGTGTTGTCAGTGTGAAATTTTTGAAAATTTTGCCGTTTCTGAGCTTCAAACCTTTCTAAACGATAACAGCGCCAACGGGATTTTTGGTAATCATTAACATTTTATACGCACAGCAAACAAATTACATAAAACAATTTACGTGAAATCGCAAAGCAAAAACTATGGCATTTGCTAGTAATTCTTTTTGCGACCCAAAATGTGGAAAATGTGGAGAGGTGGAGTCAAGATCCAGTAGATTTATAGCATGTGATGGACCTTGTTATCGGTCCTATCATTTAAAGTGCTACCAACTGCCTACTTCGACATTGGATGCATGTGCTAAATCGTCAAATGTAACTTTTAGATGCGACAAATGCAACAATATTACTTTAAGCGATGTCTTAACTATATTAAAATCTCAAACTCTTCAAATCGATACTTTAAAAACCGATTACACTGCGAAACTTGAGACGTTAACTTCTAAAATGGATGCGATTTCTGACTTACTAAATACGACGTTGAATAATATAAACAATAAAAGTATCTCCAAAAAAAATAGGCAAAATCCAACCAAAAGTTTTGTCCACGTTGACTTAAATGAGCTGCGCAGTTCCAAATCTGGGATTCCTTTGGAAAATGCTGATGCAGGACGTCCACTTGGCACGGAACAAAAATCAGCGTCGTTACCTGCGTCGAATCGGTGGCGTCGAATCGGTTGAAGATCTCGCAGAGCACGAAAAAACGGACTCGGGAAATAGTCAAGTGGTTGATGTTGTCGCCAAAACTGCTATCTCTTCGATAACAACACTGAAAACAGTCAGCCGACCAAGGGTATTGTTCTTATCCAGACTGGATCCCTCAACGACAACAGACGACGTACTTGGTTTCCTCCAATCAAATTATAAATTCAAAGATGGCGATAAAATTGCATCGTCCAAGTTTATGCAAAAACCTGGGTCAACTATATCGTCATTTAAAGTTTTTCTACCTGAATATTGCTTTGCGTATGTAATAAACGGGAATTTTTGGCCTTCTGATATGATCGTCAAGGAGTTTCAGCCTAGAAATCTTAAAACCCACTTCAAGGGAAATTCAAAAAACGGAGTACTCGCATCTCCTGCTACTACCAAAACGTAGGCGGGATTCGTACAAAAATTCCTCAGCTGTTCTGCGCATCGACTGGATGCGACTTTGACGTAGTGTGCTTCACTGAGACATGGTTAAATGCCAGCTTTCTGAACAACGAACTTTTTAGTTCTGATTTTACTGTCTTTCGACGTGACAGACACTGTTCCTACAATGGTACAGTTGGAGGTGGCGTTCTCTGTGCTATTCGTTCGTCGTTGGACTCTTGTATTGTCAACGTGCCTGACGTTCTAGAATTGGAGTTTTTATGTGTCAAACTTAAATTATGCTCACGCAACATCTTTGTAATAATCTTCTACACTGCGCCGTCATCTCAAATCGAAATCTACCATACATTTAATAGAGGAATCCAATTTGTGCTGGACCTAATGAATCCTGAAGATGACATTTTAATTTTTGGTGATTTTAACTTGCCATCAGTCTCCGGTCTCCATGTGACGACGAGAGTTTCCTTATTCCGAGTACTTCATGTCAAGCTGAATCTGCATTCCTGGATGAACTATACTCTCACAATATTTGCCAAGTTAATAGCATACTCAATGCAAATGGTCGCGTTTTGGACCTCATATTTACGTCAGATGCTTCTTCTTTGGTTGTGAGCACCTGCATCTCTCCAATCCTGCCAGCGAGTGGTCATCATCCAGCGTTAACTTGTTTCTTGCATACTGATTGTTCACTTTCAAGTAGTCTTTTTTGTAATATTCAAGATTTTAATTTTCGAAAAGCTAACTTTTCAGAAATGTCTAAGCTTTTTGACATGGTTAATTGGGACGTGGTCTTAAATGAAGCTAATATTGACATTGCAACTTCTAAATTTTATATGATTATTTTTGAAATTTTAAATTTGACAGTACCCTACTTTACGAAGAAAAATCTTCTAACACGTCCTAAATGGTTTAATGCTGAAATTATGCATCTGCGAAACTTAAAAACGAAACACTGGAAAATATTTGTTGATTCCCAATGTGAGTACGATTTTAAAATTTACTGTTATTTTAAGGACAAATTCCTTTCTGCTGCTAGCCAAGCTTATGATAGCTATGTGTCGAGCATGAAAACCAAATTAAAACGTGATCCAAAAAGTTTTTGGAATTTTATTAATAGTAAGAGAAACGTCGACGGTTACCCGACGTCATTATTTTTGAAAAATTTTAATTCTGACAACTCTGAGGAAATCTGTAACTTGTTTGCAGATCTTTTTCAAGGCGCGTTTAGTGATAATTTAAACTGTGATATTGATGAGCAATATTTTGATTTCTTGACTAAAATACCTTTAACTACCTTGACCATGAAGGATTTGAGCATTGACGAGCATACTATCTGTGAATCAATAAATAAACTTGACTTAAATTATTCGTCTGGTCCCGATGGCGTCCCCGCTGCCGTGCTTAAGTATTGTAATAATAGTTTTGTCAAACCACTTATTTATTTATTTAATTTGTCTCTTCGTGATGGGATTTTCCCTCATATTTGGAAAGCATCTTATATAATCCCAATCCACAAAAAAGTCAATAGATCGAATGTTGCAAATTATAGACCTATTGCTAAATTGTCATCCATTCCTAAACTATTTGAGTCTATTATCTGTTCTGTGTTACAGTTTCATATAAGCTCTATCATTACTCCGCAGCAACACGGATTTCTAAAAGGTCGATCTACTGAAACAAATTTAGTTCAATTTACATCTTTCTGCCAAAATATCGTCGAGAATGGGCTGCAGGTCGACTGCATATATACTGATTTAGCCAAAGCATTTGACTCAATTTCGCATAAAATTTTGTTGTTTAAGCTTTCTGTTCTGGGTTTTCCCAGTGGTTAAACTCTTACCTTTGTGATCGTACTCAAAGAGTTTGTTTTCGAGGGAAAACTTCGAAAACTATATATAATATTTCTGGTGTACCTCAGGGAAGCCATCTGGGTCCGATGCTTTTCGTGTTATATGTGAATGACATTTATTTGATTATAAAAAATAGCTCTATTTTGCTCTTTGCTGACGATATGAAAATATACCGCCCTATTCGTGACATAAATGACTGTGTACTTTTATCGAATGACTTTGAAAATTTTTATGTGTGGTGTAAAAAAAACTTTATGTTACTAAACGTTGACAAGTGCTCTGTCCTTAGTTATGGTAGGAAGAAAAGATTTTTATTTTATGACTATACCCATGAAGGGACTGATCTGATCAGGCTTCAACAAATTAAGGACCTTGGTGTAATTTTTGACGTTTCTCTTACTTTTGTGGATCATATAAATTCTAAGGAATTTTCTGACCCTTTTGTCACCAAATCCTTATACTGCTTTCTGGTTCGTCCAATATTAGAATATTGTTCTGTAGTTTGGGACCGTTTCTATGCGATACATTGTGATCGGATAGAAATGGTGCAAAGGAGATTTAGTCGTTTTGCGCTGAAGGGACTGCCCTGGAACAACGTCTTAAGTCTACCTCCTTATGCAGATCGACTTGCGCTGCTAAATTTAAAAAGTTTAAAAGAAAGAAGGAGTATCACAAAGACTACCTTTATGTTCAAATTGTTAACGGGACTGATTAGCTCGCCTCAAATACTAGAAAATATATCTATACTTACTCCTTCTCGTCCACGTAGATGTCATAATTTTCTTCATGTTGCTATGCATCGTACAAACTATGGTCTTAACGAACCTATATCCAACATATGCCGTAATTTCAATTCGAATTTTGAAAATATTGATTTTAACAATAGTTTGGCGCTTCTGAAGAGTAAGCTTTAATATGTTATTGTAAATAATTTTAATCAGTAATCAGTATTTTGATGAAATTTGTAAAAAAAAAAAAAAAAAAAAAAATGTGTGTGCAGTGCACACGCGGTAGAAGTGAAACCTTAGGAAAACTCAACAGCGAGAGAATGAGACGCATGCGGTATCAAGTGTGGGATAGTTATAGCTTTTATTTATTATAATATTGGTACCAAGTTCAAAAGTCATATTATATTTTTATTGAAAATCTAATACCGGATTCATGATCAGTGACCCCAAAAACCCCCTTATGCCGATTTTTCCGAGGAAAAACGGGAAAAAGGATATTTATCCTTACAGGACCTTCCGTTTCGAATTTTGAAAATCTAATACCGAATTCGTGATCAGCGATCCCACAAACCCCATAATGCAAACTTTTCCGGGGAAAAATGGGAAAAAGGATATTTGCGGTATCCTTACAGGACTTCTCGGTTAGAATTTTGAAATTCCAACACCGGATTCGTAATCAGCGACCACGGAAACCCCCTAAGGCCGATTTTTCCCAGGAAAAACGGGAAGGAGGATATTTGCGTTATCCTTACAGGACCTTCCGTTTCGAATTTTAAAATTCCAACAGCAGAGCCGTGATCAGCGACCACAAAAACCCCCTAAGGCCGATTTTTCCCAGGAAAAACGGGAAAAAGGAAATTTTCATTATCCTTACAGGACCTTCCGTTTCGAATTTTGAAAATCTAATATCGGATTCGTGATCAGTGACCCCAAAAACCCCATAGTGCCAATTTTTCCGGGAAAAATGGGAAAAAGGATATTTGCGTTATCCTTACAGGACCTTCCGTTTCAAATTTTGAAATTCCAACACCGGATTCGTGATCAGCGACCCCGAAAACCTCCTTATGCCGATTTTTCCGTTGAAAAACGGGAAAAAGGATATTTGCGTTATCCTTGCAGGACCTTCCGTTTCGAATTTTGAAAATCTAATACCGGATTCGTGATCAGTGACCCCAAAAACCCTATAGTGCAAATTTTTCCGGGGAAAAATGGGAAAAAGGATATTTTCATTATC
Organism: Chrysopilus asiliformis; assembly: GCA_964034945.1. Taxonomy (NCBI): domain Eukaryota; kingdom Metazoa; phylum Arthropoda; class Insecta; order Diptera; family Rhagionidae; genus Chrysopilus; species Chrysopilus asiliformis. The sequence goes on from OZ035962.1 coordinate 58,387,447, forward strand.
CTTACAGGACCTTCCGTTTCGAATTTTGAAAATCTAATACCGGATTCGTGATCAGGGACCCCAAAAACCCCATAATGCAAATTTTTCGGGGGAAAAATGGGAAAAAGGATATTTTCATTATCCTTACAGGACCTTCCGTTTCGAATTTTGAAAATCTAATACCGGATTCGTGATCAGCGACCCCAAAAACCCTAAAATGCAAATTTTTCCGGGGAAAAATGGGAATAAGGATATTTTCATTATCCTTACAGGACCTTCCGTTTCGAATTTTGAAAATCTAATACCGGATTCGTGATTAGCGACCCCAAAAACCCCATAATGCAAATTTTTCCGGGGAAAAATGGGAAAAAGGATATTTTCATTATCCTTACAGGACCTTCCGTTTCGAATTTTGAAAATCTAATACCGGATTCGTGATCAGCGACCCCAAAAACCCTAAAATGCAAATTTTTCCGGGGAAAAATGATAAAAAGGATATTTTCATTATCCTTACAGGACCTTCTGTTTCGAATTTTGAAAATCTAATACCGGATTCGTGATCAGCGACCCCAAAAACCCTAAAATGCAAATTTTTCCGGGGAGAAATGGGAAAAAGGATATTTTCATTATCCTTACAGGACCTTCCGTTTCGAATTTTGAAAATGTACATAGCTAAAAACCTGCTCCTGGCAACATAGATCATTTTGCAAAAAACCGCATAAAAATGGGTCCAGTAGTTTTTGAGTTTTGTAATCTCAGGCAGACAGACAAACAGACAAACAATAAAACATCCATTTTTATATATATAGATATGTATATATTGCAATGTATGACGAAACATCAGTAATTTATCGCCTCCTCTCTCCACTTCCTCCCTCCTAACACTTCTCTCTTCCCCCCTTTCCCTTCCCCCTTCCCAACACTCTTGTTTACGATAAATTGACCGGCACCCATTTGTATTCTATCTCATTTTCTCGCAGGCTAAAATATCCTATCTCTTTTTACTGTCGCTTTTTCGTTTCATCGAGTTTGAAATCACTCACAACGCCGCTAAAGAAGTTTTCACTTCAAAAACGATGGTAGAGAGACATGCCTTCCAGGTCGGTGTAGGTGTAAGGGATTAAGTCCTTTCGAGGTGCCGAGATGTACAGCTGCGCGATGTTCAGTGTTTGATATTTTTATCTTAGTATAATAATGATTTTGGTTGTTTTGTTCATTTGGCACAATAAATGATCGTGACTTCGTCCGAGTCTAGAAAATAACTCCCCATATTTGATGAGCAAAAGCTCGGCTGAAAACTTGCCGGTTTTTAGATGACGATGGATAAATAAAAATACTGTCACCTAAAACTCGCCAGGCGTAGGTTGGAAGTGGTCGATAGAAAACTGACATACGATAACCGACTCGAGAACGAGGGCAGAATTTTTTGATCGGTACAAAATCCATTTCAGCAAAAATTATGAGTATGAGCATGCATCATTCTGTTGGTATATCTATTTGTCGATGTGTCCAATCTATGTAACTCATGCGTAGTTTAAAATCAAATTACATTATGTGTAAGCTATAATTTAAAAAAAAAGATTTTTTTTATTTCTACAGTTAAGGAGCAAATATATGTTCTGCCACAGGAAAACAGTAGTGCTGTTACATGTGTAACCTCATATGATATATTTGGCGATGGAAAAGATAAACTATTAATTGGTAAACGAGATGGAACTGTAGAAATAATATCTTCAATTGAGCAGGATGATATTACATCGAATCCAAGAACACTTTTCAAACAGGTTTCTTACTAATCATTTATATGTTAAAATGAATTATAATGGATAATCTTTAAAGTGTTTTGAAGAAAGTATTTCCAGCATACAAGGAGGTTGCGTATTTGCAGATGGCTTTGTGGAAATAATAATTGCGACTTACGCTGGAAACATGTTTGGTTTGACGACACAAACTCTAAACATCAACTTAAGTGACAATGAAGCTTTAAAGAGCTCATTACCTATCGAACGCAGTTATTTTGATGAAACCAAACTGAATAATATTTTAAAGCCAAACGAGCATTTTGATGATGCCACACAGCTTTTCTCAGGATCAACTTCAGTTATATATGTAAATGACTCAGTAAGTATCACTCTAAAGTTCTTATAAAAAATTCTATTATAGTTTTAGGGGATATAAAATTTTTCTGATTAACTAACTTAGCCCCGGTATTTTTACTCAAATTACATATTTGAGTGAATTTGAAAAACTGGTGAGTCGAATGTTCGAGATTTCACTAATATTTGAGTCGGTGTTTGGTAGGGTTACCATATGTTTTCGCTCGAATGACAGTTTTTTTTACCTCGAATAACTTTTCGTTACTTTATGTGATTTTTTTTCTTTAGGACACAGCCGGGAAATCTATATAAATGAAATTTCGCCCACAAATTCATCTTACCTCATAGGTGTCCATTAAGAAACAGTTTTACAAAATCCGAAAAGGAAAGTCCTGTAAGGAGTTATGCGTTAGCAAATATTCTTTTTTCATTTATTTCTCGGAAAAACTGGCTTTAGGGGTTTTCTAGTGTTAGAATTTTATAATTTGGAACAGGAGGTCCTGTAAGGATAACGAAAATATCCTTTTTCAAAAAAAATGGCTTTAGAGGTTTTTGCTGATCACGAATCTGATGTTAGAATTTCAAAGTCCGAAGCGGAAGGTCTTGAAGGCATATTTTTTTTTCAAAAGTTTTTAAGTCACTTCTTTGTTTTTTGGTGCAAAAAAACTTATGTAGAAAACTTTAACTCGGCAAGACGGGTATGCAAACTAAATAGTATCAAATAAATTTTTTTAGAGAAACATAAGCTCTATTACGCTGGAACACAAAAATAGCACACAAGAAAATTTTCTTCCATAAGATTTACTGGTTGAAGCTGCAACACAGCAAAAAAAAATGAAAAAACGAAATGTGGAAAATGTACTGCTCATTTACAGCACAAGAATTAAATTTGCTGCTGCAGCCAATTTCGAGATATTTGTTGTGTTCCAGCTTCAACCTTCCACCTGAAGCTGGAAAAAATTGCATTTGGGGGTTTTTGGGGTCGCTGATCACGAATCCGGTGTTAGATTTTCAAAATTCAAAACGGAAGGTCCTGTAAGGATAACGCAAATACCCTTTTTCCCATTTTTTCAGGGGAAAAATGGCATTAGGGGGTTTCCGGGGTCGCTGATCACGAATCCGGTGTTAGATTTTCGAAATTAGAAACGGAAGATCCTGTAAGGATAACGCAAATACCCTTTTTCCCATTTTTCCGGGGAAAAATGGCATTAGGGGGTTTCCGGGGTTGCTGATCACGAATCCGGTGTTAGATTTTCAAAATTCGGAACGGAAGGTCCTGCAAGGATAACGCAAATAAACTTTTTCCCGTTTTTCCGGGAAAAAATGGCATTAGGGGGTTTTTGGGGTCGCTGATCACGAATCCGGTGTTAGATTTTCGAAATTAGAAACGGAAGGTCCTGTAAGGATAACGAAAATATCCTTCTTCCCATTTTTTCCGGGAAAAAATGGCATTAGGTGGTTTCCGGGGTCGCTGATCACGAATCCGGTATTAGATTTTCAAAATTCAAAACGGAAGGTCCTGTAAGGATTTTGGTGCAAAAAAATTATGTAGAAAACTTTAACTCGGCAAGACGGGTATGCAAACTAAATAGTATCAAATAATTTTTTTTAGAGAAACATAAGCTCTATTACGCTGGAATACAAAAATAGCACACAAGAAAATTTTCTTCCATAAGATTTACTGGTTGAAGCTGCAACACAGGAAAAAAAAATGAAAAAACGAAATGTGGAAAATGTACTGCTTATTTACAGCGCAAGAATTAAATTTTCTGCTGCAGCCGATTTCGAGATATTTGTTGTTTTCCAGCTTCAACCTTTGTGGTGAACACGGCTAGAGGGGATTGTGACACCCTTCTCACAATCTTACCCCTTGCGGTGCGGCAGGGGCTTTCAGAGACGGACATACCTTAGCTAGCTCGGTTCGGGGGTCGTGGGTTAGAGTCTCGAAGGTTGCACGCCTGCCACACATAAGGTGGTATGTCAAAAGGGGTAGCTGGATAACGGGAGAGAAGGGGTTCTCAGGCCCCTTACTATCCAAGGTAGCTACGGAGCGCAAAGAAAAATTTAAAGAAACCGAAAAGAAAATAAAAATCAAAGAAAGAAAAAAAAGAAATGAAAAGGAAGATGATGCCAGGAGATTTTCCCACCCCTTTTCCAGTGTGCCTGGAACCAATTCGAAATTCGATGGCAATCTCAAGCCACAGAACTCCCTAAAAACGACGCTGAAATATAAGGAATCACAGCATTATTAACAAAACTAAGTCCACCGTTGATGCCTTCCCTTCATCTCTTCGATCATAACGCTCTCTCTCCTAAAAAAACTTAACACGCCATCTGATAGGCAATTACGAAATTTCGAGGATAATTTTAATCTTCGTCAAAGCCGCCATAAAAAAAATTGAAATAATAAAATCAAAAAAAAGCTAACGGAAACTCAACGTTTATGGTGTAAAAGAAAAGCTCTATATTTAACAGAAATAACTTGTATAATAATTATGTCGGTATGAGAAACTCTAGCTAATAAGAACAATTCAAAATAATGTTTTGTGGCCACGCCTACCTAAATCTTAATTTATTAGTAATTTATAAAATTGAATATAAAAAGAAAACAAAATAATTACAAAATAAAAGAAATAATAAGAAAATAAAAAAAAAAATTGTTAGGAATCCCTGCCTGAAAATTCTTAATCCTATTGTTAATTTATTGTCGAATTTGGTTTGTTTGTTTTATTTATTGGTTTTATTTATCGGGAATTTAGAAAGTGTTGAATGTTGCGAATCTATGTTGATGCATGTTGCGTGTTTGAAATTTGTATGAACGTTAAATGTTGTGAATTTATGTTGATGCATGTTGCATGGTGGAAATTGTTAGAATGTTGAATGTTGTGAATTTATGTTGATGCATGTTGCATGTTGGAAATTGTTAGAATGTTGGAAATTGTTAGAATGTTGAATGTTGTGAATTGAAAAATAAATGTTGAATGTAGAAAATATTATGTTGATGCATATTGCATGATGTGATTTGCAGTATTTGTTGTATAATTTGTAATATAATTTCGTAGTTTTCGTGCAAATTTATGTTTGTTCGATGTTACAAATTGAGTCCTCCATTTCGTAGTTTAAATTTTGGTATTTCGTCGCCATCTTTTGTTCGTATTAGTGAATAAAACGTATTTGTACTTACAAAATGTGGTGTAAAATGTGGAGTTTGCTGAATTTGGATGTTGCAGGAACTTGAGTTAGTGGTTATGTTACGTCCGGGAGTTTATGTAACGCCTTCTGGGTAGATGATTTTGTGAATGTATGTTCGTAGATGATTTTGTAAGGGGTGTCGGTGCACGTTAGATTTAGTTAATTGTTTAATTTTAAAATTTTAGCACAATGTCAAAAAAGTGTTGCCGTTGTTAACTATTTATTTCTCTGTTTAATGTTATTTAGTCTTATTAATTTTAAAGAGTTTCAAATTGTTTCATATAATATATCATAATTTATTTAGTGCACGTCCTTTTTTTCACAGTTGTTGTTGTTGTAAAAATTCATTTTTATGTACCAAAACCAACTCGATTTCACAAATTTTATCTTTTTAGCTTAATGGACGTTTTAGGTTGATGTAGTTTATTTAAATTTAATTCACTTTTAATTTGTTTTACGTGATTTGTTCGTCGAGCTTATTTGTATGTTTTAAATGTATTTAAATTTATCAACTATCACCTTTTTCCCTTTTTACACTATATTTAATTAAAAAATTTAACACTAAAAAAATAGAAAATAGAGCCTTTTTCAATAAATTTTAAACCGAAAGTAAAATTAATTTTTTTGTAAATTACGGATGGCTACGAATAAAAAAATTGACTGTCAGCGACAGAAATTAAACGGCAACTGACTTTTTCAATTTTTATCGTCGCTTCGATTTCTCTTTTCTGTTTTTTTTTCTTTTCTGTTTGAGTCCCGTTTTGGCCAACAATGCAATCGTCCATCAAGGACTAAAACTTCGAATTTAACCATATTGTTCATGACGATTGCTTTGTTGGTCAACTGGCGCGTGCAACCTTGAAATCGAAGATGCCGTTTGACCCGCAACAGATTCCATTGAAATAAATGAGATCTTTGGCCAGCAACTATATAATTTTTGTTTCCAGCTACTATCGCGCCGTTGCCAAATTTTAACTTTATTTAATTAAAAGAAATGCGTGTAAAAAAATAATGAGCGCGTTCATTACACCTTCCACCTGAAGCTGGAAAAAATGGCATTAGGGGCTTTTCGGGGTCGATGACCACGAATCCGGTGTTAGATTTTCAAAATTCAAAACGAAAGGTCCTATAAGGATAACGCAAATATCCTTTTTCCCATTTTTTCCGGGAAAAAATTGCATTAGGGGCTTTTTGGGGTCGCTGATCACGAATCCGGTGTTAGATTTTCAAAACTCGGAACGGAAGGTCCTGTAAGGATAACGCAAATACCCTTTTTCGCATTTTTTTCCGGGGAAAAATGGCATTAGTGGGTTTCCGGGGTCGCTGACCACGAATCCGGTGTTAGATTTTCGAAATTCGAAACGAAAGGTCCTGTAAGGATAACGCAAATACCCTTTTTCCCATTTTTTCCGGGAAAATGGCATTAGGGGGTTTCCGGGGTCGCTGATCACGAATCCGGTGTTAGATTTTCAAAATTCAAAGCGGAAGGTTCTATAAGGATAACGCAAATATCCTTTTTCCCATTTTTTCCGGGAAAAAATGTCATTAGGGGGTTTTCGGGCTCGCAGATCACGAATCCGGGGTTAGATTTTCAAAATTTAAAACGGAAGGTCCTGTAAGGATAACGCAAATATCCTTCCCATTTTTTCCGGGAAAAATGGCATTAGGGGGTTTTCGGGGTCGCTGATCACGGATCCGGTGTTAGAAGTTTAAAATTCGGAACGAGAGGTCCTAAAGGCATAACGATTTTTTGACGTGGATACGTCTTGGATTTTGGTTATGGGGGTACAAATTAGAAAATCGGCTTGCTGCCATGATAACAAATTTGCAATCGATGAAACTCGATAGTTTGTGGTGACAACCGAACAGAAACTGTGTTATAAGATCCGGCCTACATTAAAGCATTGTTTAGGGTATTTTGTTATGTTAAACTATGTTCAATTATCTTTTTAAGAATCAAAATCTAAATTTTCACTGCCACTGTTATGCTGTGTTTGCTGCTTGTAGTACAGATTTCAGATTTACACTCTTTTTATGCTTCTCCTTTATGTGTATTGAATCTGATGTATTGAAAGCCATGTTATTTCGTTCTTTTCGCTCTGAAAAGTGTCGTTATTAACGGCAAAATCGTTTGCTGTGGTTTCCGACTCTCGTTCTTGGGAACGAAAATGATTTCTATTTAAGTTTTCGCTTCTTGTTCAAATTTTCGGTGCAAACAGCACAACAATAATTCGTGTACCGCGGCATCAAAAAGAAATTCAAAAAAAAAAACCAATATCGTCCGCCGCGAGTTGAAAATTAGTGAAGTGACAGGGCAAAGGGCTTATAGCGAGTGAACAATCAGCTATTTAATTGAAACGCTAGTTTTTATAACAAGACAGAATTTATTCTTACGAATACTAAATATTACAAAAATGTGAAATGAATATTTCGACGCGGCGAGTCAACCTACTCGAACAAACGCGGAGACGAGAATAGACTGAGAGTATCGTTGTTCCATTGTTCCAATCGGTGGTAGGCTCGACCGGGGTTGCCAACGTCGGTTCCCCACATATACTCCCCCCTTAGTGAAGGGAATATTATTGCCTGAAACGAACGCGTCTTCCATACCTCGTAACATATGGATCGGGTCTAGCATTTTTACTGCTTTTCTTTGACGTGGATGCAGGTGCGTCCTTGTGTCCAGTTTGCTTTTCGTCGGTCAGATGTTTTTCCGTGATGAGAAAGGCAGGTTTGAGACGATCAATGCTTATGTTGGTGGGTTTTCCCTTAACGTCGACGGTGAAGTATTTTTCAGTGCGTTGTACTACTGGGAAAGGTCCTTCGTATGGTCTCTGTAGAGATTTGCGGACTGCGTCGTTTCTAACGAAAACGTGTGATGATGTTGCCAAATCGTGATGAACGAATACTTTTTGCTTGGCGTGACTATCGACCGGTAATGGCGATAATTTGGATATAACGCTTCGTAGACGTTGCAAGAACTCTTGTTCGGTTTCTAATGTTACTTGCGAGTTGAAGAAATCGCCTGGTAATCGAAGAGGTTCGCCAAAAACCATTTCTGCTGGAGACACTTGAATATCTCCCTTTAGAGTTGCTCTCAAACCAAGTAAAACGTGCGGTAAGACGTTTACCCAATTTTCCGTCTGAAAACACATGATGGCTGACTTCAGCGAGCGATGCCAGCGCTCGATTAACCCGTTTGCCTGAGGGTGATATGCTGTTGTTCTCAAATGCTGGCTGCCAAGGGATCGTAGTAATTCCTTAAACAGCTTGCAGTCGAATTGACGGCCTTGGTCGGTGGTGATTCGCAAAGGCGTACCGTATCTCGAAATCCAGCCTGCAATTAAGGTTTCTGCAACAGTCTCGGCGGAGATATCAACGATGGGAAACGCCTCTGGCCAACGCGAAAATCGATCGATGCACGTCAGGCAGTATCGGAAGCCTTGACAGATGGGTAAAGGACCAATCAAGTCGATGTTGATGTGCTCGAACCTTGCACTCGGTGGTGAAAATACGCTGTGTGGTGAGCTGGTGTGTTTGTGAACCTTTGACCTCTGACATTCGATGCAAGATTTTGCTCATCTAGAGCAGTCGCTTGCCATTTTTGGCCAGACAAATCTGCTCTTTACCAATTTGACGGTTTGATGAGATGACCCAAAAATTTGACCTCCGGTGCTCCGAAAACGCATTTCGAAATGTTGATCACGACGCCGAATTTCCTCAAACGGTCTAGAACTTGTTTTAGATGTTCCTTATGCCCCTTTCATCGATTGAAGCAACTAGGATGTCGTCAACGTAAGCGTAAGCAAAATCAAGACCTTTCAGAGTTTCGTCTATAAATCGCTGGAAAGTTTGACCTGCGTTTCGTAATCCGAAAATCATTCGTTCGAATTCGAAAAGGCCGAAAGGAGTCGTGATTGCTGTTTTGGGAACATCCGCGGGTTCTATTGGTATTTGATGATACGCTCTTTTTAGATCGATCGTTGAAAAAATTTGTTTGCCAGCGAGGAAATTGGTGAAATCGTGAATGTGCGGCATCGGATACCTATCCGGAACGGTTACAGCATTTAAACGACGAAAATCACCGCATGGGCGCCAGTCTCCATTCGATTTCGGTACCATGTGCAGTGGGCTTGCCCAAGGACTCTTAGATGGTCGGCAAATTCCTTGCTCTAACATAAATTCGAATTCAATTTTTGCTGCCTTGAATTTATCTGGCGGTAGACGTCTGGGGCGTGAAAAAATCGGCGGACCGGTTGTCATAATGTGATGAGTAACGGAATGGTGTACAAACTGAGCTTTTAGCTGCTGTCGCGTGATGTCTCGATATTCGCTGAGCAAGTCGTGAAATGGCAGATCGTCACCAATGGTGCTGAGGCCTGTAGAAGGACTTTTGCTAAGCTGTCCCAATATTTCAATTCGCGTACCGCTGTCTACAAGTCTCCGTCTTCTAATGTCAACTAACAAAGAGAAATGATTCAAAAAATCGGCACCTAATATTGGTTTAGTAACGTCAGCTATTATAAATATCCATTTGAAACATCGTTTTAAACCAAGATTCAACGTTAGAACCTTTTCGCCAAAAATTTTTATTTTTGAATTATTCGCAGCGTACAAAAAATTTCCAGTTTCCCCTTGCCGTCGCTGTCGAAAGGAGGGTGGCAAAACCGAAACGTCGGCGCCGGTGTCTATCAAAAATCTTAAATGCGTGGTTTTATCGGTAATGAAAAGGCGACAGGGTTTATTAAGGCCATTGTCGTGTGTCGCCATCAACGACTGGCCTTCTCGTTTCCCTGTTTAAAGCTACAAGGCGATCGACACTTTTTAGCCTTTTTACCGAAACGATCGTGAAACCAACACATTGTGTTCTTTGTTCGACTTTTTGATCTAGAACGGTCTCGACGAGTTTTCGATCCTTCCCGTCCACGAAGCGATAATTTCATTTCGGAAACCTGCTTTGTTAAATTTGTGAGCTGTTTTTCGATACCGTTCGGCGCGATTGTTTTCGAGTTGGAACAAGAGCAAGATGAAATTTGTGAAGGCTCGTTTAGCTCCCTTATTTTGTCAGCAAGTGCTGCGATATTGTCTAGCCCCTCGCTGCTGATTGAAATGATCGAACGCACATTGGGCGGCAAGCGCTGTAGCCACATTGATTTTAACATTTCGTCGTTTATATTGTTACCGGCCAACTCCCGCATCTCCCTTAACAATTGTGACGGCTTTGTGTCACCCAAATCCAAATCTTGGAGTAATTTTTTTAACCGTTTTTGCTCGGAGTCAGCGAATTGTGTAATTAATCGCGTTTTTAACTTTTCGTACATTTGATTCACAGGAGGATTTAAAATGATATCGCTTACTTGTGATAAAATGTTGCTCTCGATGGCGGCGACGACGGTATGATATTTCGTAGCGTCGGTCGTGACACCTGCTGCAAAAAACTGTGATTCCACCTGCGCAAACCAAAGTTGCGGCTTTTGTCGCCAAAATGGTGGGATTTTCACGGAGACTCGAGCGACTTCTCGAACGTCGTTTTGTTGGTTGACTGTACCTTGTTGGTTAGCCGCGATTTGCTGATCAGCTCCGTCTTGCTGGCTAGCTGCGTTTTGCGACGACCCGGCTTGTTGAGGTGGGTCAGGCATTGTTTCGATCACGTCGGGGTCACCAGTATAGCGAGTGAACAATCAGCTATTTAATTGAAACGCTAGTTTTTATAACAAGACAGAATTTATTCTTACGAATACTAAATATTACAAAAATGTGAAATGAATATTTCGACGCGGCGAGTCAACCTACTCGAACAAACGCGGAGACGAGAATAGACTGAGAGTATCGTTGTTCCATTGTTCCAATCGGTGGTAGGCTCGTCCGGGGTTGCCAACGTCGGTTCCCCACAGGCTTCTTAAGGCCCTTTTTAACACCTTTCCCGGCTAAGTGGAGCCTCTGCGGGGTGCAGGGTGCTGGAGCGGTTGGCATCTGGTTGCTTAAGGCTTTGTACTGAGCAACCGTTAACCGTTTCCAGCTCTTTTGTATCCTCGTATACTCCACTTGGCTACTGTTTGTGTCCGTGTTGTCGTTTTGTGTTTTTTGTTGGACCGATGCGGTTAAGTCGAAATTATTTTGATTTTTGTAATATTCGCGGAATTAGGGAAAACCTTCTTTCTGTATATATCCATCTAACCCAAAAAACCAGAGGTACTGGCCTTGGGTGAGACCAAAGTTGATCGTGATTGCGACCCAGGTCAATTTCAGGTCAGCGGGTATCACCTAGAGCCAGTATTTTTTCGTCAAAGGGGTATCGCAATTTATATCCGCAACGATGTGCCTTACTCACTTCTTCCTAATTTAGGAAATTGCGCTAATCCAGAATTTAATTTCATCTGGTTAAAGCTCCATATGCGCAAGCACATCTACCTTTGTTTCATTTATCGAAGCCCTAATTGTTCCACCGAGAACACCTTGGTTGAGTTGGACAAATTGTCTGACTCCATCGATGCAATTACTGCAACAAATCCTGACGCTGAAATTGTTGTTGCGGGTGATTTCAACGTCCATAATGATAAGTGGCTTCCTTTCTCATGCCATTCTGATCCTGTTGGCTTGCACACGGAACTCTTCGCCGAATCAAACTTGTTGACGCAAATCGTAGACAAACCAACGAGAATTCCAGATATTGCAGGATACACCTCATATCTGTTGGATTTGTTTTTAACTACAAATCCGTCTAAATATAGCGTTTCTGTCTTGCCTCCCCTGGGAGGATCTGATCACTGTCTGGTAAGCTGTTCATTTTCCACCGAAAGGCCTCCTAAAAATACAATTAAAGCCCCGCGTAGGACTGTTTGGCATTTTAAAAAAGCCAACTGGGAGAGCTTGAACCAGTATTTTGCAGCTTACAAGTGGTCTGATTGTTTCAGGGAAGGTGACGTTGACGTTGCGACTGCAAAGGTCACGAACGTAATCACACTTGGTATGAAGTCCTACATACCGTGCAGCTCCATTGTTGCAAGGTGTGACTCCAACACCTGGTTCACGAAAGCGTGTCGCGACGCCATCAAAACAAAAAAGACGGCGTTTTCTGAATTTAGGGGAAACCCTAATTAAGAAACTCGCTTGTCGTTTATAAACGCTCGAAACACCTCTAAGTCTGTACTACGTCGTGCTAAACATGACTTCGACCAAAAGATGAAGCGGAAAATCTTAACCTGTTCGAAAGGGCAAAAATCCTTTTGTTCAATGGTGAAAGCGGTAAAAAACAATTTCACAAAATCTTCAACACCTCCACTAATCTGTGATAATGAAGTGGTTGTCGATCCCGTTGGCAAGGCGAACGTTCTAGCCGCGAAATTCGCAGCGAACTCAAGTCTCCCGGAATCCAACCAATTACCGCCCCAACCCACCATATCGGAGATTGTCTCTCCAAAACTTTCCATCCGCAAAAGACAAATAGTTAGAATTCTGCAGGAGATTGACGTGAACAAATCTACAGGACCGGATGGCATTCCCCCCCATGTTTTGAAAAAATGTGCCGTCACCTTAGCTGGACCTCTTCGCTCCCTATTTTACCTCAGCTTCTCCAAGGGGATCTATCCCTCTTCTTGGAAAGCAGCTAATGTCCAGCCCATTCCCAAAAAAGGTGACAAATGCGACCCCTCAAATTATAGGCCTATAGCTCTGACTTCTGTACTTGCCAAGGTTATGGAAACTTTAATAAATACCAAAATCACAAAATTTTTAGAGCGCAATAACATAATCAACGATCGCCAATATGGCTTTCGTGCGCGCCGCTCCACAGGCGATCTTTTGGTCTGCTTGACCGAGCGCTGGAGTAAAAGTCTCCATAATTTTGGCGAATCAAAAACTATAGCGCTGGACATCTCCAAAGCTTTCGACCGTGTTTGGCATAAAGCTTTGATGGCAAAGATACGAGCTATCGGTCTAAACCCTGCAATTTCCAAATGGATTGAGAGCTACCTTTCTGATCGTTCAATACAGGTTGTATTGGATGGTTATAAATCTGATCTCTTCAAAATTAACTCTGGTGTCCCTCAAGGCTCAGTTCTAGCTCCTACGCTTTTCTTAATATTTATCAATGATCTACTATCTCTCACTCTCAATCCACTTTATTGTTTCGCTGATGACAGTTCCCTTGACGCATCCTACCATTTCAGTTCACCTGCAGAATCGAACGATATTGCAGTTCGATCGAAACGCAGTGAGCAAATTAGATCTTTGAATTCTGATTTAAACACAATTCTGGCTTGGGGCAGAATCAACCGTGTGGAATTCAACGCATCTAAAACCCAATCAATGCTGTTATCGATGAAATGCGAAAAATCCCCCGAAACGGTCGAATTTATGAGTGAGTCCATTAGCGACTCAAAAAACATCAGAATGTTGGGCATCGAAATAAATGAGAAGCTTCAATGGAGTGATCATATTTTTAAAATAGCAAAGGAAGCATCGCAGTGCCTAGGCTTCCTGGGACGATGCAAAAAATATTTCGCACCAGTCGACGTCCTTAACATTTACAAGAGCTACATTCGACCGAGACTCGAGTACAATTCGCACATTTGGGCTGGAGCCCCAAAAACTGTCCTCCAACTGCTGGACCGAATCCAAAAACGTGCGATCCGACTAATTGGAGACAAGTCTTTGACAGATTCATTACCGTCTCTCGAGCATCGTCGCTCTGTTGGAGTACTCAGCATATTCTACAAATATTTCAATGGGAAATGTTCCACCGAAATTTCCCAACTTATTCCTTCACGGTACATCTTCTCTAGACCCTCTCGTTCAGCTGCACGCGCGCACGACTTCTTCCTTGAGCCTCCCCGTTTTCGTACAGTAAAGTTTAGGAGTTCCTTCATTCCGCGAACAACAAGACTTTGGAACGATCTACCATCCGAAGTGTTTCCCCCGGACTATAACCCGCAGAAGTTCAAGGAGAACATAAACCGGCATCTCCTTTTGTCCTTCCGACCATCCTGAGCTGTTCTTCGGCATTAAAGGGTCTTCCCCTAAGCTCTGGCTGAAACTATAAAAAAAAAAAAAGGATATGATTCTACATAAAACTCCCATACATCAAAATTCGATTGGAATAAATTAAAAAAAAATCTAATTAGAAAGTTTGACTTCAAACTGGAATTTTAATACAACTGTTCGCCGTTCACTTAAATCACCATACGGATTTTCAATAATTGCCAGATTCACAATTATAGCTTTTGCTATGTTTTAAATAAAAATTTGTTTCCTTAATTTCCTTTTCACTAAAATTTCTTACTTAAATATCTATTGGCGATCGTTGTAGGCGGATCCACGTCTTCTGGCCGTCTCTACGAGACAGACACCTTGTTTTTTTCAAAAGTTTTTAAGTTAGTTCGTTCTTTTTTTTGCGCAAGAAAATTTTTACAAAAAACTTTTACCCCACAACGGCGGGTATGCAAGCTATCTACACATATAATAAATCTGTAATTCTGTCTGTCTGTCGAATTTTGTTCCGACAGCACGTGAAATCGGCACAACCGATTTCGAAGAAACTTGGCACACACGTAGAATTACTGGCAGAATAAATGATAGACTAATTTTTATTGACCTCCCCCCTCTTCTTCGATACCCCTCTTCTGATAACTTTCGAACCCTCCCTCCTCTCAGTAAACCCCCTCGCCTGCTAACTTCTACAGCAATGAGAGATTTGGATCCGGTTTTCTCCTTTAGGAAGGCCAGCCCTTAGGGAAATTTTTCGCCCACTAATATCTACCCCCCACCTTCTCGGTAGACTCCCTCGCCTGCTATCTACTACAACACTGACGGGACTTGGATTAGGTTTTCTCCATTAGGAAGGCCTGCCCTCCGGGAAATTTTTCTCCCACTAATATCTATCCCTCCCCTCCCCAAGCTGGAACACAATAAATATCCCCAAACTGGAACACAACAAAAACCTGAAGCTGGAACACAACAAATATCTCGAAATCGGCTGCAGCAGAAAATTTTATTTTTGCGCAGTAAAATAGCAGTAAATCTTATGGAAGAAAATTTTCTTGTGTGCTATTTTTGTGTTCCAGCGTAATAGAGCTAAAGAAATTTTTAAAATTTGAAATCAATCTTTACATAACGGTAGACTCTTTGCAACAATTTAAGCAGGAAACGGTTTCAATTCTTCTGAGTTAGATTTATTTATTTATTTAATACTAGGGGCTGGCCTTCCTAATGGAAAAAACCTAATCCAAGTCCTGATAGTGTTGTAGTAGATAGCAGGCGAGGGAGTCTACCGAGAAGGTGGGGGGTAGATATTAGTGGGCGAAAAATTTCCCTAAGGGCTGGCCTTCCTAAAGGAGAAAACCGAATCCAAATCTCTCATTGCTGTAGAAGTTAGCAGGCGGGGGGGTTTACTGAGAGGAGGGAGGGTTCGAAAGTTATCAGAAGAGGGGTATCGAAGAAGAGGGGGGAGGTCAATAAAAATTAGTCTATCATTTATTCTGCCAGTAATTCTACGTGTGTGCCAAGTTTCTTCGAAATCGGTTGTGCCGATTTCACGTGATGTCGGAACAAAATTCGACAGACAGACAGAATTACAGATTTATTATATGTGTAGATAGCTTGCATACCCGCCGTTGTGGGGTAAAAATTTTTTGTAAAAATTTTCTTGCGCAAAAAAACCAACGAAATAACTTAAAAACTTTTGAAAAAAAATCGTTATGCCTTCAGGACCTCTCGTTCCGAATGTGGTATCCAAACACGCGCATACAATGTCGCAACATTAATATGCTGAATTCGCGTCTGCGATAAGCAAGAAGCTTATCGCGTGCATATCAAGTATCGCGCGCATATCAAGTATCGCGCGCATGTCGCCACCAGCGATGCCGACTCAGCGATACTGCACCTCTCGCCTTAATAAAGATTGTAAGTCAGATTCATTAATAAAGAAGTAGCTAAACAGTTAAGATGTGTTTTTATTAACGAAGTTACTACACGAATTTTAAAATTCTAACACCTGATTCGTGATCAGCGACCCCAAAAACCCCCTAATGCCATTTTTCCAGGAAAAAATGGGAAAAAGGATATTTGCGTTATGCTTACAGGACCTTCCGTTTCGAATTTCGAAAATTTAACACCGAATTCGTGATCACCGACCCCGGAAACCCCCTAATGCCATTTTCCCCGGAAAAAATGCGAAAAAGGGTATTTGCGTTATCCTTACAAGACTTTCCATTTTGAATTTTGAAAATCTAACACCGGATTCGTGGTCAGCGACCCCGGAAACCAACTAATGGTATGTGCGTTAACCTTACAGGACCTTCCGTTTTGAATTTTAAAAATCTAACACTGGATTCGTGATCAGCGACCCCAAAAACCCCCTAATGCCATTTTTCCAGGAAAAAATGGGAAAAAGGATATTTGCGTTATCCTTACAGGACCTTCCGTTTTGAATTTTGAAAATCTAACACCGGATTCGTGATCAGCGACCCCGGAAACCAACTAACGGTATTTGCGTTATCCTTACAGGACCTTCCGTTTTGAATTTTAAAAATCTAACACCGGATTCGTGATCAGCGACCCTAAAAACCCCCTAATGCCATTTTTCCAGGAAAAAATGGGAAAAAGGATATTTGCGTTATCCTTACAGGACCTTCCGTTTTGAATTTTGAAAATCTAACACCGGATTCGTGATCAGCGACCCCGAAAACCCCCTAATGCCATTTTGCCCCTGAAAAAAATGCGAAAAAGGTATTTGCGTTATCCTTACAAGACTTTCCATTTTGAAGTTTGAAAATCTAACACCGGATTCGTGATCAGCGACCCCAAAAACCCCCTAATGTCATTTTTCCCGAAAAAAATGGGAAAAAGGATATTTGCGTTATGCTTACAGGACCTTCCGTTTCGAATTTCGAAAATCTAACACCGAATTCGTGATCACCGACCCCGGAAACCCCCTAATGCCATTTTCCCCGGAAAAAATGCGAAAAAGGGTATTTGCGTTATCCTTACAAGACTTTCCATTTTGAATTTTGAAAATCTAACACCGGATTCGTGGTCAGCGACCCCGGAAACCAACTAATGGTATTTGCGTTAACCTTACAGGACCTTCCGTTTTGAATTTTAAAAATCTAACACCGGATTCGTGATCAGCGACCCCAAAAACCCCCTAATGCCATTTTTCCAGGAAAAAATGGGAAAAAGGATATTTGCGTTATCCTTACAGGACCTTCCGTTTTGAATTTTGAAAATCTAACACCGGATTCGTGGTCAGCGACCCCGGAAACCAACTAATGGTATTTGCGTTATCCTTACAGGACCTTCCGTTTTGAATTTTAAAAATCTAACACCGGATTCGTGATCAGCGACCCCAAAAATCCCCTAATGCCATTTTTCCAGGGAAAAATGGGAAAAAGGATATTTGCGTTATCCTTACAGGACCTTCCGTTTTGAATTTTGAAAATCTAACACCGGATTCGTGATTAGCGACCCCGAATGCCATTTTCCCCAGAAAAAATGCGAAAAAGGGTATTTGCTATCCCCCTTCACCCTCCCCCTTCCCCACCATTCCCATCCCACCCCCCTCCTCTTCCCCCTACCACTCCCTCCCACACACTCACCCCACCCACACACTCATCCGACCCAACCCATCACCCACCCAACCCATCACAATAATCTTCATTACGATAAATTGTTCTTACGATAAATTGTTCTTACGATAAATTGTTCTTACGATAAATTGTTCTTACGATAAATTGTTTTACGATAAATTGTTCACGATAAATTGTTTTACGATAAATTGTTCACGATAAATTGTCCGCGAATCGGTTGCACCGTTGCCAGATCGGGGGTTTTAGCCCACTTTTTGGGGGTTTTTTTTAGCTCACGGGGGGTGTTTTGGGGGTGCTTTTTTTTGAAATTCAGGGGAAAATCGTGATAGTTGAAATAAATTTTTTTCTGAATTATAATATAAATTTTTTTTTGAATTCTTGTTTGATGTGAAACCTGTGTAAAGAATTTGGTTCACATGTTATAATTTAGCGTCATGACCCTTGTCTGTGCTACGATGAAATTTTGAAAATCAGGGCTTATTGATAATTTGGATTTTTTGACGTGGATACGTCTTGGATTTTGGTTATGGGGGTACAAATTAGAAAATCGGCTTGCTGCCATGATAACAAATTTGCAATCCATGATACTCGATAGTTTGTGGTGACATCCGAACAGAAATTGTGTTATAAAATGAGGCCTACATTAAAGCATTGTTTAGGGTATTTTGTTATGTTAAACTATGTTCAATTATCTTTTTAAGAATCAAAATCAAAATTTTTACTGCCACTGCTATGCTGTGTTTGCTGTTTGTAGTACAGATTTCACATTTATACTCTTTTTATGCTCCTCCTTTGTGTGTATTGAATCTGATGTATTGAATGTCATGTTATTTCGTTCTTTTCGCTCTTAACGGCAAAAGCGTTTGCTGTGGTTTCCGACTCTCGTTCTTGGGAACGAAAATGATTTCTATTTAAGTTTTCGGTTCTTGTTCACAGCGGTTTCTGGGTCTCGCATAAAAATGAATGAAAGCCTCGAGCGATGGCTGTTGGGTATGATGCACACACATATATAAGTATGTATTTCATTAGTAAGAGAGCGATATTTCGCCATAGATTACCTAGATAGGAATCGTAGGGCTTTTTCCGTGTACCTACGTTGGAGTAAAGATAACCGATATACTCTGGACGCGGTTTTTCTTTCTTTCCTATGCGTAAATTACCAACAAAACACAACACATGTAAAACCTAGCCATGTTTTCATACACCACCAACACATGCAATTTTCCGACAGCGGGAGATTGCATGTGTTGGTGGTGTATGAAAACATGGCTAGGTTTTACATGTGTTGTGTTTTGTTGGTAATTTACGCATTGGAAAGAAAGAAAAACCGCGTCCAGAGTATATCGGTTTTCTTTACTCCAACGTAGGTACACGGAAAAAGCCCTACGATTCCTAACTATAGTTTAACTATGATTTCGCTCCCAGCATTAAAGTTCTGTTCAGGGTTGTGACTTTTGATTTCCGAAATCGTAATAAATCGGCCGAAAAAAAGTAGTAGAATCGAAAATTAATAGTAAATTTATGTAAAACCTTCGTTATTATAAATATAACTAATTTGAACTGGGAGCGTTTTGAACACTGTATGCATGATATTTATTTCATACTTCTTTTATTATAAACCAAATATAAATAAAAACATAACCAAAGCTATAATTGCCAATCTGGCAATTATTGAAAACCCGTATGGTGATTTAACTGAACGACAAACAGTTGTATCAAAATTTCACTTTGAAATCAAACTTTCCAATAAGATTTTTTTAAAACTTGTTCCAATTGGATTTTGATGTATGGAACTTTAATGTAGAATCATGTCCTAAACAACTTTTGTTCTTGCACTTTTTTTATAAGATGCACCATTTTTAAGATATTCGCAAAAAACATTTTCGTTCGTATGGGGGGCACCCCCGCTAATGGTCCATTTTTGCTCATTAACGAACTTAGCCTCGCATTTTACGAAAAACGGACGTGTGCTAAATTTCAAATCTGTAGCTCAATCCGTGCGCCCGCAATCCGCGCCACAGACGGACGGACAGACAGACAGACAGACGGACAGACAGACGGACAGACAGACGGACAGACAGACGGACAGACAGACGGACAGACAGACGGACAGACAGACGGACATACAGACGGACAGACAGACGGACGGACACGTTAAATTCAACTTTTTTCATCATTCTAAACACACTGGTGTAATTCATTTTTGTGTGCGATGACGATATCTTGGCGTTACAAACGGTAAGGCAAAGTTAATATACCCTTTGGTTTCACCATACGGGTATAATTATTATACCCGTATGGTGAAACCGAATATCTCAAAAACAGTGCCTCTTATCAAAAAAATGCAAGAACAAAAGTTATTTAGGATATGATTCTACATAAAACTGCCACACATCAAAATCCGATTGGAATAAATATTAAAAACATAACAAAAGCTATAATTGCCAATCTGGCAATCATTGGAGACCCGTATGGTGATATTCGTATCAAAATTCGAACAGTTATACCAAAATTCCACTTTGAAGTCAAACTTTCCAATAAGATTTTTTAAAATTTGTTCCAATCGGATTTTGATGTATGGGAGTTTTATGTAGAATCATATCCTAAATAACTTTTGTTCTTGGACTTTTTTGATAAGATGTACCGTTTTTGAGATATTCGCAAAAATCGTTTTCGTTCGTATGGGGGGTACCCCCCCTAATGGTCCATTTTTGCCCATTAACGAACTTAGCCTCGCATTTTACGAAAAACGGATCTGTGCAAAAATTCAAGCCTCTAGCTCAATCCGTGCGCCCGCAATCCGCGCCACAGACAGACGGACAGACAGACAGACGGACAGACAGACGGACAGACGGACGGACATGCAGAAATTAATTATTTTTATCATTCTAAACACACTGGTGTAATTCATTTTTGTGTGTGATGACGGGATCTTGGCGTTACAAACGGTAAGGCAAAGTTAATATACCCTTTGGTTTCACCATACGGGTATAAAAATCTAATTAGAAAGTTTGACTTCAAACTGGAATTTTAATACAACTGTTCGCCGTTCAGTTAAATCACCATACGGATTTTCAATAATTGCCAGATTGGCAATTATAGCTTTTGTTATGTTATAAATAAAAATTTGTTTCCTTAATTTCCTTTTTAGGCGATCGTTGTAGGCGGATCCACGTCTTCTGGCCGTCTCTACGAGACAGACACCTGCTTTTTATACCCGTATGGTGAAACCAAAGGGTATATTAACTTTGCCTTACCGTTTGTAACGCCAAGATCCCGTCATCGCACAAAAAAATGAATTACACCAGTGTGTTTAGAATGATAAAAATATTTAATTTTTGCATGTCCGTCCGTCTGTCTGTCTGTCCGTCCGTCTGTCTGTCCGTCCGTCTGTCTGTCTGTCTCTGGCGCGGATTGCGGGCGCACGGATTGAGCTAGAGACTTGAAATTTTGCGCAGATCCGTTTTTCGTAAAATGCGAGGCTAAGTTCGTTAATGGGCAAAAATGGACCATTAGGGGGGGTACCCCCCATACGAACGAAAACAGTTTTTGTGAATATCTCAAAAACGGTGCATCTTATCAAAAAAGTCCAAGAACAAAAGTTATTTAGGATATGATTCTACATAAAACTCCCATACATCAAAATCCGATTGGAATAAATTTTAAAAAATCTTATTGGAAAGTTTGACTTCAAATTGGAATTTTGGTATAACTGTTCGAATTTTGATACGAATATCACCATACGGGTCTCCAATGATTGCCAGATAGGCAATTATAGCTTTTGTTATGTTTTATTTCAAATTCATTTCAATTCAAATAACTGATTGCTCTCGGTAGAATATTGAATACAATGAAATTAAATCTCTTATATTCAATATTCTACTGAGAGCATTCCGGCATTCAATTTAAATGCCGAAGGAAGGCATTCCATGATTTCGAAGGAAGGAAAAAAATCCAGATTATCAATAAATCCTGATTTTCATAAACCTACATGGTATAGTAGGAGCGGGCATGTTGAATTACCGGGCATGTTGAATTACCGGGCATATTTATTTATTTATTTATTTATTTATTTATTTCGTCATCAACAGGTTACAAAAAATAGTACCATCTGATTAAAAAAAAACATTTAACAAAGTGTATATCGTATTTTGAACTAAACAATTTTAATTATTACAATATCTTAATGCTAGTTTCAAAGATTTAAAATTAATATTGAAATCACATAAATGCTCAAATTTATTGTATAAAACTGACATAGAAGTCACTGGTTCATTTAATCCGTAGTTAGTGACATTGTGATTAACATAAAAAAAGTTAGAGTGACGAAGAACACGTGTACGAGTACTAACATTTAAAGTACCAAGTAGATTTGGAACATCTATCTCGCCCGATAATAATTGGGCGGCAAGCAAAACACCTTGATTTTGACGCCTAGACTCTAACGAATTCATATTCAACAGTGTAAGTCTATCAGAATAAGGAGGGAGACGTTTATTGTCCTGCCATGGTAATGACCTTAAGGCAAATCGAAGGAAACGCTTTTGGACATTTTCAATACGTTGAATGTGACAGGCGTAAAAGGGCATCCAGACAACACAGCAGTATTCCAATATTGGACGAACGAATGCTGAGTAGAGAACCTTCAACACGAAAGGATCATTGAATTCCTTGGAAAAACGCTTCACGAACCCTAACGTGGAATTTGCCCTATTAATCATGTGAATAATATGGCAATTGAAATCTAATCTTGAGTCAAGAGTAACACCCAAGTCACATATTTCGGAAACTCTTAAGACAGCGGTTTCATTCAGTTTATAGGTAAAAGCAATGGGGTCACGTTTTCTACAAAATGTAATGCAACGACACTTTTCAATATTTAATTTAAGATCATTCTTTGAGCACCAAGTGGTAAACCTATCAATGTCAATTTGAAGCAGCGCGCAGTCATGAAAGGATCGAATAATTTTGTAAATTTTTAAATCGTCGGCGTAGCCCAATGCTGTTGAATTGGATAATAAACTGAACACGTCATTTATGAAAATGTTGAATAATAGAGGACCCAGGTGACTACCTTGCGGAACACCACTTCCAACGCCAACGAGAGACAATTACAAAATTTAACACGAAAAGAACGTTCTGAGAGATACGAATGAATCCACTCAACAATAATAGGTTGAAAACCCAGACGTAAAAGTTTGAAAATTAATATCCTATGATTGACTCTGTCGAAAGCTTTAGAGAAGTCAGTATATAAACAATCCGCTTGGAAGCCATTTTCCATACCATTGAGGGCGTCACTGGTAAACTGAACTAGTTGAGTAGCCGTGGAACGAGTTTTCATAAAACCAAATTGGTTAAAGGACAATATAGATCTACAGTTGAAGGTCAGAACTTCATTCACTAGGGCCTCAAACACTTTAGGTATGCCGGATAATTTTGAAATCGGCCTATAATTCGAAAATAAGTTTTTTTTTCCTTTTTTATATATCGGTACTACATAGGAAAGTTTCCAGCGAGAAGGGAATACACCACTACTAAGGGATGTGTTAAATAAGAACTGCAGTGGTTCCACCAAATTCGCGACGCAATTCCGAATAACGGCCGACGGAATACCATCAGGAGAATCAGAGTAATCATCGTCCAAGTTTTTTAAAATGTAATTAGAAATATCGCGACACGTAAACAAAAATAATGGAATATTAGCCTGCGGAAGGCAGTTCAAGTAATTAAAATAGCTTTGGTCTATATCACAGTTTAGTTCCGTAAAAGACTCCTTAAAATAACAGGCAAATCTGTTTGCTATCACAGAGGGATCAATAACTGGCTCATTATCACCGTCAGAGAAGGATGTAGGGTAATGATTACATTTACGTTTACCATTAACAAAACTCCAAAATGACTTGGGGTCTAGTTTTATACAAGATTTCATTGACTCGATATATGAGTGATAAAGTGCTTTAGCGTAGCGATTAAATTGTCTGCGAGCATCGCTAAAAACCCTGTAGTCAACGTTGAGTTTTGTCAAATCATATTTTTTCCAAGCTGAATTACGAAAATTCCTAAGTCGACGAATCTCATCATCATACCAAGGTGGGGAAGTGAATTTCGACACCCTAACTTTAGTTTTAGGAACACATTTGGAAAAAGCATGGTCAAGAACATAATAAAAAGAGTCAACGGCCCTATTAACATTATCAAAACTGAACAACAATGACTTCCAGTCAGTTTCACAAAAAATGTGATTCATAAGTTGAAAGTCGGCTTTACGAAAATTATAACTAATTTCATTTGCATAATAAGACTCAGATGGTATGAAACTATATTCAAAAACAGTAAGTAATGCTGGTTGATGATCGACTTCCTTCAAAAGTGGGTCCGAACAGCGATTGACAGCAGTAGCTGATGAATTTGTTGAAAAAATTAAGTCTAGCGTGCGAGATAGATGATTTTGAATAGGGTTAAGTTGATGCAAATTGCAGCTGAGCAGCGAGTCCACAAAGAACTTCTCAATACTTGACTTAGCATTGTCCGCCGATAAACAAACGTCATCAGTAGATGGTACCCATCGCAAGTGAGGTAAATTAAAATCGCCAACAAGTAGAATGGTGTCGTTGAAATCGCACTTATCATTTATCCATTCAATTGCGTCGACACAGGATTCATAGACTGATAAGCTGCTGGCCGGGGGGATGTAGACAGTAACAATAAAAATAATCTCACCATTTAAAACAATCCGAGCACATAAAAATTCTAAATCATTACAAACGGGAACATCGATCAGTGATGCGACAAAAGAAGTTCTAATGCCTATAATAACTCCGCCCCCCACAGCGGCGTTGCACAAATCTCCGTGTCTATCCCGACGAAACAGTGTGTAGTTATTGTATAGAAGCTCATTGTCAAGAATTCCAGAATGTAGCCAAGTTTCAGTCAAACAAATGATATCGAAATTACAGGTGGAAGACGTCAAATATAAATCATTTGTTTTAGTACGAAGGCCATTCACATTCTGGTAGTACATTCAAGTTCCGGGTAAACACTTCAATGTACTATCTGACCCGGCTATATGGCCTGAAAAAATATTGATAAGATTAAGTGACGTAATTTGGTCCTCCAACGATAACACTTTATTCTTAACCTCGGATATTATAGTTTCGTTTAATCGATTAATCTCTTCACGTACCGTTGTTTGGATATTGTCAATCATGCTGACTAGTGTAGTTTCAAGGTGCATTACCTGAGAACGGAGATCAACGATTGAGATGTTAGGCGAAGATTGAACCGGTGTTAAGTTCAGGTGACTGTTCGGAGGCTTCGTTAAGTCCCTTGTCGCGTTTCTGGTATTTGGTTTAGCCATAATCATTAATAGTTCACAAAATACAAGACCAGTTCACTACAGTTCACCAATGTACAATCTACCGGTAAAGTATAACATATTGAATTATTGCCAGATTTAAAAAAACTACTCAGTCAATTTTTTTGAAATTTTAGTATGTTGTTAGTACTGATGTCCTCTACTTGTCATTATATTTTTATAGCGATATGTTATTTATATCGTAAGTGAGAGGAATATGTGTGTTTTTGGCTCTAAAAGTAAATTTTATACTATACAGTTATTTACCCATTTCTCATATAAATTTTTCTCAATCTTGAAATTTTTCTCTTCAATCTTGAAGTATTAAAAGTGTTGTGCAACACCTTTTAAATAAAAAAAACAAAGCAGTCATTGGGACGGCCGACAGAAGTGATAACCTTAAACTATGAAATAACAGATTTTTTTTGGATTTTGAAATTATTTGTAGTATCAAAAATTAATATTTCATAATTTGTAAATTAAAATCATTAACATTAGTCTGGTTTTCACATCTATCGCCACTCCGAGCAACAATTACATATATACATTAGCTGTTTTTTTAATGATCCATATGGATCTGTTATCCGGATCATTAAAAAAAGCAGCTGTTATCAACCAGTTCAAGCTGTGAGAAATCTTTTTTAGAGAAGAAGCTTTATTAAAAAACTTCAGTTGAAACGCGCAATTGGTAAATCCAACAGACTTTTTTAATATCTCGAGTTTTTTTTTAGCGCAGTTTTTCTTTCGTGCAGTTGTGGAAGTAAACTTTTTCTATTGTAAAATTTTTCTAAAATTAAAATTCAAGACCTGCAAAAAGCGGTCATGTCCACTTTTTTGCGAAAATGAGTTATTGATGCCAAATGCAAGAATAAACGAATGCGCACATTTGGCTGCAAAGAGCATACTTTTTAGAGGCCTGTGTAAAAAGTTATTAAAGAAAAGATGCATTGTTTCATATAATTTGACGCGGAATTTTTTTTCCAAAAAAATTTTTTTTTTATTCTGGGAGTTTTGTTTTGTTAAATTGAATATTTTTTTATTTGTTTTTTACTAAATAAAGGCTAGTTAACAAGTCTGGACTGTATTTTGTAGTCATAAATAAATTTTAAAACCCGCTTTTTTACTCTTGGGTGCAAGAAACAGCTATGTCCAAAACTTTAAAATGTCCATAACTTTTTCAAAAAAAAAATATGGATTTATCTCAAATTAAAATGATGTAAGAATCATGCTTGATTTAAACTGTAAATTGTTAACTTTGTCCCAGAGCAAAAATTTCACGGTAATATGTTTTTTGTCTCTCCTGAAAAATTTGAAAAAGTGGAGATGACCGCTTTTTGCACCGAGGTCTTCATTATCATTATCGAAAAAACCATAACAGAAAGCTTTGGAAGTTGAGGTGCTTTTTTTTAAAAGTTTTCCAATGTGGAAGTTGGAGCTTAAAGCTTTGGCAGTTGAAAGGTTTTCCAATGTGGAAAGCGTCACGTTTTGTGGAAAGCAAATGCTGACGCCAAACCATAAGTTTTTACCCATCCAAAAATCGCTCAACGCGCCTAAAGAAGTTATCACTTCAAAAAACCTTGTGGAACATTTAAATTTATTGTTTTTGTGATGTTTCTAAGAGAAAATATCAAAAAACATGTGCAGTGCACACGCGGTAGAAGTGAAACCTTAAGAAAACTAAACTGCGAGAGAATGAGACGAATGCGGTATCAGGCGTGGAATGAGACGAATGCGGTATCAGGAGTGGAGTTATAGCGTTTATTTATTATAATATTGGTACCAAGTTCAAAAGTCATATTATATTTTTATTCAGACTCTTTGTTTTCAATTTCAATAAATGACACGAGCGGCTTATGATAACTAAAGTATAAAAGGAATGCTTTGGTTTGGGTTTGATCACAGAACTATATACATAGAACGCTCAATCTTCTATCTCTTATAAGTCATTTTTTAGCAGTTCAGTGGGGTAAAAAAATTGGGCCAAAGGGAGACAAATATATATAAAATCTGAGTAGTTGTCACTTTTCCACTGTAAATAAGTTACTCGAACTGTCATATAATTTGACGGTTTTCATAACCTAAGTTAATTGAACTGTCATCATATGACAGAACATGATACGATTTCGTTTTGAAATTAAATTCAAAATAGTTTGCAGTCAATATTAAAAGTGATTATAAAATTTATTTGTGTGAATTAAATTCTGTCGCGTCATCATGCCACGGCCTAAGAAAGGCTTATCAAAATGTATTGTCGAAAGTTGTGGAAATACTGAAGAAGATGTGGTGGCAATATTTCAGTAAGTGATTCGTTTTTGTCATTTTTTTACATTAGTTCATTTGATTTTGATATGACTGGGTTGCTAAGATTAAAAGAAATTCTTGAGTAAACATTTTTAGGAGAAATTGGGCACAAGAATGAACTGAGAAGAAAAAATATTCAGTCAATTAATTTGATTAAGTTTTGTGTTTGTCCACATCTTGGTAACAAAATCACTTGAGTGGAAGTCGGTCAAAAAGGGGGTACAAAAATCCTAACTCTCAATTAATATATAGAATTAAAACAACAAAAATTTCTAATGCGATGGAAATTTTGGATTTATCGCCGGAAAAAATTCAAATCTTAGCGCCTTAGGTAGCTATACATTTCAATTTCAGTTCAGTGAATTAAAGTCACATGAAATGTCATTGAAACGAAATATAGCCGGACAGAGAAAGCAATAATTTTTGACTTACTTTTAATGCTAGGCTTTATATGGCCATGAGCGTTCTATGTATATAGTTCTGTGGGTTTGATCAATATATCTTTGAAATACAGCGTCAATTACTGTTTTCGATCTTGTTGTCGATTCAGTGCGACTGGAGCACATTTTTAAATTTAATTTGGTGTTAAGGAACTCAATCAAAGGGAGCGCTATATCCAATGCAAAATTCACATTAAAATTTCCACTTAAAATCATAGGAATTTTATCGTAATCTTTTTAAAAATCCCCGATATTTCTGATGTGTACTTTAGCAAATTATCGTGGATAAATTCAATAATTGTATTTATTGATTGGTTGGGAGAAATGTAAATTGCCACAGCTATAACTGATTTATTATGGTCACAATTTATCGTAAAACAATTTATATATGTATATATACTAGCAGACCCTACGTCGGCAGTTACAAGTTTTTTTGTGTAAATTTTAGAATGCCAAAAAACCATAAATAACTTAAAAAGTTTTGGGAAAAAATGTTATTCTTATAGGACCTTCCGTTTCGAATTTTGAAATTCCAACTCCAGATTCGTGATAAGCAACCCTGAAAACCTCCCAAAGCCTGTTTTTTTTGCGAGAAAAATTGGAAAAAGCACATTTCCGTTATCATTACAGGACCTCCCGTTTAGCATTTGAAAAATTGAACACCGGATTGGCGATCAGCGACCTCGAAAACCCCTTAGCGTCAATTGTTTCAAGAAAAATGGGTAAAAGGACATTTGCGCTATTCTTACAGGACCTTCCGCTTCGAATTTCGAAAATCTAATACCGGATTCATGATCAGCGACCCCAAAAACCCCCTTATGCCGATTTTTCCGAGAAAAAACAGGAAAAAGGATATTTTTCCTTAAAGGACCTTTCGTTTCGAATTTTGAAAATCTAATATCGGATTCGTGATCAGCGATCCCAAACATAATGCCAATGTTCCCGGGGAATAATGGGAAAAAGGATATTTATCCTTACAGGACCTTCCGTTTCGAATTTTGAAAATCTAATACCGGATTCGTGATTAGCGACCCCAAAAACCCTATAATGGAAATTTTTCCGGGGAAAATGGGAAAAAGGATATTTTCATTATCCTTACAGGACCTTCCGTTTCGAATTTTGAAAATCTAATATCGGATTCGTGATCAGCGACCCCAAAAACCCCATAGTGCCAATTTTTCCGGGGAAAATGGGAAAAAGGATATTTTGATTATCCTTACAGGACCTTCCGTTTCGAATTTTGAAAATCTAATACCGGATTCGTGATCAGCGACCCCAAAAATCCCATAATGCCAATTTTTCCGGGGAGAAATGGGAAAAAGGATATTTTCATTATCCTTACAGGCCCTTCCGTTTCGAATTTTGAAAATCTACATAGCTAAAAACCTGCTCCTGGCAACACAGATCATTTTGCAAAAAAACGCGTAAAAATCGGTCCAGTAGTTTTTGAGTTTTGTAATCTCAGACAGATAAACATACAGACAGACAAACATCCATGTTTATATAAGATAAATATTTGGTTTATCCGAAATATAAAAAAAAAACAATTTTTATTTTATTTGATTCACTTTATTATAATCACTAAATTACAATCCAGTCGTTCTGACTCTAACTTTTAAACTAAACTAAGAATTCTTATGATAACTTATTTTACCTGTTCAACGGTCATCTGATCTATTTGTTTCAACTAATGCAACGTTTGCGTCTTTTGAATTCGCGTTTTCCAAAGTCTGGGAATATTTTAAGGAATGCTACGTTTGCGTCTTTTTCAGATAAGGTTTTGTGGGAAAATTTTATATGGGTGAATTATGGGAAAATTGGGTTAAGGGATTTTGATAAGTTACTGTCTGGCGGAAGCGGGTATGTAACCTCTCCCCCCTTTAGATCAAAATTCTCCTGAATTTTCTTCCGTTTGAAAATGCCAAAATCAGGATTTCCTATTGAAATTTTTAATTTGTGGTTTCTTTTCTTTATTTTTATAATAATTATTGTAATGCAAATTATCGCCAAGATGACTAACTAATTACATAATTGACATTCTTATGCCATTTTAATATCTTAAGATGTTTTAAATTCTCAATGTTATTAATTTTTATCTCTTCAAAATTAGGTAATTTCGTAAAATTATATTTTTCATTTTCGTAATATAGGAATCTTTCTTTAAATTGTAAGTTCTTATTGCTAAATGTTTCGTTTAATATTCTAATCGTACAATTATTGATTACTATTAAAAAATTCCCGTTTAATTTAATTTTCCTGTCGTCACAATTATTAATTAGTTCTTCGTTATTCATATTTTTGCAAATTATTGTGCTTTCGTCTATAATTTTAATTTCTGTTCTATTATTTTCATTTAGTTTACAATTTTTGTTAGAAATGCAATTTTCGCTTGCTTTAAGATCTTTCAAATATTGAATGTTGTTTGTGAATTTGTATCTAGTATTGTTAGTTTCGATTACATATTCATCATCCATTATTATTTCCATCTTGTCTTTATTTGGTATAGCTGTAATTAATTTTAAATCTACTCTTTGATAAGTACTTGGAATTTTTATTGCAATTATTATTGTGTCATTTTTATGTTTTAACATTCCTACTTTAATATTTTTTAATTTATAAAAGTCCAGGTCTGTTTCCTTTATTTCCGTTGTTGTTAACAAATTAGGATTTACTAGACCGTGTTTTGTTAATACAATATTTTCAATAATTTGATTTGTTTTTTCTTCTAAAATTTTTAGTTTGATAATTTGCTCTAGTTTTAGTTGTTGTAAAATCAATCTTCTCTTCTCATTTTCTGTTAAATCTTGGTATATTTTATTTATTTGATTTCTATCTGATTCTATTATTTCTTTTACATATTGGATATTTTGATCAAAATTAGAGTTTATTTCAATTTGTTTGTTTAAATTATTTGCTACATTAATAATATTTTCTTCTGTTATTTTCAGTTGTTCTGCTATTTGTTGTCGGTCGTTATCGTCCATGGTACCAAAAAGCCAGTTTTGAAAATGTCCACCTATATTTATTAGTCCTCTTTTTTGTCTTACTGTTTTGCCTGATTCTATCGCTGATACCTTTGCGTAAAGTGTTTCAATTTCTTTCCTAATTATTGGGTCCGAATTCGTTTTTAGTCTTTTGGCATTTTCTTCGAATAAACCAATTGTTTCTTTAATTTCACTAATGTTTATAATATGAAGGATTGTTTTCGTTTCGTCAATTATTTCTGTCTGTCCCATATTAATAACTGTGTATCCGTTCTCAGTTGTTAGTTGGTTGATTGTCAGTGTTGCTTGGGTTGGTTGCAGTACTGTCAGTGTCATGAGTGTTAGAAATGCTAATGTTATCGTCTGTAAATAGTCGAGGTCGTTTTACGTTTATTGGGTGTTCTCTACTTAATTCTTTAAGTCTATATCTAGGTTCGTTTTTGTAATAATTTCGTTTGTAATTTTTTACTGGGATTACTCTTCTATTTTCAATGTAACTTTCCCTCTCCTGATTTAATTTGTTGGTTCGCTTTTCTTTTTGTTGTTCTATTCTATTAACTAGGCTTGTAAAGTTAGTGTTCATTGCTTCTTCTGGAGTCATTTTAATTGTGGAATGATATCTATTATTATAGTTTTGAACTGCCCTATGAATTTTTTGAATTAATGTTAAGTCTAAATTTCTCAATGTGACTAATTTTTCTTGCAATGTAGAGTGGAATCTTTCGAGGTCACTGTTCCCTGTGTGAGTATTGGGTTTGGTTAAATGTAATTCTACTTCTTGTTCTCTTAAGAATTCTTTGAGATTTTCTGATTTGAATTCGTTGTCTGCTATAATTTTTTTAGGTTTCCCAAATTTCGTGAACTGTTCTTCTAAGATTTCTATTTTTTTTGTCCAATTTCGGTTGGGGAGGTGATAAACGTAAGCTTTCTTCGTTAATTTGTCAATAAGTGTTAGGAATGGTTGTTTAGTGAAGTAAAAAATGTCTGTATGCAATATTTCGTTTGGTTGTTGAGGTGTTTCACTTTTTAGAAATTTTGGTTTGATTGGTTTCCTTTCGTACTTTGTTTCTAGACAGGTTTTGCAGTTGTTTATGATTTTTGTAATTTCTCGTATTAATTTCGGATAATAAATTTTGTTTTTCAAACTATGGTACGTTTCAATTATTCCGCTGTGCATGCTTTCTTTGATATGGTACTGTGAAATTTGCTTATGGACTTCTTCTAGGGTTGGCATTTCTCTAGCTCTTAGGGTAGCTTTAATAAATTTTATTTCCCTGCGGTTACTAAATAATTCTATCAATACTTGTTGGATTTTATTAAACTCGGGGTATGATAATTCTGTGAAAATTCCTGTTATCCCTGGTTTTATGAATCTTTTCATTACGTCTATCCAATATTCCCTACTTTTAGTCATGTCTACGTAAATTATTCGCCTATTGTGTAATATTTCTATTTCCTTATCTGATTCATTTGTCAATATCAGGGACGGGAAACGAAATCAAAAATCGTAACGTTATTCATTTCGTTACGTAACGAAATTGAACTTTTATTTCGTTACGTTATTTCGTTTTGTAACGATAAAAAATTTCATTTCGTTACGTTATAACGTTATATTTCGTTACACATTGTATGGAAACTGAAAACAAAAAAAACGCACTTTAATAATAGTTTGTCACAAAGTAATTCAGTTCAGTTTCCATAAAAATAAATTCTATAAAAAATAATAAAACTTAGCGAAAAGAAAATACAAATAAAAACAAAAAAAATAGTGATTACTAAATTAAAAAATCGACATTTTGGTCAATATCAAAGATATAGAATTTAAGGCTATTTTGACGTCGTTGATTGTGAGTCGCACTTAGCTTTCGCGAAATTCACTCTACTCCTGGAGTTACTAAAAAGAAAGTATATTCGATACCAACAAAGTTGCTTGAAAGATTTCCTTTTTCGTATCTCCAGAAATCGAGGGAATCGGACCAAAACAAAATACGATTTATGTAAGTGCCACATCTATCAGTTTTCCTTCAGTCGCAACTGTTACGGTACTGGTCAGTTTTCCATCAGTTTTTTACATCCAGTTAAGCGTTTACATCTATCAGTTGCGACTGACCGTTTTTTGTGAAAATTTTCCATTCATTTTGATTGTAGAGTTCAAAAAATACCGGTGGATAATAAAGAGAGAGTGTGTGTATGCATTATTATTGCATTAAGTTCAAAAATTAATATTTGGTTCTATTCTAATGCGATACGACTGACACGACTGACACGAACGTTCACACCAATCAGTTTCCCTAAAACTGATGGAAAACTGATAGATGTGGCCCCTACATTAGAATCAAAATACGATTAAAAATACTACTCCAATATTTTTAATTGTATTTTATGCAGGTGGCAGGTCTGTGGGGTTATACTTGATGAAATTTTCTGGAAAATTTCACAAAAATATAATACTGAACAAAACAAGGAAAAATTATTAAATAACGAAAAAACGTAATATTTTTTTTCGTTTTTCGTTACGTTTTTCGTTATTGTAACGGAATTGAATTTCTATAACGTTATAACGTAATTATGAAGAAATAGCCCGAAAATCATTTCGTTATTTCGTTATTTCGTTACGTTACGATAACGTTTCCCATCCCTGGTCAATATTAATTGTGTTTTGTATTTATTTACTATTGTCTCTTTTATAGGAATATGGTCTAGTTGTTGCTCTTCTTGAGAGTGTACTGTGGCATTATCTGTTAGATTGTTAACCGAATTATTATCCCGATTATCTTCGATTTCGTTTGTATTTTCTGGAATTCTACTTAAGAAATCTGCAACTTTATTCTCTTTTCCTTTTAAGTATTCTATTTCGAAATGGTATTCTTGTAATTTTAATAACCATCGTTGCGTTCTTTGGCTAAATTCTTTTCCTGTGAATTTCTTATTTAAATATTTTATGGGCAAATGGTCTGTGATTATTTTAAATTTCTTTCCCCATAGGTACGGTCTAAAGTAAGATACGGCCCAGACAATTGCTAGGAATTCTTTGTCTGTGACAGAATAATTTTTCTCGTGATCGTTTAGTGATCTAGAAGCGTAACATGTGGGTTGCCCTTCTTGTGTGAGCACTGCTCCGATTGCATAGTTACTTGCATCGGTAAAAAGTGTGAAACTTTTTGTGAAATCTGGAAATTTCAGTATTGGGTATTTAATGATGTTTAATTTGAGAGTTTCGAATGCTTGGATGTATTCGGGGTCGTTGATATTTATCTTTGTTCCTTTTTTTAGATATTTAATTATGGGACTAGCGATTTTCGCGTAATCTTTGACAAATTTTCTGTAGTATCCAGTGACACCAAGGAAACTTTTTATTTGTTTTTCTGTCTTGGGTAATGAAAAATTTTCTATACATTTTACTTTGTTAGGGTTAGGTTTCATTCCCTCAGCTGTTAGGACATGGCCTAAGAATTCTGTATTTTTTTTCATGAATGAGCATTTATCGAACTGTACTTTCAAATTGTGCACTGCCAATCTTTTAAATATTAATTTTAGGGATTCAATGTGCTCTTTTAGATTTGTTGAAAATATCAAAATATCATCTAAGTATACTACGCATATTTTATTGATGTATTCTCTAAGGATTTCATTCATCAATCTTTGGAACGTTGCCGGGGCATTTTTTAATCCGAACGGCATTCTGATGAATTCATATAATCCATTGGGTGAAATAAATGCTGTTTTGTGAATATCGTTTGGGTGCATTTTTATTTGGTAAAATACTGTGATCTACCTAATTTATCTAAGATACTGTCTATATTTGGAAGTGGGTATTTATCGTCCACTGTTATTTCATTTAACTTTCTGTAATCTACACAAAGTCGGAATTTTTGTTAACCTGAATTATCTGGTTTTTTTGTTACTACTACTATTGGTGACGCATATCGACTATTAGATTTCCTAATTATGCCTTGTTTTTCCATTTCTTCTATTTGTTTTCGTACTTCTTGTTCGTGTTTAGGAGGAAGTCTATATAGTTTGGCATTAATTTGTTGATCTGTCGTAGTTTTTATTTCGTGTGTAATTGATTCTGTATTAATCAGTTGGTCTCCATCTTTATAGATTAGCAGCCTTATTAATAAACGTTAGTTAATTTTTATCAATGGTTTACGCAGTGGATAACTCGAAATTCTTATTAATAAAAATTTTTAAGAGTTAACTGACGTTAGTTAACTCTGTGTTAGCTAACATACCGATTTCCTCGAGTTAAGGAGTTGATAACTCTTGACGGCGCATAACTCTTGCAAAAAAGACTGGAAGAAGCAATGATCCATTAAAAAAATGCAATTTATGTTGTTATATTATATTACCTTATCACTTGAACACCACTTTTCTGATCGCTTTCCTTCAATTTTTAAATTTTCCACTTTTAATTACTTTGCAGTGAATCAGAATTAAAATAAAAACATTAATTTCACTCCTATTTTAATATTGTCTCCAAGGAAACGGATTTAAAAAACCAAAATATGACTTATTTTAATATCGTCTCCAAGGAAACGGATTTAAAAAACCAAAATTTGACTTAAATGTAAAAGATTTTCGTATTTTTTGGTACAATTCGGCACAAGGGTTGCCGTATTCCAGCTAAATTTTTAAATAAAATACGAGTTAGCTATTATATGGAGGAAAATTTTTTATTAATAAGAATAGTTATCTAATGGATAAGTTTGCTATCTCGGAGTTAGTTAGCACATGAGTTATCTCCGTATTAGGGATTTTTTATTAATAAGGCTGTAGATGTTTATTTTTTTTCAATAAATTTTGAATTTCATGTTTTTCTTCGTCGTTCAAGTGACTAAGGTCTATTTCTTTTTCTTCTGGGTTTAATTCGAAGCAATCAAAAGTTGTTTCGTTTTTAGAGGTGTAAAGGGGTATTTTTGCATTATTATTTAAAGTTAACGTTTTATTGTAAAAATCAAGTATTTTAACAATTGTTTTTAACAAGTCCATTCCCATAAGGAAGTCACAAGGTTTATTTTCTAAATCTCTTTTGTACCATTTTATTAAGGCATTTTTACCATAATTGAATTCTTTGGGTGCTGGTGTAGTTATTCTGTCTACTATTTCGGTTGTTATGTTATTAATTGTTTGTAATTTCATTGTAACCGTTTCTAATATTTTAAATTTACTACAATTTACGCTGCTCGCGTTGACAATGCTCATAGTGGAGCCTGTATCTACTAGTGCTTAGAAAGTTTCGTCGTTTATAGTAATGTCAATGAAAATCTTGTTTCCGAGGCTTAGTTGAGAAAAAAATTTTCCTCAATATTATGTACTTCTTCTTCTTCATAGTTTTGCATTGTACTGTTAGTGGATATTTGATCGATTTCCATTGGTTGGGGATTTTGTTGGGAATTTCTAATTTGGCCAGATACGTTAAATATTGGTTGTCGATTTTGACCTGAATTTGGATTTGGTCTGAGATAATTGTAATATGGTCTGTTTGTTTGTCTAAATTGTTCTGAGGGTCTGTAAGGGTATTCTGGATTAGGTGGTCTATTATTTTGTGGTTGGGTTTGATTATAATTCCTAACTTGCTCTACGTTCGGTCTAAAGTTATTGTGACCAAAATTTGTGTTTGATCTATGGAAATTTCTGTATTGATTGTTTTTATGATAGGTTAAAAATTATTTTTCTAAGTTTTGGTCATCGTATCCAATATAACTACGTAAAGTATTTTTTATTTGGTGGATATCAAATAAATTTCTAATTTCTCTAGCGAGATTACCCGCTACAATTTGTTTTATCTTGTTTATTAATGAACTATACAATGAGAGCCTATTTTCATCTGGGTTCATTTCGTACATCACGAAACTATTGATTTCTTGTGTTATTGCTTCTATTCTATAGCATAAATCATTAACTGAACTTACTCTAATTGTGTTGATTTTCCTGCAGATGTCCTTGTAGCTGCACTGTGGTCGGAAATGTTGTTTAAGAAGTTCTTTTGCATCTTCCCAATTCTGGGGTTGGTTGTTCAGCAGTAGTTCTTTGGCCCTGCCGATTACCTTGATGTTGTAGATTGTTGTCCAATGATCCTGTCGTTGGTTCACCACTGAATTCTTTGATATGCGCTACCTCCTTGAATATCCTGCTGGTTTGACTCATCTCATTTGGGTTGGCTCGAATTGTCAATGCCTCCAAGGCTCGTGTTAACCTCTCTGTTAGTGCTGCATCCATTTCGATGTCGTTATCTGGGATGTGGCTCCAAAACTTTAATGATTTGTCTCTTTTAGCAATTTTGAAAGTTGTTTCCTTTTCTTGATGTTGGTGGTTATTTCTTGGTAACTTGCACGTTTGGTTCACTTAATTTTTGCTTGTCTTGCTTGCTTTGTAGATTAATCACGATTTTGAACTTTCACTGATTTTTAGTTGAATTTCTACTGATTTTTAGTAGCTTTTGAATATTTGTTGGGTTTTTTTTCGTTAGATTTGAACATTCACTGATTTTTAGTGAAACTGTTTGTTATTATGCGATTATTTTTTCACTTTCACTGTTTTTAGTTGGATTGTTTCACCGATTGTAGTTTGTGATTTTTTTATAATTCACTGATTTTTAGTGGATTTATTTATTTTTTCACAATATGCACATCAGAGAACAAAACAACGAGAAAAAAATATTGAGCGATTTGACTCGTTCTCATATGGATCCTTCAAGTTTTAGGAGAATCCTACCGACTGCGCCAGATAAATATTTGGTTTATCCCAAATATAAAAAAAAACAATTTTTATTTTATTTGATTCACTTTATTATAATCACTAAATTACAATCCAGTCGTTCTGACTCTAACTTTTAAACTAAACTAAGAATTCTTATGATAACTTATTTTACCTGTTCAACGGTCATCTGATCTATTTGTTTCAACTAATGCAACGTTTGCGTCTTTTGAATTCGCGTTTTCCAAAGTCTGGGAATATTTTAAGGAATGCTACGTTTGCGTCTTTTTCAGATAAGGTTTTGTGGGAAAATTTTATATGGGTGAATTATGGGAAAATTGGGTTAAGGGATTTTGATAAGTTACTGTCTGGCGGAAGCGGGTATGTAACCTATATATAGATATGTATATATTGCAATGTATGACGAAACATCAGTAATTTATGCCCACTTCTCCCTTCCTCCCTTCCCCTTCCCCTTTCCCATTCCCTTCCCCCTCACCCTTGTTTACGATTAATTGACCGGCACCCATCTGTATTCTATCTCATTTTCTCGCAAGCTAAAAAATCCTATCTCTTTTTACTGTCGCTTTTTCGTTTCATCGAGTTTTAAATCACTCACAACGGCGCTAAAGAAGTTTTCACTTCAAAAAGTGGATTGCGGGTAAGTCGAATAACGGCTTGGTGGGCAAGTTGAATCATTTTTTTCTTACGTATTTTCTGTTTTTTTGACGTTTGTTTCACATTTCCTTTGTTCTTTTATCAATTTTTGTTTGTTTCTTGATGATTTTTTACATTTTTTATAAAATCGCAGCAGGAAAACAATCAAAAATTGGTCAACTAAAAAAACCAAATAAGCGATTAACTAAATTGTAAATTTCATTTTTTTTTCATATTTACATTATATAATGTACTAGGAGACCCTACATTGGCAGCTAAAAGTTTTTTGTATAAATTTTAGAATGCCAAAAAACCATAAATAACTTAAAAAGTTTTGGGAAAAATGGTTACCCTTACAGGACCTTCCGTTTTGAATTTTGAAATTCCAACTCCAGATTCGTGATAAGCAACCCTGAAAACCTCCCAAAGCCTGTTTTTGCGAGAAAAATTGGAAAACGGATATTTCCGTTATCCTTACAGGACCTCCCGTTCAGCATTTGAAAAATCAAACACCGGATTCGCGATCAGCGACCTCGAACACCCCTTAGTGTCAATTGTTTCAAAAAAGATTGGAAAAGGATATTTGCGTTATCCTTACAGGACTTTCAGTTTTGAATTTCCAAATTCCAACACCGGATTCGGGATCAGCGACCCCAAAAAAACCCCCCAATACCGATTTTTCCCAGGAAAAACTGGAAAAAGGATATTTGCGTCATCCTTACAGGAACTTCCGTTTCGAATTTTGAAAATCTAATACCGGATTCGTGATCAGCGACCCCAAAAACCCCATAGTCCCAATTTTTCCGGGGCAAAATGGGGAAAAGGATATTTTCATTATCCTTACAGGACCTTCCGTTTCGAATTTGGAAAATCTAATACCGGATTCGTGATCAGCGACCCCAAAACCCTATAATGCAAATTTTTCCGGGGAAAAATGGGAAAAAGGATATTTTGATTATCCTTTCAGGACCTTCCGTTTCGAATTTTGAAAATCTACATAGCTAAAAACCTGCTCCTGGCAACACAGATCATTTTGCAAAAACCGCGTAAAAATCGGTCCAGTAGTTTTTGAGTTTTTAATCTCAAACGGACAGACAGACAGACAGACAAACATGCATTTTTATATATATAGATACTAGCAGACCCTACGTTGGCAGCTAAAAGTTTTTTGTATAAATTTTAGAATGCCAAAAAACCATAAACAACTTAAAAAGTTTTGGGAAAAAATGTTATCCTTACAGGACCTTCAGTTTAGAATTTTGAAAATTTAACATAGCTAAAACCTGGCTCCTGACAACGCACATCATTTTGCAAAGAACCGCGTAAAAATCGGTCCAGTAGTTTTTGAGTTTAGTAATATCGTACAGACATACAGGCAGACATAAAGACAGACATACAGACCAGTGACGTTTCTTCTAAGGTGCGAGGGTGTTCACTGCACACCCTACTGAAATCCAATATGTATCGGAAATCTATTGTTAATTAATTTCTTTTTTTTGTGCCAATTCTTTCGACAATTTACCAATGGCAATGGTTGCCTAAAGCACCCGCACCCTACATTACCAACTTGTTTCTTTATCTTTCGATCTTTCGACCAACCAAGTGTTCTCCACTTTACAGCGAACCAAAGTAAAAATTGCTTGTGGCCTTCTTTCCTACTCGCCCCTTAGCGAAACACACTCGAAACGCAATACCGACTCTTTCGGTCGTTCGACCGACTCGATTGTTCTCCAATTTACAGCGCACCAAAGCAAAGTAAAAACACATATGACTAAGTAAAAGTCTATAATAAAAAACGTTTCACCACACACAAAGTTCACAAGAAGTAACCGCACACAACGATGAATTTGGGTGCTCCAGAAAAAGCCGCACGGCGAACCGATGCGATATTGCTTGCTGCTGGCCGCGATGCTGCGAAACCCGACAATAGAAAGCCGACCATCGTATGGCCGTTCGGCTGACGTGCTGATGCGTGTGGGTGTGTGTGTGCCAAGCAAAACAGCAATATTGCTTGCTCATCAGCTCAGTCGGTTTCTGATTTTACAGGTGTTCAGTTGGCTTTTGTGTATGAGAAATAATTAATTTAATATTATGGCTTGTAAATGCGGATGCGCAATCGAAAAATTGTTTGAGAAACCATTTTCTCAATTAAATATCGACGAAAAATTGGATCTTCGTCTATCACGTCCCGGACGTGATCCTGGATAAAACTAAGAGTAGACGTCTATCATTTAACAGAAATTTAATATTGAACACCCTACTGAAAGCAGCACGCCACGTCACTGATACAGACATACATACAGACATACATACATACAGACAGATAAACAGACAGACATACACAGACAGATATACAGACAGACAAACATTAATTTATATATATATATAGATTGTCCTGCCTGTGTATACTTATTTACCGATGTAAAAATAAACATGGATGATTTGTATGTAATCTAGAATCTATAATTCGTTATAGGAAAATGTGGGAGAATGAAAGATGGCTCATACAGATGAGAATCTATTATTTTTATTGGTATAAATTGATGATGAACTATATACATTTTTTTAAATAATTAACTTGAATTAACAATATTTTTGACTATTCCAGACGCTATATAATTGTACCAACTTAAAATAATTTTAACTAATGCTAACATTTAGCGTAACGCAAGGGGATAAACAATATTTTTGGTTTTCTGATTTGGTGCATAGATGTACAGAGCTTTTGGAGTTCCTACTCTGGAGCAAGCAACATATAGTTGACCATGCGAAAAACATGGTTTTTCTAAATTTAGTCCAGCAACGCGCAGTGACTGCCCTTGAGCTTTGTTGATTGTCATGGCGAAAGCAAGACGCACAGGAAACTGTAGTCGTTTAAATGTGAAGGGCAAATCAGTGGGAATCATTGGAATGCGCGGAATCAGCACATCTTCTCCTTTACATTTGCCGTTAATAATTGTTGCTTCAATTACATTCGGCATCAGTTTTTTAACGGAAAGTCTAGTTCCGTTGCACAACTTTGGCGTGTTGAGATTCCGAAGGAGCAGTATTGGTGAGCCAACTTTCAATGTCAATATGTGCGGTGGCATTCCAGCAGGCTCCAATGAATTGAGAAATTCTACTGGATAATTAACAGCTTGATCCTCTTCTGTAACTGTGTCAATGGATTTGTATTTCGTAACCGTACCAGGAATTTTTAATTGAATGTTATTATTAATTCGAGTGACGTCATCATTCTTTGGAGCTAAGATAGCTCGCTCGCATAGCCAATCGTGATTCCTGAAATTGTTGGCGATGTTCGGGAAAACCTTATTTTTAAAGATCTTCAATTGATGACTGAAGTTGACAGAAGTTCAGTGGGAACGATATCTCCTGTGTTTCAGGAATAACTGGAAGTTTGCTGTCGCCCATATCCAACAGTTGCTTGGCAAATGTTTTTGCAGAAACATCTCCAAATAAATGCACACGCATATTGGTCGACAGTGTAATTTTCTTCACATGTCGCCAGAGAGCCGAATTCTTCAGACATGCGTTCAGCTCGTCTTCTGGAGTTGATCTTGGAATGACGGGCAAAGTTTGACGGAAATCACCGGCGAGCAATATCAGAGCTCCGCCCATTTGACGTTGATCGCTTCGAAAATCTCGCAGAGTACGATCAAGTGCCTCAAGTCCTTTCTTATGGGCCATGGTACATTCATCCCAAATAATGATTTGGCATGTTTTCAATACAGTTGCCATCCCAGATGTTTTTCCAATGTTGCAAAGAGGATCTGCAGCTAGATTTAAATTCAATGGTAGCTTGAGAGCCGAATGCGCCGTGCGTCCTCCATCAAGTAGCGTTGCTGCAATCCCAGATGCTACAGCCAGAGTAATCTCATGCTTCATTCGAATTTCGGCGAGTATCAAATTGAGTAGAAATGTTTTTCCTGTGCCTCCACCATTTCCGCCTCGTACATGCTCCATAACTGTGTCGTACGCGAGTCGTTGATCGTTTGTTAAGCGCCTTTTCTGAGCCTCAACTTAAACCTGTAGCGCATCGACGTCATATTGTTTTTCTCGCAATACGTCTCTATCGACAACATCGTTTCTGTCACGTACCGGTGAAAATAGTCCAAGCTGATTGAGGATTTTGTTGTTAATCGACAAACACATATCCTCAAGTGATATCAGTGCTTCATTGAAAATGTCTTCCGAATACTGTACATCCAGACCGGGGTTGTTTCTGCGTGCTCGGAGAAGTATGTCTTCGCTCATACTCTCTTTGTGTTTTTCCCATAGATCTTTGGGACCAGAAGGCGCACAGGTTGTCAAAATTATGGAGAACAGAGTTCGTATTTGATGAGCATTACGTATTTCAGATGCTTCTGTCAATGTATTGTCCCAATGTTGATCATTTTCAAGCAAACCAAGTTTGAAACATGCTTCTCTGTATGTCTGACACACTTGACCATCAATGGTTCTGATTGCTTGAAACGATGTTGGTCCTTTGACCACGTGAAGCAGCATTCGCAAATAGTAGCATTCAGCATTATTTGGATGAACAGTATATACTCGTCCCAATGTGGCAGTAGAAAATATGCCAGCTATCGAAGAATGCCTGGCGCCTCGTTTTCTTCTGCAAAATATCTTCGTCGATTGATTCCAAGTGTAATAGTTGGGAACTTCGTGATATAGCAACGTTTTTGCGAATTCGTCAGTTGCACACAATTGGAAAAAAGCGGTCAATGTTGTGTCTGGTGGATCTGCAGCTCTCTGGGGTGCATTCTCTTCCGTGAAGTAGACTCGTTGACTGTTTTCCAAGTGAACACTGAGATGGATGACAGCAGGAAAGCGTTCATGAATGTCGAAACCTAGGATTCTCCATACAGCTTCATTACTGCTAATATAACGTCCCATTTGAAATTGTTCGACTTCATTGACGGGTGCGTTGGGATTCGCAAGTCCGAAAACTGCCATATCGCTGCCTTTATTAACATATTTACATATGTATTTGATAGATTTAACCGAATTGCAGGCCTCCACGTTAATATGCGCATTGAATGATTTGGAAAGAATAGGAGAGTATGGCACAATCCATTGATTATCACCCATCATCTGGTTTTCGTCGTCTGTACAGCGGATAATCATCGCCACCAGTTTGCGTTTCTTGGAGCATCTGACGTGGATAATTTTTGGTGCATTTTCTATCTTTCATGCATGGCGAATGAGGGTTGTGTGGTCCACATGGTCCGTGAATCATATGTTTTTTCACGATTTTAAATAATTCTGGATCTTCTTCCGGATCGGGCAGCTCAGCAGTAATGATATCGTCAATTTGAGTAGGAAGAATTTTTTCAACCAACCAAATTAAGATATGGGCATGTGGTAAACCTCTTTTCTGCCATTCAATCGAATACATCCAGCAGCGAGTTTCTCCGTATATATGGCTGTTAGTGATGAGATCGATAAAATGTATCAATTTTTGTTTGAAAACTCTCGCTGTGAGGTCATGCCGATGGGATGGTTGCTGGCCAGGCAGAAGTAAATCTTTGATTTCGGTCCAAGATGGATTGCATGTGAACGTGATGAAAAGATCTGGACGTCCATACTTGCGAACATATGTCAGAGCATCCTGAACATATTCGTGCATGTGTCTTGGACTTCCAGTATACGAAGCCGGAAGTATAACCTTTTGTCCAATGTCAGTAACTGTTCCATCATTCGCAATTGCATCTCGCAAATGAATATACTGTTCGACTCGAAGTTTCGATTGATTGTAACGAATGTAATTCAGTCGTTCGCTTTCGACTTTAGCGTACATATCAACGATGAATTGTTGGAAAAGTAGACGACACTTCAGGATGTGGTTAGATTGTTGTGCTCGAATCATGATACGATATGCATAAAAATCCATACAACTGATTTTTTTCGTTGTCGTAGTACCTGTGGCGGGATCAGTTTGATACAATTCGAGATGATATCCATCTTCTCCACGCAGAAACAGTATGGGATATTGAAGTGCATCGTACGATCGGTGTGTTTCAGCAACACGTTGCTTGGTTTGATCTCGTCTGCTTATAACAATATCTCGCCGGTTAATCTCTGTTCCGACAATTGCAGCTGCTACTTCAGGGACCGTTGGAGCATTGAAGCGTCTTTCATGCTCATTCAACGGCGTTTTATCTGCCCTGATAATGACTTTAAAGTCATCTGCTCTTACATTTTCTAATGCGGATTTGAAATCTCGGACCAAACAGTTGTGCTCGTGGAATAATGCTCGCAATTCAGCAATAATTTTCCGATCTGTTGTTACACTAAATGCACATCGTCGATCAATCCCTTCCTCGACATTGTCCATGAAATATATTTGCAAAAACTGTGCATCTTCTTCGGGCGCAGGAAGAAGT
This sequence comes from Chrysopilus asiliformis, assembly GCA_964034945.1. Classification (NCBI taxonomy): domain Eukaryota; kingdom Metazoa; phylum Arthropoda; class Insecta; order Diptera; family Rhagionidae; genus Chrysopilus; species Chrysopilus asiliformis. The sequence goes on from OZ035962.1 coordinate 58,432,122, forward strand.
GAACCAATCTGATGATACACTTGTCCTTGGACTTTGAATGTAGGCATGAAATTACCATATTTCACAATATTCGTCGCTCCAAACGATGTCACTTGAAAGCATGAGTTGTATTTCCGAATATGCTGTAGAAAGTGTTTGGACTCCCGATTACCTCCATCCACATAAGTTAAAAGTGTGTCTGGTGGCTCAGCCAGTGGTGGCAAATTGACTTTGCCATTGGAGCAACACATGCCAGGCGTTTCTCTTTGAAATTTCTTAGCGCCACAATGAGAGCACAAATTAGTCATTTTACCAATGACAACATGGCGATTACTACTGTAATCGTAGTCTTTATGGTAATTGAACGCCGCTTTCTTTAGATCGATTCTCGTTCTTGATTGACTGCGCCGTGAGCGTTCAGTTTCCCGGCGCGCGTCCCGCTCTTCAGATGTTTCAGCAGCTCTTGAAGTAGAGGCTCTGATCCGCTCAGTTTCTTGGCGTGTGTCTCGCTCTTCAGATGTTTCAGCAGATCTATTGGCTGACGATTGCCGCGTATGTCTGGTTGATCTTCCAATGTTTGATTTTTTGAATGGCATTTCAAATAATTTCCGGTACTTAATTTCCAGTGCTTAATGTTCGTTGACGATGCCTTAATTGTCATGAAAAACCAAAATCTTTATTATTTACTTTTTCCTTTGATTTTCTGATTTCCTTGATGTTCCAATTTCTGCTTTTACTCTTATTCACTTCCTCACTATAACCTTTTTTTATTTGTCTGCTTTTCTCCGTACTCAATGTTACTTTTCTCACTTCTACAATTTTTACAGGTAATTTCTTTCACCTTCAAAAATCACTTTCAAAATTTTCTACTTTTTGTTGTAACCTAGTCGACTGACTTTTAACAACTGATTTATTACTCCTTGGTTCTCTAGTATTTATATCCTCCTAACGCCTTTGTTATTTCACAATCGGTATATTAGTAACCTATGTTGTTTGTGGCTCCGCCCATTTCTGCCGAAAAGTTGAAAAAGTAATCTGGAAAAACCAAGCAAGCTGCAATCGACTTTCGATTTAATCGTCATTAATAATCGATTCATCGATCAACACATGTTTGATAATACCCCAGATGGAAATTAAGCTTATAAAAAGTCCTAAGCGTATGGATGGTATTCGACAAAAACAACGTATGGACAACAAAAATTCCAAAAATTGTACCTAGTTTTTATTAAAAGAAAGTATTTTTTCTATATTATAATAAAATGGATGTTGGTATGTATGTAGGTATATCAGATTAATAAACTCAAAAACTACTCGACCGATTTTTATGCGGTTTTTGATGATCCGCGCACTGCCAGGTGCAGATTTTTAGCTATGTTAGATTTTAAAAATTCGATACGGAAGTACAAGATTAACGCAAATATCCTTTTTCCAAGTTTTTCCGGAAAAATTGACATGAGGTTTTCGGGGTCGCTGATTACGAATCTGGCGTTGGAATTTCAAAATCCGAAACGGAAGGTCCTGTAAGGCAGTGTTGTTCCTCTACGCGTAGACTTTAATTGTCTACACTTTAGTGTAGACCAGGCCTGGCCAACCCAAATCGTTCCACGGGCCAATCTGATGATTCATTTTTTTTTGGCGGGCCGCACATGAAAAAATAAAATAACCGCCATTTGTTAGTAAAATTTTCAAATAATATTCAAATAATAACAGTGTAAAAAAAAATTTAGAACAAAATGCAAAAAGTTGAGCATAACCCCACGACTCCATTGGGCTTTTAAAAATCATGATTTTTTCCCCCACTCCATATTTTGGCGAATAAAGAAATCAGCGTGTGGGCATCTTCAGTCATGATTTTTCATATTTATCGTGTCTCCATAGCGTACTTAGAAATGTCAACCAGGAGGTAATCGCCAACTAGAAATCAGCTAATTTGACTGAACAAATGTAAAAAAAAAATCCTACTTTTCAGTAGCCGAAAAAATCATGACAATCTGGCAATTATTGAAACCCCGTATGGTGATTTAAGTGAACGGCGAACAGTTATATCAAAATTCCACTTTGAAGTCAAACTGTCCAAGAAGATGTTTTAAAATTTATTCCAATCGGATTTTGAGATATGGGAGTTTTATGTAGAATCATATCCTAAATAACTTTTGTTCTTGTACTTTTTTGATAAGATGCACCGTTTTTGAGATATTCACAAAAACCGTTTTCGTTCGTATGGGGGGTATCCCCCCTAATGGTCCATTTTTGTCCATTAACGAACTTGGCCTCGCATTTTACGAAAAACGGATCTGCGTAAAATTTCAAGTCTCTAGCTCAATCCATGCGCCCGCAATCCGCGCCACAGACAGACAGACAGACGGACAGACGGACGGACATGCAAAATTCAATTTTTTTTATCATTCTAAACACATTGGCGTAATTCATTTTTGTATGTAATGACGGGATCTTGGCGTTACAAACGATAAGGCAAAGTTAATATATTAAATTGTAAAATTGCATATTTAGTATTTTGTATTTTATTAGTTACATCAGCGATTCTCAACCTGTGGGGCGCCCCCCCTAGGGGGGCGCGAGTACATTTAAGCGGGGGCGCGAGCATATCCAAGACAAAATATTTAAAAAAGCTTATTAATTGACTGAAAGGAAAGTACATACCCACATACAAAACAAAATATATTTCGACATAATATTTAATAATTAACTTACGCTTGGAGCACAATGAACGCGAAACCAGCGAGAAACCAACGCAACTACAACGCTCTGAACTGTCACGTAGTGCAAAATTCTAGCGGCAGAGCACAATGGCAGCTCGTGAAGTAATACAAGTGACATAATATAAAGTGGTATAAACTTGGAAAAATTACAAAAATGGATAATTTTGAAGCGATAATTTGCTTTGTTGGTATTTAACTTTGTTATTTGCACTAAGGCTATCAATTTTTCCTCGAACGACATTTTTCCAACCTCACTTTATGAACTGTCAACGCAGAATTCTGCGGCAAAGTTAGAAGTTTGCAAACTTTTGCGTTGCGGTTACGTTGTAGCTGCGTTCTATACGTCCACTGTGCTCACTTCAAACAATTTGTGGGAACCAAACTTTTAAGTGACAGTTTCTGCGCCAGTTTCGCGTCGGTTTCGCGTTCATTGTGATTTCCGGGTTAAAACAACTTCTCGCGAAACCGCAAAAATGACGCAAGAGCAATAAAAAGGTACCGGATTCTTGTTTTGTCAACGCTGAGGATCGGTGTTGTCAAATGTCAATAAAATTACTGCTTTCTTGGTAATTTGTGTTTAAAATTAGGGTAGTAGTGTAGGTTTAGCGCCAAAATACTCAAATTACGTTATTATTGTATTCATTTTATTGTATGCAGGGGGGCGCGATGACAATTTTGATTGAAAATTGGGCCGCGAATACTGAAAGGTTGAGAAACGCTGAGTTACATAATTTTTTTTTTTTTGAAAATTTCAAATCATTTGGCGGGCCGCATTTTCAAACGTCTCGGGCCGCATGTGGCCCGCGGGCCGCGGGTTGGCCAACGCTGGTGTAGACAATAGCGTAGACAATCGATTTGGGGTAGACAATGTAGACTTTCTCATATCTGTCAAAACAAAGTCATTAGTAAGTCATATATTGTCAAAGCCGAAATCGACTGACCTTTGATAGGTCTATATATTATTTGATTTGAACATATATTATTTGATTTGAATTACTTCCGTATAGATTTCCGTCTATCTGTAAATACGACAACTCTCAACAGAATTAAGCTAAAGACTAGAAACAAACGTGTTTTTCGCACAAATTAAACAGATATTCTTAAATGATATTCTTAAACCCATACAAATGAATCAGTTTTTTAAACAAACGGTACGTTATATTTAAAAATGTGTAAAGCAAAAAGATTTTAGAATTCAATGTGATTTCAATTGCAAAAATTAAAAAAAAAACCGCTTAGATTGCATGAAAAGAATTAGAATTTCCACTAAAGTTCTCCTTACAGCATTTGGCGATTGCTTCCTGGAAATTGTGCTTTATTATGTTAAAATTAATTGAAGAAAATCAGATTTTAAAACTAAATCAGATATCCTTTATTTTATTGATTGTCTACATTGTCTACGCGTAGAGAATAGACCATTGTCTACAGTAATAGTCTACGCGTAGACAATGGTGTAGTCTACCTCACGTAGACTACGCGGCACAACACTGCTGTAAGGATAACACAAATATCCTTTTTATAATTTTTTGTCGGGAAAACGGGGCACTATGCGGCCAATAGGTCTTGTGAGCGGACATAATTTAAAAAATGTGACTTTTAAATTTGTCAAAACGATAGATTGTAGGTGCTGTAGAACCGTTTGAAGTTATTCGATATTTTATCAAATATTGGTACTTCAAATGTCCAAAAACAAAACTCGAAATAGATTTATTGATTTTCAATATTTTTTATGAACTTTAAAAAGTTACCATTTCCTTATATTTCCACCTAAACTTTTTTTTAAAACTCGAAAAAGATTTATTGATTTTCAATATTTTTTATGAACTTAAAAAGTTACCATTTCCTTATATTTCCACCTAAACTTACAAACTATTAGAATTAGCTTTAAAATGGGGAAAAAAGAAACCAGATATGTTGATTTTGGGCTTAGTTGTGATGTATTTTGTAAAGTACATAATTTTTCATAAAAAAAATTGTATAAATGTTGAAAATCAACAATGGCCGCTAAGCGACGTTAAGCTGAAACCTTTTTTACCTGATAGAAGACACATTTTGACACCTAAAAAACCATATGGGATGTTGCGGAAATGTACGCGGAAAATACAGTAAACAATATTAAAATCATGGTTGGAGCTATTTTTTTACCAGACAAAACTGATTTTGACTGAATTATAAATTATAGTTTTATTTATTTTAAATATATTTGAGGACTAAAAATTGTTTTTTATTTTGGTAAAAACTTATTAAGAGAAACCAATAAAAAAAATTTAATTGGTATTTTTAGATAAGGGAAATTATAAACCCAGATTAATAACATTATTTTATTGCTCCGACTTAAAAATTTACCTGCAACATATGGCGATTATAAAATAGTTAATCAAGGATATTTTTGGGTAAATCCTATTGGTAATTAACACAATAAATTAAGTCCTAGGAATTATGGGTGCAATTAAGCCCCAATTAGTGATCAGTAATAAGTAATTAATTAGGGATCATTACTGACTGGGGGTGACTCACGTAATCACTTATCTTCAGGTAGAAACTTTAACATTTTTTGGTCTAGGACTATTCAGTTCATTTCTAATCTTTTTACCGGCACCTAGTGCCGTCTATTATTTGCTAATTCAGTTGTTTTTCTGCTTGGGTATCCCTTACTGGGTTCTAGGAACCCTCTGGAGTACTTTTTGGCCATATGAATATTTTGAAAATTTTTAAGTTTTGGTTTTTGTTATTTTTTTCCTTATAATTTACTTTATTTTGTTCCAATGTTGTGCATGATCTTTACGCTCTATTTCGATAGCGAAAAAGCTGCTCCTGAGAACGCGGATCATTTTGGAAAAAACCGCATAAAAATCGGTCCAGTAGTTTTTGAGTCTATTAATCTCATACATACATCTATACCAACATCCATTTTCTTACACATGGATTTAGAATGCCAAAAAAACCAACTTAAAAAAACTTGAAAATCAACGTAATCCTTACAGGACCTTTCGTTAGTGTTATTGAAACTGAAACGCCGGATTCGCAATCAGAGACCCTGAAAACCCCTTAATACCAATTTTTTCGGGAAAAACGGGAAAAAGGACATTTGCGTTATCCTTACAGGACCTCCCGTTTCGAATTTTTCAAAATCTAATACCGAATTCGTGATCAGCGATCCCAAAAACCCCATAATGCCGATTTTCCCCGGTAAAAATGGAAAAAAGGATATTTTCGTTATCTTTACAGGACCTTCCGTTTCGAATTTTGAAAATCAAATATCGGATTCGTGATCAGCGACCCCAAAAACCCCATAATGCAAATTTTTCCGGGAGAAATGGGAAAAAGGATATTTTCATTATCCTTACAGGACCTTCCGTTTCGAATTTTGAAAATCTAATACCGAATTCGTGATCAGCGATCCCAAAAACCCCATAATGCCGATTTTCCCCGGTAAAAATGGAAAAAAGGATATTTTCGTTATCCTTACAGGACCTTCCGTTTCGAATTTTGAAAATCAAATATCGGATTCGTGATCAGCGCCCCAAAAATCCCCTTATACCGATTTTTCCGGGGAAAAACGGGAAAAAGGATATTTATCCTTACAGAACTTTTCGTTTCGAATTTTGAAAATCTAATATCGAATTCGTGTTCAGCGATCCCAAACATAATGCCAATTTTCCCGGGGAATAATGGGAAAAAGGATATTTGCGTTATCCTTTCGGGAACTTCCGCGTCAGTTTTGCAAATCTAATATCGGATTCGTGATCAGTGACCCCAAAAACCCCATAATGCCAATTTTTCCGGCAAAAAATGGGAAAAAGGAGATTTTCATTATCCCTACAGGACCTTCCGTTTCGAATTTTCAAAATATAATACCGGATTCGTGATCAGCGCTCCAAAAACCCCCTTATACCGATTTTTCCGAGGAAAAACGGGAAATAGGATATTTATCCTTACAGGACTTTTCGTTCCGAATTTTGAAAATCTAATATCAGATTCATGATCAGCGCCCCAAAAACCCCCTTATACCGATTTTTCCGAGGAAAAACGGGAAAAAGGATATTTATCCTTACAGGACTTTTCATTTCGAATTTTGAAAATCTAATATTGGATTCGTGATCAGCGATCCCAAACATAATGCCAATTTTTCCGGGGAATAACGGGAAAAAGGATATTTATCCTTACAGGACTTTTCGTTTCGAATTTTGAAAATCTAATATCGGATTCGTGATCAGCGATCCCAAACATAATGCCAATTTTTCCGGGGAATAATGGGAAAAAGGATATTTGCGTTATCCTTTCAGGAACTTCCGCATCAGTTTTGCAAATCTAATACCGGATTCGTGATCAGCGACCCCAAAAACCCTATAATGCCAATTTTTCCGGGGAAAAATGGGAAAAAGGATTTGTGAGTTATCCTTACAGGACCCTCCGTTTCGAATTTTGAAAATCTAATATCGGATTCGTGATCAGCGATCCCAAACATAATGCCAATTTTTCCGGGGAAAAATGGGAAAAAGGATATTTTCATTATCCTTACAGGACCTTCCGTTTCGAATTTTGAAAATCTAATACCGGATTCGTGATCAGCGACCCCAAAAACCCTGTAATGCAAATTTTTCCGGGGAAAAATGGGAAAAAGGATATTTTCATTATCGTTACAGGACCTTCCGTTTCGAATTTTGAAAATCTAATACCGGATTCGTGATCAGCGACCCCAAAAACCCTATAACGCAAATTTTTCCCGGGAAAAATGGGAAAAAGGAGATTTTCATTATCCTTACAGGACGTTCCGTTTCGAATTTAGATAATCTAAATGAAACATTTATTTATTGATTCAACAGGTACATTAAACCATCTGAATATATACAGATGAAACAAACAACTAATTATACAATTTCTTTTTAATAAAAAATTTACTTAAATTGAAGTCAACTATGTTTTGATTTATATTGTAAGCTTTACACATGGCAGCCATTGGTTCATATTGACCATAGTTCGTTCTATGAAAAGGTTCATAAATAAATCGAGAATTCCGATTGGCACGACAACGAGCATTAATATTGATTGATTCAAGCAGTTGGGGAGATTGAACATTACCAGACAAGATACCCTGAATGAATAACACTCGATGAGTCTCTCTACGTTGAGTAAGAGTAGGCAAATTTATTAGTCTGAGCCTATCTTGATATGGTGGCAGTATCAACCTGTCGTCCCAAGAAAGGTTACGTAGAGCGAAACGTAGAAAACGCTTCTGAACCATTTTTATATATATAGATTAAAATGTTTTTATACTTTATTTCATTCTTTTTTTCTTAAGAAATAACATTTTTTCATTCTTAAGTATGAAAACTTACAATTATTCAACTTACCCGCACCACTTGCAAATCGGCGGGCATGTTGAATCACCCTTTAAATTGAGCTGGAGGGCAGTTAATAAAACAATTGAAAAAATTTTCTTCTATGAAATGTAGTCAAGGAATCCCTCTATCGAATGGCTTATGTGACTTTATGTGTGCGCTACAACCTAAATTCTAAAAAGCAGGTGTCGGTCTCGTAGAGACGGCCAGAAGACGTGGATCCGCCTACAACGATCGCCAATAGATATTTAAGTAAGAAATTTTAGTGAAAAGGAAATTAAGGAAACAAATTTTTATTTAAAACATAACAAAAGCTATAATTGCCAATCTGGCAATTATTGAAAATCCGTATGGTGATTTAAGTGAACGGCGAACAGTTGTATCAAAATTCCAATTTGAAGTCAAACTTTCTAATTAGATTTTTTTTTAATTTATTCCAATTGGATTTTGATGTATGGGAGTTTAATGTAGAATCATATCCTAAATAACTTAAGATGCACCGTTTTTGAGATATTCGGTTTCACCATACGGGTATAATAATTTTATTTATAATTGGTTTATGATAAGAGAAATATGAAATAAATATCATACATTCAGTGTTCAAAACGCTCCCATTTCTAGTATTTTGTTCAAATTAGTTGTAATGACGAAGGTTTTACATAAGTTTACTACTATTTCATCGATTCTCCTACTATTTTTCGGCCGATTTACTACGATTTCGAAAATCAAAAGTCACAACCCTGAACAGAACTTTAATGCTGGGAGCGAAATATCGCTCTCTTAAGCTCGGTTTAGACGAGACAAGTAACTTGCGGCAAGTAGACGTAAATACACGCGATTTGACCTAGTGTGCGACGCTCGCATATGTGTGAGAATACTTGCCGCTCTCTCGAAAATAATAGAAAGCCATTCTATTTTTGTGGCAAGTAAAAACCAATACAAGAACATGGAACCGTGTACACAAGAGGTGGTTTTATGTGTGTGAGTTTCGGTTCATTTTATATTTGCTGCTTTGCCAGAAAACGTCGTAACATTTTAAGGAAAAAACGACACGGGTATAACAAACTCGTCGGCAACAAACAGTTTTAGGTCGAAATTCGCAAGTTTTTCCACAAAAAAGAGTCGTGATATTTTTTTTCAGAAAATTTTAGGTTATGTTTTCCTTCGGCTGTCATTCTACTTGAAATGATTTACTTGAAACGTGTAAACTAAGCAAACTACTTGCCTCTCTTTACTTGCCGCGAGTTACTTGCTGTGTATAAACCCTGCTTTACTAACGAAATACATACTTGTGCATCATATCCAACAGCCATCGCTCGATGCTTTCATTCATTTTTATGCGAGACCCACAAACCGCTTTGAACAAGAAGCGAAAACTTAAATAGAAATCATTTTCGTTCCCAAAAACAAGAGTCGGAAACCACAGCAAACGCTTTTGCCGTTAAGAGCGAAAAGAACGAAATAACATGACATTCAGATTCAATACATCAGATTCAATACATCAGATTCAATGCACACAAAGGAGGAGCATAAAAAGAGTATAAATGTGAAATCTGTACTACAAGCAGCAAACACAGCATAGCAGCGGCAGTAAAAATTTTGATTTTGATCTTTAAAAAAATAATTGATCATAGTTTAACATAACAAAATACCCTAAACAATGCTTTAATGTAGGCCTCATCTTATAACACAATTTCTGTTCGGATGTCACCACAAACTATCGAGTATCATGGATTGCAAATTTGTTATCATGGCAGCAAGCCGATTTTCTAATTTGTACCCGCATAACCAAAATCCAAGACGTATCCACGTCAAAAGTAATTCAACTGGCGCGGTCCTACTCTATGTTTTGAATTTAGTTTACTTGTTAAGTTTGTGTTTTTTTGACGTGGATACGTATTGGATTTTGGTTATGGGGGTACAAATTAGAAAATCGGCTTGCTGCCATGATAACAAATTTGCAATCGATGAAACTCGATAGTTTATTGTGACATCCGAACAGAAGCTGCGTTATAAGATCCGGCCTACATTAAAGCATTGTTTAGGGTATTTTGTTATGTTAAACTATGTTCAATTATTTTTTTAAAGATCAAAATCAAAATTTTTACTGCCGCTGCTATGCTGTGTTTGCTGCTTGTAGTACAGATTTCACATTTATACTCTTTTTATGCTCTTCCTTTGTGTGTATTGATTGAATCTGATGTATTGAATGTCATGTTATTTCGTTCTTTTCGCTCTTAAAAGTTTCGTTCTTAAAGGCAAAAGCGTTTGCTGTGGTTTCCGACTCTCGTTCTTGGGAACGAAAATGATTTCTATTTAAGTTTTCGCTTCTTGTTCAAAGCGGTTTGTGGGTTTCGCCACTGAACAATTACTATTATAGAATGGAAAGCTCTAACAAATAGAGTTATCCTTACAGGACCTTCAGTTTCGAATTTTGAAAATCTAATATCGGATTCGTGATCAAAAAGGAGATTTTCATTATCCCTACAGGACCTTCTGTTTCGAATTTTCAAAATATAATACCGGATTCGTGATCAGCGCTCCAAAAACCCCCTTATACCGATTTTTCCGAGGAAAAACGGGAAAAAGGATATTTATCCTTACAGGACTTTTCGTTCCGAATTTTGAAAATCTAATATCAGATTCGTGATCAGCGCCCCAAAAACCCCCTTATACCGATTTTTCCGAGGAAAAACCGGAAAAAGGATATTTATCCTTACAGGACTTTTCGCTCCGAATTTTGAAAATCTAATATCAGATTCGTGATCAGCGCCCCAAAAACCCCCTTATACCGATTTTTCCGAGGAAAAACGGGAAAAAGGATATTTATCCTTACAGGACTTTTCGTTTCGAATTTTGAAAATCTAATATCGGATTCGTGATCAGCGATCCCAAACATAATGCCAATTTTTCCGGGGAATAACGGGAAAAAGGATATTTATCCTTACAGGACTTTTCGTTTCGAATTTTGAAAATCTAATATCGGATTCGTGATCAGCGATCCCAAACATAATGCCAATTTTTCCGGGGAATAATGGGAAAAGGGATATTTGCGTTATCCTTTCAGGAACTTCCGCGTCAGTTTTGCAAATCTAATACCGGATTCGTGATCAGTAGGGCTGCCAAAAATATGCATTTGCATATTTCTTCTCGTTATGATTTCGGCTCCGGGAGTTTTTTATTCATCCGAATCAATAAGTTTAGAAGCAAATGAAGGTCACTTGTTGTTGCATATTTCGCATATTTGACACGTTAGTGCATATTTGCATATAAATGCATATAAATGCATATAAATGCATATAATGCATATTTAGTTGCATATTTCAAAACTTTCATGAAAACCATTTTTTTTGTACAATTCAAATTTTAATTCGACTGTGTCAGCTAGAATAAATATTAAAAATAAATAAATATGTGTTTTTACTTTCTTCTACGAAGTATAATACAGTATTGTATTCATGAAAAATCGACCTCTTAATTTTGCCTAAAAACATTTTTCGGTCATTCCTTAGTCGATTGATGTCATATTTAAAAAATATCTTTCTGTTTGTCAGTCTGTGTACAAGATTTCTCAAAAACTAATATAGCTAGAGACATGAAACTTTATAGGCATGGGACGATTCTATCAAATTTTGGTGGAAATCCGTTAACCGGAACCAGTGTTGGGCATCAATCAATTAAATTTTCAATTCACCAATCAATTGATTGAAAATTTAATTGCAATTAATCTATGTTAATTGCAGAATACGATTAATTCAATTGCAATTAAATTAATTGCAATTAAAATTTCAATCAATTAAATTTTTTGCAATTAAATTTTTGATTAAAAATTGAAAAACAAGGGCCTGTAAAAAAATTGTATATTAAATGCAAAATTTCAAAAAAAAATTTAAAAAAAACTAACAATTTTCAATTTAGATTTAAACTTTTTGTTATTATTTGTTTTAAACGCTGATTGATGAAATGCAATTCCTTTTGTTCGGCATTTCATACACAAAGCCACAATGGTGCCAGCAGTAGATTCGTCGGGTAAATACTTTTATCGGATAGATACTTCCCGAATTTTAAAATCACGTTTCTTCTGCTATTTGACGCAAAATATTTAATAGGAACGAAATATGGTGCACGAGCCTTATAAATTATTAATCCTTTTTAATTTTGCTTTTTCAGAACCCTTAATTAACAGGTGTTAAAAATTCGGGATTTTGATTTTTTAAAGTTCATAAAATTTAATTGTTAATTGTACTAGTAATGATTGATCAAACAATTAACAATTAATTAATTGTCAATTGCAGAAATTTACAATTACAATTGATTAATCGTTAATTGTTAGTTGCTCTGACAATTACATTTTGCCCAACACTGACTGGAAGTAACCCAAATGGCGACTTTTTACAAATCGCGAATTGGTTTTTGTCAATTTACTCCTAAACTACACATTTTTTTTAGTAGTGTTAGTGTGACAAAACTTGGAGAAAATAAAATTTCCTACACTTTTGTCTTTTGCTAGAACTCGATATCTCAAACCATTAGCGAGATACACCGTTATTTCAAAAAAATTAGTTTTTTGCCATTATCTAAAAACACATATACAGTAAGTTTTTTGCTAAAAAATATATTAAAAAATATATTTTTGCAAATTACTTGCAAACTAACAGGTTTTCGAAAAAAAAAAATTTGAAAAACGAATTAAAGGCAATAAAATTTTCCACATTTTTACCTCTTACCGAAATCGATAACTTTTACCGTTCTCAAGTTATCTCAAATTTTGTCTTTGGTTGACAAAACGATAGCCCTATAGCGAAAATTGCTCAGGGTCGTAGATTTTGTGGAAGAAAGTTTTGTGTTGGCCACAAGTGATATTTTTCTACAAGTTTTAACCCCGATTATACCATATACAATATGAAGTATTGAACATATTTTCGAAATATCTTAAAATTTAACAGTTGCAATTTAGAAACAAGTTTTCCTGTCAATTTTTTTTCTGTCAGTGCAAATGTCAATCTTTTTTACAGACTATTATTTTTTCAATTTTTTTATTTTCCACAAAAGTCGAATTAATCACATTGTAACAAGTTCGTTCACTATTTTGGGTGCAATATACTATATACCGGATTTTGAATGTTTTTAAAGTGCATATTTAAGTGTATATTTGGCCGTTTTTAGTGCATATTATATGCGCATATTTCGCCTTTTTTAGTGCATATTTTTGGCAGCCCTAGTGATCAGCGACCCCAAAAACCCTATAATGCCAATTTTTCCGGGGAAAAATGGGAAAAAGGATATTTTCATTATCCTTACAGGACCTTCCGTTTCGAATTTTGAAAATCTAATACCGGATTCGTGATCAGCGACCCCAAAAACCCTGTAATGCAAATTTTTCCGGTGTTGTGAGTCCAAGCCTCACATAAATCACCGAAGGGAGTCAGATTACATTTCGGTAGTCGAACGAACTCAAGTGCCACATGCACTTGAAGAAAAGTATTTCGACACATTGAGCACTTCACGTGCCACTTAAATATTAAGCGAGTCATGGCCATATTTCATGGTCAAGTGCAAGCGATCGATGGGTCAAACATCTGCATTTAAGCATATGGCATCGATTATCGAAGTTTGCACTAGTCAGCAGAGTATTGGACGAGCATGGGAAAACTCAAGTGGTTTTCCGGATGCGCGTGTAGATTCTGCTGACCGATGACAGAAAAAAAGCGCTCGCTAACCAATAATTCTACGTGCATCTAATGATGGGAAAACTCAAGTGGAGTTTTCGGATGCGCGTAACTTGGGTGATCGAAGATCAACCAAGTGAACAGTTGATTTTCTGACTTCAACCGAGACGGTTGAGCCGATTTATTAAGTAGTATCAAATTATAATAAGTTAAAAATAAGTGAATGTAAAATATAAGATGTTAAAATAGTGATGTTAAATATAAAGCATAAAAAAAATGAAGTTTTTGAGTTTGAATCAATTAACGTTATCCGTTGGATAACAAATTTGGTGACAGCGGTGGGATCCGCGTGCAGCAAGGCCGCCAAATCCCATAAAAAAAAACATTAACTAAAACTATAAAAATTTGCATGTTGAACAGTGAAATGTGAAGTGTTGAAGGAAATATGTTAAATTTCAAAAAAAAAAAAAATATTGAATAACTTCACAAATAAATGATAAAAAAAAATATATAAAAAAAACCTAAATAACAAAATGCATTAAACTTACTGACAAAAAAAAAACACTTAGCAAATGAACAAATCAATAGTAATAATTTACAAGAGGTGAAGTAATGTGCAGTGAAGTAATAACAATTTAACAAAAAAAAAATAATAATAAAAAAATATGACAATATAAGAATTTACTTTTAAAATGAACAATAATTAAAAAAAAAAAAAAAGAGAATACAATGTGTGACTTGTAGTGAAATAAACACAAAATTTAAAACAAAAAAAAAATAATACCAGGGAGTGATGTGCATACCCAAATTTGAGGAAGACACCGTTAGTGAAGGCACCAGCAACGGAGTGGATGTCCAATTAGTGCTAATGATAATTCGAGACCTGCTCAACGACTCAGAAAGGGAAGCCCTAATAAACAAAATCATCGAGGGAAGTACATAATTGTCTTACACGATTCGATTTTCAACCCTTTCCATGGAAAATAACCAACGTGAAGACGACTGGGAGGAAGCAGTGCCAGATTGTCCACTTCTTGATAAACTACTGGAGAGCTTAGAATACTTGTTGAAACCAGCAGATAAACAGGACCGGAGAACAATCGCAGTGAAGGCAACCTTTAATTATGTTTTAAAGGAAATTCAAGCATTGAACGACAACTAGACGCAGGGAAGCGTGAACAACACCAGCAGCAACATCCAGTTCCAGCCACACCAGCAGCATCCAGTACAACAAACTCAAACAGCAGCAGCAACCAAGAGCAACAACACGCAGCATTAGTAAAAAACAAAAAAAAAAATGTAAGTCTAACTATAAGCCACTAAATTATATACAAAAAAAAATAATATCTATATATGTAAATCCATAACTATACATATATATAAATATATGCACAATATAAAAACGCGAAGTCCAAGTATCGAAAAAAAAAAAAATGAGTTCCCTCTTAAAAAAAAAAAAAAAAAAAAACAGACCTCCTTTTCCTCTTAAAGTAAAAAAAAAAAAAAAAAGAATTCCTTTTCCTTTCCATCCTTCGGAAAATTTTTAATTCTCAAAATTCGGTTAAGGTCGGGAACAATGACAAACGACGACAGTGGGAACACAGACAACCAAATGTCTACACGAGAAATGGGGACGCCGAAAATAACCCTGGCAGATGTCAGGAGCATGATCCCTGATTTCGACGGGAAATCAGCGGACCTGCACAGGTTCCTTACGTGTTGTCAAATGGTCGTCCAGATGACACAAGGTTGCGCCATTCAGACCATGTGTCTGGAGGTTATTAAAACAAAACTGGTCGGACCGGCTTATGACGTTATAAAGCATGAGAATTTCAGTTCTTGGGAGTCTTTAAAGAAAGAGCTCGAAGAACAATTCTTAGAGCGTAGAACCACGGCGGATATCCACGCTGAATTATGCGGGATACAACAAAATGCAAGAGAAGAATTGAAAGATTTCCTTGCCAGGGTAAGAAATATACTTACTCTGTTAAATACAGTCACCCACGAGAAAAGGGAAGGCCATGCGTACGACGTTGTCAACGAAGTACGCAGGCAAGAAAACGAAAAATTAGCCGTGAGGGCAATAGAGGACGGACTGCGAAATCCAGAGCTAAGAATGTTGGCTAAGGTGAAGGGTGCTCGTCAAATAAAAGAACTCTCCTCCTATCTAATTGAGGAAGCCACCCGCCAAAGAGTACACCAAAAACTCACTACAAAAATGGAGTCGAAGTGTAACCATTGCGGAAAAAATAATCATCGTTCCGAGCAGTGTTATCGGAAGATGAACACCCAAGGGTTCCCGTCGTTCCCAAATAGGAACAATGACACTAGGATTAAGAGAGAAGTTAACGCCTTGTACTGCACGTACTGTAAGCGCGCTAACCATACCATACAGGAATGTCGCACACGAATGCGTAACAACGCATCACACCAACAACATTCGCAGGTTCCAAGAAATCAGCCGGTAAACCCTCAACGCCAGGGAAATTACCCCACAAATAACTATCGGCCGCAGGGAAACAGTAATGTTCAAGGGCGACAAGTCCCAAATAACAATAACCAAGCACAGAACAGGTCCGCACCAAATCGGGAGCAGCGGATTAATACCCTGGGCACGGATCAGGAAAACTCCGAAACGCGGGATGGTCCTTTCGGCAACCACCCCCGCTCAAATCTAATCGAAGTTCAAGCCGAAATACACAACGTTACAGAATATTAATTCCAGTCGAGATAGTCCAAGGCAATGCCATTATACAATTGCCATTGTCTTCTACTATCAATTCGACTACGGCCTGCCTGGTAGACACCGGCGCCGAAATTAGTATTTTAAATCTCCTGGAAGCCAGAGATGAATGTTTCGCTAACGAAACTAACCTTACCACAGTAACTAGCGTACTAGGGATGGCCACCCAAACTTTAGGCACCCTAGAAGATACCATTAAAATTAAATACAACGAATCTACATTAATATTAAAACACGAATTTCATCTCGTCGGCCCAGAATTCAATATGAAGTACCCTATAATATTAGGCAACGATTTCCTAATAAAATATAAAGCCACCCTTGATTACGAAAACTTAAAGTTAATCCTGTTAGTAGAGAGCAAAACAAAATCGTCAGACGGCAATGCCACCACAAGAGATGGCAACCGTACTGACAACACAACAAAATCGGCAGACGGCAATGCCACCACAAGAGATGGCAACCGTACTGACCAGATACAAAATAAAACGGAAATATCGCGTATCAACGCTACGACAGAGAACGATATTTCCTCAATAAAGTCGTCAGACGGCAATGTCACCACAAGAGATGGCAACCGTACTGACAACACAACAAAATCGGCAGACGGCAATGCCACCACAAGAGATGGGAACCGTACTGACAACACAACAAAATCGGCAGACGGCAATGCCACCACAAGAGATGGTAACCGTACTGACCAGATACAAAATAAAATAACGGAAATATCGTGTATCGACGCTACGACAGAGAACGATATTTTCCAGCTCCAACCCGTTAACAGAAAACAGGAAATCAACAAAACCAAAATTATCAGCCTACCCAAAAGAACAAAAACGGTAGTAAACATAAGTACAAACTTACGCAAGCCCGCATTATGCATAAATAAGGAAATAAAGCCAGGAGTCTACATTGGCAACACCATAGTTCAGCCGAAAGAGAGAGGAATAAATATAACAATGCTGAACCTCAACGACAATGACGAATACATCAAAGAACAGGATCTGGATCTAACGTTCGAAAGTCTCGACGACTATAGCGTAATCCAAGAGGAAAGCGTCCATAAAATAGAACGGAGGCTCAAAACATTGGAAAACGGAATTAATCTAAGCCATTGCAATCCAGAGGAAAAAGAAAAGGTGTTGGAAATTTGTAGGGAATTTAACGATCTATTCTTCCTAGATGGCGACCAACTGACATGTACGGACGCCGCGGAACACACAATACTGACCAGCCCAGAGCAACCACCAATATATACCAAACCATATAGGTTGGCCCAAACCCACAAGACGGAAATAAACCGCCAAGTGGAAGAAATGTTGCAGGCAGATTTAATAGAGAACAGTAGGAGTCCCTGGAATTCTCCATTGCTTTTGGTACCTAAAAAACCAGACAGCAGAGGAAATAAGAAGTGGCGCGTAGTAGTCGACTTCCGTAAATTAAACGAAGTAACTCACGGGGATGCTTACCCATTCCCTAATATTACTGAAATATTAGACCAATTGGGAAGAGCTAAATACTTTAGCACACTTGACCTTGCTAGCGGCTATCATCAAGTACGCCTTAGCGAAGAGGACAAGGAAAAGACAGCTTTTAGTACACCGTATGGGCATTACCAATTCAGGAGAATGCCCTTCGGGTTAAAAACTGCCCCTGCGACTTTCCAGAGACTAATGAATAATGTCTTAACTGGATTACAGGGAATAGAGTGCTTAGTATACCTAGACGACGTAGTGGTATACGGATTCGATCTTAACGATCATAACCGTAAACTAGCGTCCATCTTCAACCGTTTACGTGAAAATAAACTTAAGCTACAGTCAGAGAAATGTTTTTTCTTACAAAAACAGATTGCATATCTTGGTCATTTGATCGACGAGACGGGCATTCACCCCGATCCGAAAAAGATCGAAGTAGTAAAAAATTATCCAACACCAAGAAACCAAAAGGATGTTAAAAGTTTCCTGGGATTCGTCGGGTATTATCGTCGATTCATAGAAAATTTCGCGAAAATAGCCCGACCTCTTAACAAATTATTGAAAAAGGATACAAAATTCTATTGGGATGCACACTGTGATGAAGCATTTCACGACTTAAAACAATATTTCATCACAGAACCCGTGCTAATTTATCCTGACTTCGAGAAAGAATTTCTCATCACGACCGATGCTAGTAATTATGCAATCGGTGCTGTTTTATCCCAAGGACCAGTAGGAAAAGACCAACCAATATGCTATGCCAGTCGTACGTTAAATCCTGCAGAGTGCAATTACTCCACAATCGAAAAGGAGTTATTAGCAATAGTATACGCGGTGGAACAATTTCGTCCCTATGTTTATGGCACAAAATTCGTGATAATTACAGACCACAAACCCCTAATGTGGCTGATGAACCTCAAAAATCCGTCATCAAGACTAATGCGCTGGAGGATAAAGTTAGAGGAACACGATTATAAGGTCATACATAAACCGGGCAAAATGAATGCAAATGCAGACGCTTTAAGTCGGATAAAAAACCCCTGTTCCAACCAAGTTAACGTGGTCTTGACTAGACAAGCAACAAGACTAAATCAAAGAATTCAAGATCCAGGTGACGTTAACGAACAACAAAATCCTGCAGAAGTCATTGTAGAGAATGGAAATCTAATTAAAATCAGCAATATACCTCATCAGTTCTTTCTAATCAACGAATCAACCGAGATAATCGATTTTCCCATTAAAAATAAACTAAATTATTGGGAAGTAGAAACCGTACGGTCAGGTAAAAATTACTACACCGCAGCCCAAGTGCTGCTACCCGCGAATACGGAAAACGGAAAGCAAGGTATGCGGAAGCATAAACAAATTATATAAAGACTGTTTTTCTCTAACAACTCAGCTTTGAAAAATAATACCCCAAAGCAGCAGATATGCAAGCGGTCGGCAGCGCACACGAACAGCGGAGCATGTCGCTTGGTCGAAGAAAAACATTCAATTCATTTTCAAACTCTCTGATCAACACGAAGTTTTACCGAAATCGTAGTTTTCTATCAACTTTTGGGAAAGTACCGCTAGCTACAACGGTTACCTCACATACAATTTTTCTTAAATACAAATTTCTCGAACACTGCGCTTGTGAGAAAAAATGCATATAATCAAAATTAAAGGAAATAATATTGCCCACATTTTTAATTTTAGGTGAACTCCACCTCAATTCATACTCTCGTTTACAGTTAAGTTCGATTTCTTAACTTTGCTCGATTGGATATTGTTAGGGATCTAAAAAAAATTACCCGTATTTTTTTGTTTGGTCCAGTCGGCGGAGGGGAGGGGGTCAAAGTCGGCGAAAACTAGAAATCACAAAAACTTTAAAAATTTGTGACGGCTTAACCGATTGCAATGATATTGAACATTTTGGAAAGGTAATTCCTTGTCACAAAAAAATATTTTTTGACTTCCTCTCCCTCCCCCTCACCGTCATATTGTAAAATTCAATTTAGTGGCAATATAAATAAAATTTGGGCCTAAATGCGTTATTTAAAAAAAAATCAAAAAAAAAATCGAATACAAGAAAATTGTATATATTTTACTGATTTTCGATTGGTTTTTGTTTTCTGTACATAATATTAACTCAAAAGATTTAGGAGTTTAAAATTAATTAGAAATTCATTTAAAAGAAAGTTTTTTTCTCTTTGAGAAAGTTTCCGTCTGGAATAAATCTGTGAAAATTTTGAGTTTCTGGAAGTATTTTGACACTTTTAAACCTTCTTTGAAGTTGTTGCTGTTTTTCTTGAGATATTTTAAATTTCGTCACTAAATTGAATTTTACAATATGAAGGTGAGGGGGAGGGAGATGAAGTAAAAAAAATTTTTTTTGTCACAAGGAATTACCTTTCCAAAATGTTCAATATCATCTCAATCGGTTATTTCGATACAAATTTTTAAAGTTTTTGTGATTTCGAGTTTTCGCCGACTTTGACCCCCTCCTCTCCTCCTACTGGAATTTATTCCCAGAAACAAAAAAATACGGGTATCTTTTTTTAGGTCCCTAACTACATCCAAATGAAAAAAGTTAAAAAAAAAACAAAGGTGACTTTCAAGCTCCATTTAAGTCGAGTATGAAGTTTTTACATATCTCTAACGGTTCATGAGATAATTTGAAAAACATTATTTTTCACATATTTTTTCGGAAAATTTAAATATTGCAGAAGAAAGTCATGTAATGCTCATATCTCTTTTTTGAATTGTTTAAATCATACTTTAAATTGTTTAAATAAAATACATTTACTTGCTTTATCAAACTACAATTCTGTGGAAATTTGATAAAACTTGAAACTTACATTCTCAAAGCAATTTAAAAATATGAACAAAATATAACAAGATAAAATTTTTAGTTTGATGATTATTTTAACGTTTAAAGTTCAAAATAAATTTTGAATTAACACAGAAACTAAAAATTTTCTCATGTCACATATTTATTGTTAAAAATCAAAATATTCAAATCGAAAATCTGCGGAAGGAAAAAATACGCCCACACAAAAAAACACACACACAAAATACAAACACAAAAAAAAAACACCAAACACACTTGCCCCCGCTTCGTCTCACTTGCATAAGAATTCAACGAGAATAAAACGAACTAGAAACGAACTAGAAACGAAAACTGGTTTTAACAAAGGGCGAATGTAAGCAGCGGCATGTATAGGCGATCACCACGGCTGCTTGTGGCTGCTTGTGGCTAGTCGGCAGCTGCTACGTCACGATGGGGTATTATTTTGAATTTCGGTTTTGCACTAAGATGAGTTGTTAGAAAAAAACAGTCTTTATATAATTTGTTTATGGCGGAAGGTACTCGATGAAATTAAAATAATATGTACCAACCAAGGGATAAAACATTTATCAATACAAATACCGATCACAAGTAGACACACCCTGGATCAAATCAAAATGTTGTTTAAAGAAGCGTTTCAACAGCCTCAGTATGAAAAGGTTGTAATCTACATCAACAAGATAATCGAATTACAAGATCTCGAAGAAATAAATCAGGTCATTTCCGATTATCATTTGTCGCCGCTGTGTGGACACCAAGGTTTTACTCGGACTATAAAGAGAATAAAACGAATCTACCATTGGGAAAACATGGCAAGGACAATAGAAGAATTCATTAAAAAATGTCCTTCCTGTCAAGTAAATAAAGTGTCAAGAAAAACCGCAGTTCCGATGAGACTAACAACAACGGCTCAAAAGCCATTTGAGAAAATATTCCTAGATATTGTGGGACCCTTACCCACCAGCTACGAAGGAAACAAATATATACTAACATTTCAAGACGACCTGACAAAGTTCTCAGAAGCTATACCCATACAAAATATGGAAGCAAACACGGTCGCTGAAAAATTTGTTACAAATATAGTATGCAGACATGGAATCCCCGATTCCATATTAACGGATCAAGGTACAAATTTCCTAAGTGAAGTATTCGCCGAAATGTGCAAATTATTAAAAATAAGAAAACTTCAAACTTCACCATATCACCCCCAGACAAATGGCGCTCTAGAACGGAGCCACCGAACATTGACAGAATATTTACGACACTACGTCAACAAAGATCCGCAAAGCTGGGATACTTGGATCCCATATGCTATGTTTGTGTATAACACCAGTGTACACTCCAGTACGAATTTCACTCCGTACGAACTCTTATACGGATATAACGCGGAAATCCCCAGCAATCTAAAAAACAAACCTGAGTTATGTTATAACTATGAAAGATATGCAAACGAATTAAAAAGTAGATTACAGCATGCTCAAGAAAATGCTCGTGAAACAATAATACAACACAAAAACAAGTCAAAAATATATTACGACAAAAATACCAAGGAAATAAAATTCAACGTAGGCGAACAAGTTCTGCTACGAAACCACACGAAACAAAATAAATTTTCGTCACTGTGGACGGGACCATATATAATTACAAAAATTAATTCCCCCGAGAACACCACAATAAAGATTAAAAATAAGGAAAAAATAGTCCATAATAATAACCTTAAATTATACCATGATTAATAACCAAAGTATATAAAATCCATATCCGCTTTGTACATAGCACAAACGCAAATTATTTCTTCTCTTTTAACATATACGGAACTTGCAGGAAAATGACGATTTTTCTGGCCATATTAACAATCTTTCCGTTGATTACCACGGCGGCGGAAATCAAATATTCCTATTTCAAGGACCACCCGGGAATATACCTAGAGGAAATCGGGAAGGCAAGGTTGTACAGTAATGAATGGACAATCATAACATATTTTGATTTAACAAACTTCAACAACGAACTCCAGGAAATACGAAATTACGCACAGCAAATAGGGAAATTATGCGCAACGATCGAACGAACAAATTCCGATATTTTTAAATTATGTAACAGTACTAAGTATCAAATACAAATCTTAACAGACACCATATCCCAACAAAACGAATTCCTAAAACCCCAAAATTATAGAAAAAAGAGATCACTCCTGGGAATTATAGGTTCCGCAAGTAAAACCCTATTTGGCACACTAAACGAAGATGACGCAAAATATTATAATACCCAAATAACCGAATTAAGAAACAACGATGATCACTTAATTGCTCTAATGAAAAATCAAACGTCAATCATTGATACAACAACAAATCTTTTCGCTAGAACACGACTAGAGGTAAAAACCCGGTATGCGAATATAGAAAATCATTTGTCTCAGCTAACCAATAGAGAAAATTATTTAGAGAATGTACTAACAGATACAGAACGGCTAAATAAATTGGAGTTATTATTAACTAACACCAATCTTATGATACACCGCTACGAAAATATTCAAAATAAAATTATTGATGTCATTACAGACGTTCATAATGGCAAGATTCATCCAGCCATATTAACACCGTCCCAGTTAAGAAATAACCTAATCACGATTCAGAAAAATCTACCAACCACAATAACGCTACCCGTCCAACCAGGACAAAATAATCTGTTACAAATATATCGTTTGGGTAAAACGACCACATATATAGGAAACACACAAATAATTTTTCGCATAAAAATTCCGTTACCCATTAGGGAAACGTATAAAATATACAAGGCTATTCCATTACCTACTCCACACAACAATACACTAGTGTACATACAACCCTCTTTGAGATATTTGATGACAGATATCAATAAAGAGCACTATTATACGCTAAACAATGCGGATTTTATGAGTTGTATAAGCCTGGAAAAGCAAGAATATTTGTGCAAATTGATACATCCTATTTTTAACGCATATTCAGGTAACAATTTGTGTGAGTTCGAGTTACTAAAACACGCACATACGGTGCCACCAACGTGTAAAATAGTACAAATACCGGATACCATGATCTGGATACAACTGGCTCAACCCAACCAATGGTTATTCTCAACCTTAAAAGAACAAAGAATTGACTGCATTTGCGGTACAAAAGTCCGCACCGAAACCATTAAAGGGGTAGGTTCTTTAAGTATACCAGTAGGTTGTTCTATACGAACTAATGAAATCATAATCGAAACTCAGAACGTTATCTACACGGAAGTAAATTCATTCTACCTACCTAGTATAAACGTTTCAATAAACCTACTAGATAAAAAATCGGAAAACAAAACAAATCATCAAATACCTAAAGTAGTTCTTCTCAAAGATGTCCACGACAATGAGTTTATCGACCTCAGTCAAAGGATTAATAAACAATTGGAAGAAGAAAATGATTTGTCAAAAAGTATCAATGAACACGACATCCACCAGTATTCCATAGGTTACACCGGTACCATTTTAGCCATAATCATTATCATAACACTAATGGTACGAAAAATAATAAAGTGGTGTAACTCAAAAGGCTCAAGAAACTTGCGGTCATCAAAAAGTTATGCCAGTCGTTCAACTATACCACAATCAATTGAAAATGAATCGAATATCCCTCCATCCCAAGCCAAACCTAACACCAAGGAATGCCCGATTCCCTTATGCCGTAGTATTTGAAACACACTGAACATTTAATAATGAATAGGAAATACATAGATAAACAACATATCTACATATATATATATAGGTATTCTAAACAAAATTTATATAAACAAATATAAATAAATATAAATAAGTAAATAAATAAAATATATAAATAAGTAAATAAATAAATATATACATAATTGTCATATCAACATTGCAAAATTTTTAACAATTTTTTTAATTAAATATACGTACACACACAAATAAAAAACAAAAGGGAAGAAATAGAGAAAATAACATATGTCATTTTATTTTCGATAACTAGGATTAAATTTAATAAATAATAATAAGTACATAAAAGTACACACATATACACATTATGTAAACAAAAAAAAGGGGCTTTAATTATACATAGAATAAATTACCAACATAAATAAATATTATTAATTTCAAGTTATATAAAAACACAAAAAAAAATTTATATAAGTATTTTTAGAATAAATTCATTCATTATATACAAAAATTGTTAAACTTAATAAACAATTGTAATCAAAAAAAAAAGTAGAAATATTTAATATAGAATAAATTTATCAATAATACATAGAATAAATTTATCAATAATACATAGAATAAATTTGCCAATATAAATAAATATTATCAACTAGCTTGAAAGAACCCGGCGTTGCCCGGGTAGTAATAAATTTTTGAATATGAAAATATCCTTTTTTTTCAAAAGTATTTTGATGTAGGGTAAGTCACGGATAGATGCCCCACTGGGATAGATGCCTCACTGTTAAAAACTGGTACTTAACGAAACAAAACGTAACATGTCACATTCTACATATGAAGTGTTTGCTCAATAAAACTTCAGTGCGTTGTTAAAATTCGCGAGAGTCGGGCGTGTTGCGGGATAATTGGCCATTTTTGTTTTCGATCAAGGGAAAACTCCAAAAACTTGTTTTGAGCAGCACAAAAACTCTTGGAACTTTTGCTTAAAGAAGTATGTATATATTTTTTTATTTTTTATGTGTCAAATGGAGTGTTTAGTGTTTGTGAAAAAAAAAAATTCTTTTTGTCCACATTTAATTTATTAAATAATTGGGGCATCTATCCGCTATGAAAAGGATAGACGCCTTCTTTTTTAAAGGGATAGTTGACCTTAGGGGCAAATTAACTCTAGGTAATAATATATACCTATTTGCTTTCCGACATTCATTGAAAATACATCCTATCCTTGGATTCCAAAATGAAAAACGGCTCGGATTTCCTCCCGAAAGACACTGAATTTTGTTATTTTTTTCTTTATTATTTAATTAAATTTTTTTATATTGCAGTATGTGTATATTGGATAGACATATATGTATGTAAATGAATTAAAATGCATAATAAAATTTTGTTATAACTTAATAAAATGTTTTTTTTTCCTCAAAGGCATCTATCCCACATGCACATTTATCATGTTGGGCGTCTATCCCATAGGTTGAGCATCTATCCCAAAAAGTAGGGACTAACAAAAACAGTTTTATCACAGTAAAAAGAAAACATAATGTAAGTTTTTTTCGGCTGAAATTGTAGATAAATGTTAAGACTAATATTTAAAAAAAAAAAAAATCGAAAATGCCTTTCTTCATTGTGAAATATGGCAAAGTCAAAATGTGGGGCATCTATCCGTGAGTTACCCTAATTATATTTAATTATATTTCAAACAATTTTTTGTTCATAATTCTTTTGGTTTAACGCACTGTTTTCAAGAAAATTGTAAATATTTTTTCCATCTGCTTGGGAGAAAGGGAATAGAGCGAATTCCCTTATTGCCAGACACTTAAAATTTTTGCATTTATGTTGTAACATATGTTGAACAACCATAAAATAGTTTCAGAGATAGCTGAGAAGGGGATTGGTCGAAAATTTACCCTGACAGATAACCTATCCAACACTAAAAATTGCATAAAAATCCGTTCTGTAGTTTAGTAAATAGCAGGAGAGGGGGCTCGCACCATGTAGAGCGGAGTAGTTTGAGTGGATAAAAATTTATTTTATGATTGACATGCCCAACACTGAAAACCGTATTCAAATCCCTTCAGTGGTTCAGAAGATAACAGGCGAGGGGGTGAAAGGGGAGCCGATACCGCGACCACACCTAACTATAAACCGTGGTCATGATACATAGTCTATGTTGGTGCAGTAGTTCTTCAGTTTATACGTTACTCCATGTCACAAATCAAAAAAAATGCTTCCGCACCCCAATAAGTTTGTTGCTGTACTCCAGATTGGGGACCTCCACACTATATGAGAATCATATTGAAGTATATTAGATTTAGTTGTAACGTATCAAACCAATCACTGGACACAAAAATGAACTACACCAGGGTGTTTGGGATGACAAAAGATTTCGATTTTAGCATGCCCGACCGTCTGTCTATCTGTCGTCTGTCCGTCTATATGTCCGTGAATATCATAACTTTCGGAAGGATTGAGCTAGAGATTTGAAATATTTACAGTTGCATTTCTCGTAAATGGCAATGCTAAGTTCTTGAACTGGCAAAATCGGACCATTCCCTTCTCCATATAAATGAGACTTTTTTCGCAATTTTCTCAAAAAAGGTGAATCGGATTGAAAAATTTATAAAGCTAAAATGTCTTTTGAATATGATTTTACATAACTTATCTATATATCAAAATTTAGTTAGACTACCTCTTTCCCCTCCCCGATACAAATTGAATACTTTTTCTTTATTTTCTCGAAAACTGTGCATCGTATCGAAAAGTTTATAAAGACGAAATTTGTTTAGAATATGATTTTATACAACTTATCTATCCAGTTGGACCACTCCTACCTCCCTCTCCCATACAAATAGATTTTTTTTTAAATAAACGAATTGGTCGGTGACAAAATACCTTATTTAAATTCGTTCTCCAAAAAATGAATAATTTAAATTATCAAATCGTTCAATACCAATTCATTTAATTTTACTTGGTCACTGAGTAAATACCTTGATTCACTTCGTTCATCACAAAATAAAATTCTTTCGACGATTTAAAAGTGGGAAAAACAGCGATAATTTGCGCACTATATCGATAAACAACCGCTTCGCATCGATCATCAATGAGGAATGAGCGAATATATTTCTCAGCTGTCAAATGTGAGTCTGAGAGCGTAACACCATCTGTTGGCGATAAATTTATCGTGAAGGACAAAATTATCCGTTTTTCAGTTCCAAATACAATTTTTTCTCCTTCCATACCATAATCTCATACAAAATGCAAATTTCAATTTTTCCGATATTCCCGTTTTTCCCCAAAATTTTTCTCGACTTTTCCAACAAAACGAAAAAAGATTCGAGATTTTTGATTTGGAATTACTGAATGTGCAAACCAGAAAACCGCTCCCCTGAAAGTATGCAATTTCGGTTTTCCAAGATTTTCCAACTTTTCCGGTAGAAATTTCCAATTTTCGGCTCCGTTGTGTTTTTATATGTTGCAATACGAATCCAACAAAAAAAACCCCATGCAAATCGGATTATATTCAGCCGAGTTATGGATAGTCAAACGGACCACGATTCATTTTTATATATAAAGATATTCAATTTACAAAAAAAAAACATAGAAGTATTTTTTAGAATAAATTTATCAATATAACTAAACAACATATATTTCAATTTTTCTTTCATTTGCTTTTGTAAAAAAAAAAAAAAAAAAAAAAAGAAAAGAAAATATTCTATCCAAACCAAACGAAACGAACCAAACGAAAGAAATAAAATCAACATATGGCAGATCAGAACAAGCAACATAGAGATAAGATGGAATTTAAAACCCCAAAGTACGCCAAGGCGATTATTATGTTATACGACACGAAAACAACTGAACACAACTAATGAAAAAAAAACAAAACAAAAGTCACTGACTCCGACTGACCCACAACCTGTAAAAAGAATTCTAAGTACGAATTCTCTTTTTCTAAGGGGGATGGTGTTGTGAGTCCAAGCCTCACATAAATCACCGAAGGGAGTCAGATTACATTTCGGTAGTCGAACGAACTCAAGTGCCACATGCACTTGAAGAAAAGTATTTCGACACATTGAGCACTTCACGTGCCACTTAAATATTAAGCGAGTCATGGCCATATTTCATGGTCAAGTGCAAGCGATCGATGGGTCAAACATCTGCATTTAAGCATATGGCATCGATTATCGAAGTTTGCACTAGTCAGCAGAGTATTGGACGAGCATGGGAAAACTCAAGTGGTTTTCCGGATGCGCGTGTAGATTCTGCTGACCGATGACAGAAAAAAAGCGCTCGCTAACCAATAATTCTACGTGCATCTAATGATGGGAAAACTCAAGTGGAGTTTTCGGATGCGCGTAACTTGGGTGATCGAAGATCAACCAAGTGAACAGTTGATTTTCTGACTTCAACCGAGACGGTTGAGCCGATTTATTAAGTAGTATCAAATTATAATAAGTTAAAAATAAGTGAATGTAAAATATAAGATGTTAAAATAGTGATGTTAAATATAAAGCATAAAAAAAATGAAGTTTTTGAGTTTGAATCAATTAACGTTATCCGTTGGATAACACCGGGGAAAATGGGAAAAAGGATATTTTCATTATCGTTACAGGACCTTCCGTTTCGAATTTTGAAAATCTAATACCGGATTCGTGATCAGCGACCCCAAAAACCCTATAACGCAAATTTTTCCCGGGAAAAATGGGAAAAAGGATATTTTCATTATCCTTACAGGACGTTCCGTTTCGAATTTAGATAATCTAAATGAAACATTTATTTATTGATTCAACAGGTACATTAAACCATCTGAATATATACAGATGAAACAAACAACTAATTATACAATTTCTTTTTAATAAAAAATTTACTTAAATTGAAGTCAACTATGTTTTGATTTATATTGTAAGCTTTACACATGGCAGCCATTGGTTCATATTGACCATAGTTCGTTCTATGAAAAGGTTCATAAATAAATCGAGAATTCCGATTGGCACGACAACGAGCATTAATATTGATTGATTCAAGCAGTTGGGGAGATTGAACATTACCAGACAAGATACCCTGAATGAATAACACTCGATGAGTCTCTCTACGTTGAGTAAGAGTAGGCAAATTTATTAGTCTGAGCCTATCTTGATATGGTGGCAGTATCAACCTGTCGTCCCAAGAAAGGTTACGTAGAGCGAAACGTAGAAAACGCTTCTGAACCATTTTTATATATATAGATTAAAATGTTTTTATACTTTATTTCATTCTTTTTTTCTTAAGAAATAACATTTTTTCATTCTTAAGTATGAAAACTTACAATTATTCAACTTACCCGCACCACTTGCAAATCGGCGGGCATGTTGAATCACCCTTTAAATTGAGCTGGAGGGCAGTTAATAAAACAATTGAAAAAATTTTCTTCTATGAAATGTAGTCAAGGAATCCCTCTATCGAATGGCTTATGTGACTTTATGTGTGCGCTACAACCTAAATTCTAAAAAGCAGGTGTCGGTCTCGTAGAGACGGCCAGAAGACGTGGATCCGCCTACAACGATCGCCAATAGATATTTAAGTAAGAAATTTTAGTGAAAAGGAAATTAAGGAAACAAATTTTTATTTAAAACATAACAAAAGCTATAATTGCCAATCTGGCAATTATTGAAAATCCGTATGGTGATTTAAGTGAACGGCGAACAGTTGTATCAAAATTCCAATTTGAAGTCAAACTTTCTAATTAGATTTTTTTTAAATTTATTCCAATTGGATTTTGATGTATGGGAGTTTAATGTAGAATCATATCCTAAATAACTTAAGATGCACCGTTTTTGAGATATTCGGTTTCACCATACGGGTATAATAATTTTATTTATAATTGGTTTATGATAAGAGAAATATGAAATAAATATCATACATTCAGTATTCAAAACGCTCCCATTTCTAGTATTTTGTTCAAATTAGTTGTAATGACGAAGGTTTTACATAAGTTTACTACTATTTCATCGATTCTCCTACTATTTTTCGGCCGATTTACTACGATTTCGAAAATCAAAAGTCACAACCCTGAACAGAACTTTAATGCTGGGAGCGAAATATCGCACAAGTATGTAATTCAACTGGCGCGGTCCTACTCTATGTTTTGAATTTAGTTTACTTGTTAAGTTTGTGTTTTTTTGACGTGGATACGTATTGGATTTTGGTTATGGGGGTACAAATTAGAAAATCGGCTTGCTGCCATGATAACAAATTTGCAATCGATGATACTCGATAGTTTATTGTGACATCCGAACAGAAGCTGCGTTATAAGATCCGGCCTACATTAAAGCATTGTTTAGGGTATTTTGTTATGTTAAACTATGTTCAATTATTTTTTTAAAGATCAAAATCAAAATTTTTACTGCCGCTGCTATGCTGTGTTTGCTGCTTGTAGTACAGATTTCACATTTATACTCTTTTTATGCTCCTCCTTTGTGTGTATTGATTGAATCTGATGTATTGAATGCCATGTTATTTCGTTCTTTTCGCTCTTAAAAGTTTCGTTCTTAAAGGCAAAAGCGTTTGCTGTGGTTTCCGACTCTCGTTCTTGGGAACGAAAATGATTTCTATTTAAGTTTTCGCTTCTTGTTCAAAGCGGTTTGTGGGTTTCGCCACTGAACAATTACTATTATAGAATGGAAAGCTCTAACAAAATTTTTTGTGTTGGGAGCGTACATCCGAGGATTTCTATAGCTGTTACGTGACAACAAAGAATAAGTATCTGAAGAAGAGAAAGAAAGGACAAAATTTTTTGATGAGTGGAGAGTCCGTCCGATAAACGTATAGCTGTCGTCTTGTCTGCATAAGAACACGAAATTCAATGTGTATGTGAGACAAGATGTCGGAATTGAGAGAAACATCATATGGGGGTTGCCAGATGAACATTTGGCAAATTATAAATTTAAAAAATATTGAATCTAAATTCATGCTAAAAAAAATTTAAATAATCTAACCAAGGCATAAATTAATATGTGATTT
The DNA here is from genome assembly GCA_964034945.1 of Chrysopilus asiliformis. Lineage (NCBI taxonomy): Eukaryota > Metazoa > Arthropoda > Insecta > Diptera > Rhagionidae > Chrysopilus > Chrysopilus asiliformis. Next base: position 58,463,561 of record OZ035962.1, read on the forward strand.
TCCACACCACCTTCAGCTAAATTCTCACTTCTTCATGAAGCAACCATAACTAATTTAATAAAAATCTATTGCTTGGCTTTTAGTTTTATAACAACTTTCAACAATATGTTTATTAAATGAATTAGTTTATAGTTCTATGAAGATCTTACTCAATTTTTAGAAAAATCGCACATTTCAGAATTCAATAATTTAAAACAAAATGTGTTATTTGGATATCTTAAATGACAGTAGTAGACAATGAAACCACAGGACAAGCATTTTTCCGAAACGATTTGCGGAACAAAACATTCTTTTGTGGAAATGAAGTTCGCAAACACGATCAATGCTAGTGCCTTTTATGTTTATCAAATCTTGCCGATTTATCGAAGTTAGCCAATTTTTTTTCCTACGATAAATTTAAGGATTTATTTTAAAGGAACATTATATTTTAGAAACCGAAATTATCAAATTTCATGTATTTAAAATAAAGCACAATAGTAAGGAATTGCCTTTTAAATTGTCGCGCTTAATTTCAACTACAAAAGAAAACACCTGGCAATACTACTCAAATACCGCTTTGACAGTTCAAAACAACCTCCAGTGTCGCGGAAACTTAGTAAATTTTATCGGTAAATATGTCGATTCCAAAACATAAAATTGTGATTTCACGTTGCGACGTATTTCAATTTGATGTAAGTGTTGTTTTTTTCGCCAAGTGTTGTTTTTTTATTGGCAATTTTAGAAGAAAACCAAAAAAGTTACCTTTCCATCGGTATCGGAAGCCTGAAAAATTTTCTTTCTGGGTTTTTCTTGTTATTAGATAAACATTCGGTGACAATGCATTCAAAAATTTTATTCGTGCCATTATTATTCAGTGCGGAAACCTATTTTGGCTCAGTGAAAAACATACGAAAAATGATTTCTTCAATGCCTCAACAAAACGTAAACAAATGGGGCCAGCCGCACTATGTTTGTGTTTGTGATGAGAGAAAATTTCGTGTTTAGGGTGAGCCAATAAGCTGCTGTTTATGTCACAGCAATTTAAGAAAAAAAACAGCTTGACGCAGTTTTTTAACAAAAATTTCATTTAAAAATGACTCGGGGACCTTTTTTGCTTATAGTTCGGTTACTAAATACAGTTTTTATGTAAAAAAAATGTGATTTTCGAATTTTTATCTCAAAATATTCGGTCATTTGGATCACCCTCTCACATTGCATAAACTCGATGATTTTTTGTTTTTTTGCAGAGACCATTTAAGTGTGCATGACAGAAAGAGACTTACCTTTTGCCTGCACATTTAAAACGTTTTTTTTCTATATCGCATATGCTCACTCAAACGTGGGTTATGAGAATTTCGGTTTCTTTCGCTTCTTCAGATACTTATTCTTTGATGACAGTGTACATGAACATTGAGCGATTTGGTGGTGTGTGGCAAGTGGCAATATGGATTCCCATGTGTCACTTGAAATGAAAACAAATCAAAACAAAATCGGATAATGGAAATGTTTTATGGAGAATTTGATATTTCCATTAAATTAGTAATGTTCTTATGTGTTGAAAGGTGTTAAATTTAATTTAGTTTTAGTTTTTAATTGTTTTAAGGCCCGTTCATGTGCAATTCTGTCGATATTTCGTTATACTTTACCTTTCTGTTGTTGATGGGACTCGCAAAAACTTTTTGTTTGGGTTTTTAATGGAATTAGCGGAACATTCCTTCACTAAATACTGGTGAATTTGTGATTTATTCATTTTGATGTGAAATTATGCAATGTTAACACGCCAAAATGTGATTATCCATCAAAATCAATCGTTGCAATGAAATGAATCAATGTTGCAATGAAATGTCATCATAGTTTAACTAGTTAGGAAACTAGGGATTTTTCCGTGTACCTACGTTGGAGTAAAGATAACCGATATACTCGTGGACGCGGGAAATTTTATTCGTGCCATTATTATTCAGTTCCGACAATCTTCCGCTGTCGAAAGATTGCATGTGTTGGTGGTGTATGAAAATGTGGCTAGGTTTTACATGTGTTGTGTTTTGTTGGTAATTTACGCATAGGAAAGAAAGAAAAACCGCGTCCACGAGTATATCGGTTATCTTTACTCCAACGTAGGTACACGGAAAAATCACTAGGTTTCCTAACTAGTTAAACTATGATTTCATGCAAAATGTAAACAAAAGTGCCAACACTTTTCTGTATGTACTGTAAAAGGGAGTTCTATTTGATTTTTTTTGGTCGAGTGTATGATAGCAGAAAGGGGAAGTGAGATAAAAAACCCGATTTCTATAGTGTTGTGCTTACTCTAGTGGAAGTTAATGAGGAAAGGCCTTACTTTCCATTCTATATAATAGTTGTTCCGTGGTTTCGCATAAAAATGAATGAGAGCCTCGAGTGATGGCTGTTGGGTATGATGCACACACATAAATAAGTATGTATTTTATTAGTAAGAGAGCGATATTTCGCTCCCAGCATTAAAGTTCTGTTCAGGGTTGTGACTTTTGATTTTCGAAATCGTAGTAAATCGGCCGAAAAATAGTAGGAGAATCGATGAAATAGTAGTAAATTTATGTAAGACCTTCGTTAGGGTGAATCGCGGCTCGAACAAAAAAAATAAATGTGGCAATGTGAACAGCGGGGGGTATGGAAAAGATGTGAATATATGTAAAAATGAAATTTGGAAAATTTCAGCTCGATCGGAGGTCATTTTCAGTTTCCGCTTGACATTTGAAATTTTGAAAATCTGCCTTAAACTAAAAATTCCAACTTTCACCAAAACCAAGGAGGATTTCCAAAAAAGCTTGAATTCAGGGGCGTGGCGTGAGTTTTGAAGCTAGGGATGCAAATTTTAATTTTTTGGAATTTAATTGCCAACTTAAGGTTTTTATGTTATTAATAAAGGTATTTTTTGTGTTGTGCAAAAATACATCTCTCGTTAGCTACTTAAATGAATGACAATAAAATAATAAAAAGTTCAAAACATTAAAATAACTTGTACTTTATGATTATGAAAATGATTATGAAAAATTCATCCGATCTTTGATCCCCAGACTACGAAATTATGTGTTTGTTTTTAATTCGAGACACTTATATATCCGAATCGAGAGAAAAAGTAAATTAATGATCTTTTTGTATAAAAAATACTGTTATAAAATAAAATATTTACGATTGTCCGCATAAACCGGGATACACCAAGATCGTTCTTAACTCAGAATTGCTAATTCTGAAGAGAATTAAACAGCTTTATGAAAATTATTTAAATCGCTGTAACTTAAAGATTGCCAAACGCTGTTATCCTTCGAAAAAAGTAAACAAGGCCAACAAAATAACTTTTGCTTATTTGCACAACCGCAAAGCCAATTAAAATCTTCGTAAACTTTGACCGAAAATCGTCTCGTACAACTTTTATTTACTGTTGTTATATTTAACTTTGGTTTTGGTCTCCCGCGATCAAGAATATTTTGTTTTTCAGAAAAAGATCGCGAACTAAATGATTGTTTTAATAAGCTATCGATTACACAACAATCTGCCATTTTTACCAAACTATTGAAATCACAAAAATCACACAATAAAAAGGCACGCTAATAAATAAACAATTTAAGACACTACTCACTATGCATGCAGAAACGCTACTACCTGCTAATAAATAAACAATTTAAGACACTACTCACTACGCATGCAGAAACGCTGCTAATAAATAAATAATTTAAGACACTACTCACTATGCATGCAGAAACGCTTTAATGCATTTTTTTTACTTATTTTCACTCGAAAGCAACGATTCGAATTGCTTATTTCAACTCTTCCTGTTGCATATGACATTACGAGGCAAAAGAGAAATAATCGCCCGAAAGAAATTTTTATTTTTGGAATGGTTTTTTTTTAACGCGAAAACCGCGTATGTTTTCTTCAAAAAGGTATGAATATTAGATATAGAATTACTCAAAACAAAATCATCTAAATGTCCTCCAAAAAAGTCGTTAACATAGTTTTTCATCTCTTAAAGTTTAGTTTTATCTCTCTTCGTACAAAACTCATAGATGCAACAATAATTTCTGCTTCCACACAGTTCCAAAGGAAAGTTAAGAAATTCTCTCTTTTTTTTAAGGCATTCGCGGTTGAATATATCACGACTGTATGATAAAATGCATTTTGTGCCGTACTGAAGCTACAAACGGCACAAAACAGTAACTCTAAGTTGGCTCACCCTTTACAATAAACTCAAACTTAATTATGATCGAATTTTGAAAAAAAAAATGTTTCAACTTAAAAACTCAGTTACCAATATTTTTGTGAGATTTGTAAGGGATGCAATGCATCCCTTGCATCCAATGACGCCACGCCCCTGCTTGAATTAGTTCACAAATAACAAAAAAAAAAAACAAAAAAAAAAAGTTTGAAAAAATTAAAACAAAATAAAATTTTGAAAAAAAATTTACCAAAAAAAAATTACAAAAAGAAATAAAACAAAAAAAAATTAAAATACAAAAATGATTTCGAATTACAAATGCCTCTACGCGGCGAAATCTGTGTGATCACAGCAAAAATGATTAGTGAAAATTTTTTAAATAGAAATTCACCTAGCGCATACACACTGTTATGCCAAATTTTCAAACGAAAAGCGGAAACTGAAGATGACCTCCGATCGAGCTGAAACTTTCCACAATTTGTTTTTATATCAATTCAAACTTTTCCACCCCCCCACCGTTTCCGAAATCCGAGAAAAAAGAAAAGCGATCCACCCTATTATATATATAACTAATTTGAACGAAAGACTAGAAATGGGAGCGTTTTGAAATCTGTATGTATGATTTTTATTTCACACTTCTCTTATCATAAACCAATTATAAATAAAATTATTATACCCGTATGGTGAATCAGAATATCTAAAAAACGGTGCATCTTATCAAAAAAGTGCAAGAACAAAAGTTATTTAGGATATGATTCTACATAAAACTCCCATACATCAAAATCCAATTGGAATAAATTTTAAAAAAATCTAATTAGAAAGTTTCACTTCAAAGTGGAATTTTGATACAACTGTTCGCCGTTCACTTAAATCACCATACGGATTTTCAATAATTGCCAGATTGGCAATTATAGCTTTTGTTATGTTTTAAATAAAAATTTGTTTCCTTAATTTCCATTTCACTAAAATTTCTTACTTAAATATCTATTGGCGATTGTTGTAGGCGGATCCACGTCTACGAGACAGACACCTACTTTTTATTTATGAAAAATTGAAATACATTTTTGTTTTGTTTAATATTGTTTTTTAATACTGAAAATATTTTCTTTCTTCCACCAGATTGACGTAGGTTTAGAAAAAATAAAATAATCCATTATAAGAAAAATTCTTTATAAGAAAAACTAGCTTGAAAGAACCCGGCGTTGCCCGGGTAGTAATAAATTTTTGAATATGAAAAAATCCTTTTTTTTTTCAAAAGTATTTTGATGTATAGAAAAATTATGCAGTAATTATATTTCAAACAATTTTGGTTCAAAATTTTTTTGGTTTAACGCACTGTTTTCAAGAAAATTGCAAATATTTTTTCCATCTGCTTGGGAGAAAGGGAATAGAGCGAGTTCCCTTATTGCCAGACACTTAAGATTTTTGCATTTATGTTGTAACATATGAGGGGGTCAGAATGATAGTGAAGTAAGTCACTTTTCACTTTTCATTAACTAAGTCACTTTTTCACTTAAATTAATGTTTGTAAAAAATACAAAAATAGGGTTGGGTTGGGTAATATTATGAGTTTTTTACATACATGTTCACAAAACCCTTGATTACTCATGAAAAATGAAAAGTGACTTACTTCACTGTCATTCTAACCCCCTCATATGTTGAACAACCATAAAATAGTTTCAGAGATAGCTGAGAAGGGGGATTGGTCGAGATAGCTGAGAAGGGGCACTAAAAATTGTATAAAAATCCGTTCTGTAGTTTAGTAGATAGCAGGAGAGGGGGCTCGCACCATGTAGAGCGGAGTAGTTTGAGTGGATGAAAATTTCTTTTATGATTGACCTGCCCAACACTGAAAACCGTATTCAAATCGCTTCAGTGGTTCAGAAGATAACAGGCGAGGAGGTCAAAGGGGAGCCGATACCGCGACCACACCTAACTATAAACCGTGGTCATGATACATAGTCTATGTTGGTAAAGTAGTTCTTGAGTTTATATGTTACTCCATCTCACAAATCAAAAAAATTTATAACTCTATCTCACAAATCAAAAAAAACCCTTCCGCACCCCAATAAGTTTGTTGCTGCACTCCAGATTGGGGACCTCCACACTATATGAGAATCATATTGAAGTATATTAGATTTAGTTGTAACGTATCAAACCTATCGCTGGAACTACACCAGGGTGTTTGGGATGACAAAAGATTTCGATTTTAGCATGTCCGACCGTCTGTCTATCTGTCGTCTGTCCGTCTATATATCCGTGAATATCATAACTTTCGGAAGGATTGAGCTAGAGATTTGAAATATTTACAGTTGCGTTTCTCGTGAATGGCAATGCTAAGTTCTCGAACTGGCAAAATCGGACCATTCCCCTTCTCCATATGAATGAGACTTTTTTCGCAAATTTCTCAAAAAAGGTGAATCGCATTGAAAAATTTATAAAGCTAAAATGTCTTTTAAATATGATTTTACATAACTTATCTACACATCAAAATTTAGTTAGACTACCTCTTTCCCCCTCCCGATACAAATTGAATACTTTTTCTTTATTTTCTCGAAAACTGTGTATCGTATCGAAAAGTTTATAAAGACGAAATTTGTTTAGAATATGATTTTATACAACTTATCTATTCAGTTGGACCACTCCTACCTCCCTCTCCCACACAAATAGATTTTTTTTAAATAAACGAATTGGTCGGTGACAAAATACCTTATTTAAATTCGTTCTCCACAAAATGAATAATTTAAATTATCAATTCAATACCAATCCATTAAAATTCAACACCAATCCATTTAATTTCATTTGGTCACTGAGTAAATACCTTAATTCACTTCGTTGATCACAAAATAAAATACTTTCCACGATTTAAAAGTGGGAAAACAGCGATAATTTGCGCACTATGTCGATAAACAACCGCTTCGCATCGATCATCAATGAGGAAAGAGCGAATTATTTCTCAGCTGTCAAATGTGAGTCTAAGATCGTAACACCATCTGTTGGCGATAAAGTTATCGCGAAGGACAAAATTATCCGTTTTTCAGTTCCAAATACAATTTTTTCTCCTTCCATATCATAATCCCATACAATATGCAAATTTCAATTTTTCCGATATTCCCACTTTTCCCCAAAATTTTTCTCGACTTTTCCAACAAAACGAAAAAAGATTCGGGATTTTTGATTTGGAATTACTGAAAGTGCAAGCCAGAAAACCGCTCCCCTGAAAGTATGCAATTTCGGTTTTCCAAGATTTTCCAACTTTTCCGGTAGAAATTTCCAATTTTCGGCGCCGTTGTGTTTTTATATGTTGCAATACGAATCCAAAAAAAAAACCCCATGCAAATCGGATTATATTCAGCCGAGTTATGGATAGTCAAACGGACCACGATTCATTTTTATATATAAAGATTCTCAATGATTAGCAAATTTCAACTTTATCATAGAAACATAACAGAAGCTATAATTGCCTATTTCTCAATTATTGAAAATCCGCATGGTGATATGAAATCAAAATCCCACTTTTAAGTCAAACTTTTCTGATTAAATCATAAAGTCAAACTTTGTGCTATTTTTTTGAGATTCTTTGGTTAAAAATGTCCAAATTTATGCCCTAAAATATCGCTCTGAAGCCATGTGCACCAAGGGCATTTTCGCAGCTCAAATTGCCCTTTTATACATCGATTCTTCATGCTACCCGTTTCATTCTGGCTTGTACGAAAACTGCATACATACGCATATGAAAGAAATAATCTGTTTCACCTTGCATATAACCCGTTCTGCTTCCACTTGTGCATTTTACATACCATGGAGCTTTGCTGAGCTCTAAGTAAGGCCATTTATGCGAGAGATTTTTATTAGCTCCAGTTGTCATTATGACATTGACTGAAGCAGTGGTGTATTTCATACTGCTGAAAATCATGAAAAATTTAACACTGCTGAAAATCATGAAGCGTTCTGTCTCAAAAGACGACACGAATTTTGGACATGATTGTTTTCTTATTCGGTGTGATAACACAATGCAATGTTTACTATGATTTCAGGAAATTAAAACAATAAAAAAATACAATTTATATAGGCATTTTCAGTCGTTTCATAAAATATCAATTGATCAAATTAATGTTTCTGGTTTTATGAAATTATTTTTATTTTCCGATTGTAATTCGGAAATTTCATATAAAAGTTTTTCATTATCAAAACTTTTTTTAACGTAAAGTAAAACATTTAACAGTGTGTCAAAACCAAGCATAACGAAACGAGCTTTCAACAAGCTTGTTTCACTTGGCTCGGAGAGCAAGCCATATAAACAAGTAAATCGCTTATCAGTGGTAGTGGATGCCCGAGAACTTTCCTGGCCCTGCCCTAAAACCTAAAAATAAAAAAAAAAAATTAAAAAAAAATTTTAAAAAAAAGCTTTTATTAAAAAGAATGCACTAAAAAGAAAAATATAATTTTCTGGACGCTGTGTATCACAAATATAAAAGCTTTTTAAAAGCGAGAAAAATTTTTATTTTATTGTTTTATGCTTTATCTCGCTTTTTAAAAGCTTTTATATTTGTGATACACAGCGTCCAGAAAATTATTTTTTTCTTTTTAGTGCATTCTTTTTAATAAAAGCTTTTTTTTAAATTTTTTTTTTTATTTTTTTTTTATTTTGTTCTTTTTAGTCTTCGAATATATATCCTTACATTTGAGATGTCCTTACAGGCTTTTTAACTTGAGAATCGTATTCAGCGACCCCAAAAACCCCCAGAATAGATTTTTTCCGGAAAATTTGGAGAAAAGGATAATCACGTTATCCTTACAGGACCTTCCGTTATCCTTACAAGGACGAAGTAGTGAAAATATTGTATTGTCATCGGACTTATCAATGCTGACGGTAGTTGGCATGTGTTGAGGACCAAACTACAAAAGCATTACTTTGTGGAACACTAGTTGAGAAACGTCAAACGTTGGACGTTTTTGCACTTAATTTGCGTTTAACACTTTAATCCGATTTCAAAATCACACGAGGGTATTACTTTAATGCCCTTCTTTCACAAAAACCACTTTTAAAACGCGTACACTTTTTCTAAGTACCACTTTTGAAAACCCGATTTCACTTTTCGCCCGATTTCATCAATATTTTTTTCCTAAGATATTCCAGTGAAACCTTTTAAGGCATGATTATTAATAAAAAAAAACCCAGTGAAATCTTATTAAGGCATGACATGTTATGTGTGTGTCTGGCATGCAATTTTGATTTTATAAGCGGGTAATTTTGAAACATTTGTATGAAATAATAAAATTTGCTATTAGAAATATTAATAAAATTTACTATAAGATTTCCGAAATCAAGAATTTGTATTATTGGAAAAAAAATTTATTATTGGGAAAAAATTATATGGTAAATGGTTGTCTTTTTCTTCTAATTTTTACACGAAAAAAAATTTGGTAACAGACGTCATAAAATTTTGCAGAAAACTAGAAAGAGACAAATATATTATTTTTCAGTGGGAAAGACAGAATACGCACACGGTACTTTTCTAGGAAAACTAGCATAGGGATTTGAATCTTATTTCCTGACCATAACCATGAAATTTTCAAACAATGTGTAGAAATTATTTTTAAAAGCTTTTATTTAGCTCGCTATCTTGTCTGTCTGTTTGTTTGTTTGTTTTTTTGTTTGTCGGGGTCAAATCTTGCAATCAAATTTTGACCCACTTCCACTCATCCGATTCACTTGAAATTTTGTACACTTATATAAGTCCGATGACAATACAATATTTTCTCTACTTCGTCCTTGTAAGGATAAGAGAAGGTCCTGTAAGGATAACGTGATTATCCTTTTCTCCAAATTTTCCGGAAAAAAATCTATCCTGGAGGTCTTTGGGGTCGCTGAATCCGAATATGTCATTAAAAAGTCTGTAAGGATAACGGAAGATCCTGTAAGGATAACGTGATTATCCTTTTCTCCAAATTTTCCGGAAAAAAATCTATTCTTGGGTTTTTGGGGTCGCTGCATCCGAATCTATCATCAAAAAGTCTGTAAGGATAACGGAAGGTCCTGTAAGGATAACGTGATTATCCTTTTCTCCAAATTTTCCGGAAAAAAATCTATTCTGGGGGTTTTTGGGGTCGCTGAATCCGAATCTGTCATTAAAAAGTCTGTAAGGATAACGGAATGTCCTGTAAGGATAACGATATAATCCTTTTCTCCAAATTTTCCGGAAAAAAATCTATTCTGGGGTTTTTGGGCTCGCTGAATACGATTCTCAAGTTAAAAAGTCTGTAATGAAAAATTAAAAAAAAAAAATTAAAAAAAGCTTTTATTGAAAAAGAATGCACTAAAAAGAAAAAAATAATTTTCTGGACGCTGTGTATCACAAATATAAAAGCTTTTAAAAAGCGAGATAAAGCATAAAACAACAATAAAAATTTATCTCGCTTTTAACAAGCTTTTATATTTGTGATACACAGCGTCCAGAAAATTATTTTTTTCTTTTTAGTGCATTCTTTTTTAATAAAAGCTTTTTTTAAAAAAAAAATTTTAAATTTTTTTTCTTCTAATTTTTACACGAAAAAAAATTTGGTAACAGACGTCATAAAATTTTGCAGAAAACTAGAAAGAGACAAATATATTATTTTTCAGTGGGAAAGACAGAATGCGGACACGGTACTTTTCTAGGAAGACTAGCATAGGGATTTGAATCTTATTTCCTGACCATAACCATGAAATTTTCAAACAATGTGTAGAAATTATTTTTTGTTCGAATCTCACATTTCAGTCAAAAGCATGTTAAATTGAACAACTCTAATGCTCTTATATAAGCAGTTGATAAAACTGATTCTTATTTACGGTTTTCCGTGTTGGTTTAACATCTCTACAACATGGGCAAGAAAATTAGAGGGCTTCGAAAGAAAAATTATTCGTAATTGCACGGGTTGCAAATTCAAGACAACAAATAGGTATTATTCTAATAACGAATTGTATGGAAAAGCAAAAATATTGCCCATTTTGTATTATTGCCTTTGTCTCTGGAGGAGGCATGCTTTGAAATTGGAGAATCATGAGAATTCTTTAATTTCCAATATGTTTAGCCACCAGGCCAACTTAGAATCAAACGAAGTATATTATCTCTCACCTCTTGATCCCGTCATTACACAGAAAAATAAATTACACCAATGTGTTTAGAATGATAAAAAAAATTAATATCCGCATGTCCGTCCGTCTGTCCATCTGCCTGTGGACCGGATTGCGGGCGCACGGATTTAGCTAGGGACTTGAAATTTTGCGCAGATCCGTTTTTCGGAAAATGCGAGGCTAAGTCCGTTAATGGGCAATAATGGACCATACGAGCGAATATGTTTTTTGCGAATATCTCAAAAATTGTGCATCTTATCAAAAAAGTTTAAGAACAAAAGTTATTTAGAATATTATTCTACATAAAACTCCCATACATCAAAATCCAATTGGAACAAATTTTAAAAAACCTTTTTGGAAAGTTTGACTTCAAAGTGGAATTTTGATACAACTTGTCGCGATTTAAATAAACAATGCCATATCCCCATACGGGTTTTTAATAATTGCCAGATTGCCAATTATAGCTTTTGTTATGTTTCACTCTCACTTCAATGACTTTGAACCTGAGTGCAGCGGCAACACTGGGTAAAATTTAAAAATTTGAGAAACATAGGATGTTGGCGACCATGTTTTGTTGGCAACCAATTTGAATTGTACTGACAAAGAAAAAAGTTTTAAATAGAATTTTGTGATGTGATTGCAGAATCACATGAATTTTGTGATGTGATTGATGTGAATGTGATTGTTTCTCGATTGTGTTTAAATAAACCCTTATTAAAGTGAAAGAAGTTAAAGTTAAAGGCAAACATTTATTATTGCGATTCTGGCAAATAAAAGTAAGGCGTACAAATCTCAAAATGTCCAATTTTATAGAGATTAATGATCTGTCTGAAGGTGACAATTCAATCCTGTGCTCTCTTAATGAAGAACTTGAAATGGTTCACATGTTAAGGTTTATGACGATTTTAAAAAAAATATTTGGTTACTTCGTACAAAATGTTCATGAAACCACATTGCATTCGCTCGAAGCTGTCCCAAATGATCAAGAAATAATACAAATAATACAGCTACCGCGTCATTTTATTACTTGTTATTATGACAAAAAGTCGGTATTTATTTATGATTCCATGAACAAACAGGTACTAACACAGGAGTTGAAATTAATTTTACAGAAAATGTTTCCGTTTATCGATCTGAAAAATCTTCAATTTCCGGCAGTACAAATGCAGCCGAACTCTGTAGATTGCGGTGTGTATGCTATCGCTAATGCAGTTTCTTGCCTGTATGGGAATGATCCTGCATTTATTCATTATGAGCACGTTAAAATGAGGACACATCTGTTAGAAATTTTAATTACTGGTATTTTGGCACCTTTTCCCCAGATTATTGATTTTTGTGGCAAGGAGAGAATTTTACTTCAACATCAAAGTCACTATGAAAAAGTTATGCTCCCTTTATATGCAGTTGTCGAAAATGGTACATTGACAAGTGTTTCAACTGATAAAAAAATGGAATCATGCTGTGATCCCGTGAAAAAATACTCTAAATCAAAGACTAATTTAGACAAGATTAGTATTCCTAGTCATGTTTCTCTTAACAAGATCCATACTCATTCTGGTCCAAATGCCAGGAATATGAAGTGTACAAATATGAAACGAAGCTCTATTACAGGTGAAGAATATCTTCAAAATCAGAAAAGACCCGTTACATGGCAAGGATTTCCAAAATTGCAACTGCTTTCACTTAACAATGCAGATAAACAAATAATTAAAAACGGTCAATGCCTTACAGATAATCATATGACAGTATTTACCTCTATTCTCCACAATCATTCATCATATCTTCCATATGAAACACTTTACTTTCAACAGTTTAATAAAATTCAATCAGTTCCACCAAATACGTGTCATATTCAAATATTACCAAGTCCTGGTCATTGGACTTGCAGTTTTTACGATAGTAAAGAAAATAAACTATTCGTATTTGATTCTTTGAATAGAGGAAAACTTGACAGTAACCAAGCAAAATGTCTGAAAACTCTGTTCCCGACTTACGATTTAAAATATGTTAGCCATGTGAAAGTACTACAGCAAATTGGTGTTACAGATTGCGGTGTTATTTCGATCGCCATTGCGGTATCTCTTGCATTAGGTGTAAACCCCGATACTGTAGAATATTACTATGATTGCTTGCGTTCTCATTTGTTGATGTTATTGGAAACTGGCGAACTTATTCATTTTCCTTCAAAAATTAAAGAACAATCTGTTCGCAATACAGCAATGTTTGACTTCATTTCTCCTGTAGCTCAGCTGTGTGTTGAAACTGCGTATTCTCAGGACACGGTATCACATAGTCTGACTGCCACTAAATTCCATTCTCCCGAAAAATCCTCATCTATGTCTATTTCAAAAAAAATTCAAATCATAAAGAGAAACTCTGATAAAAAAAACTACCGATCATCTCAAGATAAGTGCTCTATTTCACTTCACTTAGATACAAACCAAACAAGCAAAAAGCGGAAACATGTTGATGAAGTAGGGACAATAAATGACCAGGAAATAGAAAATAAAAAAGAATGTCCAATAGGGTTGAGTTTAGCCGAAAAAAATAGACTTTATCAGAAAAAGTCCTATGAGGCTCATAAAACAAAAATCCTACGCGCAAAAAAGATTTATTACGCGAAAAAAAAATCTCAAGACTCCAGTCAAGTATTCCAATCTCAATGGGTAAAAGCTGCATCGCATAATATTATTACGAAAAACAAATTACTTTCTACATTCAAAATACGAGAGTTTTCAGAGGACTATATTAACAAGTTAATAGATAAAATTAGATTGAAATCAAAAGCTTCTTGCAGAATAGAAGCTGAAAATATTGTTAAATGGTGTCTAACAAGTAGAAAAAATGATGTGTGCAGAATGGAAAGAATTTTAAAATCTTGTGCACAAAAGGCTATGGTGATTGTCGAACGAGTGAAACAGCTTCCTACCTCGGACATTAAATCTAAGCTGTCCGCTATGTGTGGTTTGTCCAAACATACTTCGACTACAGAAGCATATTTTGCTGATACTGCTTATAAGCAAGACACGAAACAAACCGAAAATATGATAGTGAATGAGAATGGACAGGTAATAAATTTATTACCTTTGACCTCTGGGTCTAAAATATTAAAAAAATCATGGACTTGCGAGGATTCCATCTGTAAATTGGATGACGAATATGTGATCAACAAATATTATGAATTTATAGGATCGTTGACGTCGTGGAAGTTGTCGAATATTTTTGTTCGGATTAATGAGGTACTACGGTGTGGAGCCCCTCATTCAAATCCATTTAAAATTGGTCATCCAGCAAGTTGTTACTTAGAATCTACCACATGTCAATCAACGTTCATTTCTACTTTGATTTTAGCTCCTCATTACCCTAACGTTCGGAGCATAAAAAAATTTATCGATCGCATTACACAATTAGCTTTTAGAGTATATGACGTTGATACTGCTTTGGAAGAGGCCAACATTGAATTCCTGCAAAACCTACGAGATGAAATAATAGACAGTACAAAATCTTCCGAACACAAATCTGTGGAAATTGACCTCGACGAGACGCATATTAGATCAGTATATTTAAAAAGTTTTACTACATTCACTAAAAACCTAATGGATGTTCCAATCCTTCCATGTGTTTCGTGTGAGAAACTGTGCTGTAGAAAGGATGTTAGAAACATTGCAAACATCAAAAAACCTGATACGGATATATGGAAGCAATTGATGGAAGATGCGCAAGAAAACGATCGAGAACGCGAATATATTTGCATATATTGCCTTGGCAAATTAAGAGCTGGTAAACTGCCACCCACATGTATTTTGAACCACCTTAAGGTCGACAAAACACCTGCAGAAATAGAAGACCTGAATGACACAGAAAAAAATTTTATCCCTCGCGTAAAAGCTTACCAAGTAGTGACGAAGAAAGGGACTGTAGCAAATAAAAAGATACCCCCAAGACAACAAATTCCCAACGTCAAAGGGCGAACATTTCATCTTCCATTGCCCATCGAAGAAACTTTGAAAAGAATCTGCCCTGAACATGACCCCATCAATAAATATCACGAATTTTACATACTCGTCAGAGGTTTACCCAATGAGAAAAGGAAAACTATGTGGGAAAGTTTAATTGATGTAAAAAAAAAACATGTGTGTGCAGTGCACACGCGGTAGAAGTGAAACCTTAGGAAAACTAAACAGCGAGAGAATGAGACGAATGCGGTATCAGGGGTGGGATAGTTAGAGCGTTTATTTATTATAATATTGGTACCAGGTTCAAAAGTAATATTATATTTTTATTGAAAATCTAATACCGGATTCGTGATCAGCGACCCCAAAAACCCTAAAATGCAAATTTTTCCGGGGAAAATGGGAAAAAGGATATTTTCATTATCCTTACAGGATCTTCCGTTTCGAATTTTGAAAATCTAATACCGGATTCGTGATCAGCGACCCCAAAAACCCTAAAATGCAAATTTTTCCGGGGAAAAATGGGAAAAAGGATATTTATCCTTACAGGACCTTTCGTTTCGAATTTTGAAAATCTAATACCGGATTCGTGATCAGCGACCCCAAAAACCCCGTAGTGCCAATTTTTCCGGAGAAAAATGGGAAAAAGGATATTTTCATTATCCTTACAGGACCTTCCGTTTCGAATTTTGAAAATCTAATATCGGATTCGTGATCAGTGACCCCAAAAACTCTATAGTACAAATTTTTCCGGGGAAAAATGGGAAAAAGGATATTTTCATTATCCTTACAGGACCTTCCGTTTCGAATTTTGAAAATCTAATATCGGATTCATGATCAGTGACCCCAAAAACCCTATAGTGCAAATTTTTCCGGGGAAAAATGGGAAAAAGGATATTTTCATTATCCTTACAGGACCTTCCGTTTCGAATTTTGAAAATCTACATAGCTAAAAACCTGCTCCTGGCAACACAGATTATTTTGCAAAAAACCGCATAAAAATCGGTCCAGTAGTTTTTGAGTTTTGTAATCTCAGGCAGGCAGACAAACAATAAAACATCCATTTTTATTTATATACGAGTACATATGTATATATTGCAATTTATGACGAAACATAATTTATCGCCTCCTCTCTCCACTTCCTCCCTCCTAACACTTCTCCCTTCTCCCCTTTCCCTTCCCGTACCCCGCCCTCTTCCCCTACCCCTTCCCGCTTCCCATCAATCTTGTTTACGATAAATTGACTGGCACCCATCTGTATTCTATCTCATTTTCTCGTAGGCTAAAATATCCTATCTCTTTTTACTGTCGTTTCATCGAGTTTGAAATCACTCACAACGCCGCTAAAGAAGTTTTCACTTCAAAAATAAACGTCTGTCTTCAACTTTTGAAAAAAATAAATCCTTTTTATGAGAAAATACGACTTCCCAGCAATGCTAACGATCTGCTGAAAAATTTGGAAGAAGCAGAGTATAACGTCGATGGAAATGCAGAGTCAGGCAATAGCAGCAGTGACGAAGATTTTCTAAATGACTGTGATGATGAAAATCCAGCCCCGGCGGTAAAGAAATTTTCTGATGCAAAAACTGCGTTTCTTACCCCAAGGTCAAAATCGGATCCACTCTACCAGCAATATACCATCTATCCTCTCAATGCTAAAAGAATAAATGAAAGTGCAGCTGATTTGTACCAAATGAAAAAAGTTGTCGATGTCCCTTTAGATAATCGCGAGAAAGCTTTGGATCTTTTATGTTTTCCTGATCTTTATTCTTGTGGGAGAAACGGACAACATGCAGTTCGGCCCGTGCGCCTTACCGATCATGAATATATTAAAGTCAGAATTATGTCAAAACATTCACAATTTCGGCGCAACGTACAATACCTTTTTTATTTGTTAAATGATACAACTATTCGGCAAATAAAGTTTGGTATTTATCACGCGCTCAACGTATCTGATCCACATAGGAAGTATACGGTTAAAAATGTTTTGGAATTATCGAAAGAACGCGAAATTCAGGCATGTATAAACACAATATTTGCAAGTATTCGTAACACCAAAGAGTTTTTGAAAAAACCACGAAATGATCTGCAGTGCATGCTTGCACATTATGGTCCAGCAACCTGGTTTCTGACCATCAGTCCTGCGGATTGGTTATGGGGGGACTTGCACGATTACATTCGTAAGGTAAATGCACCTGATTTCGACAAAATACTATCTGGGGAGTTGCCTTGCAGAGATCCAGTTTCAGCTGTACGATTTTTCAGACATAAATTTCAAGCCATGCTTACTTTCATATGTTCTGAAGATGCTCCGTTGGGTAAAGTTATTCATTGGGCTTGGCGAGAAGAGTACCAAACTCGAGGTGCCCCGCACTGGCATATCTTGCTGTGGGTCGAAAATGCGCCTGTATTAGGTATCGCAACCAACGAGGAGGTATCGCAATTCATATTGAAATATTGCACTTGCAGAATTCCGGACAAAAACATTTCACCCACGCTTTGCGACCGTGTATCTACACACCAAAAACACACGCACAACGGATATTGTTTGAGAGCGAAACACTCCAAGAAAGGTTTTTACAAAGTTTGCAGATTTAATTTTCCTCGAAAAGTTACGGAAAATTTGATTCTAAGAGACATTGTAACCGCTACAGCTGGTCGGAAAACAAACAAGAAAAATTGTAGATTGTACGATCTACCCAGATCAAAGGCAGAGGAGAGTATCAATGATTTTAATCCAATAATATTGTCAGTCTGGGAGGGCAACATGGATATACAATATGTTGGAGAAAAATCTATGACTGCGGCGCATTATATCACAAAATACCAAACTAAGGCTGGAGAGAAAAGCCATTTGGATAACGCGTTGAAAGGGATAGATTCCTCCAAATCTCTTGCTACTCGGTTGTGGTCTGCCGCTCTACAAAGTTTGACCCATCGAGAATGTGGAGCACTGGAAGCTGCTACGACTCTGTTAGGACTTCCCATATTTGCAACTGATCCAAGTACGTCGATAAGATGGCTGAACATAAACGAAATTCGGGGAAAGAAGTTGAAAGATCGGAAAGACATTCAACAATTATGCGAAGACTCCACTGATATTTTCTGCCCAAATTTGACAGATGACCATTACCCACAAAGACCGAAAGCACTGGAATCCTGTTCTTTGTATGACTTTGCTCAGTGGTATGATATTGTGCCAACTGAACCAAAACAAAAGGACGTCACATTTTTCAAGATTGGCGAGAACCGTTTCTTGAGAAAACGTACACGCGAATATCTTATTAATCACTTCAAGTACAATGTAAAAACTCTTCCAGAAAAGTACTTCTTTTCGTTACTCTTTCTATTCCAGCCATGGAGAAAAGTTGACGAACTGAAAAATGGTTGTGAGACGTACGCTGAATCTTTCAACAAAATTGCCCCTACTCTTGACGAGGCGATGAAATATCATCGGAAGCGAATGGAAATTCAAGAAGCCCGAGAGGAGGCCGAAGAATCAATAAAAAAAAAGATTAAAGAAATTCTGAAAAAGGAATCTCAATACAGCGACGCATCTTTAGAGTGCAATCCTCTTGAAGCCCATGAGGCCATGAAAGATTACAAAGATATCGACGACAATGTTCAAGATGCCGATATTGCAGAATTGACGTCCCAAATGAATCAAGATCAGATACGAATTTTCGAACGGGTGACAGGCGCTTTGCAGTCGAATGATCCAGATGCTCCGATTTTGAGACTATACGTAAGCGGAGAAGGCGGAACTGGGAAAAGTTTTCTAATTCACGCCATTAGGTGCTGGGTGAAACAAGTTTTAAAGAAACGAGTAGCAGTATCAGCTCCTACCGGAATAGCTGCATTTTCTATTCAAGGATTGACGATCTATAGACTGTTCCAATTGCCAGTCGAACACGGCAATACTCCAAAATACAGACCACTGTCTAATATGGTGTTAGAAAAATTACGCGGAGATTTGAAAGATTTGTCATTAGTTATTATTGACGAAATATCAATGGTTTCAAATATCACTTTAATGTATATACACTTGAGGCTAACCGAAATTTTCAATACCGACGATAGAAGAGATGGCTGGTTTGGTAAGATACCCATTCTTTTATTCGGCGATTTGTTGCAATTACCTCCTGTACATGAGAAACCATCATATATACCACTTAGAACTGACGAAATACAAAAATACATTGGTTGTGTCGGTAATGTACATCTGTGGGAAAAATTATTCGCATACGATGAGTTGACAATCAATATGAGACAAAGGGGCGACACCTCATATCGAGATATATTGTCTAGGATTCGGGTAGGTTTAATTACAAATGATGACCTGAAGATATTGGAAAGCAGAAAAATTCAATTTTCGAACACAACGGTATATGGAAAACTTCAAGATTTATGTAACTACATTTCTGCGTTGCCCAGTGAAGCCGTCTGTTTGTTTCCCACTCGTAATATGTGCGATGTATTGAATAAAGAGATGCTTTCAAAAATTTCAACCGAAGAAATAGAACTGCGAGCTCACGATTCTGTAGAATGTCAACCTAGACTTAAAAAAAAAGTAGAGAAAGCCCTGCAAACTGACAATGAAGATTGTTCTCGAACAGGAGGTCTTCCCCTGGCTATCCATGTCAAGATTGGTGCAAAAATTATGCTTACTAGAAATATCGATGTCACCCGAGGATTGGTTAATGGTTCGATTGGGGTGATCAAATCAATTTCGCGGCGTATCGATGACAAAAACGATATTCAAACGGTCACGATTGTTTTAGCTTGTGGCGATGAATGCGTCATTGAAAAAATTAGCGTGAAATTTGAAATTATGGAAAAATCTTATGTGATTCGCAAGCAATTTCCTATTTCTTTGAGTTATGCCATAACGGTTCACAAGTCACAAGGTTTGAGTTTAAAGGTGGCCGTTATTGATTCTGGTAACCGTATGTTTGACTTGGGACAAGTATATGTTGCACTTTCAAGAGTCACATCACTTGATGGCCTACATTTGGTAAATTTTGATCCATCGGCCATCAAATCAAATGAAACTGCAATCGTGGAATACAACAGACTCAGAAAAAAGTATCGGCTAGACTTGCCTCAGATTAATGTCTCAAACAAACAGACTTGTAAAATGATTGACGCTGTGTGGACTGTGCCAACAGAAGCAATGAAAATTCAAGATGGTGTTAATGAACCTACCGAACCCCCATTTTTGACTAATTTTCGAGGGTTAAAAAATGAAAATGGCATTTCTTGCTATGCAAATTCGGCTTTGCAGTGTCTATTCAATTGCCCAGTAATTAAAAACCGAATGCTTGGTTTACCTAAAGATCATCTACTACGTAAAGCTCTCAGCGACTATATGTCTAACACTAACAATGTTGATGTTGCTGCAGTTAGAACATTTGTGGACATTAAATATAGCCAGGAGCAACAGCAAGATGTTCCGGAATTCCTGCATGACTTATTTAATATAGTTCCAAGTCTAAAAAATGCGATTGAATACAGTGTACGGTACACAACGTCATGTCGCAAAAACCAGTCTTGTTATTCAAATTATGAAGACCAATCTGGCAGTATCCTTATTTTGCCCGTAAATATCGCCAAGAAAAAATCTGTTACATTACAACAACTATTTGATGATAGTTTTCAGAAACACCAAATCATTCATACTCCTTGCGATAATTGTGGTGGCGATCAAAAAATTCAAACTATCAATATAACATCAATTTCGCCAATTGTTGTTATCCAACTCGGGTTATTTAAGATGGAAAACTGCGTCATAGCCAAAGAGTCTAATTGTTTGATTAAAAGTATACCCACAGAAACATTGAAGGTAGCCGGTCACAACTATAGAGTTATTGCCGCTATATTCCACATTGGCAAAACTGTAGAAAGTGGCCATTACTTTTGTATAATGAGAAGCAAAAAAGGCTGGTACGAAATTAACGATGAAAGAGTTGAGAAAAAACCTTGGCCTCGAAATTCTTCAAACGCATATGTTTTCATTTTGCAAAGGCAGTGAGATTCCCCTAGGACAGTTCCAAGCCCGGCTGAAAAAGGAGCTGCGGAGTGAGCCAGTTCAGGGTAGATCCTGACCGTTTTGCTGGATAGACTTTATGTCGAAACAGTAGACCAGGGTTGCAACTGCTGGACTTACCAAGTTCCTTCGGGACCCAACAGGGTTTGCAGCAACTAGCCGATACCCTGTTCCAATATAGAGCCAATATCACCGTTTTGCAGGAGGTGAGATGGACAGGAAGTGGTGGAGCTATCATCTCTATTATCCCACATGCTCGTAGTAGACTTTAGGCAACCGACAGAATGAAACCCACTGTTATTGGATTTCAAGCTGTATCAGATAGAGTATGCACTCTACGCATGCGAGGTAAGTAAAACACATCTTCATAGACTTTAAAACCTCCTATGATAGCCTAGTCAGGGTAGAACTTTATAAAGTCATGAGAGATCTCGGTATCCCAAATAAATTGATAAGACTGTGTAGGGATCTCTGTCTCTGGTGAGAGACATTAGTAGCGCCGAAAGAGAGAGTGAGATGTCATTGCTTTCATAAATTATAAAGGAGCAAAAAAAATCCATATCGCACAAAAAAACATTTAAAATGTTAAAATTTTGTGTTGAGAACTGAGCGATGGGGTCTTTTGGTTATATTCAAAATACTTTAATAAAAAAGAGCCATATCCAGCCATAAGGGTCAGTTGATGACAGTCACTGAGACATGATTGATCTTATCAATTGCCGTGTGCCTGACGATTAGACTTGCGCGACTAAAAATATGAGTTTTGTGTACTTAACATTCGTTTTATAAATTTGTACAAAGATTACCGAATCAAAACTCATTTCACGATTCCTTGACCCAAAAACAACTGTTAGTTGAAATGTTCATCTATATACTAGAGACCTTATTACGCTTTCTGAGGGGTACGATTCCGGATGAAACTCTCGTTCAAATGAAAATATTTTTGAGATTCTCTGGAAAACGGTGAGTAAGGTCAAAAAATTATAAATGCTAGAAAAACTCTTACACAACTCTTCCATCCAACTTAATTAGATTTGACCACTCCTTCTCACGCCTATAAATCTGCCTTTTTTTATGGCGATTGCCTAAAGGCCACATTTTAGTATGCAATCAAGCATTTCTAATTTGACCGCAATTCGAAATGAATACCTCTTAATATTTCTTAAATTTGTCACATAAAAATTGTCCTAAGGATAAACTAGACTTTTTGAGAATAAATACTCTGTTAAATAAAAAGCTTAAAATTTCCTGTACATATAATCGTGAGTGTACTGTACAATACTTTTGATACTACGTACTTCATATAAGAAACCAAAAAGTCTGTAGAGTGGATTGTTGAAAGCTTTGAGGCTCGTAAATGTACAAATTTATAAAACGAATGTTAAGTACACAAAACTCATATTTTTAGTCGCGCAAGTCTAATCGTCAGGCACACGGCAATTGATAAGATCAATCATGTCTCAGTGACTGTCATCAACTGACCCTTATGGCTGGATATGGCTGGATATGGCTTATTAAAGTATTTTGAATATAACCAAAAGACCCCATCGCTCAGTTCTCAACACAAAATTTTAACATTTTAAATGTTTTTTTGTGCTATAAGTGTGCAAAATTTCAAGTGGAAGTGGGTCAAAATTGGGTTGCAAGATTTGATCTGACAAACAGACAGACAGACAGACAGACACGAAGGCAAGCTAAATAAAAGCTTTTAAAAAAGTTTTATATACGACAATTGCCTAAATTTTGGTTATAACTAATTGTTGCAATACGAATAAAAAATTTGGGGTTTTTTATTCCGAAATAGCCCGTTTCAGGGGGTTTTTCAGGCTACGACTGGGGGAAAATTTGTTGGCTGTCTGGCAACTCTGAATGGTTGGGACATACTGTGAAAGTTTCAATTCTCTAGCTTCAGGGGTTTGGGCTGGGCGTTGATGAGTCAGTTAGCCACTCATTTAGTCAGGTTAAACGATTTTATATATAGAGATTATCCAATTAGTACATATGAACCATCTGAACATTAAATTTACAAAAGAAGAAAAAAATAATAATATACATATTAAATCTATATATATAAAAATGGATGTTTGTCTGTTTGTCTGTCTGTCTGTCTGTTTGTTTGAGATTACAAAACTCAAAAACTACTGGACCGATTTTTACGCGGTTTTTTGGAAAATGATCTGCGTTGCCAGGAGCAGGTTTTAGCTATGTAGATTTTCAAAATTCGAAACGGAAGGTCCTGTAAGGATAATGAAAATATCCTTTTTCCCATTTTCCCCGGAAAAATTTGCATTTTAGGGTTTTTGGGGTCGCTGATCACGAATCCGGTATTAGATTTTTAAAATTCGAAACGGAAGGTCCTGAAAGGATAACGCAAATACCCTTTTTCCAGTTTTTCCCGGGAAAAACTGGCACCAGGGGGTTTTTGGAGTCGCTGATCACGAATCCGGTATTAGATTTTCAAAATTCGAAACGGAAGGTCCTGAAAGGATAACATAAATATCCTTTTTTCCCATTTTGCCCCGGAAAAATTTGCATTATGGGGTTTTTGGGGTCGCTGATCACGCCTCTGCTGTTTGAATTTTAAAATTCGAAACAGAAGGTCCTGTAAGGATAATACAAATATCCTTTTTCCGCTTTTTCGCCGGAAAAATTGGTATTATGGGGTTTTTGGGGTCGCTGATCACGAATCCGGTATTAGATTTTCAAAATTCGAAACGGAAGGCCTTGTAAGGATAAATATCCTTTTTCCTTTTTTTCCCCGGAAAAATCGGCATAAGGGGGTTTTGGGGTCGCTGATCACGAATCCGGTATTAGATTTGCAAAGTTCGAAACAGAAGGTCCTGTACGGATAATACAAATATCCTTTTCCCGTTTTACCCGGAAAAAATCTGCATAAGGGGGTTTCCGGGGTCACTGATCGCGAATCCGGTGTTAAATTTTTCAAATTCTAAACGGAAAGTCCTGTAACGATAACGTCTTTTCCCAAAAGTTTTTAAGTTATTTATGGTTTTTTGGCATTCTAAAATTTATGCAAAAAACTTTTAGCTGCCAACGAAGGGTCTGCTATCTATATATATAAAAATGGATGTTTGTCTGTCTGTTTGTTTGTGATTACAAAACTTAAAAACTACTGGACCGATTTTTACGCGGTTTTTTGCAAAATGATCTGCGTTGCCAGGATCAGGTTTTAAGCTATGTTAGATTTTCAAAATTCAAAGCAGAAGGTACTGTAAGGATAACGAAAATATCCTTTTTTCCATTTTGCCCCGGAAAAATTTGCATTATGGGGTTTTTGGGGTCACTGATCACGAATCCGGTATTAGATTTTCAAAGTTCGAAACAGAAGGTCCTGTACGGATAATACAAATATCCTTTTTCCCATTTTTCCCCGGAAAAATTTGCATTATAGGGTTTTTGGGATCGCCGAATTTCAAAATTCGAAACGGAAGGTCCTGTAAGGATAACATTTTTTCCCAAAACTTTTTATGTTATTTATGGTTTTTTGGCATTCTAAAATTTATACAAAAAACTTTTAGCTGCCAACGAAGGGTCTGCTAGTAAATATATAAACGAGAGAAGATCACAAAAAACAAAATAATTAAATTAAACAATAAGAGGCCTAAATTGCTACTTTGGGGTACACTTGACAGAACAACAGTAATTTTAGAACGAGATGACTTGAAAACAACTTGAAATATTCGATTTGAGAGACACGATTCGATCCAGCGTCTAAAGTTTTTGAAAATTCGACACGTTGAAGCTTAAATAATAATATATTGTGTGGCAATTTGTCAAATGGTTTGGACAAATCTGGGTAGATACAGTTGTCCAAATACTCTTTTGTATCTGGAGTCCGCTGTAGTTCTGGGATCGTTTCCCTTCTTGCGGCTTTACAATGCTATTTCACTGATGTGAATTAATGAACCACCGTCCATATAATGATAGACTTTTTAATGGTTAAAACGAATGAGTTTATTTCAATGATTTGAACTAACTAACTGTTAACACAGTTCACAGCGATATTTATATCTACTTATGACTAAACATTATTTTGGGAAGTATACAAAGTTTGTAAATACTTAACGTCTAAAGAACGCGTGCCATGCGATTATATAACAATCGGAAGACGACATAATTGTAATTGTTTGCGGAACTAGAAATGTGAAGCAAGCAATTTGCCCAGTAGGTTCAAGTGCAGCTGATGAAGAAATTTGCTGATGTTATTCTTATTGCACTTGAACATTCTCCGCGACCGTGACAGGTTCGGAAAAATCGGCATAAGGGGGTTTTGGGGTCGCTGATCACGAATCCGGTATTAGATTTGCAAAGTTCGAAACAGAAGGTCCTGTACGGATAATACAAATATCCTTTTCCCGTTTTACCCGGAAAAAATCTGCATCGCGAATCTGATCGCGAATCCGGTGTTAAATTTTTCAAATTCTAAACGGAAAGTCCTGTAACGATAACGTCTTTTCCCAAAAGTTTTTAAGTTATTTATGGTTTTTTGGCATTCTAAAATTTATGCAAAAAACTTTTAGCTGCCAACGAAGGGTCTGCTATCTATATATATAAAAATGGATGTTTGTCTGTCTGTTTGTTTGTGATTACAAAACTTAAAAACTACTGGACCGATTTTTACGCGGTTTTTTGCAAAATGATCTGCGTTGCCAGGATCAGGTTTTAAGCTATGTTAGATTTTCAAAATTCAAAGCAGAAGGTACTGTAAGGATAACGAAAATATCCTTTTTTCCATTTTGCCCCGGAAAAATTTTCATTATGGGGTTTTTGGGGTCGCTGATCACGAATCCGGTATTAGATTTTCAAAATTCGAAACGGAAGGCCCTGTAAGGATAATGAAAACATCCTTTTTCCCATTTTTCCATGGAAAAATTGGCACTATGGGGTTTTTGGGGTCGCTGATCACGAATCCGGTATTAGATTTTCAAAATTCGAAACGGAAGGTCCTGTAAGGATAATGAAAATATCCTTTTTCCCATTTTTCCCCGGAAAAATTTGCATTATAGGGTTTTTGGGGTCGCTGATCACGAATCCGGTATTATATTTTGAAAATTCGAAACGGAAGGTCCTGTAGGGATAATGAAAATCTCCTTTTCCCATTTTCCCCGGAAAAATTTGCACTATAGCGTTTTTGGGGTCACTGATCACGAATCCGATATTAGATTTGCAAAACTGACGCGGAAGTTCCTGAAAGGATAACGCAAATATCCTTTTTCCCATTATTCCCCGGGGAAATTGGCATTATGTTTGGGATCGCTGATCACGAATCCGATATTAGATTTTCAAAATTCGAAACGAAAAGTCCTGCAAGGTTAACGCAAATGTCCTTTTTCCAATTTTTCTTGAAACGATTGCCACTAAGGGGTTTTCGAGGTCGCTGCTTAACGGAAGGTCTTGTAAGGATAACGGAAATGTCCTTTTTCCAATTTTTCTCGCAAAAACAGTCTTTGGGAGGTTTTTAGGGTTGCTTTTCACGAATCTGGAGTTGGAATTTCAAAATTCGAAACGGAAGGTCCTGTAAGGATAACATTTTTTCCCAAAACTTTTTATGTTATTTATGGTTTTTTGGCATTCTAAAATTTATACAAAAAACTTTTAGCTGCCAACGAAGGGTCTGCTAGTAAATATATAAACGAGAGAAGATCACAAAAAACAAAATAATTAAATTAAACAATAAGAGGCCTAAATTGCTACTTTGGGGTACACTTGACAGAACAACAGTAATTTTAGAACGAGATGACTTGAAAACAACTTGAAATATTCGATTGGAGAGACACGATTCGATCCAGCGTCTAAAGTTTTTGAAAATTCGACACGTTGAAGCTTAAATAATAATATATTGTGTGGCAATTTGTCAAATGGCTTGAACAAATCTGGGTAGATACAGTTGTCCAAATACTCTTTTGTATCTGGAGTCCGCTGTAGTTCTGGGATCGTTTCCCTTCTTGCGGCTTTACAATGCTATTTCACTGATGTGAATTAATGAACCACCGTCCATATAATGATAGACTTTTTAATGGTTAAAACGAATGAGTTTATTTCAATGATTTGAACTAACTAACTGTTAACACAGTTCACAGCGATATTTATATCTACTTATGACTAAACATTATTTTGGGAAGTATACAAAGTTTGTAAATACTTAACGTCTAAAGAACGCGTGCCATGCGATTATATAACAATCGGAAGACGACATAATTGTAATTGTTTGCGGAACTAGAAATGTGAAGCAAGCAATTTGCCCAGTAGGTTCAAGTGTAGCTGATGAAGAAATTTGCTGATGTTATTCTTATTGCACTTGAACATTCTCCGCGACCGTGACAGGTTCTGTCACTACAGAGCTTATGACAAAATCATTGACCTTTGTTGTCTTCCGTAAGCAACATTTCTTGCACCATGGAAATAATTTATATGTGAGAGTACATATGATTCCAATTGATATAATGATGGATGTGATTGATAACGCATGATGTGTTGAATGGTTGTATTTCCAAAGAGAAGGATCTGTTTCGCCCAACAATTCTGCCTGGTGCTGCTTAATTTGAAGGAAGTGATCTGTAGTCTTCAGAATCGGTTCCGGATCTAGCTGATTGTGTTGGTTAGTAGATGCACCACTGGTGTGTTCTGCTAAACTAAAGTTGATGGGCTTAGTATATGTGGTCTTCACTTCTATCTGCTGGAACATATCGGCTTTTAGTGTGTTTCGTTTTGTTTGTATCATGCATTCTTGATCGGTTCGAATAATGCCGGTGCCGTTGAGAACAATGTCTTCTCGAATACCATTGCATATTACAGCAGCCGATGTGGGTGTGCTGGCAAGGAATAGCCATGTATTCCTTTTACATAAATGTTTCCAAACTACGTTGGGAGCTCGAAAACTCTTCAGGATACAGTCGTGCCTTTCCAAGCGCTGGTATATTTCGTCAATGAGACAATTTAGACTTTCTTCTATGCTGAATACGACAGTTGCTGCGCATAAGAATTTCTGATTCTCCATGGTAAGACATCTTCTGAAATCGTCCTCAGATGTTTCGAAGTACGTTTGAGCGTTGTAATCGATGTACAAGATTGTAGAAGGTACATCCGGAGCTATGTAGGTACCGTTCTCTAAACTCCTCGGAATGGCTGTTGGTTTGATGATGGTGAACTGATTCGTCTCAATAATATGGAGACATCCAAAAATGGAGATGTGTGATGAATTGGTTATTACTTCCACAGGATCTCGGTAGTGATGATATAATTTCGAATTGGTGGGCAATTTGGATTCAGCATTGGTTTTTAATTTGTGAAGCTCGGCAGCAGATATAAAATCGAGAATATTGCCTCCTTTGAGGATGCTTTTTACTAACATTGAGTAGTGATCGTATATGTCAGTTAATAAGCTTAAGGCAATTTGATGTGCCGCTAATACATGAATATTTACTCGGTCTATGTCGGCATCTATGTCGGCATACCATGGTTGCATATCATTTATAACAGCCAACGCTTTGTTTAATTTTTCGTTAAATTTGTTCATCTTATCGGTCAGTCTGAATTCGGTATCATTCACAGCGGCAACTGTTGATAACATTAAATTCGCTTGATGATTCGTTATCTGCATCAATTTCTCCTGATTTTCGTTGAGATGGTTAATGTCCGCATAAACTTCGTCGTTAACACCGAAAACTGCTTGTAGCATTTTACCAAAGAGCCCTCGTCTTTTTCGTCTAATCCGATGTTGCGCGACGATTTGAATTTCTTGTAGAATTTTATTTTGTTTCTCCTTTAAATTGTGGACAAGCAGATCACAATTCGCGTCTTGGTCTAGCCGTTTGGAGCCGTCGCAAAGTTCCTGCATCTCATGCACCACTGTATTTGTGCGATTGGTGTCATCATCAATGTCGGCCTTAAAATTAAGGTTTATCCTTAGCAGTCCTCGTTTCAAGTTTGCAATACCAATATCCTCTATGTAAATTCCAGGATCTGGATGAGTTATGTGATGACTACAAGCCCCAAGTCCAACAAAGAACAGCATGATCAGATTTAGAATTAACGATTTGTAGCCGGTTACTGGTCTGATTCTAAAAACCTTCCTTGGTCTCTGAGGAGCATCACCATCCATGAGCTTCCGTTTTGTCGATCGGTCGTTCTGCGTCACTTGCCGAGCACAAAGTAAACTGGTTCTAATGCCTTGTGGTTTCTTAGATTTCGTGGTTAGCTGTTCATAATTCTCTGTCCTGTTGGAATTTGTGTCTGCATCGTCTTCAATTGGTAGAGGAGCAAGACGAGTAATTGGGCGGCGATATACTCCTGTTGACGTTCGTACGTCTACAACTCTGACAATATGATCATCGCCAGCAATGGCATTAACAATCCTTCCGAGTGGCCATTTGAGCGGCGGAAGGTTGTCTTCTTTAATGATAACCATAGTTCCTGGTTTGATGTTTTCGACCTGACCCTTCCACTTGTGCCGTTGTTGTAGCTTGCTCAGGTATTCTCGAGACCATCGTCTCCAAAATTCATGCTTCACATAACTTACTAGCTTCCATCTCGATAATTGGCTTGCCTTGATATCTTTTGTGTTTGCATCGGCCACAGCGGTAAGTGGTTCTCCAACTAAGAAGTGTCCCGGGGTCAGTGCCGTCAAATCGTTTGGATCGTTTGACATCGGCGTCAGCGGCCTTGAGTTTAGTACTGCCTCTATTTCGATTATGGCCGTCTCGAGTTCTTCATAAGTTAGGGATGCGCGCGCAACCCATACTTTTGTGAAGCAATGTCTTTGCAGATTTTACGGCTGCCTCCCACAAACCCCCAAAGTGTGGTGCTCGGGGTGGTATGAAGTGGAAATTGATGCCCTTTGAGCTGCATGCCTTAGAGATTTTATCTTTGACGTCATCGTGCTCGAAAAGTTGTGCCAATTCGGACAGCTGGTTGCTTGCGCCAACGAAGTTGGTTGCATTGTCACAGTATATGTTCTGACATCTTCTTCTTCGACTTATAAATCGTTTGAGAGCTCCAATGAAACCGCTTGATGATAAGTCAGTGACGAGCTCCAGATGAACTGCCTTTGTCGCAAAACAGCAAAATACAGCAATATAAGACTTCGTAGGACGCTTGCCTTTGACCTTGTAATGCGTATATATGGGCCCACCAAAATCCACACCGGAATTAAAGAATGGCTTAGCAGGTTGAACCCTTGAAGCTGGTAGATTCCCCATTATCTGTGTGAGAAGACGTGGCTTAACATGGGTGCAACGCACACATCTTCGAACTATGGCCTGGGCTATGCTTTTTCCCTTTATTGGCCAAAATCGTTGTCGTGTTATCGCTAAAAGTGCTTGGGGACCAGCATGCATATTTTGTTGATGCACTTCCGTCATGATTAACGTGGTGATGATGTCGTCATAAGGCAAGAGCATTGGGTGTTTTGCATTGTATGGCAAGTTTGACGATTGCAACCTCCCGCCAACTCTTAGAATGCCAGTATCATCAATGAAAGCGCTTAAACAAGATAACCTGCTTGATGCATCAACGTGACCTTGCCGCTCGATTTGTACGAGCTCTTCTCTAAAATGTGTGTTTTGGAGGTGTCGTATTATTACTTTTTGTGCTTCATCTAGCTCTGCTATGCTTACTCTCGGAGGTGATCTGGTCTCTCCCTTTTGTTTTACAATCTTAATGAATCTTAGGATATGCGCTGTTATCCGAACCAGATGATTGAATGAGTTCCTGTGATCAATCTTCATTATGAAGTGTGGTTCATCTTTCCTTGCAGCCAAGGCATGCTTTACCTTTTTCCATTCCAAATCACTGTTAGGCTGGATGCGTTCTTGTGAAGGCCAGTTTTCTATGGATGTGTGAAGAAACGTGGGCCCTCTGAACAATAATTTAGATTCGATTAATTGTACAGGCATCGCTCCTCTTGATACGAGGTCAGCAGGATTGTCCTTTGTACCCACATGACGCCACTGTTGTGTCTTGCTGACTTGTTGAATTGTTGATATCCTGTTAGCTACAAAAGTTTTGTAGTTTGCTGATTCTGAATTGAGCCAGGATAGAACGATTTCCGAATCCGTCCAATAGAATGTCTCATTGATCGTGATATCAAGTTACCTTTCAAATCGATGAATAAGTTGAGCCATCATCACGGCAGCGCACACCTCTAATCTGGGTAGGGTGGTTATCTTCAGAGGCGCCACTCTCGATTTTACACATAACAATTGAATGCAAATGTCACCTGATGCGTCCACCGACCGTAAGTATACGGCTGTTCCGTATGCTCGTTCGCTGGCGTCGGAAAATGCGTGAATTTGCATGGTAACGTTCTGATGTTTGCCAATCGCTAGTCTTGGAATTTTGATGGCTTTCAGCTCAGCCAATTCCTCCTTGAAACTCATCCATTGGGAATGCATTTCCATTGGAATTGTAGCATCCCAGTCTAATTTGAGCTGCCACAACTTCTGTAGTATAATTTTGGCTCGCACGATTACAGGGTTCACTAATCCCAATGGATCAAAAAGGTGAGCAATGTCAGCCAATATACTTCTTTTCGTAACTCGCTTGGTTTCTGTTGGGCTACTCTTCATGATGAATTTGTCAGACGACGGTAACCATGTCATTCCAAGCGTTTTGATGCAACCTTCATCTCCATCTTCGATGTTTAGCTGCGGCTCTAGGTCTTCCTTCGCTATGTCCTTTAGCAGTTCAGGATCATTCGCGCATCATTTTCGCAGTTTGAAACCTCCTGAGCTTAAAATTTCCGTAAGATGCCTTTTGAGAGTCTGTGTCTCCTCCAGACTATTGGCCCCGGTCATCACGTCATCGACATAAAAACATCTCTTTATTATTTGACTGATGTCATTCGAATACCTTTTTCCCTCCTGATCAGCTAGAGTGTGAATACACTTCGTAGTCAGATACGATGCAGAGGCGGTAACATAAGTTATAGTATTCAGACGATATACTTTGATTTCTTCAGATGGGTCATCTCTCCAGAGTATTAGTTGGAAATTGCGATCTTCATCGTCTAACATGATCTGCCTATACATTTTCTCGATGTCAGCCGTGAAAACGTATCGTTTCAGTCGAAATCTTATGAGTACGTTGAACAGTTCTTCCTGTATTGCCGGGCCGATGTGCAGCACATCGTTTAGCGAGTAATTTGTCGACGTCTTTGCAGATGCATCGAAAACCACACGAAGCTTTGTGGTGCTACTATCGGGCGTTAAAACGCAATGATGTGATAAAAAAAGGTGTTGTTGTGGGATGCTTTTGCGATCAATGGCTTCCATATGACCAAGTTGTATATACTCTTTGATGAATTTGTTGTATTCTTTCTTTATTGTTGAGTTTTTCTCTAGCTTCTTCTCTAAAGCCAGAAAACGTCGGATAGCGATGTCCTCTGATTTCCCCAAATTTGTTGAGGCATGTTGAAACGGAAGTTTGACCAGGAACCTTCCTTCTGAATTTCTTTTATACGTTGCGTTGAAAAAATCTTCACATTTTTGTTCATGTGGAGTCATCGAATGTTTGGTAGTTTCGACTTCCTCAATGGTCCAAAACTTCTGTAATTGATCTTCGATACTGTCGCAATTCTCTGCAAGACCGATGCCACAGAATTGTGCTGGAGCATTGGATGATGTGGCCTACCCAATACAATCCATCCGAGGGTTGTGTTCTGCAATGTTGGTAAATCTGCGCCAATCTTCATCTACCCGATTGTCATTAACTCGCTGTAAATTTCCGCGCCGAGTAACAAATCAATGAACTTGGACTTATATAATTCTTTATCGGCGAGTTGTATGTTTTGGGGAATTGGCCATTTCTCCGCCTGAATGTCTTTTGTTGGCTGGTATGACGCTATCTGCGGAAAAACAAAAGCCTCTATGTTCGCTGTGTAGTTGGTCACAAGTGATTTAATTTTTATGTTGACTCTACGTTGAATTTTGACTTGATGATCTCCGATGCCAGCCAATTGTAAGTGCTCCATCTCCGCCTTGACTCCCAAACTTTTGTAGAGCTTCTCTGTTACGAAGTTAAGTTGGGATCCGGAGTCCAACAGGGCACGACAATTTATCTTCTGACTACTTCTATTGTAGACGTGGACAGACGCTGTTGCAAGAAACACAAAGTGTGCGTTTGTTTCTTGTAGGTTTCGGACCGATAGATTCGTGGCCGTACCTTGTCCTTGAGATGATGGACTGATCTAAGCAACGCCAGCCTCTGTAGAGATGTGCAACAGCCTGTTGTGGCGCTTGTTGCATTTTGGACAACATCCTGAGCGGCAATTGGCGAACGTGTGGTCACCTTTTAAGCAGTTAATGCAAAGCCTTAGTTTCTTTACCTGCCTTAATCGCTCGACTGGTGATAGTTTAGTGAACTCGGGACAGGCGTAAATGTGATGATCGCTTCTCTTGCACATCGAGCACTTCATGGAGTTTGATGTCAGCAAGCTGTGTCCCTTCTTAGAAATTCCCCTGTGGTGAGGTTTCTCCTTACGCTCTACCGACTCTAGCGTTTGGAATCTAGTTTCGATGAACTTGAAGAATGCATCTAGACTTGGAATCTCCTTAGGATAGCTAAGGGATTGCTCAAACAATCGATAAGTTTCGGCGCTCACCTTGTGTAATAGGATGTGGAGCACCAGCGGTCCCCATTCCTTGGTTGGAACACCAAGATTCTGGATCGTCAGTAGAGCTTCCTTGGTGGTATCATGGATATGCTTCAAGGAGGATGCAGTTTCAACAGTCGATGGCGATTGCGACAAAAGTTTATTTAATAACGCGGCAACGAGCATTCGCTGATTGTTGTAACAATTCTGCACCAGATCCCATGCTCCTTCGTAATTTTCCTCGGCTACCTGAAGATGCTGTATGAGCCGGCTGGCCTCATCTGTTAGATTAGCCTTCAAATAAAACATCTTCTCTGACTTGCTCATGGTGCCCTTGTGCACCAATTGCTCATAGATGTCGTGAAACTGTTGCCACTTTAAATAGTTGCCATCAAACTTCGGGATTGATATCTTCGGCAGCTTCAGTTGATTATTGCGAACCATCTCTGCGCCGGATTGATTTGTTTCACCCCTTTCTTGAAGAGTGAGTAAAGTTTCTTGACAGCGGGCCTCCATCTCTGAGTAGTACTCCTCATTATAATCCAACGGATTGTCGCCGATTGATAAAATTTCGGAATGTAACTCAGAAATTTTCTGCCAATAGTCCATTATAAAATTGATCTTTAGCTTGTAGTAAGAATGCGAGTGGGCTTGGTTGATATCAACTTCGATAGCACGGATAAATCTTTCTAAGGCTGCCATGGATGCCTTTTGTTTGCGGATTAACCTCTGTTGTTCCTCATCGAAATTGCCCACGCCATTTTCTTCTTGTGTTTCTTCTGCTGCACTGAAGCCTCCCTTGACGGTGTATTCGCTGACCGTTGCTTTGGCTTGATCTCCAGTACTCGTGTTGTCGTTACTACTACACTTGCTGATAGTAGTTAGTACCACTGCCTTGAATTCCTAATAAAGCTTCTTAACTTGTGAGAAGTATCCTTGTGTGAAATATAGGTGATCCATATTAGTCCCTTTATATATGGACATGGACTCGTCATTATCTTCAAATGCTGACCACAGCTTCTCTAATTCTTCAAGTTTTGATTGAAGATACTCTGGCTTCCATCGGGATGGGCCGTCCTTCTCGTAGTTGGACCATAATCTCTCGATGGTCTTTCCGAAACTTGTCTGCTGAGAAGCTAATTCCTCTAAAGATGCCATGATGTCGTTGTAAAACGCTGCTACCACTTCGGTTGCTGATCACGTTGTTGTATGACTGACTGCTGAACGCTGCTAGCCACTACGGCTGCTAACCACGCTGCTGTATTATTGATTGCTGAACGCTGCTAGGTACTACGGCTGCTAACCACGCTGTTATATGACTGACTGCTGAACGCTGCTAGGCACTACGGCTGCTAACCACGCTGCTATATGACTGACTGCTGAACGCTGCTAGGCACTACGGCTGCTAACCACGTTGAATCACGTCGGGGTCACCAAAAAATGTCCAAATACTCTTTTGTATCTGGAGTCCGCTGTAGATCTGGGATCGTTTCCCTTCTTGCGGCTTTACAATGCTATTTCACTGATGTAAATTAATGAACCACCGTCCATATAATGATAGACTTGTTAATGGTTAAAACGAATGAGTTTATTTCAATGATTTGAACTAACTAACTGTTAACACAGTTCACAGCGATATTTATATCTACTTATGACTAAACATTATTTTGGGAAGTATACAAAGTTTGTAAATACTTAACGTCTAAAGAACGCGTGCCATGCGATTATATAACAATCGGAAGACGACATAATTGTAATTGTTTGCGGAATTAGAAATGTGAAGCAAGCAATTTGCCCAGTAGGTTCAAGTGCAGCTGATGAAGAAATTTGCTGATGTTATTCTTATTGGACTTGAACAACAGTCAACTCGATTTCCAAATTCCATTGCAGTTAAGTATAACTTTGTGAATTCCAGTAAGTTGGATTTACATCGAAAACTAAGCGAATTACATACAAGTAACTCAAGAATTTTCGAAAACTAAGTGAATTACATATTTTGTGTGATTAGGCTTATTGGTCAATTAAAACAATTTCTCATGTCAATAAATGTTACATTTATTATCGACGTTTCGTCCGTTTTCACAGGACGTCTTCAGGATCTGAATATAAATGAATATAAATATGAACATAATAGTTTCCCTTAGTGAATTCTTATTAAAAACAATGTTTTTTCATTTACTTACAATTTTGAAAATTTTTGGACACTTTTAAAAAACAAATTTAACTTTTAATAAATAAATAAATAAATAAATAATTAAATTAAACATATAATAAGTAAAAAATATATTTTGCTAGGCACAGAACTAGTAGTAGTCAAGAAATGTCAGGTTCTTTTTTAGTTGTCGTTTCGAATATATTAAAGAATGTGGCTAGTCGCTCAAAATACAATACAGTAATCCCCCGCTATACGGACGCTCGTTTTACGGAAATTCGAAGTTACGGACATGACTAATATAGGAACAAATTCGCTATACGGATAAAAAAATTCGCTATTACGGACAAAAAAAAATTTTTTTTTGAATCACAGAAAAAAATCAAGAAAAAGTCCTCCATAATTATGTTGTATTTATTGTAAATGTACATACTTAATTTCTCCGAAATTTCTGACACATTTTGTGTATACACAAAAGAGAATTAAAAAAAGGCAATAAAAAACTGCAGTGTGGTGTATTTTTAAAAAATCTATTTGCTATTCTTAAGCGAGAACTCCAATTGGGCAGAGGCAGCAGCAGAGGCAGAAGCAGACGCAGCAGCAGAAGCAGAATCTGCTTTCTGTCCCACAATGAAATTTGAATTCTGACGAAACTAGCAGAAACCTACGTAGAAACAGCTACGTTTTTTTGTCCGCGGCATGATTTGTCCCATAATATTTTGTTGGTTTTAACATATTCAATTGATTTATGCTCCATTGCAAGTAGTATAAATATTTTCTTCCGTCATATATTCAAAAAATATCGACAACGATTTGTGAGGTTAAATTGAAAGCAGAAATTTAGAGATTAGAGCTAAAATGTGTTTCTGCTTCTGCCGCTGATGCTGCTTCTGCCGCATTGGAGTTCTCGCTTTATTCTTTTATAACGGCTTTAAGTAGTATCTGCGTTTTTTTAATTTCACTTATTCTTTTATAATGGCTCGTATTACGGATTTTTTTGGTACGCATCTATCTATTTTTAATACGATCTTATACTAAAATAGGTTTCTTTTTACGGACATTTCTATTGATTGGAACACATCTATTTATTCCCAGTACAATCTCATACTAAAATAGGTTTCGTTTTACGGATTTTCGATATACGGACAGTTTCCGTAGAACGCATCCCGTCCGTAAAGCGGGGGATTACTGTATTAAAAATTCGACAAATCTGAGAATTTAACTTTGGAGGAAAACGAGAGCATGGTATCTTTTGACGTAGTTTCATTATTCTCAAATGTTCCGAGAAATTTATGCCTTAAAATAATTGATGAAAAATTCGATATAATCCAAGAAAACTGTAATATGTCTAAAAATATGTTTATGGAATTGATCAATTTTTGTATAAATGATTGTAATTATTTTATGTGCGACGGAAATATGTATAGACAGTCTTTTGGCTTACCAATGGGAAATCCTATTTCACCTGTTTTGGCTGATATCGTGTTAGAAAATTTGCTCGAAAAACAATTAACTGATGAGCATAAAATAATGGTAAAATATGTTGACGATCTGTTCGCTGTGGTAAAAACAGAAAAAATAGATGAAACTCTGGGATAATTGAATAGCTACCATGATAGACTGATCTTTACAGTGGACACCGAAAAAGATGGCGTAATAAACTACCTAGACGTAACAATCATTCGTACCGAGGGATCCGTAAAAACAAAGTGGTTTAAGAAAGAATATGCTTCCGGCATATTATTGAATTATCATTCTACCCACCCAAGGTACCAGATTCTAAATACGGCAACGAACTACGCGAAAAAGATTTTTGAGATGACCAGTGTAGAATATGCAGAAAGAAACATCTACGATATTTTAAAAATTAACAATTTTCCAAAGAAAGCTTTACAAAACATAATTCGAAAATGTCGATCTGATGTTAATAACCGGAGAGACGAGGAACAAAACAGGGAACCCAAAAAATATGTGAGCATGACGTATATTCCAGATATATCTGAAGGTGTCAAAAGAGTTTTGAATCAATTCTGTCCGAATATTGAGCTGGCGTTCAAAAATAAAAAAACGGTTGGATACATTTTTACAAAATTAAAGGATAGAACCACAAAATGGAATCAGCATAATGTTGTATACAGTATTCCTTGCAGAGGTAATGAAGATGCGGATTGCCACATGAAATATGTGGGGACCACAAAGCAGTACCTGAAAAATAGGATTGCAGGGCATAAATCCGATCTCAAAAATAAAGGGGTAAATAAAACGGCGCTCACTGATCATTGCATCGAAAATAATCATGTACCTGACTTTGAAAACACTAAAATTATTGACAAGGAACAACACAAAAGGAAAATATTTATATTAGAAGCCTTGCACATTTATAATACTGAAAATAGTATGAATAAAAAGTCAGATACAACAGGTACACAAAAAGTCAGATACACGGATGCGACTTACTGTGCAATATTGAAATGACAACTAAAAAAGAACCTGACATCGCTTGACTACTACTAGTTCTGTCCCTAGCAAAATATATTTTTTACTTGTTATATGTTTAATTTAATTATTTATTTATATATTTATTTATTTTTATTAAAAGTTAAATTTGTTTTTTAAACGTGTCCAAAAATTTTCAAAATTGTAAGTAAATGAAACCACCATACGGGTATAAAAACATTGTTTTTAATAAGAATTCACTAAGGGAAACTATTATGTTCATATTTATATTCATTTATATTCAGATCCTGAAGACGTCCTGTGAAAACGGACGAAACGTCGATAATAAATGTAACACTTATTGACATGAGAAATTGTTTTAATTGACCAATAAGCCTAATACTATGTTCAGACCGACACAAAATCACGTAATTTTGAAATTTTTGTAATTTTGAACGAAATCTTGCTCGAAATCACGAGATTTCCAGTACATTAACCTGTTTTCAAAAATCACTAAAAGTATGCAATTTCCACAAAATTCCGAACGAAATCAAGCAAAAACAATGAATACAACCCTGCATCACTCATTCAGCTCTCTTGAGTACATCAGTTTTGACATTTGTGCTGGATTGGAACGACGGAGATATAAGAAAAAGAAGCCGTGTTCCGCACGCGAAAAGGATATATTAGTAAACAACTTACGCGGGGCAAAAAAAAATTGACTTGTTTTTGATGCGATTAGATATGAAATGGAAAATAATTGTTTATTTTCATTACAGATAATTTCCATTGTCGTCTAAAGTGTCTAATTCTGTTTGCACATATTTGATTGATGTTTTGAATTGTATTATTCATCATATTACTAAAATTCATAGCAATCCTACACTAAAATTCATAGCAATCCTGTAGTTGAAATGTGAAACAAAATTACCTTAATCTCTGTTTGAACACTTTGGTTTAAGACTTAAATCATTTCGCAAAATTACGTGATTTTGCGTCAGTGTGAACTTAGTATAATCACACAAAATATAATTAAATTAGTGGTCATTTATATATAAAAACTAAAGTAGAATTACATACAAGTAACTCAAGAATTTTCGGAATTGGAGAGAATTTTGCAATTGGTCTGTAATTTTTTACAAAGTTTTTGGACCCCTTTTTATGAATAGGCACAGTAAAAAAATGTTTCCATATGTTCGGAAACACTCTAGTTGACAAAGACAAATCAAATAGGTGCATTAACGCATCAGCTATAGCTGATTTACAATTAAACATTTACGGAATTAAGTGTCACGTTATTTGCGTTTGGTGTTTACAAAGTTATAAAAATGTTTAGGATTGTTAATTGTTGTGATCTGTTGAATGGGCGTATCGGGGATATAAATAATACACAGATCACTACTATAATTAATATTTAATGCGGAGCGATATGTACAGAGTTTGACTCCCAGTCTTGAACTGCCGATAGGCGGCGCTAGGGGTTTGACATTTGCAGCCGTCTCTACCCTCCACCAGGCGGTGCTGGCTACACAACATCTCTCCCCATTTAAGATGAAAACATTGCAAACAAAACAAAAACATAAATTTTGACAATAATTAATAAAAAAAATTTTAACTCTCCGATGTCCTCACAGCTCGCACGTAGTCCCGAAAATGCGGTGGGGGAACTCCAGCTGTTGCTCGCTGCGATCGTCGCAATGGTGCTGCCTCTGGAACCTGCTCCGCTGTTGGAACATCAACTTCTTGCTCGGGCACAATCTCCGGCTCAATAGCTACATGGGGCAGTGGATCCATGTCGAATGCGTCCAAAAGCGGGTTGCTTTCCGCAAGGAAGGTAAAACGTCTCTTAAGCTGATTTGCGTGTGCCTGAATTTTTCGTTCGCTCCTTTTGATTTCGTAGTTGACACTGCCGACCTTTCGCAAAACTTCTCCTGCCACCCATCTCCATTTCGTGTTGCTTGAATAAAGCTTGACGAAAACCTTGTCGCCGATCTCAAAATCCCGCTGTCTAGCTCCGTGGTGCGAGTTGAACTGCTGTTCCATGCTTGCGTTTCGATTCGTCGGTAATCTTGTCGGTGGCTTGGACAGGTCGAGAACCGTCTTCATTCTATGACCAGCCATCAGCTCGTGCGGGGATTTCATGCCGAGGTTGTGTGATGGTGTAGAACGATAGCTTGATAGGAACTTGCGCAAAATGTCATTTGTATTTCCCTCGCCTGCCATCTTTTTCATTGCCTGTTTGAGCGTTTGCACGAAGCGTTCCGCTTGGCCGTTCGATTGCGGGTGATAAGGTGACGATGTGATGTGCTCGATGCCATTGCTGCTGCAGAACTTCTGGAAGAGCTCGGACGTGAACTGCGGTCCGTTGTCTGAAACAATCGTGTCGCACAAGCCGTGACGTGCAAATGTTTCTTCTAGGCGCTCGATTGTCTGTTGGGTCGTCGTTGAAGCCATCTTGAAAACCTCTGGCCATTTTGAGAATGCGTCAATGATCACGAGATACCAGAACCCGTCGACCGGGCCCGCAAAGTCAATGTGCAGGCGTGACCATGGAGCCGTTGGGACGGGCCATGACTGAAGCGGTGCTTTGATGGGCGAAAAACTGTTTGTTGCGCAAGCGTTGCAACAGCGAACGTAGCTTTCGATATCGCCGTCGATGGATGGCCAGAATACTGTTTGTCGCGCCAACAGCTTCATCCTCTCCATACCCGGATGACCTTTGTGCAGTTCCTTGAGAACATCAGTCCGATAACGCTTGGGGATGATGATTCGGTCGCCAAAGAAAATGCAGCCCTCGATGACTATAAGCGACGCCCGTCGCTGGAACAACTCTGACACTTCTTGACTGGTGATTCGGTCCTTTTCCTCAGGCCAGTCGTTCTCGATGTACGCCACTGCTTGTTTGAGTGCTTCGTTTCGGTTCGTTTCATCCTGAATCGCCTCGAATGTGACTGGCAGCATCTTCGCGGTGTCGACAGCAAAACATGTATCGGGTGTCTCAGCAATGACTTTCGCGATGAAACCCTCCCTTACGGTTTTCATTTCAGGGAAAGACGATGGAGTGCCATGATGATTTTTTCTTCTTTCCATGCTTCCAATAACGACGTCCTCGTCAGGTCGCTCATGTGTGCTGATAAGTCGAGAGATGAAGTCGGCATAAGCGAAACTGTTCGTGTCGATGTAGCGCATGTCGAAATCGTATGCCAACAAAATCAAGGTATAGCGTTGAAGCCGGCTTGCTGTATGAACCGGAATGCCCTTTTTGCTTCCGAAAATTGCGAGGAGCGGTTGATGATCAGTCTGAAGTTCGAAATGTCGGCCATACACATAGCGATGGAACTTCTTGAGCGCAAAGATGAGTGCGAGGGCCTCTCGCTGAATCTGCGGCTAATTTTTCTCCGTGGCTGAAAACGCACGGGCTGCGTGCATCACAGGTCGTTTCGATCCATCGTTCAACTCGTGAAGAAGCACAGCCCCCATGCCATAGCTCGAGGCATCAGCTGCAACGATCAGCCTCTTCTTTGGGTCGTAATGCACAAGCGCCAAGTCCGAAGCCAAAACCTTCTTGAGCCGCTCGAAAGCTTCTTGGTGCCTCTGCTGCCACACGAATTCGACATCTTTACCAAGCAGTTCATCCAGGGGACCCCGAAATTCTTTAATGTTCGGAATAAACTTCGAGTACCAAGTAACGGCACCGAGAAATGCTTGAAGTTGCGGAACATCCACTGGTGCTGGAATGCCTTGGAGAGTGGCAAGCTTCTCGGGACTTGGTTTGATGCCGTTGGCGTTGATGATATGGCCCAGGAACTCGATCTGTTTCTGTGCGAATGAGCATTTCTCGAGCTTGAGATGGAACCCAAAGTCCCGAATGCGCGACAATGCTTCCAACAGGTTCTTGCGATGATCCTGTTAGTCAGTGCCGCCCACGATGAAGTCGTCGATGAAGGGAAAAACGCCTTTTGCACCCGACATCATTTCGCAGACCAACTTCTGAAAGATTCCCGGTGCAGGCTTGACACCAGGTTGCAGACGATTCACCCGGAAAAGACCACAG
The DNA here is from genome assembly GCA_964034945.1 of Chrysopilus asiliformis. Lineage (NCBI taxonomy): Eukaryota > Metazoa > Arthropoda > Insecta > Diptera > Rhagionidae > Chrysopilus > Chrysopilus asiliformis. The sequence continues at coordinate 58,506,097 of OZ035962.1, forward strand.
TGGGTATTTATTGTCATCAGATCTTTTGAACTCTCGTCGAGCTCAATTTGCAGGAAGGCATCTGACAGGTCGATTCTGCTGAATATCTTGAACGATGAGATTTGTGCGAAGATTTCATCCGGCGTTGGCAACGGAAAACCCTCTGGTTGTAGTGAATTATTCAGGCCAGTGGAATAATCTGCACAGACACGAACACGTCCATCCTTTTTCTTCACGGCCACTATTGGAGCTGCGTACATTGCATGTCTGACTGGCGAAATGACGCCAAGAAGCTGAAGACGCTTAAGCTCGTCTTCAATTTTCTTTGCTGCGGCGAATGGGACGGGTCGGCTCTTTCGGAAAATCGGCTTTGCGTCGGGCACAAGCGAAAGAGACGCCTTCTTTACACAGAGACCCAGCGAGTCTGAAAAAAGACTTGGAAAGGTTTGTTTCAACTCACCCTCCAGCTGCGATGCTGCTGCTGCAATGTTGTTGCAAATTCCGGTGATGGGAACGCTCCAAAGGTTAAGAGCTTCCATCCAGTCATTCCCGAGGACATTTAGGTGATTTGACTTGGCAACGTAGCACGGGCCAACATCTTCTCGTCCGTGAAGCTTCAATCGGGCATTGAATTTTCCGAGCATGGAAACCTGATCACCTGATGCGCTGATAGCTTATTCTTCGCATGCTGTGAGTTTTGGTGAGCCCAACTTCCTCCAGTTTTTCTCGCCGATGATCGTCCAGTCGGAACCGGAATCCAGCTGAAGGCGAAACTTCGTATTGTCAATTGCTGGCTCGACAAATTTGCGCGTCGAGATCGATGATGCGTGAACGGCGTTGCTGCGACGACGCCTTGAATTGCGGTTGGATCGGTTTCTCTCTCTGCGTGCCTTTTCCCATGCCAGGTACTTTGCCGCTGCCTCGCAGTGAGTGGCTTTGTGACCCTTCTGTTGGCAGTTGAAGCATTGCTTCTCTAAAAAGGGGCAGTCACTATGCCAGTGAAGCTCACCACAGAAATGGCAATTGTTAATGGGGACCGCCAAGGGATCATCCTGTCTGGGCTGCTGACCTCTTAATGTTCGCTGATTTCTTCTTTGCCCGCCCTTGGGGTTGTTACTTTGCTGCTGTGCAACAAGAGTATCGCTGCTGGACGCAGCTGGTTTGATCTTTAAGCATTGCTGATCAGTCAAAGCTGAGTCGGTTCTCAGCTTCTCTAACGCGACTGCCATCTCGCAGATTTCATCAAGCGTGAGCTTGGGAATGGCGCTGCCTGGAGCTGCTGCGGCTGCTCGTACCTTCTCGTTCTCCTCGATCCTGATCTTCAGCTTCTGTTGAATGCGATGGTCGTTTAGGCCTTTGACGAAAATGAGCACCTTTAGATCACTGACCTCACACGTTGCCAAATTGAATTTCTCACAGCGCATGTTGACTCTGCTCGCAAACTCTTTCATCTTCTGACCTGATTCACGCTCGACTTCAAAAACCCTCAAACGCCGCACGAAAATTGACTCTGTGCGCGCAAACAACGATTTTAATTTTTCCACTGCGACGTCAAACGCTACGTCGGCTTTTGATGCTGGCAAAATTGCGTCGGCGAACTTCTGGTAGTCGATGTCACTAAGCTTTTCAGTCAGCAGGCTGACTTTCTGCGCATTGGTGAGAGCTGCGGCGTCCTCATCGAAAATTGTCTGATAACGATCGTACCAGCGGTCGAAGGTCAGGTTCTCCTCCGGACAGAACGTGAATTGATTCATGCGCAACGACAGGTCCTTAAATATTGTTGACGTTGGAATTGCAGCCGGCAGAGAATTTCCAGAATTTGCGCTTCCCATAAGATGTGCCATCAGTTGTTGTTGGTTTTCCGCCAACATTTTGAGAACAGCTGCTAATTCCTCCATTTTATATAAATTTCCACTCGCGAAGGAAAAAAAAGGGAATAAACGAAATGAACTTTAATTGTCTTAAAACACTTTAATTGCGCGAACTCGAATCAGTTTTCGTCGCCACTGTTGTGATCTGTTGAATGGGCGTATCGGGGATATAAATAATACACAGATCACGACTATAATTAATATTTAATGGGGAGCGATATGTACAGAGTTTGACTCCCAGTCTTGAACTGCCGATAGGCGGCGCTAGGGGTTTGACATTTGCAGCCGTCTCTACCCTCCACCAGGCGGTGCTGGCTACACAACATTAATAATATTGGTTTTACACTCGTTTAGATAACATCTAGATAACAACACTACTTGTAATAAATATTAAATTGTGTTTTCAGCTCGGAGTAAATTAAAGAGTGGTATTTACTTTGTGCCAAATTAAATTTCCTCCATGCGGAAATACGTTTATTTCTTAGATCACGAAGTGTATCATCGTACTAGCACCGAGATGGAAAGCGGTCCCTTTTTCTGACAATCGGTACATATTTTTTTATGCCTTCGGAAATAGTTTTGTAGAACGAAAGCGTGGCGGAGTTTATATTTTTGTTATTATAAATCAATGTTTGTCAATCTATACTATTAAGAAAGAAATTTAAAGAATTAAAGTCTGTCTTTTTAATATTATAAGGAAAATTCATTCAGATGGCATGTGATGTAAAGATTGCTTCTAATGCTGGGTGGTTTTGAACTTCTTTCCGCAATGGATTTTTAGCATGATTCACATTGATGTCAAAATTGACTTGTTTCAAATCTCGTGAGAAGACATTTTTCAAGAAAGTATTTTAGCATAACATATAAACGATGAGTCCTCATTAGATGGAGTCAATATAATCAAACAAGGTTTTCATATTTTCTGGAATTCCGGTTTCCGCGTCGGGTGGTCCAGATAACGGACCAAGCATTTTTTTGTTGGGACACAGTACAGATTTTTTACAAACTCTACTTTTTTCTCTGAAATACCAAACGGTAAAATTAAAATCGTGATTGGCAGGATTAAGCGATGATTTTTCCTTTAAGAATACTTTTAACACTTTAAATTTTTTTCAGATTTACTTGGATAGGGCTTCTTCTTGTCATATTTTAACTATCGAGATGCCTTTGCCGATTGCAGAAATTCTGTTTCAAAGCGAAGTACCTATTGAATTATCAAACATTGATAGAACAACCTTCGATTTCGTTGAGCAAAAGATAGATGAGATGGTAATGTTTAAATTTTTTTTCGCAGACATATATTGTTTTTTGATATTTCAGGGGGCTTATCGATTTTCTGTGCTAGCACGAATGAAAGAAATGAAAAATTGCTTTCAAATGCAATTTCAAACCATGGAGGGTCAATATGGTGCATTGGAAGCTTATATCACGCCTTTAATGAAACCTCATCTGATGCAACTTAAAACTTATTTAATTCGACCATTATCATTACACGTCAGAATACATAATTTCGATAATACTAGGTAAATAAACTTATTACACGGTTATTTCCTCAAAAGGAATCTTCGTGGGGTGTAACTCCCAGATCTTGATGAAACTTATTTATGTGTAAGAATGTCGAAATATGATAGCTGAAGCTGCTCCGATTGAATTCCCATGTATGAAGTACTTATGTAAAATTGCATTATTAACTATGGTGTTTGTATAACTTTTTCGATACTACCTATTGTTTTCGAGAAAATCGCAAAAAAGCGGTCCCATTTGTATGATAGAGGGGGGAAGGATTGGTCCGATTTTAACACTCTAACTGCCACGTCAGTCAAAAAGACCTGACGCCTAATTGTACACAACGACCACAATGAAAATTTTTAAAGTGTTCGCTGCAACCACAACGATTTTTTGTAGTTGCACACATTTTATGGTAATAAAATAACATTTAGGTAAACTTTTGTTTCAATTTTTTTTTCTTTTAGTGCCTTTTTGACTGACAACTAAATATTCGAAAAAGGCTTAAAACTGTCGCGGCAGTTAGAGTGTTAAGAATTAATGTTCGAAAACCACACTAATAAATTTATAAGAAATCAAAAGCGAACGAAAAGTTTTCGTTCGCTTTCGATCTCTGAAATCGACAACTGAATCAACTACTATAATTAACATAAGAAAAGAGGGAGGGGGAAGCAGTGGTCCGATTGGATTTTGATGTGTGGAACAGTTATGGAATTGAAGTAATTATGTATCCTATTCGAAACAAATTTTATCTTTATAAATTACTACCAGACCCTTCGTTAGCAGCTAAAAGTTTTTTGTATAAATTTTAGAATGCCAAAAAGCCATAAATAACTTAAAAAGTTTTGGGAAAAAATGTTATTCTTACAGGACCTTCCGTTTCGAATTTTGAAATTCCAACTCCAGATTCGTGATAAGCAACCCTGAAAACCTCCCAAAGCCTGTTTCTGCGAGAAAAATTAGAAAAAGGACATTTCCGTTATCCTTACAGGACCTTCCGTTTAGCATTTGAAAAATCGAACACCGGATTCGCGATCCGCGACCTCGAAAACCCCTTAGTGTCAATTGTTTCAAGAAAAATTGGAAAAAGGACATTTCCGTTATCCTTACAGGACCTTCCGTTTAGCATTTGAAAATCGAAGACCGGAATCGCGATCAGCGACCCCAAAAACCCTCTAATGCCGATTTTTCCCAGGAAAAACTGGAAAAAGGATATTTGCGTTGTCCTTTCAGAAACTTTCGTTTCGAATTTTGCAAATCTAATACCGGATTCGTGATCAGTGACCCAAAAAACCCCCTTATGCCGATTTTTCCGGGTAAAACGGGAAAAAGAATATTTATCCTTACAGGATCTTTCTTTTTGAAAATCTAATATCGGATTCGTGATCAGCGATCCCAAATATAATGCCAATTTTTCCGGGGAAAATGGGAAAAAGGATATTTGCGTTATCCTTTCAGGACCTTCTGTTTCGAATTTTGAAAATCTAATACCGGATTCGTGATCAACGAGCCCAAACATAATGCCAATTTTTCCGGGGAAAATGGGAAAAAGGATATTTGCGTTATCCTTTCAGGAACTTCCGTTTAGAATTTTGAAAATCTAATACCGGATTCGTGATCAACGAGCCCAAACATAATGCCAATTTTTCCGGGGAAAATGGGAAAAAGGATATTTGCGTTATCCTTTCAGGAACTTCCGTTTAGAATTTTGAAAATCTAATACCGGATTCGTGATCAACGACCCCAAAAACCCCATAATGCCAGTTTTTCCGGGGAAAAATGGAAAAAGGGATACTTGCGTTATCCTTTCAGGACCTTCCGTTTCGAATTTTGAAAATTTAATATCGGATTCGTGATCAGCGACCCCAAAAACCCCATAATGCCAATTTTTCCGGGGCCAAATGGAAAAAAGTATATTTTCGTTATCCTTACAGGGCCTTCTGCTTTGAATTTTGAAAATCTAACATAGCTAAAAATCTGCCCCTGGCAACGCAGATCATTTTTCAAAAAACCGCGTAAAAATCGGTCCAGTAGTTTTTGAGTTTTGTAATCTCAAACAAACAGACAGACAAACATCCATTTTTATATATTAAGATTCAATATGACTCACAGTTTTCGAGAAATTTGCAGAAAACTGTTTTGGAGGGAGGGGGAAGGAATGGTTTCATTTTCCCCGGAAAAATTGGCATTCTAGGGTTTTTGAGGTCGCTGACCACGAATCCGGTATTAGATTTTCAAAATTCGAAACGGAAGGTCCTGCAAGGATAACGCAAATATCCGTTTTACCAATTTTCCCCGGAAAAATTGGCGTTATAGGGTTTTCGGTGTCGCTGATCATGAATCCGGTATTAGATTTTCAAAATTCGAAACGGAAGGTCCTGTAAGGATAACGAAAATATCCTTTTTCCCATTTTTTCCGGGAAAAAATTGCATTAGGGGGTTTTCGGGGTCGCTGATCACGAATTCGCTGTCAGATTTTCAAAATTCAAAACGGAAGGTCCTGTAAGGATAACGCAAATATCCTTTTTCCCATTTTTCCCGTGAAAAACTGGCATCAGGGGGTTTTCGGGATCGCTGATTACGAATTCGGTGTTAGATTTTCAAAATTCAAAACGGAAGGTCCTGTAAGAATAACGCAAATATCCTTTTTCCCATTTTTTCCGGGAAAAACTGGCATCAGGGGGTTTTCGGGATCGCTGATCACGAATTCGGTGTTAGATTTTCAAAATTCAAAACGGAAGGTCCTGTAAGGATAATGAAAATATCCTTTTTCCCATTTTTCCCCGGAAAAATTTGCATTTTAGGGTTTTTGGGGTCACTGATCACGAATCCGGTATTAGATTTTCAAAATTCGAAACGGAAGGTCCTGTAAGGATAAGGAAAATATCCTTTTTCCCATTTTGCCCCGGAAAAAATTGCATTTTAGGGTTTTTGGGGTCGCTGATCACGAATTCGGTGTTAGATTTTCAAAATTCAAAACGGAAGGTCCTGTAAGGATAACGCAAATATCCTTTTTCCCATTTTTTCGGGTTTTCGGGATCGCTGATCACGAATTCGGTGTTAGATTTTCAAAATTCAAAACGGAAGGTCCTGTCAGGATAACCCAAATATCCTTTTTCCCATTTTTTCCGGGAAAAACTGGCATCAGGGGGTTTTAGGGATCGCTGATCACGAATTCGGTGTTAGATTTTCAAAATTCAAAACGGAAGGTCCTGTAAGGATAACGTAAATATCCTTTTTCCCATTTTTTCCGGGAAAAATGGCATTATGGGGTTTTCGGGGTCGCTGACCACGAATTCGGTGTTAGATTTTCAAAATTCAAAACGGAAGGTCCTGTTAGGATAACGCAAATATTCTTTTTCCCATTTTTTCGGCTTTTCGGGATCGCTGATCACGAATTCGGTGTTAGATTTTCAAAATTCAAAACGGAAGGTCCTGTAAGGATAACGCAAATATCCTTTTTCCCATTTTTTCCGGGAAAAACTGGCATCAGGGGGTTTTCGGGGTCGCTGATCACGAATTTGGTGTTAGATTTTCAAAATTCAAAACGGAAGGTCCTGTAAGGATAACGCAAATATCCTTTTTCCCATTTTTTCCGGGAAAAATGGCATTAGGGGGTTTTAGGGGTCGCTGATCACGAATTCGGTGTTAGATTTTCAAAATTCAATACGGAAGGTCCTGTAACAATAACGCAAATATCCTTTTTCCCATTTTTTCCGGGAAAAACTGGCATCAGGAGGTTTTCGGGATCGCTGATCACGAATTCGGTTTTAGATTTTCAAAATTCAAAACGGAAGGTCCTGTAAGGATAACGCAAATATCCTTTTTCCCATTTTTTCCGGGAAAAACTGGCATCAGGAGGTTTTCGGGATCGCTGATCACGAGTTCGGTGTTAGATTTTCAAAATTCAAAACGGAAGGTCCTGTAAGGATAACGCAAATATCCTTTTTCCCATTTTTTCCTGGAAAAATGGCATTAGGGGGTTTTCGGGGTCGCTGATCACGAATTCGGTGTTAGATTTTCAAAATTCAAAACGGAAGGTCCTGTAAGGATGACACACATATCCTTTTCCCATTTTTTCCGGGGAAAAATGGCATTAGGGGGTTTTTGGGGTCGCTGAATCCGATTCTGACATTTAAAATTCTGTAAGGATAACGGAATGTCCTGCAAAGATAACGTGAGTTTCCTTTTGCTCAAATTTCCCGCGAAAGATCTTTTCTGGAGGTTTTTGGTAGGCTAATTCAAGACTGAAAAGTATAAAATAAAAAAAAACACTTTAAAAAACAAGTTTTATAACCTTATACACTTTCAAAATGCACTAAAACTAAAAAACAAGTTTAAAGTTTCACAAAAAATGTTTTTATAAATTGCGTGTTATTGTGAAAATATAAAGTGTGTGACGTTGCATTTGCTCTTGAATCTGTAATAGCGGTTTCATACCGTGCAACGCAGCACACTTTATATTTTCACAATAACACGCAATTTATAAAAACATTTTTTGTGAAACTTTAAACTTGTTTTTTACTTTTTAGTGCATTTTGAAAGTGTATAAGGTTATAAAACTTGTTTTTTAAAGTATTTTTTATATATATAGATTACAGAAATATATTGTTTGTCCTAAATTTCATTTATTTTCCACAATCTCAATTCAAATATTATTCACTGAATATGAAATAAGGAGCAATCCAACATTCCAATTGCTTGTGGGAATTTATATTTCATCTTCCATGCATTCTGCGCTGTGATAAATTCATCATCTGTTGATGGTAAGTGTAGGGGAAAGGCGGGTAAAGTGGGAAGGAGGGTAAACTGTGAAATTAGTGCTGACACACGTATTTGTTGATACCTGTCCAAACCGTGAACCGTCAACTCTCAATTTAGCCCTGACATTATTTTGTGTGTGCTTTAAACGCGTTTGTGCGCTTGTTTTATCTCGATGTAAATACATAGTGAAAATCAAATTGCCAAAAGTTTTTTAGTGGTGTTTTCAAGACATTGTGCCGTGCATATTTTGCAACATTAAATACAGGTATTTACAACTGAAATTATTGTCAGGTCTTCCTCTTTCGAAATGTGTAAGAATATTGTGTTTTCGCGCATTTTTCACTACCGCATAGCAGATACGCAAAATGTCGGCCTGCGGGTAAAGTGGGAAATGTGTGGTCGGGTATAGTGGGAAATCTCACAAACGCACAATTACTGTTTTTTTTGGTTAATTTTTGTATTTTTGTGCAAGTCAAGTGTTTTTTTTTGTTTTCAGCCAATATGCCCAACAAATACACAAAAAAAAGGCCGAATAAACCAATTGTTGACGCTGCAACATTGGCGGAAGCCATTAAAACCGTAAAAGTTGAGAAAAAATCGGTTTTGGCCGCTGCTACAAAGTTTAACATTCCAAAAACCAATTTATATCGCTACATTTCTAAGGTGGACGAGGAAAAACTTGATATTGCGACTCTCGCTGTAGAGCAATTGTTGGATTTTTCCGGTGTTTGTCTCGGAGTCGGTGTGAAACCGGTAGGTACACAACCTTTTGTGAAGGCTCTTTTCAACATTTACTCCCAACATTTTTATTTTTTATGACGCGTGCAATTTTCGGTTTATGTTAAAGATTTTCACAGCAGCTGAGGAAAAAGCATTGATGATGTACGTAAAGACATGTAGCGAGATATATTATGGTTTGAGCAGAAACGAATTGCGCACTTTGGCATATGAATATGCGAAAAAGATTGCCACTGATTATCCAGCTGCCTGGGGCGAAAATGGAATGGCAGGAAAAGATTGGTATTCGGGTTTTATGAAGCGCCATCCGGATTTGCGTCCCAGAACAGCCGAAAAAATCAGTGCGAACCGCGCCAAAGCCTTTTGTAAAACGAATGTTGACACGTTTTTCGCCAATTTGCTCGCTGTACTCGACAAAAACTCATATGAGCCACATCGAATTTTTAATATGGACGAGACCGGATTCCCAACGGTTCCGACTCGAAGTAGAAAAATTATTGCAGGTAGAGGAGCAAAACGAGTTGGCCAGAAATCCTCGGCAGAGCGAGGTACCAATGTAACCATGGCATTGGCGGTTAATGCTTCTGGACAATCCATTCCACCCTTTTTCTTATTTCCTCGGAAAAATATGCGTGCGCTGTTTTTGGAAAACGCCACTCCTGGCTCCGTTGGCTTTGCGAATGAATCTGGTTGGATGACTTCAGCAGATTTCGTTTCATACATGGCTCATTTCATTAAGCATACTGGCGCATCCCAAGCTTCACCTACTCTATTGCTTTTGGACAACCACACTTCCCATCTTTCGGTTGAAGCGATCGATATTGCGATTGAACATGGAGTTACTATGTTATCCTTTCCGCCGCACTGCAGTCATAGGATGCAACCGCTCGACGTCTCGGTATTCGGCCCGGTTAAAACTTTGTACAGTAGCCAGTGTGATGCATGGATGAAAAGCAACGTGGGAAGGGTTTTCGAAATCCACCATATTCCTGAAATTGTCGACAAATGCCTTGATGTTGCTGTTACCCCAAAAAACATCAAATCTGGTTTTAAGGCAACAGGAATTTTTCCTTTGAACCCACATATTTTCAGTGAAGTCGACTTCGTTGCTGCCGAACTTAGCGGCGAAAATCAAATCATGGACAATATAGCCGATTGTGACGGTAACCAGCGTAACATTATCGTGCGTTTTGATGAAGTTGATGCACCTGCGGCGCATGAGAAATGCACAACATCTGGCTCTATTGCAAGCACATCTACCGCTAATATGTCATCTCAGGCATCTCTTTGTGCTGCACTTAATGAAATTGGGCCTTTGCATTCTGCACCACCAGCGCAGAAGTCAAATCGCGGAAGAAAAGCAATGCGCAGCTCCATTTTAACAGCGCCAGAAATGGTAAGTGATTTGAAGAAGAAAGAGGAAAATCGAAAGACGAATAAACGCAAACGAGAAGCAAAACCAGGAGGAAAACCATCAAAAGAAAAAAAAGGAAAAGGACTAAAGGCACCTGCAAATAAACCACGACAAGCACCAAAGAAAAAAGAACTATCTTCTTCGTCATCCTCTGATATGGATTTCTGCATTATCTGTATGGAAGATTTACCGAAGAAACTAAATGAAAATAATTCCATTAGCTGCAACACTTGCCGCCGTCCAGTTCATTTGAAATGTGCCAATATTACACGAAGCTTCTTTACTTGTGTTAATTGCGAGTCGGAATATTCGGACGATTAAGAGCAATTGCTTGCCTTCACTTTGTGTAACATTTATCATTGAAAATAAACACGCATTATCATTGAAACTGCTATTTTCGTCAAATTTAATCGAATTCATCAAATTTCCCACTTTACCCGCCCATTTCCCTATTTACCCGCCTGCGACATGTCCTCTTTACACCGCAATAAATCTGCATCCATTGCTATTGTATAATTTCTGTTGATGCCAAAAGATGGGCTTACTCCCCTTCTTTCAGGCAACGCTTGTGGATCTGTAAAAAATAATTGATTTTCGATCTATTTAGGATGATACATAAAACTATTCCCACCTTACCCGCCCTTCCCCTATATATTCATCAGATTTTTCTAAAATTCTGTCGCAAACGATCCACAAATTTTTGCAAACAGTAGACTGATGCACTCCAACATTATTACCAACGCCAATCTACAAATAATTCAAAAAACTTTTATTTAAAAAAAAATGAAAATGGAGTTATTTCTTACCTGAAAACCAGGATCTGATATATGTCGAAGAAAACATTTAAATTTTTCATGCTTCGAGAGACTTCCGCCTCTGGTTTCATCATATTCGTCCGGAAAGAACATTTCAACAATTTGTTTGAAATTATCCACATCGAATCTATATAATTGACGAAAATTTTCTTCACAATTCAAATTTCTTTGCATATACACTTTTCTTTTTCTCCGAGGTACATTATTTTCATATTCAGAATCAGATAAGTCGAAAACTAAACCATTCACAAACGAAAACATTTTTTATTTTTCGATTCACTTCCAAATAAATCAAAAAAACGTCAAACTGCAATGAGTGTATTCAGAAAATACAAAACATCGCCAGAGTGTACTCCATTGAGTAGAGTAAACTTTTATTCATACCAAATTTGAACTTTACTCAAGCAAGTTTACTCACTTAGAGTGCACTCACTTTACTCAGAAAGACGAATTTTTATTCATACGGCCCATTTTCTACACCATGGATTTTAAATATATTTTGCCAGCCTTCAAACAAAACGTTAAGCCAATCTCTACCCAAAAGGGGCATAAAATCTTTCTCGGATTTAATAACATAAAAATTCAACGAATGCATAATATTATTACTGAATAAATCGAGCCTCTAATACACCAACAACAATAACCTTTTCACCAGTAACTACTATAAAATTTAAATTATGTGGTTTTAACGCGTATTTCTTAAATAAATTTAAATACATTTTTTCGGATAAAACATAGTAGCAAGCTCCGGAATCTAACTCCATATCTATTAAATTATTATTAACTCTAACTTTGACTATCAGAGCATCATTTGATTTACAAAAATTTTCATTTATTTTACCTAACTTTAAATTTGAAATATTATACCGTTTTCCGCTATAGAACTAGCTTCGCTTTTGAGCTTTTGCATGCCTCTGCGTAGTGGCCCTTTTGTTGACACTTGTAACAGGTCACATCGTTCAGATCTTTGGATATATCTCGCTGATTTTCGTACTGTGACCAGGGCCGTACCGACTGGTGGGGGTGGGGGGGGGGGGGGGGATGGGGGGGGGAGGCTCCCCCTCAATAAGTCTTCAGTTGGGAATTTGACCTTTAGAAGTTGGGAAATCTCACTTCTTAACACTAGATTGCCCAAGGAAGTCAAGCAGTCAAAATGACTGCTTTTGGCAATATAGGTATAACACATATATATATACCGAAAATGAAGTAGGGGGAGAGGGGGGGGTAACTACTATTATTAATAAACGCATTTATATGTTGTACAAAAAATCACAAAATTCTAACAAATTCTGTCATTATATAGGTTTTTCTGTATTTATATATTGTTTTTCTGATTGAAATTAAAAAGCAGTCAAAATGACTTGCTTGGGCAATCTAGTGTTAAAGATGTGAGATTTCCCAAGGTGGGGAATCTCTTTAATTGATTTTCCAAAATCCCAACTTTTCTTTTTCTACCTCATATTTTCTATTAGTGAACATACGCGTGTTTTATGACTTGTTTGTTTTTTCACATGCCATTCTGCTTTGGCAACAGCGTCACAGCGAGTTGGGAGAGAATGAATAAAAGGCTTTGAAAGAGTAGACACTCGACCGTGGGAGGAGTATAATGTTCTCATCTCATCAGTTTAGGGCACAGGACTATATAACATAGAACAACTGTCACCATACAAAGCTCTGCTGAAAAATTGTCCCAAAAGTATTTCCCTCTTTATCATACTTAAACGCATCCACTGAACTGTATAATCTCGCGAAATTCAAATTTCGTCTGCCGCGAAATTCAAATTTCACAAGTTTGAGACTAACTTTAGGCGCCAACACCATTCCCAAAGTCTATTTTCCTTTGACAGCTCACGGTTTAAACGAGAGGACTATATTTATTTTCATACGGTTATCTCGCTCTTACTTAACTCGTTTTGATCCATTGAACTGTATTGTAATGGGACCATTTGAGACAGAAAATCGAGCGATCTAGTATATTCGTGCTGAAACGGTGAGTTTTGAAAATATCGGCCCCATTCCAGAATCCGTCGTAGCTTTATTACGAAGAACTAACTACGTTACGAATACGAAGAAATCAGTATTCCACGATCCGAACGGAATTGAACTTAGTGGTGCCTGATTAAAATCTAATTTCGAAAAATGAATGTCTTTGTAAAAAGGTCCCTATGCAAAACTCATAAGGAATAGATTTCTGACATGGAATAGTTTCGTGACAAATGTCACTTTCTTGACTTAAAACTAAAAATTGTTATTAATAATGGATTCTGCAGCGTTTGCAACTTTGTGTCTGGAAGAAGATTTATCGAAGCGAAGGACTTTAATAGTGAAACGAAACGACAACAAATAACAGATACTCACATTGCTCTTTTTTCTAAAATAATTCCTGTTAATTTGTTAAAAGTTACAATTATACTAAATAAACAAATAAAAATGTTAAAATTGCGTTTTGTTTTACAATTCAGGCCATAAATTGAGCTAAAATAATAAGAAAATGAAGTTGCTACTCGATCTACGAAGCGAAAATTTTTCGTAGGTTTAGCTGTCAAAAGATCGATTCCGTCGAATTCTATGATACCAGATATTCCGATTCGTAATGTTTTCGAAATTAATTTAATTCCTTCGGATCGTGGAATACCATTTTCACGAATTCTCCGAAAATCGTAGCTACGACGGATCCTGGAATAGGGCCGAATGATAATACACAGCGAAAAAGACCTAACTGATACAAGACCTTACGAAATTTGTTTCGGCATGGGCAAAGTTAAAGGAAAGACGAATCCATGTACACTATAAATTAGATATGTACAGACTCTAGTTGAACTCATCTTCAACGGTTATCTTTTCTCTCAAGGGTCGCATAAGATTATTAGTGTTTACTTTATTCAATTGTATGTGAACAATAAAAAAAAATACAATATGTTAACATAACCATTATCAGATGTTCGAGTTGGGAAAATTGAGATATCTCCCTCCCCCAATCCAGAGCCTTCGATACGGCCCTGACTGTGACTGTATCGAACGAATGGTGAAATTGGGAAGGCGTTACGTGTAGCTCTAGGATTCCCGTGATTTTAGTTTTTTTACGATTTACTCCGAAACTACGCATTTTCCGATAGGCTTTGGTATGACGAAAATTAAAGTAAATAAAGTTTTCGACATTTTCGTTATGATAAGCGTTTCGAATAAGGCGCTTCGAGTTACGCGCTTCATATTATGCGATTCGAACTACGCGTTTTGAGTTACACGCTTCGGATTATGCGCTTCGTATTCAGCGCTTCAAATTACGCGCTTCGGATGACGTGATTCATGTAACCCGACTCACGCTCTCTAATGTACGTGCTCTGAGTTACGCGTTACGGATAACGCGATTCGAAATACGCGGTTTGAGTTACGCGGTTTGAGTTACGCGCTTAGGATATCGCGATTCACATACGCGCTTTGAGTTATATATATGGGCACCTGTGAAGATCGTTCCAGCAAGAACTGCACGTGTTTGTCCCAAAACAATCTAAAACCGCAGAAAAAGCGCTAAATCTTTTTTAAGGGTCTTATAGAATTCAAGTGCAGGTTTTTGGTTTAAATAAAAATTACTGCTATTAGTTTAATAAACTTTATTAAATACGTATCCGTAAACCGGCCAACAAGTTATTTTGTTTTTTTCTCCTTCTCTATTTCTATTTCTTGCATGAGATGCATGGTGTCCTTCATGAAAATAGCTGTCATTATGTCTTTTTCGACGGAAAACGACGGTTCCATAACAGCACTTGAACGGATGGCTGTATTATACCTTATAAATAGGTCCAAGAAAGCGGCATCTGTATAACAGTCCTTGGAGTTGGTGTCTAGCCAGATTTTCTAGCCAGAAGTTCTTCGGTTTACTCTCAAGCGATCTGTTATTTTTATTTTCGATTGACTTAATGACGTCATTAAAAAAATCTTTTTTTTCGTAAAGATCTCCTTCAGTTTAAACATAGTAGCAGCAACTGTTGGCAGCAGAGTTCCAAGGAAGGCCTAGTTCTCTCCCTGAATCTTGTTGACCGCTCTGGCCACAGGTGACATGACCTGAAAATTAAAAAAAGAGTTGGAGTTGGTGAGAAAATATTTGATCAAATTTTAATTTCTATATGTGCATAGAAGTAATAAATATAAAGTTTTTATTTTTAATTTTATAAATTTAGGACTATTTTGATTTACAAAGTCAATATTATCTTGGCATACTTTTTCAATATATTAATGTCTTGGTCATTGAAGCTACTTTGAACGTTTAACTGCGCCATGACTCTGTGCAGACCAGGTCTCTTGTTTTCCAATATGGTGTTAAGGACCACCACAGGTCATATGTGGAGTTTCACCTCGTCGTTTTGGGAACAAGAAGCCTTCTCCCAATCTTACCTTAAATGCAGTCTGCAAGAAGAAAATGAAGGGGACCACGGCCCAATTGACTAGGGTGATGTGTCGGTAATAGTTCCCAATATAAAGCCCATTGCAGTAGAAACACCCACAGCGGGTGATCAGCGGTGGTGTTCTAGCGCTGTCTTGAGAAAAGAGTTGTTTGGGTCGCAGTGTGAACGTACCCAGAAAAAATTAAGCGAGGGCCCGATTCGCAGGCGTCCGGCCTGGTATATAATGTTTGATGGTAGTCCGAATGGCCTAGATGCTATCGAATTTGTATATAGGTTGGAAATGTTAGCTGACCGTGACTGGTTACCTGAAAGGCAGCTTTTAGCATTCTTACCCAATTTCTTAAAAGGTACAGAGCGGAGGAATGGTTCTGGGTTCATAATCGTAAATATGGGGATATTACCTGGGCACAATTGCAAAATGATCTGATAAATCGGTTCAGTAGTTATGAGTCGGATCGAGAAACACAGCGGGCAGTAGAAACCCGATAACAAAAGGCGAGTCATTCAACGATTTCCTTTTAGAGGTTGAAGGGCTCGACGGTTGCCTACGTCGGCCTTTCAAAGACAATGAACCCAGCATCGAGAAGTGCAACTATGACTACTTACTTCAGAATTTCTGAAGAGTTGCGAATTGTTTGTTGGATGGAACGGTTGTGGGTAAATTCTGGCTATGACCCACGGCAGCTATGTGCAAGTCATAGCCGATTTAGAGGGGTACATGCAGTTGATACCAAATTTGAATTCAAGTCCAAGAGTATTGAAGCTGAAGATTGGAGAGCAGTAGTTAGGGCATCAGGGAAACGACTGTTGTATTCCAGTGGATGCTTTTGAACGTTCACGTCCCTCTAACAATACACTTATGGTGTGTTGGAATTGCCGTGACTTCGGGCATGGGTATCCCGATTGCGCCAAGCCTCACCAGGGAACCTTTTGCTATGGGTGAGGAAAAGGAGGAGTCCTAAAGAAGGATTGCCCCAATTGCATAGCGAGGAGATCAGGAAACAGGAGCGAGAACGCAGGACCATCTAAGACGACGCGTTCGAGTACGATTGTACAACTACCCAGGACAAGAGAGACAAAAAGCACACAGTTTTAGCTGCAAGTTCCATTAGGGAACCGGAATCAAGGTTTTATGCCGTCGTGTCTCTGGCGGAAGTTGAAGTTCGGGGTCTACTAGATTGTGGTGCGAGTGTGAGTGCATTGGGTTGTGGATCAGCTGAATTTTTACGAGTAAATGGAATTGAAATGAAGTCGAGTGTGAGAACAGCCGATGGCACGGTGAATAGAGTTCTTGGTTATTGCGATTTAGAAAAGGTATATGATAACGAAATGGAAAAGATCCGGTATTTTGTAGTGGCAAGTCTAACGGAAAGGCTATATTTAGGTGTGAATTTTCGGGACGCTTTTAAAATAGGGCCGTTAACCATCAGTGCAGTGGAAGAAACTGAAGAGCTTGCGAACTCTGTTCATGAGCTGTCATCAGAAGAACAGCAGCGTTTAAAGGGGGTGATTGCGATGTATCCATCGTTCACGAAAGAGGGCTTAGGCAAAACGACACTGGAGGAACACGTGATTGCAGCAGAGAGCAGTACTCCAGTTAAGCAACACTACTACCCAATATCCCCGCACATCGAAGGTTGGTTGAGGCGGCTTAATGAGACGAAATATATTTATTACTAGCCTGGATCTGAAAGACGCCTTTTGGCAAATTCCGTTAGAGCCCTCATCCAGGGAGAAAACAGCATCTACTGTCGCAGGTAGACCCTTGTACCAGTTTACTGTTATTCCATTTGGACTCTGCAATGCCGCATAGGGGATGTGTAGGCTCATGGAGAAGGTAATTCCACATGAACTGAGAGAGAAGGTCTTTGTTTACCTGGACGACCTATGAATCGTCTCAGCTATTTTTGAGGAACACTTAGGGCTGTTACGAAAAGTTGCAAATTGTCTGCGTAAAACACGTCTTACGATTAATGTCGAAAAGAGCCACTTTGTAATGAAAGAGGTAAAATATCTTGGCTAGATCGTAGGTGAAAATTATGTTGTAGGGACCAATGAGGCAGTATTGTAAAAAAAATATAAGAAAATCAGACCAAAAAATAACGAATTTTTTTTTTAATTTTTTAATTTTTTTTATCAATATGACGCCTAATTTAAATACCTCCAATATTTTGTATAAAACTCTTCCAACAGGTTCCTTTACCATATATTTTTTCAAAATTTGCAAAGAAATATTTCGTATAAAAAATAGCGCTTGTATGAGTCCAAACAAAAATTGTTGGTTCGATCGGACGTATTTTTTATTCTCTGATAGTTATCCTTTTTAAAACTTCTATATTTCTGATTATAATTACTTCAAAAATTCTACGTTTGGTCGCTTTTGATCGAGTGAAAACGTCGATTAGTTTGAAGAGTGTTTGTGCTAAAATAACAAAACGTTAATTTTTACGTGCTTTGATTTACGGACAAAGCTTCCGATATTCGTTAATAAAGATCGCATTTGTCCCATTTCAAGGCGCATTTCCAAAAATATTGATTTTATTGTGACTGATTGAGGCTATATTTATATGCCATATAAAGAGGCTTTTGTCATAACAAACAATAGCTGAACTTAAAAATCTTTGGAATTTTAAATAATTTTGAATAAACTAATAATTATGAGTAATTCTTGCACCTTGTGCAGGCGTAGACGATAAAACTCACATGATCCAGTGTTTTGGTTTTCCAGCTATTATTGCGGAGTCCATTATGCTAAGTGGCAATGGCCTTCTGTGGTAACGTCCAGACTGTCGAAAATTGTCGGCCTCGGCTTTTGCTTTTAAAATGGATAAGTGTCGACAACCCACTCGAATCTAAGTAAATCTTTATTGGATGTGAACAAATGGCTAAAAGAAATCGAGTCCGTCCTTAACAATGTTTCGATACTTTCGTCCACACCTTCAACGCCGTTAGCCACAGATCGAGTTATCTCCAATTGCTCCTCATCTAATGTTTCGGTTGAAACAACAACAGCAATGCAAACTCGTTTTGGCGCAAACAAACTTAAATCGCATCAAACCAAACCAAAAAACAAGCAACGGTCGAAGTAAACAGCAAGTGACAGCATCTCCGCTTTCGTCTCGTCAGGAACCTCTGCAACAGCAGCGTGTATCCGTGAATAAACAACAGCTGATCATTACGGAACCTTTGAATGCACAAAAACGATCAGCAGTTCAACAGCTTACGCCGCAAAATCAAATAGGAGACAGGCCTCCAGCAGTTTTAAAGGTAGTTGTGCCTCCAAACAAATATTTATATCTCGCTTGGCCTATTCTACCGGCGTGGATGACATCCTTAATTACATTGTACATAAATTAGGAAACGACACCAATATAAGCAGCACTAAATTAACCCCTGATGATTTGCCTAACAGATTTGTTGCTTCATTTAAACAAATGTTCCTGTGATGTACTTGAGCAGTTTATTACTCAAAGAATTCTGGCCTGAAGGCTTAATTGCTCATGAGTTTAACAATAAACGATCCAAACGTCAACTACATGGTAGGAAAGCTTCAAAAAACATGGTAGAAAAGCTCTATTACCAAAATGTTGTTGTTCTTACGATGTAATAGCTCTTACGGAAATCTGGCTTACATATGATTTCTTAGACCGTTAATTATTTCACCTACTTTCAACGTATACCGCACTGATAGTTCCGCTGCTAACAGCTCCTTTTAACGGGGGGGAGGTCTACTGATTGCGGTTAAGGATTGCTTCTCCTGCCAATCTATTCCTCTCCTTGCGCATCGTGGAATGGTTGGAGTTAAAATACCCATGGCTGGAAACATCAATATTTACATTATTGTCGTTTATATACCTTGTCCATCAATCGATGCCATGAAGGATGTAGTCAGCGGATTTGTGTCGATCAGTTCATTTAAGAGCCCAGACGACAAACTTTTTGTATCAGGCGACGTTAATGTGTCATGTGTTTAACAAATTTTACAATTTCATTAATTTCAACTGCTCGTCAAGTGCATTAAAGAGTCAATTGCTCTTACAGTGATTATATATTTTATTTAATGATTAAAATGTCTATGAGGTTGCTCTGTAATGACTATATGTAAATAAATAAATAAATTGAATTTTAGAACATGACGGTGAGGGGGAGGAAATCAAAATCTATTTCTTAAAGACTGTCTAAAATGTTCAATATTATCGCAATCGGTTGAGCCGTTCAGAAGTTACAAATTTTTGAAGTTTTTATGATTTTGCATTTTCGCCGAAGTATAACATATCCCTTATTGGACAGTTAAACCTCTATGCACTCGTACAACTAGGTGGGAGAGTCGGACAGATGCATTAAGACCGTTCGTTGAAACATTTAGGTGATATAAATGAGGCATTTCTGAAATAATAGTTATGGCTGAATCGTTAGGAAATAAACTATATTAAATTTAAGATATTAAATTTAATTTTTAATCAATATGCGGATTGACAAAAATTCGATGCGTATATCATAAAAACCCAAACAATTGCCGTTGATTTAAATATTAATACTTCTTTTTAAAATCAATCATTACTGCGGTCCCGAATTAAAAAAAAACTTTGGACACCGATCAAACCCAAACAAACACAAAAAATCCCCTTTAAAGTAAACTTCTATTTGCTATTAACTATTACGAACGCTTTGAACTGTTAAGTAGCCATAACAGTTTATTTTCTTTCTTATATTATACTAGCAGACCCTACGTTGGCAGCTAAAAGTTTTTTGTATAAATTTTAGAATGCCAAAAAAACATAAATAACTTAAAAAGTTTTGGGAAAAAATGTTATCCTTGCAGAACCTTCCGTTTCGAATTTGGAAATTCCAACACCGGATTCGTGATCAGCGACCTCAAAAAACCCCTTATGCCGATTTTTCCGGAGAAAAACGGGAAAAAGGAAATTTGCGTTATCCTTCCAGGACTTTCCGTTTAGAATTTTCAAATTCCAACAGCCAGCTCGTGATCAGCGACCACGGAATCACCCTACAGCCAGTTTTTCGGAGACAAAATTAGAAAACGGATATTTGCGTTTTCCTTACAGGACCTTCCGTTTCGAATTTTGAAATTCCAACACCTGATTCGTGGTCTGCGACCCCAAAAACCCTCTTATGCCGATTTTTCCAGTGAAAAACGGGAAAAAGGATATTTATCCTTACAGAACCTTTCGTGTCGAATTTTAAAAATCTAATATCGGATTCGTGTTAAGCGATCTCAAACATAATGCCCATTTTCCCGGGGAAAAATGGGAAAAAGGATATTTGCGTTATCCTTACAGGACCTTCCGTTTCGAATTTTGAAATTCCAACACCGGATCCGTGATCAGTGACCCCAAAAACCCCATAATGGCAATTTTTCCGGGGAAAAATGAGAAAAAGGACTTTTGCGTTATCCTTACAGGACTTTTCGGTTAGAATTTTGAAATTCCAACACCGGATTCGTGATCAGCGACCCCAAAAACCCCATAATACCAATTTCTCCGGAGAAAATTGGAAAAAGGACATTTGCGTTATCCTTTCAGGAACTTCCGTTTCAAATTTTGCAAATCTAATACCGGATTCGTGATCAGCGACCCCAAAAACCCACTTATGCCGATTTTTCCGGGGAAAAAAGGGAAAAAGGATATTTATCCTTACACGACCTTCCGTTTCGAATTTTAAAAATCTAATACCGGATTCGTGATCAGCGACCCCAAAAACCCCATACCAATTTTTCCGGCGAAAAATCGGAAAAAGGATATTTGTATTATCCTTACAGGACCTTCTGTTTCGAACTTTGAAAATCTAATACCGAATTCGTGATCAGCGATCCCAAAAATGGTAAAAATGGAAAAAAGGATATTTTCGTTATCCTTTCAGGACCTTCCGTTTCGAATTTTGAAATACTAATACCGGATTCGTGATCAGCGATCCCAAAAACCCTATAATGCAAATTTTTCCGGGGAAAAATGGGAAAAAGGAGTTTTCGATTATCCTTACAGGACCTTCCGTTTCGAATTTTGAAAATCTAATACCGGATTCGTGATCAGCGACCCCAAAAACCCTATAATCCAAATTTTTCCGGAGACAAATGGGAAAAAGGATATTTTCATTATCCTTACAGGACCTTCCGTTTCGAATTTTAAAAATTTACATAGCTAAAAACCTGCTCCTGGCAACACAGATCATTTTGCAAAAAACCGCGTAAAAATCGGTCCAGTAGTTTTTGAGTTTTGTAATCTCAAACGGACAGACAAACAGACAGACAGACAAACATCCATCTTTATATATAAAAATGAATCGTGGTCCGTTTGACTATCCATAACTCGGCTGAATATAATCCGATTTGCATGGGGTTTTTTTTTTTGGATTCGTATTGCAACATATAAAAACACAACGGAGCCGAAAATTGGAAATTTCTACCGGAAAAGTTGGAAAATCTTGGAAAACCGAAATTGCATACTTTCAGGGGAGCGGTTTTCTGGTTTGCACTTTCAGTAATTCCAAATCAAAAATCTCGAATCTTTTTTCGTTTTGTTGGAAAAGTCGAGAAAAATTTTGGGGAAAAACGGGAATATCGGAAAAATTGAAATTTGCATTTTGTATGGGATTTTGGTATGGAAAAAGAAAATATTGTATTTGGAATTGAAAAACGGAAAATTTGGTACCTCACAATAATTTTATCGCCAACAGATCCCGTTACGCTCTCAGACTCGCGTTTGACAACTGAGAAATATATTTGCTCTTTCCTCATTGATGATCGATGCGAAGCGGTTGTTTATCGATATAGTGCGCAAATTATCGCTGTTTTTCCGACTTTTAAATCGTCGAAAGTATTTTATTTTATGTACAACGAAGTGAATCAAGGAATTTACTCAGTGACCAAGTAAAATTAAATGGATTGGTGTTGAATTTTGTGATTTTTTCCAGAACATAGTGATTTCCAAAAGTGAGGTTAGCGGCACATCGAATCTGGACTTGCATCAACACAAATTTCCTTTATTCATCCACTGCTTTTGTGCAATTTGATAATTTAAATTATTCATTTTATAGAGAACGAATTTAAATAATGTATTTTGTCACCGACCAATTCGTTTATTTAAAAAAATCTATTTGTATGGGAGAGGGAGGTAGGAGTGGTCCAACTGGATAGATAAGTTGTATAAAATCATATTCTAAACACATTTCGTCGTTATAAACTTTTCGATACGATGCACCGTTTTCGAGAAAATAAGGAAAAAGTATTCAATGGGTATCGGGGAGGGGAAAGAGGTAGTCTAACTGAATTTTGATGTATAGATAAGTTATGTAAAATCATATTCAAAACATAACAAAAGCTATAATTGTCAATCTGGCAATCATTGGAGACCCGTATGGTGATATTCGTATAAAAATTCGAACAATTGTATGAAAACTCCTCTTTGAAGTAAAACTTTTCAATAAAATTTTTTAAAATTTATTCCAATCGGATTTTGATGTATGGGAGTTTTATGTAGAATCATAGTCTAAAAAACTTTTGTTCTTGGACTTTTTTGATAAGATGCACCGTTTTTGATATATTCGCAAAAATCGGTTTCGTTCGTATGGGGGGTACCCCCCCTAATGGTCCATTTTTGCCCATTAACGAACTTAGCCTCGCATTTTACGAAAAACGAATCTGCGCAAAATTTCAAGTCTCTAGCTCAATCCGTGCGCCTGCAATCCGCGCCACAGACAGACAGACGGACGGACGGACGGACGGACGGACAGACAGACAGAGAGACAGACAGACGGACGGACATGCAAAATTCAATTTTTTTTATTATTCTAAACACACTGGTGTAATTCATTTTTGTGTGTGATGACGGGATCTTGGCGTTACAAACGGTAAAGCAAAGTTAATATACCCTTTGGTTTCACCATACGGGTATAAAAAACATTTTAGCTTTATAAATTTGTCAATGCGATTCACCGTTTTCGAGAAAATTGCGAAAAAAGTTTCATTTATATGGAGAAGGGAATGGTCCGATTTTGCCAGTTCAAGAACTTAGCATTGCCATTTACGAGAAACGCAACTGAAAATATTTCAAATCTCTAGCTCAATCCTTCCGAAAGTTATGATATTCACGGATATATAGACGGACAGACGACAGACGGGCAGACAGACGGTCGGACATGCTAAAATTAAAATCTTTTGTCATTCCAAACACCCTGGTGTAGTTCATTTTTGTGTCCAGCGATTGGTTTGGTTTGATACACATATAGTGTGGAGGTCCCCAATCTGGAATGCAGCAACAAACTTATTGGGGTGCGGAAACGTTTTTTTTTTGATTTGTGAGATAGAGTTATAAATTTTTTTGATTTGTGAGATGGAGTAACGTATAAACTCAAGAACTACTGCACCAACATAGACTATGTATCATGACCACGATTTATAGTTAGGTGTGGTCGTGGTATCGGCTCCCCTTTCACCCCCTCGCCTATTATCTTCTGAACCACTGAAGGGATTTGAATACGGTTTTCAGTGTTGGGCAGGTCAATCATAAAAGAAATTTTCAACCACTCAAACTACTCCGCTCTACATGGTGCGAGCCCCCTCTCCTGCTATCTACTAAACTACAGAACGGATTTTTATACAATTTTTAGTGTTGGATAGGTTATCTGTCAGGGTAAATTTTCGACCAATCCCCTCCTCAGCTATCTCTGAAACTATTTTATGGTTGTTCAACATATGTTACAACATAAATGCAAAAATCTTAAGTGTCTGGCAATAAGGGAATTCGCTCTATTCCCTTTCTCCCAAGCAGATGGAAAAAATATTTGCAATTTTCTTGAAAAGAGTGCGTCAAACCAAAAAAAATATGAACAGAAAATTGTTTGAAATATAATTACTGCATAATTTTTCTATACATCAAAATACTTTTGAAAAAAAAAGGATTTTTTCATATTCAAAAATTTATTACTACCCGGGCAACGCCGGGTTCTTTCAAGCTAGTTTTTATATAAATATATAGATTAATCAGATTTCTAAAATTGCTAATTTAAAAGAGCTATGTACAGTCTGTAAAGTAAGAGCGTGTACGGCATAAATGGCAGTTGGCTTGAAATATCGTCCTAGTTTTTTGTGAGCCGATAGATAAAATCTTTGTCGTGAATGCTTTGTCACAAAAGATTCAGTTGGCGTCGAACTCTTACCTGAGAAACACGTTAACCGCCTATGAGGCTGTGTTCCCTGGTTCTGACCCCAAAGGACCAATAATGTCATATGTAGCGGCTGCTAAATACATGAGAAAGTCAAAATAGTTCGTTGCTAAGTGGGTTCAGCAATATAAAAAGATCAAAAATGTCAATGACTTGCCAGAACTTGGCTCAATAGGCAAAGTGGCGCCGAACATGGAAAAAAATTGTGAATTTGCAGTCAACTTAGTGGAAAGTATGCCTTGGAGATGCCAGCAATTATCGATGCCGGTGTTGACTGGACTCATTCAGAGTATTCACAGTCCTCTTTTAATTTTCGGTATTCGGTGTTTTCGGTAATATTAAAAGACTGAAAATATTCTGCTGTGAACATCCCACAGCACAGATTTGAGAACAGCGCTTTTATTAGATACGTGACCAAATCATGAACTGCGAATTTGATTGTAAAATATGTCACATACCTTTAAATCCATGTTTGATGTATTCTTTTGAATTTCTATTGTGGCAACGGCTATCAAAATTGAAAAAATTTGCAGTCCGATGAGATAACCAGCGAGAAAATTTGATGACTAAAAACATTACTAGCGCCACTCGCGGTTGATTCTTGATACCGAATAACCGGGCCGGAAAACACGACTCAAGGCATGTCTACAATTACCGAATCCGGTAATTCATTTTTACATGAACCAAGTTACCGTCTCGGTAAAAATTTGTTAAATTTGACTGAATTACCGAGCGGTAAAATTACTCGCAATTTAAAAGAGGACTGTGAATACCCTGATTGTTAATGATATAGCATTTTTCTTCTTGTGCAATACAACAAATCCATGTACTTAAAAATCACTAAAAATAAATTTAATACAAATTAGCCCGTACACGCTCTTACTTTACAGACTGTAAATGTTTAGATAATG
Source organism: Chrysopilus asiliformis (assembly GCA_964034945.1). Lineage (NCBI taxonomy): Eukaryota > Metazoa > Arthropoda > Insecta > Diptera > Rhagionidae > Chrysopilus > Chrysopilus asiliformis. The sequence continues at coordinate 58,531,678 of OZ035962.1, forward strand.
CTCTTAGTTTTCATGAAAAATTTGATATAAACGGCGATGATTTGTACCAAGAATTGTTAGTTTTTTCTGGGTGCCGGTCAATTTATCGTAAACAATTTATCGTAAGAACAATTCTGTGGTCACAAGGAAAAACCGCTTAAGTCGAAAAAGCGTGTTTTGAGTAATTTGGGTTTAAAGTTTTGATCACTTTCTGGAAAAAATTGGTTATTCTTTTAAACGAAAAATGTTTTCCAGTTTGAAGTAAACATATTAAAGATTACTTTAGATTCAAAAGAATCTTGAAATCCAATTTGATTAAAATGTTATCATAAAACAAAATACTTAGGCGGTTCTTCCATATTATGAATTTTATATTGTTGTTGTCTCATCTGAGTTAGGTCGTTTTACCATACTATAACCATTGGTTACGTAAAAATTAAGTTGTTTTAAGTCATTTTGCTATAACAAAAGTTGGGTTGTCCGCATAATTATGTTAATATAAAGAACAATATCATCTGAAATATCCATTTTATTTTAACATTTTTATTTCTAAATTAGATCAAAATAACAAAACAAACAAAAAACAATATAATTCATGTTACATTACATAAGTTTTTGAAAAAAAAAAATGTTTAATTATCATCATCTTCTGCATCTTCCTCGGTTAGATCGGGATGAAATTCCTGTAATATATCCTCAGTTTGTAGGCTTTTATAAAATAGGTGAAAGGAAGGATCGATGTATGGAAGCAAACATAATAGGTCTTTCTTTTTCTTGGAAGAAATTTTGATATCATCGTCTATGTTTGATAAGCTGGACAAATCAATAGTACTATAACCTCTTTTGGCTATATTTAAGATTTTAAATTCCTCGTTTGGATCCAACGAATTCTTGTAAAAGATTTTTCCGAAATTGTTTTTTTCATATCTTAACCACTTAACATCTTTCCAAACAAATTTTTGCGAATCGTCGGAGCGATTTCTCCACAAAAATTTTGTTTTCAAAAGTAAAGAAAAATTGAAAAAATCCGTTTTTTCCATCTCGGTGACATTGAATATTCTTTTGCTGCCGGCAGTTCGTACGAAATTGTACCAATCTCTGGGGTGGTGAAGTTTAGCTTGTATTCTTTTTTTCTTTCGCTCTATAACGGAATGGTCCACGTCACATTCCATGTGGGTATGACCCGGAATCAAAAATTTATGATCAATCGTTTCGATTTGTTCATTATTATGCAAAAATATCAGAAACATAGTACTAATAAATGAATTTTTATTTTGACCTGCACAAGAGTCACTGTAAAATATAATATGTCGTGCTGTTTTAGATTTAAGTTGGCAAAGGTGTTTAAATATGCATGACCCTATTTCGTTTGCTCCACGTTTAGCCAAAGCTTCATGCCACATGTAGCAATAAGGTTCTCCAGTGGCTCCATCATGAATAGTGAGGTTATATGTCCACAGCTGACGCTTATAGAATGCCACGGACGTATTCAAATAGGGTGTCGGAAGACATTGTTGTAAATTAAAGCTATATGTTTTAATAGTTGGATCATTAACTGACAGAGTCTTATCGGTTTCTTTGGATTTGTATGCGAAATCGGCTTTTTCATGATGATCTTTCAAATTATTTTGTAGATCAATTACCTCAGCTGAATTAGTTTTTTGGCCTATTTCAATTTTAGCCCTGAGTAGATCGCATGTATGGCAACTATCAATTTTGGGAGACTTAAATTTAAGTCCTGTACCTAATAAACACAACATAAAATTTGAAAATAATAACAATAACATACCATACATTTGCACTTAACGTGAAATATTTGAGAATATGCTGACAAGCTTATAGTTGTTCTATATTTCTCTAAATATAGTTGATGCATTTTAGATACATTCAAATCGGTGGATAAATATTTTCTTGAAGTGTCTCTTCTGGAATAATGGCTCTCATATGCCGGGAAACTGTTGATGTGTTGAGTAACTGATTGAACAACTTCTTCACTTAGTTTATTTGGAGGAGTTTTATGTCCTCTTTGGTCAGAGAAGTAATTTCCTGTTCCATTCAATTTTTTCTTTTGGACAGTTCTCACAAAACTTATGGTTTCGCCAAAAATCCTTAAAAAGCATTGTTGGCAGACGTTTTCTCGGTTCTTTTTTATCTCAATATAATAATATGCTGTATGCTGGCGATTTCTTGGTTGTCTTGCATTCTTTTGCAAAGTTTGAGTTTTTTTGTCCACTACTTCAATAAGAGAGCACATATAAAGAATTCTTTTATTATATGACCCTAAGGCCCAATAATTATTAAATATTTCCGTTTGCACTTCAAATGGTATTTTGTTTTTGCAACTTTTTCGGCATTTTTTTTGTAGGGGCAAACATTTCCTTTTTGGTACAACTCTAGATTTTGTTTTGTAGGACAAGCCGAAATTGCGCTTTTCTTTTATTTGTCTCTTGGTATCATAACTATTTGATACAATTCCTTGATCACCGTCTTCCGTTAGATTCTGTTCAATTTGGTTACCAGCTTTCATTATTTCACTACAGCATGAAGCATCAATACTTGTACTATCTAAATCTGAATGTATTTCGTAATCAGGGTCTTTAATTGAATCGTCTGTTCCAAAACCTGGGTCGATGTCCGTAATGATAGCAGTTCCTTTTTGACGATTTTCTGATTTTTCCATCGAAAAATCAATATTCAAACCAAATCCATTTGCAGATGATTCGGTATCCTGGAAAATATCTGCATCTTTTTCTTTGGAAACATCTTTGATTTAAAAAAAAAAATATGAAAAGCATTATAGATAGTATTTGTTCTAGCGCCTTTATAATTTAAAAGTAGAAAGTTAATTGATGACCTTTAATTGCTGACATGGTTTTGAAATTTTGTAAAAGCATTTTAGAAAGCTTTTCATTAAAGCAATGTAAACGTCTAATAGTATGACTTTTTACCTCTTTATTAAAAAAATTTATTATTTTAAAAACAAATTGGGGACATTGTATATAGCATTTAAAAAATATTGTGTTTAAAAATATTTTGTGAAGGTACAATAAGTGACTCACCTGTAAAAATCCTGAAACTCCTATTTTCTTTTCCTTCTGATTTATGTCCTGAAAAATTTTGGTTTTGTTCGCGGGCTAACTCAACTAGTCTTGACGCACGCGAATACATTTTTAACAATTTTGCAATAAACACTCTTTAAAATCACAAACGTGCTTTCTATGCAAACTCAGAATCACGACTGTGGAATGACACTTGACAAAACCAACAAAGTAAACTTATAACGGTACTGGCTTACATATGAAAAAGGAAAAAGGTGCTAACTGACTTTGAATCTAACCATTTTCTAACTGCACTAAGGAAAAAAATACAAACTCAAGATAGGGCTATGTAATGAGAATAATCGTGATTTGGAAAAATAACCTAACTGAGTTAGTTCACTATGGACACCCACATAATATCACAGCCAAGTTTTTAACTGAAATTTGGAAAAGGGATTTATTTGGATGTAGGCTGTTTTTCCGCACATGTTATGTCGCCGCTTTTTTGTACAACTGACATAATAAGTTTTTCCAAAACCATAGTAAAGCAAAACTGACTTAGGTTATATGGTTTTTGCTCTGCCATTCCTCACTGGGGTACGGCATGAAAACCAAACTTTGACAGAATATAGAACTGGATAAGGAGAATTCAAATATGCACTAACCTTTAAAAGCACATAACTCGACTTAAGCGGTTTTTCATTGTGACCACAGAATTTATCGTGAACAATTTATCGTAGAACAATTTATCGTAAGAACAATTTATCGTAAGAACAATTTATCGTAAGAACAATTTATCGTAATGAAGATTATTGTGATGGGTTGGGTGGGTGATGGGTTGGGCCGGATGAGTGGGTGGGTGGGGGAAGGGGGGGGGGGGGGGGGGTGTTAGGGGAGGGGAAGGGGGAAGGGGAAGATTGAGGTGGAAGAGGGAAGGGGGGGGGGGAATTGGGAAAGCGGGAAGGGGGAAGGGGGAGGGGGAAGGGGAAGGGGGAGGGGGATGGGGGAGGGGGAAGGGGGAGGGGGAAGGGGGAGGGGGAAGGGGGAAGGGGGAAGGGGAAAGGGGAAAGGGGAAAGGGGAAAGGGGAAAGGGGAAAGGGGAAAGGGGAAAGGGGAAAGGGGAAAGGGGAAAGGGGAAAGGGGAAAGGGGAAAGGGGAAAGGGGAAAGGGGAAAGGGGAAAGGGGAAAGGGGAAAGGGGAAAGGGGAAAGGGGAAAGGGGAAAGGGGAAAGGGGAAAGGGGAAAGGGGAAAGGGGAAAGGGGAAAGGGGAAAGGGGAAAGGGGAAAGGGGAAAGGGGAAAGGGGAAAGGGGAAAGGGGAAAGGGGAAAGGGGAAAGGGGAAAGGGGAAAGGGGAAAGGGGAAAGGGGAAAGGGGAAAGGGGAAAGGGGAAAGGGGAAAGGGGAAAGGGGAAAGGGGAAAGGGGAAAGGGGAAAGGGGAAAGGGGAAAGGGGAAAGGGGAAAGGGGAAAGGGGAAAGGGGAAAGGGGAAAGGGGAAAGGGGAAAGGGGAAAGGGGAAAGGGGAAAGGGGAAAGGGGAAAGGGGAAAGGGGAAAGGGGAAAGGGGAAAGGGGAAAGGGGAAAGGGGAAAGGGGAAAGGGGAAAGGGGAAAGGGGAAAGGGGAAAGGGGAAAGGGGAAAGGGGAAAGGGGAAAGGGGAAAGGGGAAAGGGGAAAGGGGAAAGGGGAAAGGGGAAAGGGGAAAGGGGAAAGGGGAAAGGGGAAAGGGGAAAGGGGAAAGGGGAAAGGGGAAAGGGGAAAGGGGAAAGGGGAAAGGGGAAAGGGGAAAGGGGAAAGGGGAAAGGGGAAAGGGGAAAGGGGAAAGGGGAAAGGGGAAAGGGGAAAGGGGAAAGGGGAAAGGGGAAAGGGGAAAGGGGAAAGGGGAAAGGGGAAAGGGGAAAGGGGAAAGGGGAAAGGGGAAAGGGGAAAGGGGAAAGGGGAAAGGGGAAAGGGGAAAGGGGAAAGGGGAAAGGGGAAAGGGGAAAGGGGAAAGGGGAAAGGGGAAAGGGGAAAGGGGAAAGGGGAAAGGGGAAAGGGGAAAGGGGAAAGGGGAAAGGGGAAAGGGGAAAGGGGAAAGGGGAAAGGGGAAAGGGGAAAGGGGAAAGGGGAAAGGGGAAAGGGGAAAGGGGAAAGGGGAAAGGGGAAAGGGGAAAGGGGAAAGGGGAAAGGGGAAAGGGGAAAGGGGAAAGGGGAAAGGGGAAAGGGGAAAGGGGAAAGGGGAAAGGGGAAAGGGGAAAGGGGAAAGGGGAAAGGGGAAAGGGGAAAGGGGAAAGGGGAAATGGGAAATGGGAAATGGGAAAGGGGAAATGGGAAATGGGAAATGGGAAATGGGAAAGGGGAAAGGGGAAAGGGGAAATGGGAAAGGGGAAAGGGGAAAGGGGAAAGGGGAAAGGGGAAAGGGGAAAGGGGAAAGGGGAAAGGGGAAAGGGGAAAGGGGGAAGGGGGAGGGGATATATATATATATATAACGTAAACATTTTGTCGTAAGGAATATTATTTTTACAAATTCGGGCGCCCGAATTCGTAAAAATAATATTCCTTACGACAAAATTTTTACGATAAATTGTCTTACGATAAATTGTTTTACGATAAATTGTTTTACGATAAATTGTTTTACGATAAATTGTTCTTACGATAAATTGTTCTTACGATAAATTGTTTTACGATAAATTGTTCACGATAAATTGTTTTACGATAAATTGTTCACGATAAATTGTTCATGATAAATTGTCCGCGAATCGTTTTTTCTGCCTTTTTCGGCCAGGAAATTGCCTTTAAAAGTCTTAAATTACACTAACCATAATAGCTGAGAACAGATATTTCCAAATGCGGAACTTACTTTAAAAATTCTTTGCACATCGCCCACTACAGTAGCATCTGGAGAACGTAGTTTTCCGAAATTAAAATAAATTAAAAATTATCTTCGAACCTCAATGACACAGGAGAGATTGGTGGGATAAGCTTTATTATCTATAGAGAAACAATTTTTGTAGAAAAGTTAGATTATAATGACCTTATTCAGAAATATAAGGTCATTATAATGACCAGAATTCGCTAAATTAAAGGCAAGAAAATCTACTTTTATTTAAATAGATATAGAAATTTCAAACAGAGTTATGTGTTTTAATTTACGCATTAGGCGTTACGTTTGATTAGCCGAGGATTAATTTATACTGGGGATACCTCGTCAAAAAAACGCGTTGATCAAGTCAATCCCTGAAGTGACGAGCAAAAGGCTTCTTAAAGGGCGCAAAATTTAGAAGTTGCATAGGGCGACAAAATGGTATGGGCTGGCCTTGCTCATAGGCAAAACAATGACGACCAGGTAAAGCCGCATTTTTCCTATTCGGCTGTACATCGTCGCTCGTCGAGTCAACGGTCTCATCCATTCGCCATTGAATGCGAGAATTCGCACACAAAGGCCGCGCATGATATGACGGTTAGACTGCTTATCTTATACATCATGTGGACTGAGGCTGTCCGGAAACGAAATTTAGAACATATTTATGTATCTATGATCTTTGCTTTTTTTTAAGCCGTTTATCTTTTTACTTTCTTCTACGGAGTATAATAAAGTATTGTATTCATGAAAAATTTCGTCCTCTTAATTTTGCCTAAAAAACATTTCCCGATCACTCCCGAGTCGATTGGAGTCATATTTAAAAAATGTCTTTCTGTCTGTCAGTCTGTCAGTCTGTCAGTCTGTCAGTCTGTCAGTCTGTCAGTCTGTCAGTCTGTCAGTCTGTCAGTCTGTCAGTCTGTCAGTCTGTCAGTCTGTCAGTCTGTCAGTCTGTCAGTCTGTCAGTCTGTCAGTCTGTCAGTCTGTCAGTCTGTCAGTCTGTCAGTCTGTCAGTCTGTCAGTCTGTCAGTCTGTCAGTCTGTCAGTCTGTCAGTCTGTCAGTCTGTCAGTCTGTCAGTCTGTCAGTCTGTCAGTCTGTCAGTCTGTCAGTCTGTCAGTCTGTCAGTCTGTCAGTCTGTCAGTCTGTCAGTCTGTCAGTCTGTCAGTCTGTCAGTCTGTCAGTCTGTCAGTCTGTCAGTCTGTCAGTCTGTCAGTCTGTCAGTCTGTCAGTCTGTCAGTCTGTCAGTCTGTCAGTCTGTCAGTCTGTCAGTCTGTCAGTCTGTCAGTCTGTCAGTCTGTCAGTCTGTCAGTCTGTCAGTCTGTCAGTCTGTCAGTCTGTCAGTCTGTCAGTCTGTCAGTCTGTCAGTCTGTCAGTCTGTCAGTCTGTCAGTCTGTCAGTCTGTCAGTCTGTCAGTCTGTCAGTCTGTCAGTCTGTCAGTCTGTCAGTCTGTCAGTCTGTCAGTCTGTCAGTCTGTCAGTCTGTCAGTCTGTCAGTCTGTCAGTCTGTCAGTCTGTCAGTCTGTCAGTCTGTCAGTCTGTCAGTCTGTCATTCTGTCAGTCTGTCAGTCTGTCAGTCTGTCAGTCTGTCAGTCTGTCAGTCTGTCAGTCTGTCAGTCTGTCAGTCTGTCAGTCTGTCAGTCTGTCAGTCTGTCAGTCTGTCAGTCTGTCAGTCTGTCAGTCTGTCAGTCTGTCAGTCTGTCAGTCTGTCAGTCTGTCAGTCTGTCAGTCTGTCAGTCTGTCAGTCTGTCAGTCTGTCAGTCTGTCAGTCTGTCAGTCTGTCAGTCTGTCAGTCTGTCAGTCTGTCAGTCTGTCAGTCTGTCAGTCTGTCAGTCTGTCAGTCTGTCAGTCTGTCAGTCTGTCAGTCTGTCAGTCTGTCAGTCTGTCAGTCTGTCAGTCTGTCAGTCTGTCAGTCTGTCAGTCTGTCAGTCTGTCAGTCTGTCAGTCTGTCAGTCTGTCAGTCTGTCAGTCTGTCAGTCTGTCAGTCTGTCAGTCTGTCAGTCTGTCAGTCTGTCAGTCTGTCAGTCTGTCAGTCTGTCAGTCTGTCAGTCTGTCAGTCTGTCAGTCTGTCAGTCTGTCAGTCTGTCAGTCTGTCAGTCTGTCAGTCTGTCAGTCTGTCAGTCTGTCAGTCTGTCAGTCTGTCAGTCTGTCAGTCTGTCAGTCTGTCAGTCTGTCAGTCTGTCAGTCTGTCAGTCTGTCAGTCTGTCAGTCTGTCAGTCTGTCAGTCTGTCAGTCTGTCAGTCTGTCAGTCTGTCAGTCTGTCAGTCTGTCAGTCTGTCAGTCTGTCAGTCTGTCAGTCTGTCAGTCTGTCAGTCTGTCAGTCTGTCAGTCTGTCAGTCTGTCAGTCTGTCAGTCTGTCAGTCTGTCAGTCTGTCAGTCTGTCAGTCTGTCAGTCTGTCAGTCTGTCAGTCTGTCAGTCTGTCAGTCTGTCAGTCTGTCAGTCTGTCAGTCTGTCAGTCTGTCAGTCTGTCAGTCTGTCAGTCTGTCAGTCTGTCAGTCTGTCAGTCTGTCAGTCTGTCAGTCTGTCAGTCTGTCAGTCTGTCAGTCTGTCAGTCTGTCAGTCTGTCAGTCTGTCAGTCTGTCAGTCTGTCAGTCTGTCAGTCTGTCAGTCTGTCAGTCTGTCAGTCTGTCAGTCTGTCAGTCTGTCAGTCTGTCAGTCTGTCAGTCTGTCAGTCTGTCAGTCTGTCAGTCTGTCAGTCTGTCAGTCTGTCAGTCTGTCAGTCTGTCAGTCTGTCAGTCTGTCAGTCTGTCAGTCTGTCAGTCTGTCAGTCTGTCAGTCTGTCAGTCTGTCAGTCTGTCAGTCTGTCAGTCTGTCAGTCTGTCAGTCTGTCAGTCTGTCAGTCTGTCAGTCTGTCAGTCTGTCAGTCTGTCAGTCTGTCAGTCTGTCAGTCTGTCAGTCTGTCAGTCTGTCAGTCTGTCAGTCTGTCAGCCTGTCAGCCTGTCAGTCTGTCAGTCTGTCAGTCTGTCAGTCTGTCAGTCTGTCAGTCTGTCAGTCTGTCAGTCTGTCAGTCTGTCAGTCTGTCAGTCTGTCAGTCTGTCAGTCTGTCAGTCTGTCAGTCTGTCAGTCTGTCAGTCTGTCAGTCTGTCAGTCTGTCAGTCTGTCAGTCTGTCAGTCTGTCAGTCTGTCAGTCTGTCAGTCTGTCAGTCTGTCAGTCTGTCAGTCTGTCAGTCTGTCAGTCTGTCAGTCTGTCAGTCTGTCAGTCTGTCAGTCTGTCAGTCTGTCAGTCTGTCAGTCTGTCAGTCTGTCAGTCTGTCAGTCTGTCAGTCTGTCAGTCTGTCAGTCTGTCAGTCTGTCAGTCTGTCAGTCTGTCAGTCTGTCAGTCTGTCAGTCTGTCAGTCTGTCAGTCTGTCAGTCTGTCAGTCTGTCAGTCTGTCAGTCTGTCAGTCTGTCAGTCTGTCAGTCTGTCAGTCTGTCAGTCTGTCAGTCTGTCAGTCTGTCAGTCTGTCAGTCTGTCAGTCTGTCAGTCTGTCAGTCTGTCAGTCTGTCAGTCTGTCAGTCTGTCAGTCTGTCAGTCTGTCAGTCTGTCAGTCTGTCAGTCTGTCAGTCTGTCAGTCTGTCAGTCTGTCAGTCTGTCAGTCTGTCAGTCTGTCAGTCTGTCAGTCTGTCAGTCTGTCAGTCTGTCAGTCTGTCAGTCTGTCAGTCTGTCAGTCTGTCAGTCTGTCAGTCTGTCAGTCTGTCAGTCTGTCAGTCTGTCAGTCTGTCAGTCTGTCAGTCTGTCAGTCTGTCAGTCTGTCAGTCTGTCAGTCTGTCAGTCTGTCAGTCTGTCAGTCTGTCAGTCTGTCAGTCTGTCAGTCTGTCAGTCTGTCAGTCTGTCAGTCTGTCAGTCTGTCAGTCTGTCAGTCTGTCAGTCTGTCAGTCTGTCAGTCTGTCAGTCTGTCAGTCTGTCAGTCTGTCAGTCTGTCAGTCTGTCAGTCTGTCAGTCTGTCAGTCTGTCAGTCTGTCAGTCTGTCAGTCTGTCAGTCTGTCAGTCTGTCAGTCTGTCAGTCTGTCAGTCTGTCAGTCTGTCAGTCTGTCAGTCTGTCAGTCTGTCAGTCTGTCAGTCTGTCAGTCTGTCAGTCTGTCAGTCTGTCAGTCTGTCAGTCTGTCAGTCTGTCAGTCTGTCAGTCTGTCAGTCTGTCAGTCTGTCAGTCTGTCAGTCTGTCAGTCTGTCAGTCTGTCAGTCTGTCAGTCTGTCAGTCTGTCAGTCTGTCAGTCTGTCAGTCTGTCAGTCTGTCAGTCTGTCAGTCTGTCAGTCTGTCAGTCTGTCAGTCTGTCAGTCTGTCAGTCTGTCAGTCTGTCAGTCTGTCAGTCTGTCAGTCTGTCAGTCTGTCAGTCTGTCAGTCTGTCAGTCTGTCAGTCTGTCAGTCTGTCAGTCTGTCAGTCTGTCAGTCTGTCAGTCTGTCAGTCTGTCAGTCTGTCAGTCTGTCAGTCTGTCAGTCTGTCAGTCTGTCAGTCTGTCAGTCTGTCAGTCTGTCAGTCTGTCAGTCTGTCAGTCTGTCAGTCTGTCAGTCTGTCAGTCTGTCAGTCTGTCAGTCTGTCAGTCTGTCAGTCTGTCAGTCTGTCAGTCTGTCAGTCTGTCAGTCTGTCAGTCTGTCAGTCTGTCAGTCTGTCAGTCTGTCAGTCTGTCAGTCTGTCAGTCTGTCAGTCTGTCAGTCTGTCAGTCTGTCAGTCTGTCAGTCTGTCAGTCTGTCAGTCTGTCAGTCTGTCAGTCTGTCAGTCTGTCAGTCTGTCAGTCTGTCAGTCTGTCAGTCTGTCAGTCTGTCAGTCTGTCAGTCTGTCAGTCTGTCAGTCTGTCAGTCTGTCAGTCTGTCAGTCTGTCAGTCTGTCAGTCTGTCAGTCTGTCAGTCTGTCAGTCTGTCAGTCTGTCAGTCTGTCAGTCTGTCAGTCTGTCAGTCTGTCAGTCTGTCAGTCTGTCAGTCTGTCAGTCTGTCAGTCTGTCAGTCTGTCAGTCTGTCAGTCTGTCAGTCTGTCAGTCTGTCAGTCTGTCAGTCTGTCAGTCTGTCAGTCTGTCAGTCTGTCAGTCTGTCAGTCTGTCAGTCTGTCAGTCTGTCAGTCTGTCAGTCTGTCAGTCTGTCAGTCTGTCAGTCTGTCAGTCTGTCAGTCTGTCAGTCTGTCAGTCTGTCAGTCTGTCAGTCTGTCAGTCTGTCAGTCTGTCAGTCTGTCAGTCTGTCAGTCTGTCAGTCTGTCAGTCTGTCAGTCTGTCAGTCTGTCAGTCTGTCAGTCTGTCAGTCTGTCAGTCTGTCAGTCTGTCAGTCTGTCAGTCTGTCAGTCTGTCAGTCTGTCAGTCTGTCAGTCTGTCAGTCTGTCAGTCTGTCAGTCTGTCAGTCTGTCAGTCTGTCAGTCTGTCAGTCTGTCAGTCTGTCAGTCTGTCAGTCTGTCAGTCTGTCAGTCTGTCAGTCTGTCAGTCTGTCAGTCTGTCAGTCTGTCAGTCTGTCAGTCTGTCAGTCTGTCAGTCTGTCAGTCTGTCAGTCTGTCAGTCTGTCAGTCTGTCAGTCTGTCAGTCTGTCAGTCTGTCAGTCTGTCAGTCTGTCAGTCTGTCAGTCTGTCAGTCTGTCAGTCTGTCAGTCTGTCAGTCTGTCAGTCTGTCAGTCTGTCAGTCTGTCAGTCTGTCAGTCTGTCAGTCTGTCAGTCTGTCAGTCTGTCAGTCTGTCAGTCTGTCAGTCTGTCAGTCTGTCAGTCTGTCAGTCTGTCAGTCTGTCAGTCTGTCAGTCTGTCAGTCTGTCAGTCTGTCAGTCTGTCAGTCTGTCAGTCTGTCAGTCTGTCAGTCTGTCAGTCTGTCAGTCTGTCAGTCTGTCAGTCTGTCAGTCTGTCAGTCTGTCAGTCTGTCAGTCTGTCAGTCTGTCAGTCTGTCAGTCTGTCAGTCTGTCAGTCTGTCAGTCTGTCAGTCTGTCAGTCTGTCAGTCTGTCAGTCTGTCAGTCTGTCAGTCTGTCAGTCTGTCAGTCTGTCAGTCTGTCAGTCTGTCAGTCTGTCAGTCTGTCAGTCTGTCAGTCTGTCAGTCTGTCAGTCTGTCAGTCTGTCAGTCTGTCAGTCTGTCAGTCTGTCAGTCTGTCAGTCTGTCAGTCTGTCAGTCTGTCAGTCTGTCAGTCTGTCAGTCTGTCAGTCTGTCAGTCTGTCAGTCTGTCAGTCTGTCAGTCTGTCAGTCTGTCAGTCTGTCAGTCTGTCAGTCTGTCAGTCTGTCAGTCTGTCAGTCTGTCAGTCTGTCAGTCTGTCAGTCTGTCAGTCTGTCAGTCTGTCAGTCTGTCAGTCTGTCAGTCTGTCAGTCTGTCAGTCTGTCAGTCTGTCAGTCTGTCAGTCTGTCAGTCTGTCAGTCTGTCAGTCTGTCAGTCTGTCAGTCTGTCAGTCTGTCAGTCTGTCAGTCTGTCAGTCTGTCAGTCTGTCAGTCTGTCAGTCTGTCAGTCTGTCAGTCTGTCAGTCTGTCAGTCTGTCAGTCTGTCAGTCTGTCAGTCTGTCAGTCTGTCAGTCTGTCAGTCTGTCAGTCTGTCAGTCTGTCAGTCTGTCAGTCTGTCAGTCTGTCAGTCTGTCAGTCTGTCAGTCTGTCAGTCTGTCAGTCTGTCAGTCTGTCAGTCTGTCAGTCTGTCAGTCTGTCAGTCTGTCAGTCTGTCAGTCTGTCAGTCTGTCAGTCTGTCAGTCTGTCAGTCTGTCAGTCTGTCAGTCTGTCAGTCTGTCAGTCTGTCAGTCTGTCAGTCTGTCAGTCTGTCAGTCTGTCAGTCTGTCAGTCTGTCAGTCTGTCAGTCTGTCAGTCTGTCAGTCTGTCAGTCTGTCAGTCTGTCAGTCTGTCAGTCTGTCAGTCTGTCAGTCTGTCAGTCTGTCAGTCTGTCAGTCTGTCAGTCTGTCAGTCTGTCAGTCTGTCAGTCTGTCAGTCTGTCAGTCTGTCAGTCTGTCAGTCTGTCAGTCTGTCAGTCTGTCAGTCTGTCAGTCTGTCAGTCTGTCAGTCTGTCAGTCTGTCAGTCTGTCAGTCTGTCAGTCTGTCAGTCTGTCAGTCTGTCAGTCTGTCAGTCTGTCAGTCTGTCAGTCTGTCAGTCTGTCAGTCTGTCAGTCTGTCAGTCTGTCAGTCTGTCAGTCTGTCAGTCTGTCAGTCTGTCAGTCTGTCAGTCTGTCAGTCTGTCAGTCTGTCAGTCTGTCAGTCTGTCAGTCTGTCAGTCTGTCAGTCTGTCAGTCTGTCAGTCTGTCAGTCTGTCAGTCTGTCAGTCTGTCAGTCTGTCAGTCTGTCAGTCTGTCAGTCTGTCAGTCTGTCAGTCTGTCAGTCTGTCAGTCTGTCAGTCTGTCAGTCTGTCAGTCTGTCAGTCTGTCAGTCTGTCAGTCTGTCAGTCTGTCAGTCTGTCAGTCTGTCAGTCTGTCAGTCTGTCAGTCTGTCAGTCTGTCAGTCTGTCAGTCTGTCAGTCTGTCAGTCTGTCAGTCTGTCAGTCTGTCAGTCTGTCAGTCTGTCAGTCTGTCAGTCTGTCAGTCTGTCAGTCTGTCAGTCTGTCAGTCTGTCAGTCTGTCAGTCTGTCAGTCTGTCAGTCTGTCAGTCTGTCAGTCTGTCAGTCTGTCAGTCTGTCAGTCTGTCAGTCTGTCAGTCTGTCAGTCTGTCAGTCTGTCAGTCTGTCAGTCTGTCAGTCTGTCAGTCTGTCAGTCTGTCAGTCTGTCAGTCTGTCAGTCTGTCAGTCTGTCAGTCTGTCAGTCTGTCAGTCTGTCAGTCTGTCAGTCTGTCAGTCTGTCAGTCTGTCAGTCTGTCAGTCTGTCAGTCTGTCAGTCTGTCAGTCTGTCAGTCTGTCAGTCTGTCAGTCTGTCAGTCTGTCAGTCTGTCAGTCTGTCAGTCTGTCAGTCTGTCAGTCTGTCAGTCTGTCAGTCTGTCAGTCTGTCAGTCTGTCAGTCTGTCAGTCTGTCAGTCTGTCAGTCTGTCAGTCTGTCAGTCTGTCAGTCTGTCAGTCTGTCAGTCTGTCAGTCTGTCAGTCTGTCAGTCTGTCAGTCTGTCAGTCTGTCAGTCTGTCAGTCTGTCAGTCTGTCAGTCTGTCAGTCTGTCAGTCTGTCAGTCTGTCAGTCTGTCAGTCTGTCAGTCTGTCAGTCTGTCAGTCTGTCAGTCTGTCAGTCTGTCAGTCTGTCAGTCTGTCAGTCTGTCAGTCTGTCAGTCTGTCAGTCTGTCAGTCTGTCAGTCTGTCAGTCTGTCAGTCTGTCAGTCTGTCAGTCTGTCAGTCTGTCAGTCTGTCAGTCTGTCAGTCTGTCAGTCTGTCAGTCTGTCAGTCTGTCAGTCTGTCAGTCTGTCAGTCTGTCAGTCTGTCAGTCTGTCAGTCTGTCAGTCTGTCAGTCTGTCAGTCTGTCAGTCTGTCAGTCTGTCAGTCTGTCAGTCTGTCAGTCTGTCAGTCTGTCAGTCTGTCAGTCTGTCAGTCTGTCAGTCTGTCAGTCTGTCAGTCTGTCAGTCTGTCAGTCTGTCAGTCTGTCAGTCTGTCAGTCTGTCAGTCTGTCAGTCTGTCAGTCTGTCAGTCTGTCAGTCTGTCAGTCTGTCAGTCTGTCAGTCTGTCAGTCTGTCAGTCTGTCAGTCTGTCAGTCTGTCAGTCTGTCAGTCTGTCAGTCTGTCAGTCTGTCAGTCTGTCAGTCTGTCAGTCTGTCAGTCTGTCAGTCTGTCAGTCTGTCAGTCTGTCAGTCTGTCAGTCTGTCAGTCTGTCAGTCTGTCAGTCTGTCAGTCTGTCAGTCTGTCAGTCTGTCAGTCTGTCAGTCTGTCAGTCTGTCAGTCTGTCAGTCTGTCAGTCTGTCAGTCTGTCAGTCTGTCAGTCTGTCAGTCTGTCAGTCTGTCAGTCTGTCAGTCTGTCAGTCTGTCAGTCTGTCAGTCTGTCAGTCTGTCAGTCTGTCAGTCTGTCAGTCTGTCAGTCTGTCAGTCTGTCAGTCTGTCAGTCTGTCAGTCTGTCAGTCTGTCAGTCTGTCAGTCTGTCAGTCTGTCAGTCTGTCAGTCTGTCAGTCTGTCAGTCTGTCAGTCTGTCAGTCTGTCAGTCTGTCAGTCTGTCAGTCTGTCAGTCTGTCAGTCTGTCAGTCTGTCAGTCTGTCAGTCTGTCAGTCTGTCAGTCTGTCAGTCTGTCAGTCTGTCAGTCTGTCAGTCTGTCAGTCTGTCAGTCTGTCAGTCTGTCAGTCTGTCAGTCTGTCAGTCTGTCAGTCTGTCAGTCTGTCAGTCTGTCAGTCTGTCAGTCTGTCAGTCTGTCAGTCTGTCAGTCTGTCAGTCTGTCAGTCTGTCAGTCTGTCAGTCTGTCAGTCTGTCAGTCTGTCAGTCTGTCAGTCTGTCAGTCTGTCAGTCTGTCAGTCTGTCAGTCTGTCAGTCTGTCAGTCTGTCAGTCTGTCAGTCTGTCAGTCTGTCAGTCTGTCAGTCTGTCAGTCTGTCAGTCTGTCAGTCTGTCAGTCTGTCAGTCTGTCAGTCTGTCAGTCTGTCAGTCTGTCAGTCTGTCAGTCTGTCAGTCTGTCAGTCTGTCAGTCTGTCAGTCTGTCAGTCTGTCAGTCTGTCAGTCTGTCAGTCTGTCAGTCTGTCAGTCTGTCAGTCTGTCAGTCTGTCAGTCTGTCAGTCTGTCAGTCTGTCAGTCTGTCAGTCTGTCAGTCTGTCAGTCTGTCAGTCTGTCAGTCTGTCAGTCTGTCAGTCTGTCAGTCTGTCAGTCTGTCAGTCTGTCAGTCTGTCAGTCTGTCAGTCTGTCAGTCTGTCAGTCTGTCAGTCTGTCAGTCTGTCAGTCTGTCAGTCTGTCAGTCTGTCAGTCTGTCAGTCTGTCAGTCTGTCAGTCTGTCAGTCTGTCAGTCTGTCAGTCTGTCAGTCTGTCAGTCTGTCAGTCTGTCAGTCTGTCAGTCTGTCAGTCTGTCAGTCTGTCAGTCTGTCAGTCTGTCAGTCTGTCAGTCTGTCAGTCTGTCAGTCTGTCAGTCTGTCAGTCTGTCAGTCTGTCAGTCTGTCAGTCTGTCAGTCTGTCAGTCTGTCAGTCTGTCAGTCTGTCAGTCTGTCAGTCTGTCAGTCTGTCAGTCTGTCAGTCTGTCAGTCTGTCAGTCTGTCAGTCTGTCAGTCTGTCAGTCTGTCAGTCTGTCAGTCTGTCAGTCTGTCAGTCTGTCAGTCTGTCAGTCTGTCAGTCTGTCAGTCTGTCAGTCTGTCAGTCTGTCAGTCTGTCAGTCTGTCAGTCTGTCAGTCTGTCAGTCTGTCAGTCTGTCAGTCTGTCAGTCTGTCAGTCTGTCAGTCTGTCAGTCTGTCAGTCTGTCAGTCTGTCAGTCTGTCAGTCTGTCAGTCTGTCAGTCTGTCAGTCTGTCAGTCTGTCAGTCTGTCAGTCTGTCAGTCTGTCAGTCTGTCAGTCTGTCAGTCTGTCAGTCTGTCAGTCTGTCAGTCTGTCAGTCTGTCAGTCTGTCAGTCTGTCAGTCTGTCAGTCTGTCAGTCTGTCAGTCTGTCAGTCTGTCAGTCTGTCAGTCTGTCAGTCTGTCAGTCTGTCAGTCTGTCAGTCTGTCAGTCTGTCAGTCTGTCAGTCTGTCAGTCTGTCAGTCTGTCAGTCTGTCAGTCTGTCAGTCTGTCAGTCTGTCAGTCTGTCAGTCTGTCAGTCTGTCAGTCTGTCAGTCTGTCAGTCTGTCAGTCTGTCAGTCTGTCAGTCTGTCAGTCTGTCAGTCTGTCAGTCTGTCAGTCTGTCAGTCTGTCAGTCTGTCAGTCTGTCAGTCTGTCAGTCTGTCAGTCTGTCAGTCTGTCAGTCTGTCAGTCTGTCAGTCTGTCAGTCTGTCAGTCTGTCAGTCTGTCAGTCTGTCAGTCTGTCAGTCTGTCAGTCTGTCAGTCTGTCAGTCTGTCAGTCTGTCAGTCTGTCAGTCTGTCAGTCTGTCAGTCTGTCAGTCTGTCAGTCTGTCAGTCTGTCAGTCTGTCAGTCTGTCAGTCTGTCAGTCTGTCAGTCTGTCAGTCTGTCAGTCTGTCAGTCTGTCAGTCTGTCAGTCTGTCAGTCTGTCAGTCTGTCAGTCTGTCAGTCTGTCAGTCTGTCAGTCTGTCAGTCTGTCAGTCTGTCAGTCTGTCAGTCTGTCAGTCTGTCAGTCTGTCAGTCTGTCAGTCTGTCAGTCTGTCAGTCTGTCAGTCTGTCAGTCTGTCAGTCTGTCAGTCTGTCAGTCTGTCAGTCTGTCAGTCTGTCAGTCTGTCAGTCTGTCAGTCTGTCAGTCTGTCAGTCTGTCAGTCTGTCAGTCTGTCAGTCTGTCAGTCTGTCAGTCTGTCAGTCTGTCAGTCTGTCAGTCTGTCAGTCTGTCAGTCTGTCAGTCTGTCAGTCTGTCAGTCTGTCAGTCTGTCAGTCTGTCAGTCTGTCAGTCTGTCAGTCTGTCAGTCTGTCAGTCTGTCAGTCTGTCAGTCTGTCAGTCTGTCAGTCTGTCAGTCTGTCAGTCTGTCAGTCTGTCAGTCTGTCAGTCTGTCAGTCTGTCAGTCTGTCAGTCTGTCAGTCTGTCAGTCTGTCAGTCTGTCAGTCTGTCAGTCTGTCAGTCTGTCAGTCTGTCAGTCTGTCAGTCTGTCAGTCTGTCAGTCTGTCAGTCTGTCAGTCTGTCAGTCTGTCAGTCTGTCAGTCTGTCAGTCTGTCAGTCTGTCAGTCTGTCAGTCTGTCAGTCTGTCAGTCTGTCAGTCTGTCAGTCTGTCAGTCTGTCAGTCTGTCAGTCTGTCAGTCTGTCAGTCTGTCAGTCTGTCAGTCTGTCAGTCTGTCAGTCTGTCAGTCTGTCAGTCTGTCAGTCTGTCAGTCTGTCAGTCTGTCAGTCTGTCAGTCTGTCAGTCTGTCAGTCTGTCAGTCTGTCAGGCTGTCAGGCTGTCAGGCTGTCAGGCTGTCAGGCTGTCAGTCTGTCAGTCTGTCAGTCTGTCAGTCTGTCAGTCTGTCAGTCTGTCAGTCTGTCAGTCTGTCAGTCTGTCAGTCTGTCAGTCTGTCAGTCTGTCAGTCTGTCAGTCTGTCAGTCTGTCAGTCTGTCAGTCTGTCAGTCTGTCAGTCTGTCAGTCTGTCAGTCTGTCAGTCTGTCAGTCTGTCAGTCTGTCAGTCTGTCAGTCTGTCAGTCTGTCAGTCTGTCAGTCTGTCAGTCTGTCAGTCTGTCAGTCTGTCAGTCTGTCAGTCTGTCAGTCTGTCAGTCTGTCAGTCTGTCAGTCTGTCAGTCTGTCAGTCTGTCAGTCTGTCAGTCTGTCAGTCTGTCAGTCTGTCAGTCTGTCAGTCTGTCAGTCTGTCAGTCTGTCAGTCTGTCAGTCTGTCAGTCTGTCAGTCTGTCAGTCTGTCAGTCTGTCAGTCTGTCAGTCTGTCAGTCTGTCAGTCTGTCAGTCTGTCAGTCTGTCAGTCTGTCAGTCTGTCAGTCTGTCAGTCTGTCAGTCTGTCAGTCTGTCAGTCTGTCAGTCTGTCAGTCTGTCAGTCTGTCAGTCTGTCAGTCTGTCAGTCTGTCAGTCTGTCAGTCTGTCAGTCTGTCAGTCTGTCAGTCTGTCAGTCTGTCAGTCTGTCAGTCTGTCAGTCTGTCAGTCTGTCAGTCTGTCAGTCTGTCAGTCTGTCAGTCTGTCAGTCTGTCAGTCTGTCAGTCTGTCAGTCTGTCAGTCTGTCAGTCTGTCAGTCTGTCAGTCTGTCAGTCTGTCAGTCTGTCAGTCTGTCAGTCTGTCAGTCTGTCAGTCTGTCAGTCTGTCAGTCTGTCAGTCTGTCAGTCTGTCAGTCTGTCAGTCTGTCAGTCTGTCAGTCTGTCAGTCTGTCAGTCTGTCAGTCTGTCAGTCTGTCAGTCTGTCAGTCTGTCAGTCTGTCAGTCTGTCAGTCTGTCAGTCTGTCAGTCTGTCAGTCTGTCAGTCTGTCAGTCTGTCAGTCTGTCAGTCTGTCAGTCTGTCAGTCTGTCAGTCTGTCAGTCTGTCAGTCTGTCAGTCTGTCAGTCTGTCAGTCTGTCAGTCTGTCAGTCTGTCAGGCTGTCAGGCTGTCAGTCTGTCAGTCTGTCAGTCTGTCAGTCTGTCAGTCTGTCAGTCTGTCAGTCTGTCAGTCTGTCAGTCTGTCAGTCTGTCAGTCTGTCAGTCTGTCAGTCTGTCAGTCTGTCAGTCTGTCAGTCTGTCAGTCCGTCAGTCTGTCAGTCTGTCAGTCTGTCAGTCTGTCAGTCTGTCAGTCTGTCAGTCTGTCAGTCTGTCAGTCTGTCAGTCTGTCAGTCTGTCAGTCTGTCAGTCTGTCAGTCTGTCAGTCTGTCTACGGGTTTTTTAGTGGCCTTAAGTATGACAAAACTTGGAGAAAAAAAAATTTCGCACACTTTTGTCTTTATCTATAACTCGATATCTCAACCTGTTATCGAGATAAACCGTTATTTCCAAAAAAACAGTTTTTTGCGATTATCTCGAAAACTAACACGTTTTTGCTGACTGAATGTAGGAAGTGAATTAATGAGAATGGCATTCTGCACAATTTTGTTTCTTACCGTTATTCGTTATCTTTTACCGTTATTGAGATATTTAGATTAAAATATAAAAAAATATATTTTTGCGAATAATTTGCAAACTAACGGTTTTTCGACAAATCAGTTAAAAGAATAATTAAAGACGTTAACATTTTCTACATTTTTGCCATTTACCGTAAATTTATATCTTTTACAGTTCTCAAGTTATCTCAAATTTTGTACGTTTTTGATATTTTTGAATAAACCAAGAATTTATTGGGAGGTCGTCTCAGGTTGACAACGCGACAGGGCTCTAGCGTAAATTGCGCAAGGTCGTAGATTTTGTAGAAGAAAGTTTTGTGTTGACCACAACTGATATTTTATCACTGTAATTGAAAATCTCGTAAATGTTAGCTAAAGCATTAAAGTATTCATTTTCAACTGAAATTTACTGTAATTTTCTCAGGCCTTTCAACTTATTGTCACTGAAAGGCGCATTTACTCAAGCTGAAATTCATAGCTGGCTGGAACAATGCATACCAGAAGTACCACAACGTTTGGCATTTGGTGAACCATCAGTACTTTATTTTGAAAACGCCTTAGTTGGTACCATACTAGAGTGTAAATATGGGTAAATATTCAGTATTTATCAACACTTCTCAATTAAAGCATCAATTTTCAAGGAAATCCTTTGCTGAGTTTAAGAGTGACAATTTATCAACCATTTCGATTTTGAAGGATTTTTTAACCAAAGAGGCCACAAAGAAGCGAATTCAGTTAGAAATAATGTCAGGTACAATTTTGATTTTTAAAATCAAAAATACTTTAAAATAGCTTAATTATCTTGCTATAGATTTTTCTGTAGGGACTATACAACACATGTTGAAGCTTATTGAACCCACTATCATAGAACAACTTAAAACAAAAGCTGAATATAAGCTGCTTCAAGCTTTATTACAAGTCAACTTCCATAATGGAGACGAAATTAATTTGCTGACATCAGAATATAAATCAATACTCAATCGGCAAGAAAAAATTGAAGCCGCTTATCAGTGTGCGCCAATGATATTAAGCCACCATTTTGGATTAATAACAGATTTATATATTGACAGATTTAAGTTAAAAGGAATATTTGTTAAGAATAATATTCCTGATCTCATGAAAGCCTTAGAGAATTACAATTATATAGATATTCTTGCCTTTTTTGAGACACAAAATTTTGCAGTTGTCAATGTTCATGAAATGTAAATTATAGGTAACAATAAAGGGAAAGTTGCTCCTTTTGCGGACAACTTCAATAAACGGACAACTTCAATAAACGGACAACTTAGTGCCGTTTGCACCAACAAAACTTAGCAACTTATGTACAACTTAAAAAAATTAAGTCGAAGAATTTCTACGGTTTAAGTAGGCTAACCACAACTTAATTTTTTAAGAATAATACGCGCAAACGGGCCTTAAAGGGCTACATTCTGTAGAACAAAATTTCTTCCTATGATTGCCAGTATTACAACTGATCGTATCAACGGACGCGGACATATGGTTTCCCTAATCTCTCATAAGCGGACAAGTAGCTCTAAGAAAAGGAAAATGAAATTGAAATGTATTAGTATTGCTTTCCGCTTTATGTATGTTTGCTGTATTTTCTTACTTACTGCCAACTGGCGATACCAGATCGTGAAATTTTTTCCTTTTTGAAAACTTTTCCGGCCAAAAAGAAAAAAGTTTTTTTTTGCAGCAAACGACACGTCAAAACTGTGTGTCCAACACAGTTTTGACGTGGATACGTCTTACATTTTGGTTATAGGGGTACAAATTAGAAAATCTGCCTTGCTGCCATGATCACAAATTTCCAATCGATGATACTCGATAGTTTGTGTTGACATCCGAACAGAAACTGTGTTATAAAATGCGGTCTACATTAAAGCATTGTTTAGGGTATTTTGTTATGTTAAACTGTGTTCAATTATTTTTTTAAAAATCAAAATCTAAATTTCCACTGCCGCTGTTATGCTGCGTTTGCTGCTGGTAGTACAGATTTCACATTTATGCTCTTTTTATGATTTCTTTGTGTGCATTTTCCATGCTTTCTCTGCTTTCTGTTTCGATCTCTAAAGAGAGAAGTTTTGAGCTGGGCGGTACTGTTCGCAAGAGTCGGAACGATCGAAGCATATATTTCGTTCTCCCTCCCAAGTTAAGAACGAAATTGTTTCTATTTAAGTTTTCGTTTCTTATTGAAATCGGTTTATGGGTCTCGCATAAAAATGAATGAAACCCTCGAGCTATGGCTGTGGCGGAACCTGCGAAAATATTAGTAAGCCTGGAAATAGAGTCGTTTATGTGTGCGCGAGTAGTCGAGTTATTTGCGCGGGTAGTCTGACAGTAGACATTTTATCTTTCAATTCGCTGGTAAGATATCGATTTTGTGATTTTGATATCAAGTTTCAGGTAAATTACAATAGTATTTTAGATTAAAAAAGTGGAAATATTTTCTAGCAAATCAGTTTCGTGTTTTTGTAAAAACAAAAACCGGCAAATTAGTGTTTTTATACACTTTCTATTAACCCTATTCCTGTCAGGCTGTGAATTTCGAACCCATATAGATGATTTAATACATGTTTTAACGCAAAATCAATTTAACAAAAAAACATAAAATTTATTCTATATAACAGTAGCGTAGTGACCAATAATAAAATACATTAAATTGATTTTGCGTTAAAACATGTATTAAATCATCTATATTGGTTCGAAATTGAATAGTGACTCACAGTCACAGCTTGACAGGAATAGGGTTAAGTTGAAGTGTCGCGACCTAACTATGTGGCTATGTGTCTTTCTCTGGAATCTTTGGAACCTTATATCTCCGAAACTATGCAACCTAGGAAGATGAAATTTTGTCACCTTGCGTAGTTCCGGTGACAGTTCAATATTTTTACTACTCCATCCTTGTAAGGATAATGGAAGGTCCTGTAAAGATAACGCAAATATCCTTTTTCCCATTTTTCCCGGGAAAAACTGGCACCAGGGGGTTTTCGGGGTCGCTGATCACGAATTCGGTGTTAGATTTTCAAAATTCAAAACGGAAGGTCCTGTAAGGATAACGCAAATATCCTTTTTCCCATTTTTTCCGGGAAAAACTGGCATCAGGGGGTTTTCGGGGTCGCTGATCACGAATTCGGTGTTAGATTTTCAAAATTCAAAACGGAAGGTCCTGTAAGGATAACGCAAATATCCTTTTTCCCATTTTTCCCGGGAAAAACTGGCACCAGGGGGTTTTCGGGGTCGCTGATCACGAATTCGGTGTTAGATTTTCAAAATTCAAAACGGAAGGTCCTGTAAGGATAACGCAAATATCCTTTTTCCCATTTTTCCCGGGAAAAACTGGCATCAGGGGGTTTTTGGGGTCGCTGATCACGAATTCGGTGTTAGATTTTCAAAATTCAAAACGGAAGGTCCTGTAAGGATAACGCAAATATCCTTTTTCCCATTTTTCCCGGGAAAAACTGGCACCAGGGGGTTTTCGGGGTCGCTGATCACGAATTCGGTGTTAGATTTTCAAAATTCAAAACGGAAGGTCCTGTAAGGATAACGCAAATATCCTTTTTCCCATTTTTTCCGGGAAAAACTGGCATCAGGGGGTTTTCGGGGTCGCTGATCACGAATTCGGTGTTAGATTTTCAAAATTCAAAACGGAAGGTCCTGTAAGGATAACGCAAATATCCTTTTTCCCATTTTTCCCGGGAAAAACTGGCATCAGGGGGTTTTCGGGGTCGCTGATCACGAATTCGGTGTTAGATTTTCAAAATTCAAAACGGAAGGTCCTGTAAGGATGACGCACATATCCTTTTCCCATTTTTTCCGGGGAAAAATTGCATTAGGGGGTTTTTGGGGTCGCTGAATCCGATTCTGACATTTAAAATTCTGTAAGGATAACGGAATGTCCTGCAAAGATAACGTGAGTTTCCTTTTGCTCAAATTTCCCGCGAAAGATCTTTTCTGGAGGTTTTTGGTAGGCTAATTCAAGACTAAAAAGTATAAAATAAAAAAAACACTTTAATAAACAAGTTTTATAACCTTATACACTTTCAAAATGCACTAAAAAGTAAAAAACAAGTTCAAAGTTTCACAAAAAATGTTTTTATAAATTGCGTGTTGTTGTGAAAGTATAAAGTGTGCTGCGTTGCACAGTATGAAACCGCTATTACAGATTCAAGAGCAAATGCAACGTCACACACTTTATACTTTCACAACAACACGCAATTTATAAAAACATTTTTTGTGAAACTTTGAACTTGTTTTTTACTTTTTAGTGCATTTTGAAAGTGTATAAGGTCATAAAACTTGTTTTTTAAAGTGTTTTTTTTTATGGTTTTAGAAGTGTTTTTTCTTAGCCGGTTAAGGAAATTAATGCCCATTTGTTCGCGAGCAAAATTTTGAGATCTGTTTCGCAAAAAAGCTTGTTTTTTATCCGATATTTGAGTGAATCCGTGGAAAAACTTTGTTAGAAAATATTTTTGTCGTGTTATTGTAATTTGTTTTCCACCGAGTGAAAAAAAGGCGGCAAAGGTCTTTATTTTAGTGCGGTTAGATGATTTTTTTAAACTTACAAAACGTCGTTGGCTTAAGGCTTATTTCACGAGTTCGGATTACTAAAAATTAAAAATGCCGCGTCATTGTTGTGTTCCTTTTTGCAAATCAAACTACGATTCGGTTAATGTCTCAACGTTTTCTTTCCCAAAAGACGAAACTATTCAAAGGTTATGGGTAAATGCCATTTCTAGGAAAGATTGGATGCCAACAAAATTTTCTTCTGTTTGTGCTAAACATTTTAAAGATAGTGATATTATTGCTTCTACAGACACCGGTGTGCCTTATAAATACCCAAAGTTAGCTCTTGGTGCTAATTTTTTTTTTATCGAAAACTATTTATATCACATGTCGTACGTATAAAAAATATTAAAGATCAAAAATTTTTCTGCATTCTGCATGTTTGCCTTTTAATTGGCTATCTTATTCCGTTCTCAAGTTATTGACAAAATTCAAAACACTCGCACTGTTGACGCCTCAACATACAAACTCTGCAACATGATGTCACTGCAACATACAAATAACCTCGAATAACCAAAAAGACCGGTCCCCCACTGTACACCTATAAAAAGGGAAAACAATCATTAAAGTTTAAGCAGTTATGGGGCAGCCGCCCAAGGAACGAGCTGCCAAACCAAAAGGACTCACCACGTTCTCCCCGTAGCTCAGTCTATCAACCTCAAATGCTTGATTTCCCTGTCTCCTCATACTTCCAACTACAATTAAAAACCAAAAATTAAATTGGAAAAAATAATGAAAACATTGCAACTGTCGCTAACGACTCCAGCTGGTTTCCATTACACCTCCACTACACTCGACGTCTCCAGCTGGTTTCCACTACATCTCCAATACACTTGACGTCTCCAGCTGGCGATCACTACACTTCCAATACATCACCAATGTAGTTCGATCACAAGGCTATATTTACATCGTTCGCTTTTGCAGAGTGTTTATTTACACCATCCTTTTCCATCAATACTTTTAAAGCATGGTTAATAAACAGGAACAAAATACATTACTACCCAAATTAATGTAAATTGGAGTGAGGATTACCGCTATTTCGGCCCATATAAATAGCCCTGCTGTACCAAGCAGAAATCACTTCGGTTTCATCTCTCGATCCAACCACATCATTTAACAAACTAACAAATCCTAATTCCTATCCTATTTAGGAAGAAACTTAGAAGTCAATAGGCAGAAGCTACGCTGCAATCGGCAGAAGATACTCTGCATTAGGCAACAGATACGTTGCAATCGGCAGAAGCTACGCTGCAATCGGCAGAAGATACTCTGCAATCGGCAGAAGATACTCTGCATTAGGCAGAAGATACGTTGCAATCGGCAGAAGATACTTTGCAATCGGCAGAAGATACTCTGCATTAGGCAACAGATACGTTGCAATAGGCAGAAGCTACGCTGCAATCGGCAGAAGATACTTTGCAAACGGCTACAGACGGATCACCGAAAACAGGAGGAACGACACCGATCAGAAGAGATTTCAACTCTCGTGCAAGCAACTCTACAACCGACAACGGAACGGAGCGATTCCAGTACCACGTCAGAACATCACGTGCCATAAGAGATTAAGAATATAAGTTTGAATTAAAAATAGAATTAGAATTATACTGAATTGTTTTAGTAAAAATAAAATTAGTTAAGATTGATTAATTGGTTATTATTTGATTCGGCACCTCTTTTTTATGCTCGAGCTTTGGCCCGAACACGCACTGACCATGTTGTATTTGATTCATGCGCACTGACTATTTGGTGCTATAGGTGTATGTGTAACTTTTTCTACTTCCAGGCTTACTAATACTTTCGCAGGTTACGGCTGTTGGGTATAATGCACACACATATATAAGTATGTATTTCATTAGTAAGAGAACGATATTTCGGTCCCAACATTAAAGTTCTGTTCTCAAAGAACGTAAAAACAAAACGCAAATGTAAAGATCTTAAGAGCAAGAACGTAAAAATCATAATTTCGTTCTCGTTTTTTGGAGCGTATTACAAAAGATTATATGAGGCGTTAAAAGCAAAAGTGGACCAAGCCACATAATCGAGTTTTTGAAGCTTTTCCACTTTTGTACTATTATTGACTGTAAATTTAAAAAAAAAATTCTGTGGACTTTATTACTCAATGTTGAAATGTTCTTCTGTGCATCCAAATATTTTTATCTAAAAACTCACTCGCAATAGTGATTCAAACACAAAAAAATTCACGATTTCGACATGTGGCTTGGTCCACTTTTGCTTTTAACGCCTCATATATACTCTACATAAATAACCGAAGCCTAACAAGCAATTTTCGGAGGCGAAAAATGAGTTTGCCTCCAATATACTGCCGGCAGCCACTGTTGCTGCTTTTAACTTGCGCTGCAACGAAGTTGAGTTGGATGCTATCCGCTGTGGATAGGAAAGACGGTGATCAACACAGAAAGAGTTATGAGGGGATTTATGGCTCGGATTGTGTGCTTTAAGGAGGCCCTATATTACCATGATTTTTCCCAACTGAAAAAAAATAGAGACACATTTATGTGAAGATACCTTGGCGAGAAAGGGAGATAAGAATCAACTGCAAAAATGTGTCGGCAACTGCAAAAATAATTTCCCCTCTGTTTTTATGGCGATTTTATAGTTACAGTTGACAGACTTCAACTTTTTTTATAGCGATTTCTACTACAATCACACATTGTCCCTGTAAGTCGGTCTGTGTTATTTGTTGCGTCCGACTGATTATACGGCTGCGGCCACCTTCGGCAAAACTTCCGTTTCGGCCAAAATTTAGCCGAAAGTCAATCGTCAATCGTTGTGATGAGTTGTGTCGTGAGGAGGTGTGTTAAATAAAGAATTGGAAATTCATAGAAAATTCATAAAGTTATCGTAAATCGTTTAATTTAGTGTTCTTCTCGTCATCCCAACAAAAATCTATAACGTTTATACATCATATTTAAATTATTGACAAAAACTCAATAAGAACTGTAAAAATTAATCTGTGTCTCGTCAAATTGTTGTCAAAAAACTCAATTAAACAATAAAAAAAAATTGATTTGTGTCGTCAGCTTAATCAAGAAATATAAAGTGCAAATTGTTCAAAAAAAAGCAGTCATTGGGACTGCCGACAGAAGTGATAACCTTAAACTATGAAATAACAGAATTTTTTTGGATTTTGAAATTATTTGTAGTATCAAAAATTAATATTTCATAATTTGTAAATTAAAATCATTAACATTAGTCTGGTTTTCATATCTATCGCCACTCCGAGCAACAATTACATATATACATTAGCTGTTTTTTTTAATGATCCATATGGATCTGTTATCCGGATCATTAAATAAAAAAAATAAAAAAAAAATTTAAAAAAAAGCTTTTATTAAAAATGAATGCACTAAAAAGAAAAAAAATAATTTTCTGGATGCTGTGTATCACAAATATAAAAGCTTTTTAAAATCGAGATAAATTTTTATTTTATTGTTTTATGCTTTATCTCGCTTTTTAAAAGCTTTTATATTTGTGATACACAGCGTCCAGAAGATTATTTTTTTTCTTTTTAGTGCATTCTTTTTTAATAAAAGCTTTTTTAAAAAAAAATTTATTTTTTTTATTTTGTTCTTTTTAGTCTTCGAATATATATCCTTACATTTGAGATCTCCTTACAGGCTTTTTAACTTGAGAATCGTATTCAGCGACCCCAAAAACCCCCAGAATAGATTTTTTCCGGATAATCACGTTATCCTTACAGGACCTTCCGTTATCCGTACAGACTTTTTAATGGCAAATTCGGATTTAGCGACCTCAAAAACCCCCAGAATAGATTTTTTCCGGAAAATTTGGAGAAAAAGATAATCACGTTATCCTTACAGGACCTTCCGTTATCCTTACTGACTTTTTAATGACAGATTCGGATTCAGCGACCCCAAAAACCCCCAGAATAGATTTTTTTCCGGAAAATTTGGAGAAAAGGATAATCACGTCATCCTTACAGGACCTTCCGTTATCCTTACTGACTTTTTAATGGCAGATTCGGATTCAGCGACCTCAAAAACCCCCAGAATAGATTTTTTTCCGGCCAATTTGGAGAAAAGGATAATCACGTTATCCTTACAGGACCTTCCGTTATCCTTACAGACTTTTTAATGACAGATTCGGATTCAGCGACCTCAAAAACCCCCAGAATAGATTTTTTCCGGAAAATTTGGAGAAAAGGATAATCACGTTATCCTTACAGGACCTTCCGTTATCCGTACAGACTTTTTAATGGCAGATTCAGATTTAGCGACCTCAAAAACCCCCAGAATAGATTTTTTCCGGAAAATTTGGAGAAAAGGATAATCACGTTATCCTTACGGGACATTCCGTTATCCTTACTGACTTTTTAATGACAGATTCGGATTCAGCGACCTCAAAAACCTACAGAGTAGATTTTTGACGTGGATACGTCTTGGATTTTGGTAATGGGGGTACAAATTAGAAAATCGGCTTGCTGCCATGATAACAAATTTGCAATCGATGAAACTCGATAGTTTGTGGTGATATCTGAACAAAACCTGTGTTATAAGATGAGGGCTACATTAAAGCATTGTATAGGGTATTTTGTTATGTTAAACTATGTTCAATTATGTATTTAAAAAGCAAAATCAAAATTTTTACTCCGCTGTTATGCTGTGTCTGCTGCTTGCAGTACAGATTTCACATGTATACTCTTTTTATGCTTTCTTTGTGTGTATTGAATCTCATATAGAACTTGATTGTTTCTCTTCTCTAAATGGGTTGTTCTGATTCTGGCTATTCATATTATTTCGGTTCAATTCGCTTTGGAGGAATTGAAAAAAATTGAAAATAAAAATCACTCTCGAGAAAACGAAATTCAGAATTTCAGTAAAACGCTCCAAAGAACGTGAAAAAATTATGGTTTTAATTTGCTTTGAGAACACAACTTTAATGCTGGGACCGAGATATCGCTCTCTTACTAATGAAATGCATACTTATATGTGTGTGTGCATCATCCAACAGCAGCCATCGCTCGAACCTTTCATTCATTTTTATGCAAAGCATACAAACCGCTTTGAACAAGAGCGGAAAACTTAAAGAGAAACAATTTCGATCTTAACTTGGCGGGAGAAGGAAAAATGTGCATCGATCGCATGGCCGAATTAAACACAGGTCCGCTGGTTGCTTTTTAACAGCCACCATTTTGCTACGTCATTGGCAAGAAATATCGGTGCATTCTTTCTAATGTTGATTGTGTGTGCGCTAATTTCAATAATATTTCATATAAAAAGGGAAAATTCCCATTGAATCGTATAAGAATTTCTTGCCGATGACGTCAGAGCCAGAAGCAACTGAGCTGTCAAACAGACCTTGTATAATTCGGCCATGGTTTTGAACACTGTTTTTAGTTGCTCTAAATTGAAATTGCTTCGTTGCTTTTATCGTGTAATTTTATTTTATTTTTATTTAATTATCTATGGGCGTTTTCATAAATTCAAGTTCTGCAAATAACACAAAATATTTTTCTTAATAAATAACCCAGTTTATGTTATTTGTTTAGTTTACTTGTTATTCGTTTAGTTTACGAAGAAAATGTTTTGTGCAATTTGCGTAAGTTCCGAGTACATTTATGAAAATGCCCTATTAAACATTGTTCGTAGTGTTGCAAGTTAAATTTGAGTTTTAGGTACAAGATGCCAAAATTCACCAAACGGAAAGTCAAATCCCGTACCATTACGGTCAATCAAATTGTTTCTTTAGTTTCCTTTTCACTAAAATTTCTTACTTAAAAATCTATTGGCGATCGTTGTAGGCGGATCCACGTCTTCTGACCGTCTCTACGAGACAGACACCTTGCTTTTTTCCGGAAAATTTGGAGAAAAGGATAATCACGTTATCCTTACAGGACCTTCCGTTATCCGTACAGACTTTTTAATGGCAGATTCGGATTTAGCGACCTCAAAAACCCCCAGAATAGATTTTTTTTCCGGAAAATTTGGAGAAAAGGATAATCACGTTATCCTTACAGGACCTTCCGTTATCCTTACTGACTTTTTAATGACAGATTCGGATTTAGCGACCTCAAAAACCCCCAGAATAGATTTTTTTTCCGGAAAATTTGGAGAAAAGGATAATCACGTTATCCTTACAGGACCTTCCGTTATCCTTACTGACTTTTTAATGACAGATTCGGATTCAGCGACCCCAAAAACCCCCAGAATAGATTTTTTCCCAGAAAATTTGGAGAAAAGGATAATCACGTTATCCTTACAGGACTTTCCGTTATCCTTACAGACTTTTTAATGGCAGATTCGGATTTAGCGACCTCAAAAACCCCCAGAATAGATTTTTTTCCGGAAAATTTGGAGAAAAGGATAATCACGTTATCCTTACAGGACCTTCCGTTATCCTTATAGACTTTCTAACGGCAGATTCAGATTTAGCGACCTCAAAAACCACCAGAATAGATTTTTTTTCCAGAAAATTTGGAGAAAAGGATAATCACGTTATCCTTACAGGACCTTCCGTTATTCTTACAAGGACGAAGTAGTGAAAATATTGTATTGTCATCGGACTTATATAAGTGTGCAAAATTTCAAGTCAATCGGACAAGTGAAAGTGGGTCAAAATTGGGTTGCAAGATTTGATCTGACAGACAAACAGACACGAAGGCAAGCTAAATAAAAGCTTTTAATGATGTAAGAATACATGCTTGATTTAAACTGTAAATTGTTAACTTTGTCCCAGAGCAAAAATTTCACGCTAATATGTTTTTTGTCTCTCCTGAAAAATTTGAAAAAGTGGAGATGACCGCTTTTTGCACCGACGTCTTCATTATCATTATCGAAAAAACCATAACAGAAAGCTTTGGAAGTTGAGGTGCTTTTTTTAAAAGTTTTCCAATGTGGAAGTTGAAGCTTAAAGCTTTGGAAGTTGAAAGGTTTTCCAATGTGGAAAGCGTCACGTTTTGATGCTGACGCCAAACCATAAGTTTTTACCCATCCAAAAATCGCCCAACGCGCCTAAAGAAGTTATCACTTCAAAAAAGGATCTATCTTAATAAGGATTTTAAGAAAATCAACTCAACTTTGAACTCAGCTTTCTATTGAAAACCGACAACATCTTCTAAGTGAATTTCCATATCAGATAGCCTCTCGCTATAAACTTAACTATGGCTCCCGATACTCGTGGCTCGGTGAAATCCATCGTAAAAAATTTAAACAAAACGCGTATCAGTTTATCAAATTCTGATGATAACCCCTCAACACCAGGATCATCGAAATCCACATTAGATGCATTGAGCTGTAAATTGAATACTTTGGAGGAAACCTTGGTGACCTTGGTTGAGGAAGTCCGCTCAGTGGTATGTGCAGAAATCGTTAACGTCCGTGATGTAATTATGGCCGAAATGAAAAATCATCTATCCTATTTAGAGAATCGAATCAATTCGTTTCATAGTCAATTGACGGTAAATAAGGTCATTTCCCCACTTGACGTAGTTCATCGACCTTTCAGTTGTGACTTGACCAATTTGTGCAGTGCAACTCCGACAACGGTAGCAAAACCCGCTAATTGAAATGTTATCGTCGTTCTGTGACGTCAAAGCTAGAAGCGACTACCAGAGTAATACCAACCAACCAATAACATTATCGTCGGTATCAGCTGTTGATTGTGCTCCAGTTCTAAATGTTAGTGAATCGAAAAGACAGAAAAGCATTTTTATTTCGAATCTTGCAGTTAATACAAATGCAACTGATGTTTGCCAGTGGATCTTATCGAAACAACTGATCTCTGAGGTTGACTGTTGTGACGTCAAATGTTTTGATTTGTCATCTCGTCGTAGAAATTCTGGCACATTGCGGTGTTCATCTTTTAAGTTAGTAGTGCCTGAGAAATGTTACCTTACTCTACTTAATCCTGCGGTTTGGCCGAATGACACCTTAATTAAGGAATTTCAACATAGAGGAAATTCAAATTTTCGGCTAACCCGTCAAAAACCAAATATGAGGAGAAAGCTTTAAAAATTTATTATCAAAATGTAAATGGACTACGAACAAAGACAAACGATTTTCGGCTAAGCACTCTTGATTGTTCCTTTGATGTTATTTGTTTAACTGAAACCTGGCTACATGCAGGTATTAATGACGCTGAGCTTTTCGATCATAATTTTCTGATTTACCGCCGTGATCGCCATAAGGATGTATTAAATGCTGCTGTGGGCGGTGGAGTGTTAATAGCTATTTGTTCTAAATTTAAAAGTGTTGAATTCAGCTTGCCATCTGATGATCTTGAAATCCTATGCAACTGTATATCTCTCGGATCAAAAAAAAATCTACATTATAGTCACATACATAGTTCCTAGCAGTCCCTTGGCTACATATGAAAAGTTTGTGATGGCGATTCAACCAGTGCTCGAAGTTTGCTCATCCTAATACTAGGTGATTTCAACCTTCCCAATCTTAAATGGACGCCATCAGATGACGAGGAATTTTTTACGAGTTGCCCCATAAGTGGAGCGGAGGTAACTGTAGTTGACAGTTTGTCAGCGGATGGGTTAATGCAGATCAACTCAATCTCTAATTATCGCCAAAGAACTCTTGATCTGGCTTTTAAAAAAATTTTACAAAATTTTGTTCGAAGCAATTTTTCTGCATGTTCCACTAGTTAAAGTTAGGAGAAAACGTGGATACTCTGCTCCTTGCTGGTACGATGCACACATTCGTGAGTTGCGTAATCGTCGCAATTCGGCTTGGCATATATTTAAGAGTTCTAATCTTGACAGTGACTATGAGGTCTACTCAGACCTCCGTAAATTATACAATACTTATTCCAATATTTTATATTCTCAGTATCTTGACAAAATGAAGACTAATATAAAAAATAAACCTAACGAATTTTGGAACTTCATAAATAGCAAGCGTAAGAGTATGTGAGTAACACTTCCCGATTGTGCCGTCTGATTGCATCAGCTGGGTTACAATTGGCCTTTTCGAGAGGTGTGGTGGAGGGATCATTAGACGAAGGCTGCATACCCTGCCTAAAATGGCTAGCTCGTCGGTCAGCTGGAGGTCGTAGGTTGCCTCGTCGTCCTCTCACCTACACACATACGGGTATGCGGGGCAGCAGATCAACCAAAATAGGAAAAAGACAATCCCAGGCTGACATTGGTCGCTGCGAACCTATAGAAAACTAAGGGGGAATAAAGAAGGCATAGCTCAACAAAAAAAAATGAAAATGATGGCGACAGCGAAGGCTTTTCCCACCCCTTTCCTGGATGATCCAGGCCAATAAATCGCCAGGCAAGCCATCAGCCTGACAATTCCCTAAAAAAAATAACTCAAAAACCAACAAAAATCGATCAATCCATCGTCGCCATTCTTATGTCCCTGTTAGGATCTCCACGACATCATCCTCGAGCATTCTTTCCTAAAAATAAACTATCTACGAGGTCATGTTTCAATTAAAAAAAAAGATATCACGATTCATTGCTCTTAAAGTCCTTGGAAAATGTTGACCGATCCTGTAAACAAGGTGAAATCAACGCGAAAAACCAAAGACTTTGACCTTTTTTCTTTTTAAAAGCATTTTCTTTAATTCCAGAAAAAAATTTAATACTAGTCCAGTGTGCTACAAAACAAACTATTTTACCTAAGTGGCCACTCCTAACCAAAGGATATAATTCAATGAAATAAAAAAATTTACTAAACCCAAAAAATATGTGTAAATAAAAATAAAAAGAAACATGTGAATATAAATTCAAAATATAGGTATATAAGTTAGTTTAGTTAGATCAATTTTTAATTCTTTTAAATATTTTTAGATAATATATAATTGTTTTTACAATTAGTTATGTTAGTTAATGTTTTGTGTGTATGTTGGTGTTGAGTGTAGTTGCATGCGGTGTGAGTGTGTTGAGTGTAGATATATGTTGTGTAGAGTCCAAGGACTGATGATCCTGAGGATTCGATTATGCAGATTTGTCGATTTGTGGGTGTGTGTATGTGTGTGTGTGTAAATGTGCAAGATCGGTGTGTGCTTCGTATTATCCGACTCTTGACATATGAAAAAAACCATAACAGAAAGCTTTGGAAGTTGAGGTGCTTTTTTTAAAAGTTTTCCAATGTGGAAGTTGAAGCTTAAAGCTTTGGAAGTTGAAAGGTTTTCCAATGTGGAAAGCGTATGAAAGTGAAAATTTTTTTATGTTACTTACGATGCGATATTTTTTTCTGTTTTGCTGAATTAAAGCTTCGTGGTTTTTTGTCAACTTATTTGTTTGTTGTTGTGTGTATTCCGTGTTGTAATATTTTAGTAGGTTTACTTCATGGGTTTTTTTTTTTTGTATATATGGTATTTTATTAAATTCTTATTCACACTTTTTTTTTCTTCTTCTTTGCACTTAATGTTCGTATAGTGTTTTTTTTCTCTATGAAAATATTGATCTTTGTTGATTTTATTTAGAATTTCAAATCGTTGTATGTTTACTTTTCACTATTATATTTTAACTTAGTGTTAGGAATTTTTAAAACTATTTATATATATATATATTTAAGTAATCAGTTCATTTATGTTATTTTTAATTTTGTCTTAGCTAATTCACAATAAAATTCTTAGTTCTAGTTTTGATACAAGGAAAACACCTTTAGAAAAAGATAAAAAAAACGCACTTTAACGAAAAAAAAACAGCCGCGTGTGCAAGTTACGCGTCGGTCAAAAGTTCCCTTTTTTCTCGTGTAATCAAGGACTGAAATTTTTACCCACGGATAGCTAGACGATCGAACAACAACTGCCTTCCTTTTTCGCTTCTAAAAACTCGATTTCGTCGACTATTAACAATGACCATCGGTCACTCCAAAAATCTTTTTTTTTTTCTATTGCTTTAAGTTCGTTTGGTCATTGCTAATAGTTGCTAACATGTTGCTTTATGTACCCTCAATGATGAAATTATACATTTCAGGATCTTTTTTTTTCGGATAAATTATTTTTGATAATCGCAAATAAAATTTTAATCGTGAATAAGAAAACCCTTTTTTTTCTTGAGAAATCTACCGGTAACGACATTCAAACTAACCAGAATCTTTTTGGGATTATGGGATCAAAGTGAAGATCAATATTTTGGGAATTCTCACAGCAGATAGGGTATACCCCGGTTACCACTTGGAAATAAGATTAAAATTATTTTTCTGTAAATTTTGAAATATGAAATACCGTAGAAATTGAAATGAAAAAAATAGCGAACAAAAGGAGGTTTTAAATTTAAAAAAAAATACACCATTATAATCGTTTATTATGAATTCGGACCGTTAGTTTCAGCTGTGGCGAAAATTTGAATTTTGTTGCCAAGCTATGAAATTTGACTTTCTGAAGGGGCTGTCGTTACACCATCGGCAGCTTTCTCACCTTCTCAAGGTAGGGAAACATGTCGAAATAAATTAGACTGCAACTTTGGAAAGTCCAACGTGGGGCTCGTCCACGACCTGAGAAGTCTCATGCGAATAGCCGGGCAATTTTGCTAATTCTTTATGTCCTTGGCATGAAAATTTCCAAGTATTTTGCCAGACATATCTTTCAATAAGTAGATTGAATTCCCAATAGCCCTAACAATTTCGCATTTTCTAAACTTTGGGGCGAGTTTGGCGTTGAAATTTTTATGGGCGTCACTCTGCGCGAAATTCCGGCAAAACACGATTTGCCCAGGACAAAGGGTTCTAGGTCTTGACCTCAAGTTATACCGCGATTCGTAGGAACGATGAGCCTCTTGTAGCTTTGTTCGAATTTCCTCACGAATTAGGTGTAATTTATCGGGGGCGGATAATATTTTGGTCTCATCATTTCCCAAAGATTGTAACCGCTTGAGCAATCCATAGGAAGAAGCGTGGGTAATCATATTTTGCCCAAAGTTTAGGAAATAAGGAGTATTTCCAGTAGCCGCATGCACTGAGCTTCGGAGTGCACACCCTATTTCGTCCAGGTGGGCATCCCATCGACGGTGATCGGATTTCAAATAGGCTCGTATAGCAGAAAGAATGGTCCGGTTTACCCGTTCGGATGCATTCGCCTGGGGCGAGTAAGACGCTGTTAAAAAATGTCTGCTACCGAACTCAGACAAAAACTTTTTGAAATCAGATGACGTGAACTGCCGCCCATTGTCCGACACTACAATTTCAGGTATGCCAAAGGTAAGAAAGATGTCTCGTCTGAGAAAAGAAATTATTGCCTTGCTTGTACTTTGTCTGAGAGCTTTGAGCATCACAAATTTAGTAAAGTGATCTAGTACGATCAATATCACGGTGTTGCCATTAGCCGACCTGGGGTAAGGCCCCAAAAGATCGATATAGATCTTTTGCCAAGGGCGCTCTGTCTCGACTAAGTTACCCATGGGTGGACGCAAAGCAGTGTTAGCCGGCTTGACCGCCTTGCACGTTTCGCAAGCGCTCACATACCGTCTAACGTCAGCAACCATTTTCGGCCAGTAATAATACTGACGAAGGCGCGAGAGTGTCTTGCTCAGGCCCCCATGCGAAGTCTGCGGAGGATCATGAGCCATAGTGATCAGATCAGTCGTCAAACCAGATGGCACCCAAAGCTTCCAGGTTTGGTCCTCCTGAATGGGATCGCCGCTCCTGGGCTCCAGACGTTTGTACACATAACCGTCTGACACACAGACGTCAGGTAGTCGTTCTTGGTTCTTCTGGACGGAATCTATCAGGTCCTTGTATTCGTCTGAGAGAAAACAAGGAGACTTGAGTTCGATTCCTATTGCAGTAGCATCATTAATTTCCTCAGCGTACATTCTGGACAAAGCGTCTGGAACCACGTTCAAACTTCCTCGTCGATGTTCGATTTGGAAGTCGAACGCCTGAAGCTTTAGGGACCATCTCGCCAACCGTCCGCTAAGATCCTTTTGGCTCATAAGCCAGCGCAGACTTGCATGGTCAGTCACGATTCGAAAAGGATGTCCCTCCACATATGCTCTAAACTTTTTCACGCAAAGCACAGCGGCCAAGCATTCAAGCTCTGTGATGCTTTAATTCCGCTGCGCCGCGTTCAGCTTTTGAGAGACATATGCGATGGGACATTCCTCTCCGCTCTCGTTAGTCTGACACAGAACACCCCCGACGCCCGTGGTGCTGGCATCGCACTGTATAGTGAACGGCCGCGAAAAGTCCGGATTCACTAAGACAGGTGCAGTAACCAGGTGTTGCTTCAGTGTCTCAAACGCAGTTTGTGCCTCAGGAGACCACCTGAAACCTTTCGGAGATTTCTTAAGCGTATCAGTGATTGGCGCGGATAGGCTGGCGTAGTTGGGAATGAACTTCCTATACCAACCCGTCATGCCAAGGAATCTGCGAACCTGTTTCATAGTCTTAGGACTTGGGAACTCGGTGACCGCAGATACCTTGGCCGGGTCGGTTTTCAGAACTCCATCAGCAACCACGTAGCCTAGATATTTTATCTCCTTTACGCAAAACTGGCTTTTGTCCACATTGATGGTTAAATTAGCCAATCTGAGGCATCTCGCAACCTCAGCGAGTAGATTCAGATGGTGATCAAAGTTGGGCGAAACAACGAGCAAATCGTCCAAGTACACAATCACGTGTTCGCGCATGGAGCCAGGTAACATTGCCATCACCTTATCCATTAGGCGACACATCCTCTGTGAAGCATTGCACAACCCGAAGGCCATAACAGTAAATTGATATAACGGACGGCCCGGTACAGTGAACGCTGTTTTCTCACGAGATCGGATCTCAAGGGGTATTTGCCAAAAGGCATCCTTAAGGTCCAATTTCGTGACAAAACGCGTTCCCTGTAACCGACTCAAAATGCCATCAATGTGAGGTAGAGGATAAGCGTCCTTCTGGGTCACCTGGTTCACCTTGCGTGAGTCCAGACATAGTCTGACCTTGCCTGGTTTTCTGACCAGCACGACAGGTGAGTTCCAGGCGGATGAACTTTCCTCTATCACTCCCATTGATAGCATTCTGTCCAGCTCGTCGTACATCAATTTCTGAATAGCCGGAGACACTGGATAGTGCCTCTGCTTCACAGGGGATGCGTCGCCAACGTCAATCACATGTTGCTCCATAGAGGTTCGCCCCAACCCCAGCTCTGCGGACGAAGGAAAACAACCCACGATTTTGTTTAAACGAGAACGTTCAGATGGTGTTAATGGGTACAAGTTCGAATCCTCGTTTGTATCTGAAGATTCAATTTCGTTGAGGTTTAATGGAGCGATTTTGAACATCTTCCAAAAATCTATACCAAGATATAAAGCTTGGCTAAGATTTGGGATGATGAACAAGGTCACTTCATGAGAGACGCCATTAAAACTTATCGGAAGTTTGACATACCCTAGGTCTTGCTGTGCGTTTCCATCAGCTGTTTTAACGGAAGTGGACAACTTTGAATATTTAAGGTTCCACCGTTCTAGAAGCTCTAATACACCAAAACCGAAGCAACTAATATTTGCCCCAGTATCGAGCAGACCCTTAAATGTTTCGCCATTAATGGTAACCTTGGCGTACGGTCGGTCATCGCCAGATACGGAAACAATGGATGATAGAACAGCAGAGTGCATTTCTTTTCGCTTCCGATAATAGTTAATTAGACGAGCGGTTGAACGTTTTCGTTTTCGGGTTTTTTCCAGACAGGAATTACTAAAAATTCTGGATCGGGCTTCTTCGTAAGCAAGTTTTCTGGCATGCAATGATTTTGGCTGATCTACGGTAATCTTTTCTTGGTTAATAGGGACTAATCTTTTCAAAATAGACAATCTTGGACTTTTTTCGTCGTTATCGGGGTAAATTTTATTGGTCTCGTCAGGTGGAATAATTGCTCGAGTGAGCGCAGATGACAGATAATCTCCGGGCGAAGTTACAACGGACGAGAAGCCCCGGAGCGCGTCTCGCTCATCCTCGTGTTTTCCGGAGTGCAATTCGGGCAAAATGGTTTCGTGGTTCCTTTTGTGCCACACTTAAAACAAAAAGGATTCTTCACTGGAAGGGGGCACTCGAAAAAACCATGGCCAATGGAGTCGCAATTCCAGCAACGCCATGACCTTTGGTCTGTTTGGGTATTTCTGCGACACTGGACACTCTCGATTGCAGCCTCTAATTCCCTATCGCAGTCCGCGATCTCATTTACATGTCGTTTAGGGGGTTCATAATTCGACATGGGACGTATCATGGCAAGATGTGCCTCTGCTCGCCGGCAAATATATCTGAATTCCCTCAAACTCGAAGCTGGAGCTACAAAAATCATCGTCGACAATCGAGACA
The DNA here is from genome assembly GCA_964034945.1 of Chrysopilus asiliformis. Lineage (NCBI taxonomy): Eukaryota > Metazoa > Arthropoda > Insecta > Diptera > Rhagionidae > Chrysopilus > Chrysopilus asiliformis. The sequence goes on from OZ035962.1 coordinate 58,570,667, forward strand.
ACAAATTTTTTCGCAAGATGTCGATTAGTTCACGATCCGGAAGAGGAGAGCGCATTCGCAGGCTCATAGTGTGCATAGAGGTTATAAAATCATCGACTGTCTCGCGGATGGTTTGCTTTCGTTCGACCATAGCTCTAATAATTTCGTGGTCAGAGATAAGACTCCGATATTGATTTAGAAGTTCACTTTTTATTGTGTTCCTGTCTGGCCGGGGGTTGACACGGAGGAAATTCCAAAACCAAACTTCCGCTTTCCCCGAGAGAAAACGATGAAAATGTTTGGCCACTTCTTCATGCGAAACTCCCTCAGATTGGCTAAGAACTTCTAATCTGAAGATGAGATCTTCAGCAGACATTTTCGTGGGGTCACCGTCAAATTTTATTGTCCACTTTAATAGCGGACTTCTGAATCGATAATCGGGGTCTTGTCTGGGTGGTACTGACCGGTTTATTGAAGGGTTATAGGCAGAGTTCAAAAGGGTCTTAGTTTGGGAATCTAACGCTTCAGACAAACTCTTGATTAAGTCTCGCTGTTCTAAAATGCTTTTGTCCTTCTCTGACTCAGCTTGAGAACTATACTGAGCGAATTGTTTGACATAATTGTCATAACTAGGATCCCAGGATAATCCAGAATTAGCTGGTGTTTGGGAGAAGTCAACCCTATCTCTAGATGATTGAGGAGCTGTGGGTGGAGGAAAATTGAAGCGGTCATTTTGTACCATTGCTGAAGCACCTGCTGTCATGTTTGTATTTGTGGTCAACAAATTGGAGGTCACTGGAGCAGTGGATATTGAAACTGTTTTTTCTATTCTAGGAGGTACAATCATCGAGTTATTAAGATTTTCAAAGTGAAGTTCCTGTCGAATGCGGTCTAAATTGGGATTTCTTGGCGCGGTTCTTTCAAGACCACTCGCATGAGTTGCGGTCTGTTGTTGAAAATCGGACACATTAAAAAGATCGTTCAAACTAACAGGGGTTGCTAACGAGTGTGGATTTGTATCACCGCTTGCAAGGTTTCGTGTTTGTAAGTTAGAGTCACGGTCATTTCTAGGAGCGGGGGATGTCCTCTGGGAAACTTGAGGATTGGGATTAGCTTGATTCCTGGTTGCTTGGCGAGTCTGTCGCTTTGGTATAGTACCAGTATTATTAGCTGGAGTTCTATACATGATGTATTTCTCAAATTGGAAAAAAAAATCTCGAAAATCAAATAATACTAGGGTCTACAACGCTAAACCTTTATTTTAAATTTTTAACGATAGATAATGTTCGATAGTCTAATAATATTAGCTTAATTAATAACTAGGTAAATTTTTGTAATTAGATATATATAAGAACCGCAATTCAATTCATAAACAAGGAAAGAATGCTCTAAGATTAGCCGCTGAAAGGAACACTACAAGATAATAAACGTAGAATAACGCCGATTGATTGAGCGATTTGATCTTAACTAAACTAATTTGAATCATAACGAAAATTGACTTTATCTAAGCAATCTCTACTGTAGGGTAACAACAGTGTAATAAACTATGATTTCCACTGGAATCCACCATAGCTGAACGATTGTTCGAAATCAAATTTAAGAGATAATTATTAACAATATTTTTTGTTTTCTTTTTCAACTGCCGTAATTGCAGGGATGAAACTACCAACGTAGATTCGCATCCGATCGTATACCTTTGACGGGTTAGGATTGCGATATCACGCAAGCCAAAGCTCACCTAACAATCCTCGTCAAGAGTATACAATCATCTCCTGCGTATGATTGCACCTTGCCAAAATTTCTTTCACAGGTAAGGGCAGCTTAATCAGCCGTTCCGAGCTAAGATGCGATCTCAAACCTGCTTTCAAAAGTCTAACAAGATCACAATCTGGGAAAACTGAAACTACTCTAATGCGAAAATTCTAAACAAAAAAACTAAATTTTAAATTGGGAATAAGTCTATTGACTTGAAATAAATTTCCGGGCACAGCCTGAATAAGACACAAACGATTTCCGTTTAGGATTACAAACTGAAAAATTTTGTGCCCGTTGGGCGCCAAGTGTGAGTAACACTTCCCGATTGTGCCGTCTGATTGCATCAGCTGGGTTACAATTGGCCTTTTCGAGAGGTGTGGTGGAGGGATCATTAGACGAAGGCTGCATACCCTGCCTAAAATGGCTAGCTCGTCGGTCAGCTGGAGGTCGTAGGTTGCCTCGTCGTCCTCTCACCTACACACATACGGGTATGCGGGGCAGCAGATCAACCAAAATAGGAAAAAGACAATCCCAGGCTGACATTGGTCGCTGCGAACCTATAGAAAACTAAGGGGGAATAAAGAAGGCATAGCTCAACAAAAAAAAATGAAAATGATGGCGACAGCGAAGGCTTTTCCCACCCCTTTCCTGGATGATCCAGGCCAATAAATCGCCAGGCAAGCCATCAGCCTGACAATTCCCTAAAAAAAATAACTCAAAAACCAACAAAAATCGATCAATCCATCGTCGCCATTCTTATGTCCCTGTTAGGATCTCCACGACATCATCCTCGAGCATTCTTTCCTAAAAATAAACTATCTACGAGGTCATGTTTCAATTAAAAAAAAAGATATCACGATTCATTGCTCTTAAAGTCCTTGGAAAATGTTGACCGATCCTGTAAACAAGGTGAAATCAACGCGAAAAACCAAAGACTTTGACCTTTTTTCTTTTTAAAAGCATTTTCTTTAATTCCAGAAAAAAATTTAATACTAGTCCAGTGTGCTACAAAACAGACTATTTTACCTAAGTGGCCACTCCTAACCAAAGGATATAATTCAATGAAATAAAAAAATTTGCTAAACCCAAAAAATATGTGTAAATAAAAATAAAAAGAAACATGTGAATATAAATTCAAAATATAGGTATATAAGTTAGTTTAGTTAGATCAATTTTTAATTCTTTTAAATATTTTTAGATAATATATAATTGTTTTTACAATTAGTTATGTTAGTTAATGTTTTGTGTGTATGTTGGTGTTGAGTGTAGTTGCATGCGGTGTGAGTGTGTTGAGTGTAGATATATATTGTGTAGAGTCCAAGGACTGATGATCCTGAGGATTCGATTATGCAGATTTGTCGATTTGTGGGTGTGTGTATGTGTGTGTGTGTAAATGTGCAAGATCGGTGTGTGCTTCGTATTATCCGACTCTTGACATATGAAAGTGAAAATTTTTTTATGTTACTTACGATGCGATATTTTTTTCTGTTTTGCTGAATTAAAGCTTCGTGGTTTTTTGTCAACTTATTTGTTTGTTGTTGTGTGTATTCCGTGTTGTAATATTTTAGTAGGTTTACTTCATGGGTTTTTTTTTTTTGTATATATGGTATTTTATTAAATTCTTATTCACACTTTTTTTTTCTTCTTCTTTGCACTTAATGTTCGTATAGTGTTTTTTTTCTCTATGAAAATATTGATCTTTGTTGATTTTATTTAGAATTTCAAATCGTTGTATGTTTACTTTTCACTATTATATTTTAACTTAGTGTTAGGAATTTTTAAAACTATTTATATATATATATATTTAAGTAATCAGTTCATTTATGTTATTTTTAATTTTGTCTTAGCTAATTCACAATAAAATTCTTAGTTCTAGTTTTGATACAAGGAAAACACCTTTAGAAAAAGATAAAAAAAACGCACTTTAACGAAAAAAAACAGCCGCGTGTGCAAGTTACGCGTCGGTCAAAAGTTCCCTTTTTTCTCGTGTAATCAAGGACTGAAATTTTTACCCACGGATAGCTAGACGATCGAACAACAACTGCCTTCCTTTTTCGCTTCTAAAAACTCGATTTCGTCGACTATTAACAATGACCATCGGTCACTCCAAAAATCTTTTTTTTTTTTCTATTGCTTTAAGTTCGTTTGGTCATTGCTAATAGTTGCTAACATGTTGCTTTATGTACCCTCAATGATGAAATTATACATTTCAGGATCTTTTTTTTTCGGATAAATTATTTTTGATAATCGCAAATAAAATTTTAATCGTGAATAAGAAAACCCTTTTTTTTCTTGAGAAATCTACCGGTAACGACATTCAAACTAACCAGAATCTTTTTGGGATTATGGGATCAAAGTGAAGATCAATATTTTGGGAATTCTCACAGCAGATAGGGTATACCCCGGTTACCACTTGGAAATAAGATTAAAATTATTTTTCTGTAAATTTTGAAATATGAAATACCGTAGAAATTGAAATGAAAAAAATAGCGAACAAAAGGAGGTTTTAAATTTAAAAAAAAATACACCATTATAATCGTTTATTATGAATTCGGACCGTTAGTTTCAGCTGTGGCGAAAATTTGAATTTTGTTGCCAAGCTATGACATTTGACTTTCTGAAGGGGCTGTCGTTACAAGTAACCTAAATGTATCTTGTGTAACTTATAATGGTTCATCTAGCGATAACCCATCTGGGATATCTAATATGTTTAAAGATTTTTTCAGTAGTGTTTTTACTACTAATACCTTTAATATAGATCATAGCTATTTTAATTACTTGACTGGTACTTCGAGTACTCACATTGGTAGTTTTAAGATCAGTACTTTAGATATCTCAGATTGTTTATGTGGATTAGATGAAGACTTTTCTGCCAGTCCTGATGGTATTCCTCCTGGCTTTCTTTCAAGTGTTGTCCATCCCTTGTCGAACCACTAACTTATTTATTCAATTTGTCACTAACGTCCAGTGTTTTTCCGTCATTGTGGAAATTTTACTTTGTGTCTCCTGTTCACAAAAAAGGCAACAAAACTCGAGTTGAGAACTACCGACCGATTGCAAAACTAGCACCCATTCCAAAAGTATTTGAATCTATCGTTGCAAAATTCTTGTCATTCCAATGTAAGTCCATATTATCTGACAAACAGCATGGCTTCGTGAAGGGTAGGTCAACTACCACAAACCTTGTTGAATTTACACATTTTACCATTAATTCAATGGAATCGGGCTCACAGGTTGACTGTATTTATACAGACTTCAGCAAGGCTTTTGACAAACTTTCTCATGAGGTGCTATTATTTAAATTAGAAAGATTAGGCGTCTCAAATGACTTGTGCAGTTGGATAGCGTCTTATCTTAGTCAAAGGTCTTTCAGGGTGAAATACTCTAATGTCTTTTCTGAGACATCTTATGCTCTCTCAGGTGTTCCCCAAGGTAGCCACTTAGGTCCACTGTTGTTCATTATTTTTGTAAATGACCTATTTTCTATTATTCAAAACATTCACGTGCTAGGTTATGCTGATGACCTAAAGTTTTACTCCTCTATCACTGGTCCTCAAGATAATTTAGTCCTTCAAGAAGAATTGAACAAGATGTTTGTTTGGTGCACTAATAACGGTTTAAAGTTGAACATTGCTAAATGTGTAGCCATCACTTTTAGTCGCAAAAAGAAAAATATTGATAATTACGGCTATTTTCTTAACGAATCTCCATTGTGTAGATCCAGTTATGTTAATGATCTTGGAATTCTTCTTGACACCAATTTAGATTTTCATTTGCACATTAACAGCATTATAAATCGTGCTAATGCATTGCTTGGCTTTGTGAAGCGTTGGTCAAAGGAGTTGCCAGATCCTTTTGTGTTAAAAACTTTGTATTGTTCATTTGTGCGTCCAGTATTAGAATACGCTAGTGTTGTGTGGATGCCCGCTTATGAAGTTCACGCTATAAGATTAGAATCCATTCAAAAACGTTTCTTAAGGTTTGCTCTACGGCACCTGCCGTGGAACGATAGCCAATTACTGCCACCTTATGATAAAAGGTTAAAACTGTTAAACTTGCCACAGCTACGAATAAGGCGTGAAGTATTCGCTGTTTTGTTTCTTTTTAAATTATTGTCAGGAGAGATTAACTCTACGATGCTATTGAGCAAGTTAAATATTATCTTTAATTCAAGAACTAGACATAGAAATGCTCTCTTTTATATAGACTTTCACAGAACAAATTACGGACGTTCTGAACCAGCTTCAGGGATGTCTAAAATTTTCAATAAATTTTTTAAAAATATCGATTTTCATAAAAATATAAGGAGTATCAAGAGATTGTTATATAATAATTTATGAATTAATAATTAATTATGTAAGAATTTTAAACACTATAAAATAAGTTTAAAGTTTTTTTTTTCTCTTTTTTTTAGATTGTTAATTAGCAGCCATACATAATTTGTAAAATTTTGTACCTAATTCAGATGGTGCTCCGCACCTGTTGAAATAAATAAATAAATAAGTGAATAGTGAGCACAGCCATATCCAAAGTGTTATTATAGCGTAGCTGTCATTTTTCATGTAGTGGTTGAAAATTATACAGCTCTATAGCTTTATTGCTATGCCAATTTAAACATTATACCCATAGCATAAGGTTTGATATGTTTGCTACAAATTTGTAAAACTGGAAGGGATAGAGTTTATACTTGTATTCAGTCATTCCTATTTAGATCTATATAAGCAAAGATTATACTCTAAGATGATTTTCGCAAAAGATCGAAATGGTACCAAAAATTTTCGAGATTGTATCCCACTTTGGGATACAATCTCTAAAGTTTGATTTAGATTTAGAGCTTTCGTTGAGTCTCGGGTTTGAAAGCTTTAAACATTTTATATGATTTGTTTGCATGTGTAGTTGTTTCAAAGCTCTTCTTACTCAGTCATTCTGTTTTGTTTTTTCTGCTTCGGCTATTCGTTTTACGTATTCGTTGATTTTTTCGGCATGTTCGTCGACGCGATTCTGTTAATTTTATCTGACTTAAAATAGGCGGCGTTGCATGGATAGAGTATTCGACTATTCGCTGTGTTGTTGTGCTTATGCATTTTTCAGGAGAAAAATTTCATTGACTGCTCAAATTTGATTGAAGCCGCATTTTTTGTTTTTTCAGCTTTTGTATTTCATATTTACTTTTTTATATTTTGCATTAATTATTTTAAAATGATTAAGCAAAGGCAATATAATAAAGACACCAGGTCTCATGGCTCAAAGTGCATAATAAGTTCATGTATTAGTTGAGGTTCTACTGTATTTTTATGTATGAAAAGTTAATGTAAAATTATATTCTAAGCAATTTTATAGTATAAAGTTTTTCGATCGGACGTACCGTTTTTGAGAAAATCACTAAAAACTTTTCAACTTGTATGGGGGAGGGGAGAAGAAGTGGTCCGATTTTGCCGGTTAACGAATAAATAAATAAATTTTCAATTCCTTCGAGAGTTATCGTGTCCATATTACATATGATATGAGATATAAAATTGCTAGTCTAAGGAAATGATCAAATCAAAAATAAATTAATAAACGTTCCATTAATAAACATCTTTCCTCTAAAGAAAATAATTAGAATCCGAAAAGGAAGATTTTTTTAAAATCTCAACGAATCTAATACGCCTGCTTAAAATGAAAAAATGGTACAATACAGAATTTAAAAAAAACAACAAAAATTCACAGGCGACGAAACATGTCATTGAACTTTGTACCTCGCATATTGGCTATCAAACAATGAATGAATCAGACAACTTTGACACAACACACATACGAACACAAAATTTTGAAAGCTTTTAAACCCAAGGCTCACAAATCTAATCAAGCTTTAGAGATTGTATTCTAGATGGCGATACAATCTCAAAAATTTTTGGTACCATTTCGATCTTTTGCGAAAATCATCTTAGAGTATAATCGTTGATATAAGTCTATCTTGCTCTAGTTTTCTGCTTTTTTTGCAGTTACAGAAGTCATGGCATTGGAGATCCTCCTTTACGGTACATTTGAATTTCTTGTTTTGTTTGTTGCTTGTTACTCACGAATATATATCATTCTTACTTGCTACTCACTTTTAGTTATCGATGAATGAAGTTCTTGCATTCTTGCATTTGGACAAATTGATATAGATTTTGCTGAAAAAACATTGCATTTGTGCATCTCAAAAATTCCACATAGGTGACAAAAAAATTTATAAGAAATTAAAAATTATCAAGGAATGAGAAAAAAGTGTACTAAAAAATGTGCTTTTAAAAAACGAAAAAAAAATTAGGTGCTTGTCTGATAAAAGCGGGACAAATATTTTATTTCACCTTTTTTGCTTTTACCTCACTTTTATTTCTGATATACAGCGCCTAAACTGATTTCTTTTTAGTACATTTTAAAAAAAACTTGTTTTTATTTTTTTTAATAATTTTTAGTCTATTATATTGGCAGATACCTCTAAATGAGGTCAGCGATGCCAGATACCTCTAAATGAGGTTTTTTCCGAAAAATTTGAGTAATATCCTGGCAAGGACCTTCCGTTAACCTTACAGATTTCTGATCGTCAAAATCGAAATCAGTGACCCGAAAAACCCCAATTTTTCCCGGATAATTTGTGAAAAAAGATAATTACGTTATCCCTACAGGACTACATTATTCTTACAGGGACGAAGTAGTGAGAATATTTCGTGCAAAAAATGTGTTCAAAGTTTCAAGTCAATCAGATTGTTGGCAACTCACCACACTATGCAATCGCAATAACTATGCAATCGCAATAATTGTAAGCTCAACATGATCTTCCTCGCACGGCTATGTGGCACCACTGAAAATATGAATCATTCGTTAAGCCGGCAGCGTGCAAGAGGGACCAAGGTAAGGAAATAAAACACCATTAGATTGTAATTTAAACTAAAAATTAATTGTTAAGTTTTTTAAAGCGCTACGCGCCAGCTACGCTATCAAGGTACGCTTGGCCTGCTAAATAAAATTGGAATCTTACGACTGCGTTTTTTAATATTTCTTTAAAAAACTTGTCAAGCACGCGCTTTGCTACAAGACATGATAAGGACACGAGGTGGGGCGAAGGCTCAAAGCTATTCCTGTGCCGTCTGCGATCAACCGGACGACTCCCGTATGGTGCAATGCGATACATGTAGCCAATGGTTTCACTACCGGTGTGTTGATGTCTCGGACGACGTGGCTGAACGAGATTGGTCCTGCAACAAATGCGTAATGGCTATCACATCAGGCGAGGGGCATGCGGTACAACAAATGTCGACAAAAGACGACGGCGCAAGTCAAACAGAGGGAAATATTCGTGAGAAATTAACTCCTGATCTGCAAGTAGGAAATCGTACAGGCAAGGTAAGTGGAAGTATTTCACATAAATCAAATAAAAGCGGTGCGGGCTCTGCGAGGTCACGGCGAAGCCTGAATCTGGAGTTGTTGCATTTGGATGAGGAGCTCCAGGCTAATTTGAAAATTCAACAAAAATACCTGCGCGACAAATACGATCTTTTACAAGCATTTGAGAATTCTGACGGCTCGGAGATCAGTGACGATAGCGAATGGAAGTTTGATCAAGCTAGACGGGTTATACAATGGGCTAAAGGGGGAAATAGCGCCGCCAACATCGGCGGAGGTGAACGAGAAAATCGAGCATTCGGCACAAGCACTATCAAACATAGCAAAAGTGGAATCGGCCAAGGCCATAATAACCACAACCGCGTGATAAGTAATCAGCCAACCGCGAATGAGTTCTCAAATTCACAAACAGAGCAAAATAACGCGTTCCCTAATCCACAAATGAGAAGAAACGTCACGTCTTCCTACCTGACTCGTGAACAGGTACACGCTCGTCAAGTTGTGCCAAGGGATCTTCCAAATTTCAGTGGAAGACCTGAAGAATGGCCGCTATTTTTAAGTAGCTTCGAGAATTCGACGAAACTTTGCGGTTTCAGCAAAGATGAGAACTTGATTCGGCTCCAACGCGCTCTCAAGGGTAAAGCACTAGAATATGTGAGCGGGAAACTACTGATACCGGCAATGGTGCCGGAAATTATTTCCACGTTGCGCATGATTTTCGGCAGACCACACCATCTGATAAATAATATGGTAACTAAGTTGCGCAGCTCACCACCTGTAAATGCGAATAAATTAGAGACCCTTGTAAATATGGCAATGGAGGTAAAAAATATGACAGCAAGCATCTACGCTCATTTAAAGAACCCGATGCTTGTACAGGAGTTACTCGAGAAACTCCCAGCCCAAATGAGACTCGAATGGGCAAAACATGCGCGTTCATATCAAGAAGTAAATTTGCTTGTCTTCAATGACTGGATATTTGATTTGGCCGAGGCAGCAAGCAGTGTTGTTGCCACGCTCGTTCCAAGTACAGTCCAACAAAATCGTGAAATTCGTGAGAACCGTAAACCATATCGAGTTGGATATCATGGTAAGGACGAACCACTAACAGCAACACTAAAAATGGCAACGGAACCAAATCAGCTAAATGCGCTGCGTGTAATGAAACTCATAGGCTGGAAAACTGCGAGAGTTTCAAAAAACTCACTTATAATTTAAAAAGCTGTGCCGGTCATGATCTTAAATTCTGTAAGGACCGTAAGGCATGCGGTCCTTACAGAATTTAAGATCATCCCACATTGCATAAACCTGAAATGCATAAGCCCGAAACAACTAGCGCACCTATCGAAGACAGTGGCGTAAACCTAGTTGCCGCTCAACATAGACAAACGTCAAAGATGCTGTATCGGATTGTCCCGATTACGATTTATGGGAACAAAACATCAGTGGATGTTTATGAGCTATTAGATGAGGGTTCTGGTCCTACACTTATAGAACAAAACGTACTTGAGACACTTGACATTCAAGGAGTAAAATCCGAGCTACGTTTGCAATAGACGGATGGTACATTCAGGGTCGAAAGGGATTCGGAGGAAGTAGACTTACAAGTGTCACCAAGAGGCGTCGTTCAGAAGAAATTAGCGATGAGGAGTGTACGGGTACCAAAAGTCATAATCGGAATGAACAATAAGAACCTTGCAATGCCATTAAAGTTCCGAGAGGGCCATCCGAGTGATCCAGCGGCAACCAAGACCCGGCTTGGGTGGACAGTGTATGGACTGTTGGAAGTGGGTCCCTCACAGAGTGATGTTCCTTGTGATACCCACATGCAGCTGCACATTTTCGAGTGTGACGATGATGTCGCACTACATAGACTCGTGATAGAAAACATGACCACCGAAAATGACTGCTTCGCGAACCGACAAATAAACACAAGCCAAGCTGAAGTAAACAAACTGGAGCAAATTGTGAAAAAAGATGGCTCCCGATTCGTGACAAGGTTACTTTGGAAGTCGGAAAACGCGACAATGCCAAACAACTACAATTTGGCTTTGAAAAGACTAATATCATTTGAAAACAAGCTAGAAAGAGATCTTGACACAAAGATTCGAGTAAAACAACATATTAAAAGCATGCAAGAAAAAGGGTACATACGAAAACTGAGTGCCTCAGAAGTTGACCAGAACTATCCCCGAAAATGGTATTTACCAATATTCGTCGTCGTAAACCCAAACAAACCAGACAAGCTGAGATTGGTTTGGGATGCCGCCGCGCAATGTGAAGGAGTGGCTTTAAACTCATACCTCGACAAGGGTCCAGACCTTCTCGTACCTTTGACCGATGTTCTCTTCAACTTCAGAACTGGAAAGATCGGAATATGTGGTGACATCGCCGAAATGTTCCACAGAATGGCCGTGGATGAGGAAGATCAGCATGCACAGCGTTTCTTGTGGCGTAATGCGGATACTGGTCGACAACCGGAAGTTTATGCGTTACAAGTTATGAGCTTTAGCGCGAAGTGTTCGCCATCGGTGGCACAATACGTCAAAAACCGGAACGCAAGCGATCACGAGAACGAACTACCGAGAGCCGCGAAATCCATTCGAGAAAGACATTACGTTAATGATATGTTGGATAGCGTCAACTCAGTTCAAGAAGCCATTCAGTTGGCGAAAGATGTGAGAGAAGTCCACAAGAAAGGAAACTTTATTATCCGGAACTGGCTATCGAACTCTCCAGAGGTAGTAGAAGCATTGGGCGACGAAGGATCTCCAGAAACGTTTTGTCATGCTGGAAAGACTGTCGATCACATAGCAGAAGCTGAAAAGGTTTTAGGCATGTGGTGGCAAACCGATATCGACGTGTTCGTCTTCAATCTGAAAAACTCAAAAGCCAGCAAGGAAATTCTGAGTGGCAAACTACCAACAAAAAGAGAATTATTAAGACTTCTTATGTCAGTATTTGACTCGCTGGGACTGATTGCGCATTTCACAATTCATATGAAGATTCTGCTCCAACATGTTTGGCGTAGTGGTGTAGGATGGGATGAAGTTATTCCCGACGAGTTCGCAACTCCATGGAGAGCGTTGCTGGGAAGCTTGAAATGTGTTCACGACATCCGGATTCCACGATGCTACTTTCTTTCAGGCGACAGCGACTCCAGTGAGGTCGAACTTCACGTATTTGTGGATGCCGGCGAAGGTGCGTGCGCTGCGGTGGCATACTTTAGAACGGTGGGTCCTGGTGGTGCGGATGTCTCACTTGTCTGTGCCAAGACAAGGGTCGCCCCCTTACGCCCTATATCTATACCACGAATGGAGCTACTGGCCGCCATCCTAGGAGCCTGTCTAGGCAACAAGATAATCAACGCCCACGATCTAAGAATCACATCTGTAAATTATTGGTCGGACTCAAAGACTGTCCTCTTATGGATTCGGTCTGACCCAAGGAAATACAAACAGTTCGTTATGTTTCGTATAGCTGAAAGGAAACAACAATCATAGACAACTGGCGTTACATTACAACCAAGGAAAATGTGGCAGACCTAGCCACTAAATGGAAACACATACCGGACTTGACTCCGAACTTTCCGTGGTTCAGGGGACCCCAATTTCTACGCTTGTCGAAAGAAAGCTGGCCCGAGACTAAGGAACTAGGAGAACAAAAATGCGTCACTGAAGCCAGCCAAACGGACGGTGCTTTGCAAGTGGCAGTGCAATTTCAAGATAACAATGTTTTTGTAGACCTTAACTGATTTTCCAAGTGGGAACGTCTACTGAGGACTCTGGCATATGTGAGGCGATTCATTGCGAACATAAGAGCAAAGGTAACAACGAACGTGATTTGTATTGTAAACACAGACGTACATAAGGTCCCAAATCTCACATCAGAGGAACTATTGTGGAGTCAGCAACTCTTGTGGCGAATCGCGCAGGCTCAAGCCTTTCCGGACGAACTACGTTTGTTACAACAGAACAGAGCCGATGAGATCTCGAAAAGAAGCCCATTAAAAAAGCTGTCGCCATTCGTCGATAAGAACAAGGTTATCCGTATGTGAGGACGTTTGAAAAGGTCCATCATAATAGATTCAACAACCAAGAATCATGTATTACTGCCAAAAAACCATCGAATCACAACACTTCTTGTCGATTCGTATCATAGGAAGTTTAAGCACGCAAACCATGAGACTGTGGTCAACGAGATCTTTCAACGATACCACATTCCGGGACTGCACTCGGTACTCCGTAGCGTTCGCAGCCGTTGTCAGCGCTGCAAAATTCAGACCGCGCAACCGAATCCTCCGGAAATGGGATTGTTGCCCGAAGCCCGCTTAGCAGCATACACAAGACCCTTTTCGTACACCGGAATTGATTTTTTCGGTCCGTTTATCGTAACTCAAGGAAGACGCGCAGAGAAACGTTATGGAGTTGTCTTCACGTGTTTGATATGCCGAGCCGTACATCTGGAAATGGCATATAGCCTCACAATGAACTCCTGTGTCATGGCAATACGCAATTTCATAGCGCAAAGAGGCACACCAATAGAGATATACAGCGATAACGGGACCAATCTTAGAGCTGCAGAAAAGGAATTACGCAACGTCCATCAGCAGATTCAATTTGACGCCATGCAGGTGGAATTTACGAGTCCCCATATCAAATGGATCTTCATTCCGCCAGCGAGCCCTCATATGGGAGGGGCTTGGGAACGCATGGTGCGCTCAATTAAGACCGTACTTTATCAGATAGTAACCCCAGATACAAAATTAAATGACGAAAAGCTGCAAAATCTCTTTCGGGAAGTCGAAAGCATCGTCAACAGTAGGCCACTTACTTATCTGTCAGTCGACACTGCCGACGAGGAGGCTCTCACTCCTAATCACTTTCTACATGGTTCATCTTCCGGGGGCAAAACCCTGGGAAACTTTGAAGCAACGGACCAGTCAGTATACAAGCACGTCGTGGCGTCATTCCCAGTTTCTCGCCGACCGGTTTTGGAAGAGGTGGATGGCTGAGGTTCTGCCAACTTTGACCAGACGCACCAAGTGGTTTGAAAAGGCCAAACCGATAGAATTGGGAGATGTCGTAATTATTGTGGATCCGAACCTGCCTCGACATTGCTGGCCTAAGGGTGTAGTGACAAGCACTATTATTGCCAGAGATGGACAAGTCAGGAGCGCTGTCGTTCTTACAGCTAAAGGAGAGTATCACCGTCCGGCTACCAAGATCGCCGTATTAGACGTCCGAAACATAGAGGGTTTGGATGTCGCCAAGAAGAGTAAGGTATTCCCGTCCTTACCAGAACGTCATACCGGGGAGGAGAATGTTGGCAACTCACCACACTATGCAATCGCAATAACTATGCAATCGCAACAATTGTAAGCTCAACATGATCTCCCTCGCACGGCTATGTGGCACCACTAAAAATATGAATCATTCGTTAAGCCGGCAGCGTGCAAGAGGGACCAAGGTAAGGAAATAAAACACCATTAGATTGTAATTTAAACTAAAAATGAATTGTTAAGTTTTTTAAAGCGCTACGCGCCAGCTACGCTATCAAGGAACGCTTGGCCTGCTAAATAAAATTGGAGTCTTACGACTGCGTTTTTTAATACGGATAAGGCGAAGTGGGTGAACATGTAATAAAAGATTTGACGCTAACAGAGAAAACAGGCAGACAAAGTGAAACTAAATAAAAGCTGGAAAAACAAAATTATAAAAAACACGAAAACTGAAATATAAATTTTTGCAGCACAAAAGAAAGAACAAAACTTTAAAACGAAAATAAAACGATACTACGAGCCGAACCATAAATCCCCTCATGACTCTTTCTGTGTTGGTCACCGTCTTTCCTATCCACAGCGGATAGCATCCAACTCAACTTCGTTGCAGCGCAAGTTGTTGCAGTCACCTGTAAGATCAAAAGCTTAAATAACCACAAATATATTTCATTAACAAAAAAATAATAAAAACTTAGCTCGGTTATTCCTTCAGAAAAGCCAGATCGACACGGAATTTTGCTACAAGTGATCCGTTCCTTGATTCACACGGTAATGTTTAGGGGAGACCTTCTGTCAGGTGATGTTATTCGTAAATTATTCCTTTTTATACACTTTCTATTAAGTTGAAGTGTCGCGACCTAACTATGTGCCTATGTGTCTTTCTCTGGAATCTTTGGAACCTTATATCTCCGAAACTATGCAACCTAGGAAGATGAAATTTTGTCACCTTGCGTAGTTCCGGTGACAGTTCAATATTTTTACAACTCCATCCTTGTAAGGATAATGGAAGGTCCTGTAAGGATAACGCAAATATCCTTTTTCCCATTTTTTCCGGGAAAAAATGGTATTAGGGGGTTTTCGGGGTCGCTGATCACGAATTCGGTGTTAGATTTTCAAAATTCAAAACGGAAGGTCCTGTAAGGATAACGCAAATATCCTTTTTCCCATTTTTTCCGGGAAAAAATTGCATTAGGGGGTTTTCGGGGTCGCTGATCACGAATTCGATGTCAGATTTTCAAAATTCAGAACGGAAGGTCCTGTAAGGATAACGCAAATATCCTTTTTCCCATTTCTCCCGGGAAAAACTGGCATCAGGGGGTTTTCGGGGTCGCTGATCACGAATTCGGTGTTAGATTTTCAAAATTCAAAACGGAAGGTCCTGTAAGGATGACGCACATATCCTTTTCCCATTTTTTCCGGGGAAAAATTGCATTAGGGGGTTTTTGGGGTCGCTGAATCCGATTCTGACATTTAAAATTCTGTAAGGATAACGGAATGTCCTGCAAAGATAACGTGAGTTTCCTTTTGCTCAAATTTCCGCGAAAGATCTTTTCTGGAGGTTTTTGGTAGGGTAATTCAAGACTAAAAAGTATAAAATAAAAAAAAACACTTTAAAAAACAAGTTTTATAACCTTATACACTTTCAAAATGCACTAAAAAGTAAAAAACAAGTTTAAAGTTTCACAAAAAATGTTTTTATAAATTGCGTGTTGTTGTGAAAGTATAAAGTGTGTGACGTTGCATTTGCTCTTGAATCTGTAATAGCGGTTTCATACTGTGCAACGCAGCACACTTTATACTTTCACAACAACACGCAATTTATAAAAACATTTTTTGTGAAACTTTAAACTTGTTTTTTACTTTTTAGTGCATTTTGAAAGTGTATAAGGTTATAAAACTTGTTTTTTAAAGTGTTTTTACCTTATGCTGTTCCAGTCCATTTTCCGTTTGTGCTCACAAACTCCATAAATACTAAAATAAAACCTTAAATACATTTTCTGGACGAATAGATACTTTTCCAACTTCACATAAAAACACAATTAGCCCCACTGCACGTAGCAACACAAAATTTTCCAAAGATCCAATTAGTAAACTTTAAAAAAAAAAAGACAAAATTTGCTCACCGATAGTAAGTTTAATTCTTTTAATTTCCGAAGTTTATTCTCCAATTATCATTATTATAACCTGAAAAATAAATAAAAATGTTAAAAATGTTAATCAAAACTAAACGTAAACAAAGTGTATTTATTTACCTACTTTTCTCGATTATTCCATCTTTTTCTAAAATAATCACATTACAGCTGGCCAAAGTAAATTGTTGCATATCTGTCATAGCTGGTCAGTGGCAATCGCTTAGAACAATTGAGTCCAAAATAAAAAAAAAACACTTTCAAAAACAAGTTTTATAACCTTATACACTTTCAAAATGCACTAAAAAGTAAAAAACAAGTTCAAAGTTTCACAAAAAATGTTTTCATAAATTGCGTGTTGTTGTGAAAGTATAAAGTGTGCTGCGTTGCACAGTATGAAACCGCTATTACAGATTCAAGAGCAAATGCAACGTCACACACTTTATACTTTCACAACAACACGCAATTTATAAAAACATTTTTTGTGAAACTTAGAACTTGTTTTTTACTTTTTAGTGCATTTTGAAAGTGTATAAGGTTATAAAACTTGTTTTTTAAAGTGTTTTTTTTTTATTTTATACTTTTTAGTCTTGAATTAGCCTACCAAAAACCTCCAGAAAAGATCTTTCGCGGGAAATTTGAGCAAAAGGAAACTCACGTTATCTTTGCAGGACATTCCGTTATCCTTACAGAATTTTAAATGTCAGAATCGGATTCAGCGACCCCAAAAACCCCCTAATGCCATTTTTCCCCGGAAAAAAATGGGAAAAGGATATGTGCGTCATCCTTACAGGACCTTCCGTTTTGAATTTTGAAAATCTAACACCGAATTCGTGATCAGCGACCCCGAAAACCCCCTGATGCCAGTTTTTCCCGGAAAAATGGGAAAAAGGATATTTGCGTTATCCTTACAGGACCTTCCGTTTTGAATTTTGAAAATCTAACACCGAATTCGTGATCAGCGACCCCGAAAACCCCCTGGTGCCAGTTTTTCCCGGGAAAAATTGGAAAAAGGATATTTGCGTTATCCTTACAGGACCTTCCGTTTTGAATTTTGAAAATCTAACACCGAATTCGTGATCAGCGACCCCGAAAACCCCCTGATGCCAGTTTTTCCCGGGAGAAATGGGAAAAAGGATATTTGCGTTATCCTTACAGGGCCTTCCGTTCTGAATTTTGAAAATCTGACACCGAATTCGTGATCAGCGACCCCGAAAACCCCCTAATGCAATTTTTTCCCGGAAAAAATGGGAAAAAGGATATTTGCGTTATCCTTACAGGACCTTCCGTTTTGAATTTTGAAAATCTAACACCGAATTCGTGATCAGCGACCCCGAAAACCCCCTAATACCATTTTTTCCCGGAAAAAATGGGAAAAAGGATATTTGCGTTATCCTTACAGGACCTTCCATTATCCTTACAAGGATGGAGTTGTAAAAATATTGAACTGTCACCGGAACTACGCAAGGTGACAAAATTTAATCTTCCTAGGTTGCATAGTTTCGGAGATATAAGGTTCCAAAGATTCCAGAGAAAGACACATAGGTAGGTAGCCACATAGGTCGCGACAATCCAACTTAATAGAAAGTATATAAAAAGACGATAACAAATTAAATAGCAATCGAAGTTATTTGCAAAAGAAGCGGAGAAATATAAAAACCATTTGAAATGTTTATATAATGAATTGTGCACACTTACGTTTTAGTCATATTACATTGTTGACGATAAGAATTTGTTAACTATCCAAAACGCCAGTCTCTGCTGCCGCAATTTATCTGCTGCCGCAAAGAGATCATTTTCTAAGGCACAATCAAACCAAAACTGCAAGAAATCCGGAGATCCAAAACCTGAGTATTGCAAGTAAGATCTAACTAATGTAAAAGTCTTTCGAGGTTTAGTAGAATTAAATTTAGTTAACCTCTTTACATATTTCATCCCACGTGCGTTACATAACCTCGGTATCTCTCGATCTTTCCTAATTCATTTTTTTCCACGTTATATAAGAGTTCCGCTGATGATCTAATCTAATTATGAAGATCCTTTGGCAGCCGTAAAATTGCTGAGGAAATAAGATTAAAATTCACAACAAAAAAAAAGGAAACATCACCAACTCGGACTTGGACCATGTGCCACCGAATTTTCATATTTCGAATTTACAACTAAAAGAAGCTTAGCAATAGCCTTCTTAAAAATTTTTATTTTAAGAGCCCATCGAAGACGTCGATTTTGTTTAATTTTTTTATCAAATTAGTATTCGTTTAATTTTTTTTGATTACGTGATAAATGTATACTAAGTGTAGGGTTACCAGACGTCAAAACCGAAAAAGTGTCTTTGGAGAGAATAAAAGTGATTATTGCGTACAAAAAAGTGACTTTTACAAATCAAAAAGTGATAACAAAAAGTGACATATATATTAAAAGAAAAATAAATATAATATGTGGTTTATTTCAGTTTTACATTACACTTTGGTCCCATAATTAAACTTTTATACATAGTATTTTTCTAGATTCCTTATTTTTTTTTTTAAATTTCCTTTTCTTTTTGAACGAATTCATAAAATTGCATACAGTTTAAGTCTTTAAAATTATATTTTGTTAGCAAAATTTCAAAAATAGGTGGGGTTATTGGGAAACCCTATATTTAGAAAGTTCTTTATGTTAATTACAAAATTTAACACAATAAACTTGTTTTGTTGAAAATGCTGTAAATGCGAAATGAAAAAAGTGGAAAAAGTGACTAAGAACAAAAAAAGAAAGAAAAAGAAAGAAATTGGTCGAAAAGTGACAATTGTCACTTTTATAGTGACGTCTGGCAAGCCTAACTAAGTGTGATCTGCCGCCACCTCATTTCGGCTAGAATCTAGGTTAAGGTTAAAAACGAATCGAATCATCAATGTCATTATTAGAAAAGATTCATATTCAGCTAGGAATATTTGGGCCCTAATATTATCTAGGTTTGCTTCCAATTACGTATTAGTAAATTATATTTATATAAGGTGGTAACAGAATTTTATTTTCATTTTGTTCAAATTTAGCTTTCTGCTCGTAAATTATTTTTAAAGTTATCTAATGGTCTATATTAAATAATTATATTTAACTAACATTTAAATAATATACTAATTATTGATAAAAAGTATTTGCTATCATGTGTGTTACACATAAATTACGATTGATTTAAAATACAGTAGACTCGTGATTTAGTGACTACTCGAAATAATGAAACCTCGATGTAGTAGACACCATTTTTTTTTACATTGACTACTTTAAATAGTGAACACTCATTTTTTTCACTACTTGAAATAGTGAACAAAATTTCCATAATTCGAAGAAAACGGTAAATAAACCACACACAAAAGAAATTCTAACGGAATAAAAATCGCCAAACAAAGAGTCACTTTCCTTTTATGTACCAACACATCCGGAAACCACAAGTTAAAGCCTTTATTGATAGGTAACGCTAAAAATCCTCGATGCTTCAAACATTTTGATTTGCCTGTAAATTATGATTATTCTCAGAAAGCGTGGATAACTTCGGATATTTTTAGAAACTGGTTTCATAAAAATTTCATTCCTGAAGTGAGTGTAAATTTTTCGTTACAAAGTTTTTGCTATGCATTGTATTTGTCGCCGTTTCAGGTCAAAAATTTCTTTAGAAGGGAGAATTTACCATTCTTCTTTTGGATAACGTTTTTTGTCATCCAACTGCCGAAGAATTGAAAAGTGAAGACGGTTTAATTTCTGTGCTGTATATGCCACCAAATGTTACTGCACTTATTCTGAAAGCGACAGTGAATACCAAACAGAAATTTCCGAGGAAAAAATCACAGCACAGGCTGGTTTTCAAGCACTGAATGCGGCTTAACGTGAACACAGCCAAACAGTGTTAGCTTCAAAGATATCCTTGTGATAAAAAAAACTCGAAGAAATGTCTATCTTAAAAACACTGGAATCTAAAAGAAAACAAACGAAAGTTACGGATTTTTTATACCCGTATGGTGAAACCAAAGTCCGTCTCTCCGTCCATCCGTCCGTCCGTCTGTCCGTCCGTCCCTTTGTCCGTCTGTGGCGCGGATTGCGGGCGCACGGATTGAGCTAGAGACTTGAAATTTTGCGGAGACTCGTTTTTCGTAAAATGCAAGGCTAAGTTCGTTAATGGGCAAAAATGGACCATACGAACGAAAACGTTTTTTGCAAATATCTCAAAAACGGTGCATCTTATCAAAAATGTTCAAAAACAAGAGTTATTTAGGATATGATTCTATATAAAACTCCTATACATGAAAATCCGATTGGAATAAATTTTAAAAAAATCTGATTAGAAAGTGTGACTTCAAAGCAGAATTTTGATACAACTGTTCACCGTTCACTTAAATCACCATACGGGTTTTCAATAATTGCCAGATTGGCAATTATAGCTTCTGTTATGTTTTTACAATGTGAAAGATTAATAAAAAAAATGATTTCATATGAAATTTTTATGCTTCCCCCTTTCCCCGGTTTTGAAAATACATTCTTCAAACATGTAATGTATAGGCATGTGTAAATTTATTCAACTTGAAATAGTGAATAAATAGATATAGTGAACTGCCTCGGTTTTTTCGAGTTCACTAAATCGCGAGTCTACTGTATATCTATCCTTTAAGTAAATCAGATATGAGTACTCTGAAAGTTAAAATAAAATTAATAATGATCTAAATTCTTTTTTTTTGTGGGTGACTATGAAGCGAGAAGGTGATGAAATCCTTAAGGTTCCGACTACCTGAAGGCTAACTATGAGTAGTCTTGAGTAAACCCTCCCTTGATGACTCCTTCACATATCCTTCCCCTTATCTAGTTTTTTTGAAAGCCTTAATCCCTTCAGGCACGACATTCTTTGTAGTCTGGCTGGTGTTGTAGCGATGACAAGAACCACTCCCATTTCCGCGAGCTAAGCCGCATGAACCTCGAGCGTGCCTACCCCGTCTTCGCATACAACCATATTGACAAATGAAAACCAACCCCCTGGCCGCTACAAAGTTAACACGTTGACGGACAGTAGAAACAAGTGAAATTCGAAAATTGACACTATATGTTTTTGTAATTTTTAGAATATTAGAAGTATAGTTTTACTCTTTCTGCTTAAATACACTTAATTTTGATTAATTCAGCACCTTTAATTAGGTTGCGGCTACAACCGTCATGGCGCCAGCGGACTCTAGACACTATGTAATGGGACGATGGCGGCTATAACAGCAAAAATTTAAAAACGTAAATGACAGGTTTAATGACTGAAATAAGCAATTTTTTGTGAGCAACAAAGTATTTTTGGGAGTTTTACACGAAATGTTAGTTCATGATCAAACAAAAATAAATAAATGACAGGAACTGTAAATTGAAGAGAAAACAAGATCGCACTACTCCGTTCACAACCACGTGCATACTCAATGTGTTAACCTTGCATACTAAATTTTTTTTCGAAAACATGACACTAGGCTTCTACTTGTACGCTGGTAAATGCACATTTGTGCTGCTACAGCCGCAGTGTCTAAAAACGACCGTTTCGTATTGGACGGCTATTGCCGTCATGTCACATAGTGAACTTGAACTTGACGGCTATAGCCGCAACTGTCCGTCAACGTGTTAAAAGCAGCAACAGTGGCTGTCGGCAATATATTGGAGGCAAACTAATTTTTCGCCTCCGAAAATTGCTTGTTAGGCTTCGGCTATCTATGTAGAGTATATATAATCTTTGGTTTTACTGAAATGCTGAATTTCGTTCTCTAGAGAGTGATTTTTATTTTCCAATGATTTCAATTCCTCCTTGGCAGCAGAACGAAAGACTAGAAATGGGAGCGTTTTGAACACTGTATGTATGATATTTATTTCATACTTCTCTTATCATTAACCAACTATAAATAAAAACATAACAAAAGCTATAATTGCCAATCTGGCAATTATTGAAAACCCGTATGGTGATTTAAGTGAACAGCGAACAGTTGTATCAAAATTCCACTTTGATTTTTTAAGATTTATTCCAATCGGATTTTGATATATGACAGTTTTATGTAGAATCTTATCCTAAATAACTTTTGTTCTTGCACTTTTTTGATAAGATGCACCGTATTTGAGATATTCGCAAAAATCGTTTTCGTTCGTATGGGGGGTACCCCCCTAATGGTCCATTTAACGAACTTAGCCTCGCATTTTACGAAAAACGGATCTGTGCAAAATTTCAAGTCTCTAGCTCAATCCGTGTATGGTGAAACCAAAGGGTATATTAGATTTGCCTTACCGTTTGTAATGCCAAGATCCCGTCATCAAAAAATGAATTACACCAGTGTGTTTAGAATGGTGCCGGTCAAGTTATCGTAAACAATTTATCGTGAACAATTTATCGTGAACAATTTATCGTAGAACAATTTATCGTAAGAACAATTTATCGTAAGAACAATTTATCGTAATGAAGATTATTGTGATGAGTTGGGTGGGTGATGGGTTGGGCCGGATGAGTGGGTGGGTGGGGTGAGTGGGTGGGAGGGAGGGGTAGGGGGAGGGGGAAGGTGGTAGGGGAAAGGAGGAAGGGGGAGGTGGAAGGGGGAGGGGGAGGGAAGAGGGGGGAAGGGAGGGGATAAATTATCGATGTTTCGATACACACACACACACACACACACACGTGAATTTACAGCGCACCAAAGCAAAGTAAAAACACATATGACTAAGTAAAAGTCTATAATAAAAAACGTTTCACCGCACACAAAGTTCACAAGAAGCAACCGCACACAACGATGAATTTGGGTGCTCCAGAAAAAGCCGCACGGCGAACCGATGCGATGTTGCTTGCTGCTGGCCGCGATGCTGCGAAACCCGACAATAGAAAACCGACCATCGTATGGCCGTTCGGCTGACGTGCTGATGCGTGTGGGTGTGTGTGCCAAGCAAAACAGCAATATTGCTTGCTCATCAGCTCAGTCGGTTTCTGATTTTACAGGTGTTCAGTTGGCTTTTGTGTATGAGAAATAATTAATTTAATATTATGGCTTGTGAATGCGGATGCGCAATCGAAAAATTGTTTGAGAAACCATTTTCTCAATTAAATATCGAGGAAAAATTGGATCTTCGTCTATCACGTCCCGAACGTGATCCTGGATAAAACTAAGAGTAGACGTATTATCATTTAACAGAAACTTAATATTGAACACCCTACTGAAAGCAGCACGCCACGTCACTGATATATAGATTAGATTGCCCATATGTGCAAAGTTGTAATTTTTGTTGCTCCCCGTCCATTTTTGTGAAGTTTAGGTCAAAAAAATAAGATTTAAAAAAAAAAATATGAATCTGTAGTGGAAAAAACCCAGCCGGTTTTTCATTGAAGTTTCAAAAATAGACTTTAAAATGGTGAATCGCTTTAACTGTCCGTAACTCCTATAATATTTAATTTTTCGTTGATGGTCTAAAGACAACTTTTGTAGAGGATAACTAGACGAACATCTAATTCTCACGAAGTTTTGACCTACGGTTGAAATTTAATGCTTTTTTGGTCCCAAAACAGCAATTTTTTAAGAACATTTTCATGAATTATTTTCTTTAAATGTATTTTTTGCACTTTCTAAAGGGTGGAAAATTTCTTCTGGAAAGCCTATGTTCTAGAGAATGAAATGATATAATACTGTTCTAACGCACCAGGAGTAACAAAAACAGTATATCCTGCATGCGATGGAACAGCATTATAAACAAATATCAATGCAAAGCTATCCGAAAGCAAAATTCATTGAATATTTAACAAAAAATTATGAACAATTTCAAGAAAAAAAAATTCCATTAAATTTTGTATTTTAACCCTTAATTGATGAGGTGGGTCCAGTGGACCCACATTGACTTTTCTCTCTTTGCTATTTCTCATGTTTTCAGCACAGTGACTCTGAAATCTTTAGTCCCTTCATACAGTATGGTGTTGTGTGCCGAGTTAAAAGCACGGATTTGGTATGTGATTAGAACAAGTCCATTGGAAACCACCTCATCATTTACGCATATGACAAAAGCTATAATTGCCAATGTACCCTAAAAATGTACCCTTGGTGAAGACGTTATCACAAAGAAATTATCCTCCATGGTTCTCACAGGAGATCCTAGCCATGCTTAAATTAAAAGATAGGCTTCGCCGTACTTACAAGCGTACCAAAACTGAAAATGATTTCGAGTCTTACAAAATCCAAAGATGTATTACCAAACACGAGATTCGTCGAGCTTATGAGGATTACTTAGATAGTATTCGTTTATCCCTTCAGGAAAACAATATTAAACCCTTTTGGAAATTCGTACGAAATTCAAGATCTGCTTTAAGCAGTCCATCCTCTTTCTATTTTCAACAAGAACATTCTGATGATCCCCTTATTATCAGTAACTTGTTTGCTAAATATTTTTCATCGGTTTATTCTAACTCTAATAAAGATATTGACTGTGATTTTGATGTAAATCCTATAGATATTTCAATGTTTTTCACTTCTGACGCCGTTAAGAATTGCCTGCTTTCTTTAGATAGTAATGTAAATGGGGGTCCGGATGCTATTCCTCACTTGTTTGCCAAGAATTTAGCTGACTTCTTAGCAGTTCCGCTATCTCTTATTTTTAACAAAAGCTTGACGGAAGGAGTTTTTCCTGAAAAGTGGAAATTTGGCAATATCATACCTATACTTAAGAAAGGAGACAATTCTAACGTAGAAAATTATCGCCCAGTGTCAATGTTGTGTTGTTTTGGTAAAGTTTTTGAACGGCTTGTCCATGAATCCCTATTTGTAAAAATATCGTCTTCAATATCTCCTTACCAACACGGATTTATCAAGGGTAAATCTACGGCTTCGAACCTAGTAGAATTTACTAACTATGTGACCAAAGCTCTTGAAAATAGAGAAACTGTCCATGTTGTATACACTGATTTCTCTAAAGCTTTTGATACGGTTAATATTAATATTCTTCTATCGAAACTTAAGTATTATGGAATATCGGGTTCATTATTACGTTGGTTTGCTTCCTATCTTAGAGGCAGAAAGTATTCTGTACTCTTTAAGGGTTGCAGGTCATCTATTATTAGACCTAGCTCTGGGGTACCACAGGGCTCGATTCTAGGTCCACTTTTGTTTATTATCTTCATAAATGATTTGCCCCAATTTATTATCGTTATGAAACTCTTATTCGCAGACGATCTTAAGTTTTATACTGTGATACGCAACTTACTTGACTGTGATAGACTCCAAAATGACATAAATAATTTATTAACTTGGTGCTCCAAGAATGATCTAGTCATAAATGTTTCAAAATGTGCTACTATGTCTTTTAACTACAAAATGAATCCTATTGAATACCACTACACTCTAGATGGTGTCAGGCTTACTCAAGTAAATTCTATGAAGGACTTGGGAGTTATATTTGACTCAAAAATGAAATTTAATCTTCACTACGCAGAGATTTGCCGTAGGGGTAGTAGGCTTTCCGGTTTCATTCTAAGACTATCAAAAAAACTTCAAAATCTTAATGCTTGCATACTTCTTTTTAAGTCTTTAGTTTGGAGTATACTGGAATACTGTTCAGTGGTTTGGTCGCCTCATTACAATTGTGATATCGCGAAGATTGAATCAATCCAAAGAAAATTCACACGCGGCCTATGCCGAAGATTTGGAGTGGTTTTTGAGTCTTACGAAAATCGCCTAACTATTTTAAATTTGCCTTCGCTGAAAGTCCGTAGAATTTACTTGGATGAGTGCTTTTTGTTTAAACTGGTGATGGGTCATACTATGTCATCCGATCTGTTAAATTCATTGTCTCCCCGCAATCTTACTCGCGTCTCGAGAAATGCTATTGTTTTTAATGTTCCTTATGCTTCTCATAACGTTTACTATCATTCTCCACTTCTCAGGTTACAGCGTAATCATGATACTTATGAATTTGGTTTTTTTCCCGCTTCAACACTGCAATCTTTTCAAAAACAACTTAAAAAATTATTATTTTAATATCTTAAACCACTTTTAGTTTTTTGCTGCAGTGTTATTGGATTATATCTGCACTGTAGTTATAAATAAATAAATAAATCTGGCAATTATTGAAAACCCGTATGGTGATTTAAATGAATGGCGAACAGTTTTATCAAAATTCCACTGTGAAGTCAAACTTTCCAATAAGATTTTTTAAAATTTGTTCCAATCGGATATTGATGTATGAGAGTTTTATGTAGAATAATATTCTGAATAACTTTTGTTCTTGGACTTTTTTGATAAGATGCACCGTTTTTGAGATATTCGCAAAAAATATTTTCGTTCGTATGGGGGTACCCATTTTTGTCCATTAACGAACATAGCTTCGCATTTTGCGAAAAACGGATTTCCACAAAATTTCAAGTTAACCAATCCGTGCGCCCGCATTCCGCGCCACAGACAGACATGCAAAAATCAATTTTGTTTATCATTCTAAACACACTGGTGTAATTCATTTTTATGTATGATGACGGGGTCTTGGCGTTACAAACGGTAAGGCAAAGTTAATATACCCTTTGGTTTCACCATACGGGTATAAAAATGTCATTTTTGGCATCAGTATTATACGACCAAATACATCAATGTATTATGTCAATATTTTTGAGAAAATCCAAAATTACAAAAATTGTCCTTACAGTTTTTATTATATAGATGAGAAAAAAGTAAAGTGGACACATCTACAGATAGAGAAGAATAATCAAAATCGATTTTAAGCTGGAGCTGTCGAAAGAAATACATAATACATACAGAATCACTTTGCCTTTTAAATATATAGATGAGTCTTCGATCTTAACAACACGGATCGCAGCTGGGCGTTTAATAAAGGGGTAAAATACCCATGCTCGAAGCCAGGGTTGCTGGTGCCAAAGTTTTGTTTTTTTAATTTATTTTTTTTTTTCATTTAGTTAAAACAAATTTTTTTCTTTGTGATTTTTATGTTTTTTTTTCGTATGTGAAAACTGTTTAAAACAAAAATAGAGACACTAATTATAAACCGAAAACGATTTTGATCAGACGTTATTCTTACAAGACCTTCCGTTATCCTTACAGACTCTTTAATGGCAGATTCGGATTTAGCGTCCTCAAAAACCCCCAGAATAGATTTTTTCCGGAAAATTTGGAGAAAAGGATAATCATGTTATCCTTACAGGACCTTCCGTTATCCTTACTGACTTTTTAATGACAGATTCGGATTCAGCGACCCCAAAAACCCCCAGAATAGATTTTTTTTCCGGAAAATTTGGAGAAAAGGATAATCACGTTATCCTTACAGGACCTTCCGTTATCCTTAAAGACTTTTTAATGGCAGATTCGGATTTAGCGACCTCAAAAACCCCCAGAATAGATTTTTTCCCGGAAAATTTGGAGAAAAGGATAATCACGTTATCCTTACAGGACCTTCCGTTATCCTTACTGACTTTTTAATGGCAGATTCGGATTCAGCGACCTCAAAAACCCCCAGAATAGATTTTTTTCCGGAAAATTTGGAGAAAAGGATAATTGTCGTGTTGTGTTTTTCCTAAACACGCCGAGTGGACATATACACTTCTCACAAAATAAAACACTATATAAATTTTACTTTTAATTTATTTAATTAACACTTTTCTAATATGAATTACAACTTTCGATTAACTTAATGAAATTAATAAGTTACTAAAACTGAACGTCCGACTACTTCCGTGATCCAACCAGAACTCTCTTGTTAAACTGACTGAATCGATCACCGATCGATTACCATTACAAAGTCCAATGTACTGGTTTGACATTAAATCTTTTAGTTCTTTTGAAATAACAATTATTTGGTGACCAAGCTATATCAGCTTAAGATTTGGGTCACTACTTTATAATTTGCTTAACTTACATTAATTACAATTATTATTAATTTATTGGACTTTGAAGACATGCAGAAGTTCGCATATTCATGTTTTCCATTATTCGTACGATGAACCCAAGTTAACCGAGGGTACAAAGTACATAATTCTTATTTAAACATGAAAATACCTACTCACCACATAATCACGTTATCCTTACAGGACCTTCCGTTATCCTTACTGACTTTTTAATGGCAGATTCGGGTTTAGCGACCTCAAAAACCCCCAGAATAGATTTTTTTCCGGAAAATTTGGAGAAAAGGATAATCACGTTATCCTTACAGGACCTTCCGTTATCCGTACAAGGACGAAGTAGTGAAAATATTGTATTGTCATCGGACTTATATAAGTGTGCAAAATTTCAAGTCAATCGGACAGGTGGAAGTGGGTCAAAATTGGGTTGCAAGATTTGATCTGACACACAGACAGACAGACAGACACGAAGGCAAGCTAAATAAAAGCTTTTAAAAACAGGCAGTTATTGGGGACTGCCAACAGAAGTGAAAGCAATAATATATGTAAGGTAATAATTATTTTGTCGTGTATTTATACCTATATATTTTTCAACCTGAAATTTCGAAAATATATGCTAATAAACAGTAAATTTTAAATAAAAGTCAATATGCATATTAAGGTTTGAATTCCTGAGCAGCACATGATTTTCTTATACAAAAAATGGCTAGAGATATTTAATTTTTTCTGTCTCATTTTATTTTACCGTATGATATTTTCAAAAAAAAAATCGATTTTTTGTGGTATAACAAAGTCACGTGCTGTTCAGAAATTTTCTGTATCATTTTATTTTACCGTATATTTTCCAAAAAAAAATCGATTTTTTGTTGTATAACAAAGTCACGTGCTGTTCAGAAATTTCCTCGCTAATTTTATTTTGCTCTGTACTGTCTACCAAAAAAAAATCGATTTTTTCGGGATAAAAAAATCAAATGAAAGTGAATCAGCATTCTTAAGCTGTTAAATTAGCATGTCGGTGACGCGAACTCATGAGATTTTACCCATCCAAAAATCGCCCAACGCGCCTAAAGAAGTATAATATAAATAAAATAAGTAATTTAAGGTCAAAAAAAAAATTAAAAAAAAAACATTTTGTCACCACTCGGAATCGAACCCGCACATCTGGCGCATTGTAGTCTAACACTTATTCAGGATTAAAAATGTAAACTTAAAGATAAATTAAGTAATAAAATATTAAAAAAAGTAAATAAATCAACAAAAAAGAATTTGAAAAGAAAAAAAAAGAATTTTGTCACCGATAAGAATTGAACCCGGTGTCTGGCGCATGGTAGTCCAACTTCTAACTCACTGCGCTGATCAGACAGTATGGAATGTCGTGTTAACATTGAAGAGTTAGTTAGCGGCATATTTATAATTTTGAAAGGCAAATAACTAATAAAGTATTATTAAAAATTAAAAAAAAGTAAAACGGACATATCTACAGCTACAGAGCTTTCATTTAAAAAAAAAGGATCATCAAAATCGGAGCCGCTGGAACTCAGCGGAAAGAAATCCAAACAAAATCGCTTTGCCTTTTAAATATATAGATTCGTGATCAGCGACCCCGAAAACCCCCTAATGCCATTTTTTCCCGGAAAAAAATGGGAAAAAGGATATTTGCATTATCCTTACAGGACCTTCCGTTTCTAATTTTGAAAATCTAACACCGGATTCGTGATCAGCGACCCCAAAAACCCCCGAGTGATACTTTTCAGCCTCCTATTGAGCAGGATTCATGGCGAACATCACGGTTTAAAAACACCCAAACCCCCTTTACCTCCCGTTCACCCCCTTAGCGATAAAATTTCGAAAAATCTCGCCTTAGTGAGCGCCTACGCGATGGTTGGGACATATTCTGAAAGTTTCAAGTCTCTATCTTCAGGGGTTTGGGCTGGGCGTCAGGTTAAACGATTTTAGAGAAGATGGTTTTCACTTTTTCCAATAAAAGACGATGCGTAACAGATATTTTTAATTTTACGTTTAAAAAACTCAACTTCAAAAAAATAAATAAAATAAAATCAAAATATTTTGCCACCGCTCAGAATTGAACCCGTACCTTGCGCGATGTAGTTTACACTTATTTAGTAGTAAGAATATACATTTTAAAGATAAATTAAGTAATAAAAAAACAGGCAGTCATTGGGGACTGCCAACAGAAGTGAAAACAATAATATATGTAAGGTAATTTTGTCGTATATTTTGAAAATAAAAGGAAATTTTGAAAATATTTGCTAATAAGCAGTAAATTTCAAATAAATGTCAATATGCATATTAAGTAGGCTGAATCGCTTTTCTTTTTTCTCGGATTTCGGAAACGCCGGGGGTGGAAAAGTTGTGAATTGATATAAAAACAAATTGTGGAAAGTTTCAGCTCGATAGGAGGTTATCTTCAGTTTCCGCTTTTTGTTTGAAAATTTGGCATAACAGTGTGTATGCGCTAAGTGAATTTCTATGTATTTTACAAATTTTCGCTAATCACTTTTGCTGTGTCGCCGCGTGGAGGCATTTGTAATTCGAAATCCTTCTTGGTTTTTTTTTGTTATTTGTTAACTAATTCAAGCTTTTTTGGAAATCCTCCTTGTTTTTGGTGAAAGTTGAAATTTTTAGTTTAATGGCAGATTTTCAAAATTTCAAATGAAAAGCGGAAACTGAAAATGACCTCCGATCGAGCTGAAATTTTCCAAATTTCATTTTTACATATATTCACATCTTTTCCATACCCGGCGCTGTTCACATTGCCACATTTATTTTTTTTTGTTCGAGCCGCGATCCACCCTAATATTAAGGTTGGAATTCCTGAGCAGCACATGATTTTCTTATACAACAAATAGCTAGAGATATGTGTATAAGAATGCCATGTGCTGTTCAGAAATTTTCTGTGTAATCTTATTTTGCTGTATATATTTTCCCAAAAAAAATCGGTTTTTTGTTGTATAAGGAAATAACGTGCTGTTCAGAAATTTTCTGTGTAATTTTTTTTTTGCTGTATGATATTGTTAAAAAAAATCGATTTTTTGTTATTTTGCCGTATGAAATTTTCCAAAAAAAAAAATCGATTTTTTGTTGTATAATAAAGTCACGTGCTGTTCAGAAATTTCCTCGCTAATTTTATTTTGCTCTGTACTGTTTCGGGATAAAAAAATCAAATGAAAGTGAATCAGCATTCTTAAGCTGTTAAATTAGCATGTCGGTGACGCGAACTCATGAGATTTTACCCATCCAAAAATCGCCCAACGCGCCTAAAGAAGTATAATATAAATAAAATAAGTAATTTAAGGTCAAAAAAAAAATTAAAAAAAAAAACATTTTGTCACCACTCGGAATCGAACCCGCACATCTGGCGCATTGTAGTCTAACACTTATTCAGGAGTAAAAATGTAAACTTAAAGATAAATTAAGTAATAAAATATTAATAAAAGTAAATAAATCAAGAAAAAAAAATTTGAAAAGAAAAAAAAAGAATTTTGTCACCGATAAGAATTGCACCCGGTGCCTGGCGCATGGTAGTCCAACTTCTAACTCACTGCACTGATCAGACAGTATGGAATGTCGTGTTAACATTGAAGACTTAGTTAGCGGCATATTTATAATTTTGAAAGGCAAATAACTAATAAAGTATTATTAAAAATCGCAAAAAAGTAAAACGGACATATCTACAGCTATAGAGCTTTCATTTAAAAAAAGAATCATAAAAATCGGTTCAATAGGAACTGCAGGAGCTCTGTCGAAAGAAATCCATACAAAATCGCTTTGCCTTTTAAATGTATAGATTATTTTCAAATAAAAATTTGTTTCCTTAATTTCCTTTTCACTAAAATGTCTTACTTAAATATCTATTGGCGATCGTTGTAGGCGGATCCACGTCTTCTGGCCGTCTCTGCGAGACAGATACCTTCTTTTTGTTGAAAAGAGTTGTTTGGGGAAATAAACAGCGGTGTGTTAATATCACATCGGGGTATAAGCATAGTTTATACTAGTTAGGAAACGTAGGGCTTTTTACGTGTACCTACGTTGGAGTAAAGATAACCGATATACTCTGGACGCGGTTTTTCTTTCTTTCCTATGCGTAAATTACCAACAAAACACAACACATGTAAAACCTAGCCATATTTTCATACACCGCCAACACATGCAATTTTCCGACAAGAAAAATGTGACTGCCCAAAACAAAATGACCGCCAGTCATGACTTTAAAAATAAATGCAGTCTAAGAAATTTCCATCGCTCACCTTATTTTTTGGACTAGATTTTTTAATTTATTCTGTCACATTTCATTTCTGATGATTATGATGTGTCTATTACTTGGATAGTTAAATTGCATGAGTTTTAGCCAATACCTTATGATATCACCATTCGTGCATTCAGTATGAAACATCGCTAGAAAGACATCAGCTAATCAAAGTTTTATTTAACGATAGGGCAGGATGATTTTGACCAATGTTCAAAATATGTACATACACATACACAGGAGAGATATGCTTGTAAACATGGAAACCGGTGCTTTTTTATTTGAAAGACATTATCTTTCATTGGGCGCGTTTAGTCCGTGCCACTTTAGTGCTACTACTCTAGCAATGCTACCATAAAAGCAGTGGCGGTCCTAGCCAAATTTTTAGGTGGTGCGAGATCTCAAAGTGGCGCTCCTCCAAATACAAAACTTTAGTGTTCCTTCTATGCAGTTGCTTACTCGTCATTTTGCTGCACAGAATTTACATTGAGACAAAATTAATTTTTCACATCTATCAACAGTATCAGACGACCAAATATCTATGGTATATAAAGGGTGGTTAAATTTTAAGGGCCGATGTTGAATGTGAACCACACCTAAACGTCAACACAGTAGAACGTAGGTAAGTTTTTATAAGTTTTAATTTACTGAAACTTCGTTCTCCTTTAAGCGTCGTTGTCATTGATCAAGTTACTTGAATCAAGTAGTCGTACATGCACGATATTTGACGTTGTGTACGTCGCACGCATATGTGTTAGTTGCTGACAAATCAACTTGATTCAAAGTAGACGGTATTCCTACTTTGACCACGATTAGACGCAGACACACTGAACTTCCACACTGAACCTGTCGTGATTACACAGGTTGAGCTGAACCCAAACGAAAATGAAACGAATGGAAATTGGGCCATTTTGTTTTTAATTTCGTGTTTGTGAAAAGTTTTTTTTTGTATTTAATTTCGTGTTTGTGAATGTCGGATAAACCGCGGTGTTGCTTGTATGCTTTAATCAAAACCGTTGTCTGACTTGTATTCCAGTTTGCCATTGAATAAACAAATTTTAGCTAAACAACATGTACGCATTCTACGACGATCACGGAGTAAATGATTTTTTTGTAACAAGTGGAAATGAATCAGCCAATCAGCATTCGTTCCGCTCCTTGAGCAACTGAAATTTTTAGTTTGGGTTCGACTTTTCGTGTCATCGTTCCCACTTCGTCCCTCGCCAGTAAAGAGTCGATTTGTGGCGCCACACTAAAGCAGGGTTTATACACAGCGAGTAACTCGCTGCAAGTAAAGAGAGGCAAGTAGTTTGCTTCGTTTACACGATGCAAGTAAATCGTTACAAGTAGAATGACAGCCGAAGGAAAACATAACCTAAAATTTTCTAAGAAAAATATCACGACTCTTTTTTGTGGAAAAATTTGCGAATTTCGACCTGAAACTGTTTGTTGCCGATGTGTTTTTTATGTCCGTGTCGTTTTTTTCCTTAAAATGTTACGACGTTTTCTGGCAAAGCAGCAAATATAAAATGAACCGAAACACACACACATAAAACCACCTCTTGTCTACACGGTTCCATATTGTTGTATTGGTTTTTACTTGCTAGAAAAATAGAATGGCTTTCTATTATTTTTGAGAGAGCAGCGAGTATTCTCACACATATGCGAGCGTCGCACACTAGCTCAAATCGCATGTATTTACGTCTACTTGCAGCGAGTTACTTGCTTCGTCTAAACCCTGCTTAAGCCTGTGTAATCGTGGTCTTTTGTTTCAACTTGATTCCAACACATGCTCATAAAAGCGTGTTGAAACGAAGCAGTTCTATATGTTTGTGTTTAAATTCATTTTGTTTTATGTTTTCGCTGGAGAAGGTTGCCGACTTTTGTGACTGCCTAATGCCAAAACAAACACAAATGTCACAAATCTTCGTACAACACAATTTAAGGTTAAATTTAATGTAGCGATTTATTTCCTCAGAAAATTTTAGGTTAAGTTTTCGCCCAGATGTCAATTTTACTTGCAAGAGCTACTTGATACGTGTGGATGGCTGAATGTAGCGGAATGTTGCTGATTTATCTACTTGCAATTAAGTAACTTGAAAAATGACAACGGCGCTTTAGCGACAGTTACAGGTACAGTCAACAAGATACGTAGCGCTGTCCACACATTCGGAAAAATATCCTGCCAATCATTTTGTTTAATAAGTCGAAGAACTTTTAACGGGTCTGCTGATTGAAGATCCTTTAATAATGGGTTCAGACTCATAAGTTCCTCAACCAATTCACAACCAGACACGTCATATTTATCCTCATTGGTTAACTTAATTTGCAAATCAGCACAGGCTTTTTGCAATATGAACTTTTCAGGAATTATTTTGATGTTATATAAAAACCGCCATGTATCATTGAATTTTGATAGTTGTCTAAATCGAGTGACCAATGCATTCTCAATTGTATGAATCATTGGTCGGTCAATAACGAGTCGGTGGCGGCGGTCGAGTTTCGGTTGATTTCGGCGCCCTCTCATGACGATAGCAGCCGCTATCAAAATCTGTTACGACAGGACAAAATGAATATCCATCAGATTTGGAGATGATTACGTTTCACTTACTGATCGAGTTTTACTCCACCAAAATCCTGTAAGCCTGCGTGGAAGCTGGCAAAGCAGGCTCTGATGACGGTGAGCCAGCTTTCCATACCAGAAACAGGCTCCTGATGGGTTTTCAGGGCAGACATGTCCGACCTGTTGGGGGGAAATTTGGATGTGAAAACATCCGCAAAAATAATATAATTTTGTTGTTTTTGCAGACCTTATAAGCCGAGAAATTCCAATAGGATTCAATACTAAAAGGTCGAGTATAAACCATGAATCAGAAATGGTTCAATGGTTAAACACTGAATAAAAATTTACTATTCATTTGCACTCTGCACGTTTTATAAATAGTCACAACGGAAATTGTATACATAAAAATAACAATAAAAAGGAATAAACATTTAAAAAATTGTATAAAATTGAGTGTGATGTTTTTAGGAGATGACGTATTAGTTCAACTGTGGCTTTATTCGCCAATATTGGTTAACGCCGCAAATTTTTTCGTGTACTACGTATAGTACACTGGAAAGTAGCATATTGAAGTAGTTGAAAGATGTATATTTCAAAAAGAAACAATTTAAAAAAATTAAAGGGTAACAGACATTACATTTTCGCGCATAAAGTACCACTGAAATACAGCTGACACCGCTAAAATTAGAAAATTGGTTTACTCTCGCATCACGTCTTTCAACGCAGCATTGTGAGTGTTCCCATAAGAAAGCACTATTTTCAACTTTTGACGCGACGCAGCACAGGACGCGGCACATATCGCTTTCACTGCAATTTAACCTTTATTCGCGGCATATGGCGCTTTCACTGAAATTTGTTAAGCAATTAATTGCAATGATCTAGTTTTACTGTTAATTCAATTAGAAACCGAATTAACTAATAGAAAGATTATGTTACGTAGAGTTTTACTAATATTTAATTTTAATAGATAAGAAACCTCAAGGTAAATCAGCTACGTTCATTGCCGCTTATCACAAGATTATTATTGTATTCTTTTATTTATTTTCTTGTTTCAAAAATTCTTAATTTCTGTTTGAAGGCTCGTGACAGAATACTCTTTCATTTCGTATACATATAAGCAGGTTTGAGAGAAGAGAAAATTAATATATGAATGACATGATCCATTAAAACATATAGCAGTATAAACTTGTTTCTGTTATGTGCTACTCTTTATTGAATTTTAAAAAATCCATTCTTATACAGTGGAACGATTATGTGTAATGAAAATATTTCAATTTTCAAATCTGAGTGTTTATATATTTGCATTATATACATGCTTTTCGAATCTATAGGGTATTCATTTTGTGAAGTTTTTGTTTTAATAAAATGCGGTTGAATATTAATTACCACTAGATTGATAGGCCTGCCCGAAAATTAAGCTAAAGTTTTCAGAATAAAAAGGTCGAAAATGGTTGGTGTCTTTTACATGTATAAATATTAAAATAGGTCTATTCCCTTTGCAATCCTACACTGTTGAACATATTTATATTCAAAAAATATTTAAGAAATTTTCACGTAAATTTGAAAAACTGTTCGTAAACAATTTTTTGGTTTGTTACGAAAAAAATCGTAACGTTACATGTGTCGATATGTAACGAAATTAAAAATTTTATTTCGTTACGTTATTTCGTTTTGTAACGATAAGGAAATTAATTGCGTTACATTTAACGTTATTATTTCGTAACATAGTTTAAGAAAACCAATGATTGAAAAGAAGTTAAATTCAGGAAATATGAATTAACTGCAGTTTTCACTGATATTTTTGAATTTTCCTGACTTATGATTTTTAGAATACAGGTTTATCGAAAAATCAGAGACAAAATCGATTTGGTATCTTTGATGTGGTTGTTCGAAATTCCAAGTTTAGAACAATTTTGTAATTGATGTCGAATTAGTTTACAAAGATTTTTTCACTACTTGAAAATCAGATTAAGTTACTTCAAGCAGCAACGGAAACGCCATACGCTTCGAATTTCATACTGGAAGCTAGAAAAACTGTGAACTACCCAACCTATTTATTTAAATTATCTCGACATCTAGGATTTTAATATTTTTCTTTGAATAATTTCGGGCTACAGGTCACATTGGTATATGTATTGAGCTATTTGCTTAAATCTAGTTCTGCGGCATATCAGTCCGCAGAAATGGAGAATGGAGACAAGGACATTGGTAAGTTGCTTCTTAATGTTAAAAAGTTAAATTTAGCTTTTTTTTATTTTGAAAATCAGTTTTTCAACTCTCTTTCATCTATTACATTAGAAACAAAAGAAAAATACTTGTACAAGTTGGGAATTCTCAATATTTCTAATTTTTTTAATTTTTGGATTAAAAATTTTAATTGCGGTTTTTTCACAATTCTTACAAAAAGCGAATAAAGAAAATAAGCGATTTCTAAAAAAATAAGCGAAGCTAATGAATAGCTGAAGCAAAGGAATTCAACGGTAAAACGACATCGTCTGCTAAACTTAGAAATGCCATGGGACAAAATCGTCTAACTGTGCTAGCTCTTCTTAGCATTTCTAGAGAAGTATATATAAAACACGAAGAGATTGTGGACAGGCGGAGCGACATCGTTTTTATCCAGACATCCTCTACTTAAGAGGTGTGTGTTTCTAGTGTTGGTTTATGTTGTCTCAAAGTAAAAAAAACCTCCGGATGTCCTTAAATAGAGGACAGCGTAGGTTGGGATGGAAACCTTAATTTAAAACTGACCTTGGCAGTAAAAATTTTCCGAGCATTACTGTATTGATAGTATGTAAATATTTAAGTTAAATTTCAGTGCTAATTTTAAAAAACTGGTACCGTAATTTTTTGTCCGTGGTTTGATATAGAAATGTGGCTCTTTGTGGCAATTGAGTTTGGCAAGTCTGTTCCATGCGCTTAATTTGTCTTTTGACAAAGCTTTAATCAAAAATTCGTAAAATTCGTTTGAGCAAATTAGAAAGTACAAAGCGCGGAAAAAATGCATATAAATCCACTAAACGTTCTTCACCTTCTCTGCGCTGTATTTCAATCCACGAGAATTGAAGAAAGTCCAGTTATGCGGCAAGACGTCGAAAAAAGGAAAGTATTGAAACAATTTTGTTAGACGCTATGGGCGAATATAGTCATCTAGTCATCTAGAAATTACTGTTGAAGAAGTTTTGGATTTCAAGTAGTCGGAGATAACGCACAAAACTCGAAAATTGATTTCCATAATGCAAGTACAAGTACTTGTACAACAGATGAAGAAGAACTATCTTATGATTATAAAAAATGTGCTATACAGGATAAAATTATCTTTCGGAAGCGTTCAAAGTAAATTCAAGGAAGTGAAATCGCATGGTCAACTTCAACGCCGGCAGCGTTCTGTTAACCAAGGAGGCACATATAAAGCAAAGTTGTCGAAATTTTTTGTCGCACTATAACGATTTACGTAAATAAGCATTGATAGCAAAACAAGGCATCAATTCTGATGATATGCGATTTACAGCTTCACAAATCTGGTTGAGAAATTTTAAAGCAACGAACCGAAAAAAACCCTTGGAAAACTCCAACGAGCTTAAAAATAAGGCTGATGAGTTTGTTGCAAGAATCAAACATTAGTCGTACAACAGTTACAGCGCGATGTTCAATCAGTGCCATCTACAACAAATAGCTACACTATACAACCGCTGATATCAGAAACAGCCAAATTCTTTTCCCACTGAACCTATAGTACAAAGAAATTTATTCAGAAGTCATCACATTCATGTAGAACCCTGGAAATCTGGAAAACTTACTTGAGGTAAAACTGTGCCAATTTTTCAAATATCGATCAATTGACAGAAAAATAGCCTGTATATTAGATCATTTCAAAATATGGCTAAAAGAGGTTTATTTCCCAAATGTCCACCCTACAAGTATTTTTTTAATTGATTCGTGGAGTGGACATTGTCCTAGAGTACTGAAATCTACTCCTCCTGACACAACTATAAATCAGAAAATCATACCAGCCGATACAATAGGACAAATTCCACCACTTGAACCATTTTTCATATAGCCTTGTGCTTGCGAAGTATGACATAAATCTGCATTTACGAAACAATATCATAAAAATGCAGTCATTAGTACATAATCAGCTACCATCACCACGATATATTTACCTTTTTAAATATTTGTGGTATAAAATATCCACTTGAAGAAAAATCAGTTTTTGCAATTCTT
This sequence comes from Chrysopilus asiliformis, assembly GCA_964034945.1. Classification (NCBI taxonomy): domain Eukaryota; kingdom Metazoa; phylum Arthropoda; class Insecta; order Diptera; family Rhagionidae; genus Chrysopilus; species Chrysopilus asiliformis. The sequence goes on from OZ035962.1 coordinate 58,610,084, forward strand.
CAGTTTCTGCAAAATTAACTGTGAAGTTCCGGGCAAAGAGGAAAATGTCATCACGACGATGGACTGGCCATCCCAATCCCCAGATGCCAACCCCATCGAAAATGTGTGGGGGATTATGAAGACGTATCTCGCCGGAAAGCCTTTCTACGATTTGAAGCAGCTGGCATGCGCTATTCGAAAAATTTGATCCTCTTTGTCCACGGATCACGCAGAAAAAAAGGTTTAAAGTATACCAAGAAGGTGCTTATACAACTTGTCATTTACAACTATACGATGGAGATTATACTTGTCATTTGCGATTTGTCATTTGAAAGGTGCTTCAAACAAAAAGTGAATAAATATCCTTTCTACTTTGCGAAAAATCGCGGTCCTTCTGACACAGACTGTAAGTGATTATACTCACGATTTGATGTTTTTATACAAAAACATTTGAACAGGATTTTATCAAAAGATAAACGTCTTGCGAAAATGGGGAAAAGCAAAACACATTTTCACCTCTCCCGTACAAATGTAGAAGCTTTTGCAATTTTTTCGAAAACCGCTCTTTTTTCGAAAAATTTGTTTAGACACAAAGTGTTTAGAATATGATCCTACATAACTTTTCCTTGCATCAAAACTCAATCGGACTACTACTCCTTCCCCCCTCTCCCATACAAATCGAAAAGATCTTTTCGATTATCTCGAAAACGGTTCATTTGTTCCATAAGGTTATGGGAGACGACAACAGCTTTCGAACGCTAAAAACTGCGTCAAAACTGGTTAGGGTTTACTAGTATAAGTTGATCTCACCATTTTCGTAACATACATACACAGAAAGAAATAATTTTGTATTATTTACAAAATGGGTTTTGTTAAGCCTAACAAAAAAAAATTCGTGAATATTACTGAAGTTTTGTATATACTACGGAAAAATTAACCAATATTTTTTCGTATAGTTACTAAAATTTGTTAATATTACGAAGTACATTTTGTCAAATCTGATTTGCATCATGGAGTCATTACGATACACAAGCTTTTCTATTAGTGGTCTCATTAGCCGCTGTAAGCATCCAATTCCCTGCTGTTAATGTTTGGATGCCTGCAGCAGGTAATTAGACTACTAGTAGAACTGCGCCACACTTGTGCATGACGAAAAAATGGCGACGATTTTGTTAGTTCGCCAGTTCTAAAAACTCGATTTTAAAGCGATTCCAATAATTTTTCATAAAACTGATGCAAAAAATCAGTTTTTGGAAAGCATTTCTTAGTTTAGACATTAGTTGGAATGCTTCTTTGAAATATTTTTTATGCCAATTTTTTTCAGATTTCGATAATTTTTTCCCATTTTCGAAAAATACTAAACGCGAATAGTATTTTTTTGAGGTAACACAACAACATTCGTCGAGAGAATTCATTCGTTTGAAGTTTTTGTAAGAAAAATAATTCAAAATAAATTATTTTCATTTCGCATCATATTGGCCGTCATAAAACATTTCCTCCATACGAATATTCAATATAGAAACTATCAGAAACAAACAAGCATCTCTTAATTGTTGAAGTCATCACACTAAAACAATTTCCGCTCATTAGTTCCATATATTAAATTCTATGAACACACACTAAGCAAGAAACAGAAAGAGATTCCATATCAACAAGAGAGATTTGTTTTTGTAATATTTACAAAATATTTGTAATATTTACAAAATATTTGTAATATTTACAAAATATTTGTAATATTAACAAAATTTTTGTGAAAACGAAATACAAAAATACAAAAACTTAACAAAATTGACATCGTACCGATAACAAAATATTTTGTCGCCCCATGGGGGACAAATGGTTTCGTTATATTAACAAACGTTTTCGTAATATTTACATACTTTTTATTTTCTGTGTACATACCCACGAACACATGCTCACACACATATATAGACACAATGCGGACTTATATGTAAGAATGGTAACAATTAAACTTTTCGGAAAACATTTTAATTATGAACGCGATTTTCTCATTTTTGAATTGACTTTTTGAAAAAAGTGACTTTAAAAGTGTAAAAATGGAACAGATAGGTTTTTTTGTTACAATAGTGGAAAAAAAGAATCTTTCCTCTAAAAGAGAGGATTTGTCCTCGAAAAAGAGTACGTCTGGTCATCCTATTTTCATCTGATGCTGAAGCAAACATTCAGGCAGACAACAATAAATTTTAAAAGTGTTAGTTTGAACTTCAGTCCGATAAAATACATCGATGTATATAAAAATCTTCTGACCGAATTAGCCGGGACAGTTTCGGACTTAGGCATGTTGTCCCGGAATATAAATTTTTGTCCCGGATTTTTCATAATCGCATACGCCATTTTCTTATAATTTTTTTTTGATTATAACATATAATTTTCTTTAAAGATTGCGCCTTAGGCGCATCTTTTGCTGTGTTCTAAAGAAAAACAAATATCACATATTGTGGGGACGTATATTTTTAATTGGCAAAGTATCGTATCTATACAGTAATGATTATAATGTCTAATTTGACTATATGGTGAAGCAAACTCGTTACAGTTAAAGGGTGCAACTGCTCCAGATGAAGCAAAATGGTTAGAGGTAAAAGGTTGTAACTGCTCCCCCACTCATTACAAATTTGTATATCAACTAATATTTTGTTTAAACAAGGTCCTAAAATAAAATAAACTACAAAAGTTTCAAATAATTACCGAAAATCATACACAATAAAAAGTTTGCAATTCCGAACTAAAAATGGCTCTCCTGTAAAATTTGCAAAATGTCAGTTACGACAGTTTACCTATGGGGTACAGAAATTTTCATTATTTTTCATTTTTTCAATTAATGCGACCTTAAATTCTTCATTTACCTCACCATTTTCCAAAAATCGCTCGCAAAACACAATTTTTATTTAAATGTCAAAGTGCCAATGGGTTTGAAAGTACATAGGTCTTCCCCAGGCGTCAAGGCGCCTTGAAGTGTCAAACCAAAGCGCCATTATAAATCATTCAATAGTAAACCACAGGTAAACCACATGTCGAAACTTACACACACCCTGAAACGTCATTGTGTTGTCGCTGCTTTTATACGACCAAAAAATATCAGATTTTTAGATAAAATTCTCTATAATTTGATATATATATATAGGATAATCCATTGTGGAAATTACGGCACCCGAGCATCAAAAAGTTTTTTTTGTTAGAATATAAAGAAGTTTTACCGTCTGTTAACACTTTTTACAACAAAATTAGTGTCATACATAGTTAAACATTGCAAAAAAATTGAGACTTGATCGGCGAAAATCCAATATATTTTATTTGTGACGAAACTACTGACGCCCGCCAGCGGTATGCACTTAATGTTTTGGTTGGAAAATTGAATGGCGAACCGTCAATTCCAATGTTGCTCAGCACAATTTATCTGGAAAAAACAAACAACACCACGGTGCAACAAGGGTTGCTCAAAACGTCCACAACGTTATATGGTGCCGATATACCTTTCGAACGAGTATGGCTTTTAATCACGGGCCAAGCTCCGTGCATGATCAAAGCTGGAGTTAATGGTGCATATTTAAAATTAATTTGCTGATCCACCGGCAAATTTTCAATTTTTTTTGAAAATTTGCCGGTGGATCAGCAAATTAATTTTAAGTATGCACCATTAACATCAGTTGATGCAGAAAGGTCTTTTTCGATTTACAAATACATTTTGTCCGATAGACGTTATTCTCTCACAGAATCAAATCTAGGAATGCTTAATGTCATTCTTTGTAAATGAAGACGAATAAAGAAAATTTAATATAGTTTTTCATTTATTTGATTTTTTACTATGTAATCCATCTTCTATATTTCCATTTACATATTTTATAGAATTAATTGATTTAACAATTTTTCTAACAATTTTTGGCCCTTTTTTCTAACAATTTAACAACAATTTTTCCTAATTTTATTTAACAATTTTTGGAGGCTCTAGTGATCATAAATCTAAATCTAATCCCAAAAAAATTGAGGTTGGAATATAAATTTGATTTTTCTTGTGCGTATAAACACTTTCCGAAGGTTAATTAAAATTCAAAATTGATTTCAGAACACTTTTGTATACATTTTTCACTTTGTTACTGTTGGCTTTAATTTGTAGCAACTGCCTGTAAGCAGATATTACTCTTTTTGGGTATCGTAAACTGAGATGACTTTGGCGTCTTTTTGGGTACCGTAAACTGAGATGACTTTGGCCCCCAAAAAAAATGTGTTAATAAATTTTCGACTATTTTTTTTCTTTGTACGTAAGTACCCCATAGTTTTTGAAGTGATAACTTCTTTAGGCGCGTTGGGCGATTTTTGGAAAAATTTTAATTCAAGCGTAACGGAAATAAATGATTAAACCTGAAAAGTTAAAGAAACCCCAAAATTGTGGATTGCCCAAACTAAATGGCATCAGTAGACGATAAATCATAGAAAATTAGAGCATAACAAATTACTTCTCCTATATTCTAGAGACGCTAAAAACTAAAAATATAAAAAAGATATTTTTTTTATTCAAAATGAATAATAAATTTGATCAGTGTTTTTGAAACAAAGTATTTTAAACAATAGCAATGAAAGCTTACTTAAGGCTAAAAAAGAAAAAAAAATCTTGTATTATTTATTGATATGTCTTAATCTCGGCGGCTGTAATGCAAAATTCGTTCAGCTTGTTTGCAATATTATTTGATCATAATTATGACTTACGATTCAATTTCGGTATGATTAGTAGTGATCATAGTGCACCAATTTCTATCGTGAAAATCCTTACCAGATTCGATAGGCTTTAAAACATCAAGTGTTTTTCCGGAAAAAGACTTGAGGTCGCTAGACGAGTGTGGGGATTTCTCCTCCCTCCTTTTATTTATTTCATTAAGGCTGACTACTACAAAGTTTTAAATAGGAAAAAAAGAAAATGCAGACACTTGGGACAGAAAACATAATTAGATAAATTAAAGTTTTGCTTTAACATAATTTTTAGATAAATTAAAATCAATCTTAGCAAAGTGAAAATTGAAGGAACGAGACATTGAAGTAATCGGCTCATGAACACTGTAATTAGTGCGGTGCCGTGGTAGCTTCAAAAAACTCCGGCTTCTCAAAGAACGAGTCAGAGATAATATATTAAAAGAGGACAACAAAACGAAAGAATGAATAGAAAATGAAGACAGCATTAAAGAGATTGCGTCAGTGTTCAACGGTATCTAGCTTAATAAAATTCAGCCTATCACGGTATGGGGGAAAATGACGGGAAGGAAGTCTCCACGAAGGTGCAATAAAGGAAGGGTTTTCAAGTACCTTAGTCCACTGTTTGACACAGCCAATTTAGTAATGTGTTTGGAGAAAGTTGCTAAAATATTTATTTAAAAAAAATTATTCAGGCTAAGTGGTGCTTTCTTTAGTTTTGTAAAAAACACGTTTCTAAAAATTGAGGATTTACTGATCTGTTAATGCAACTAGGATTTTCTTAATTAATGGAGAGTTGCATACGAAGTTTTCGAAAATTCCACCAGCGTAAAGGTATGTAAAGGGATTTAGAGTGTTGATCTTTTTTGCGATATCTAAAAGGCTATATTTTGAAGAGCCGATTACGCTACAAACGGAATACTCGGTTCCCGTAATCCAGGCTACATTTAGTGAAAAAAAACATGTGTGTGCAGTGTACACGCGGTAGAAGTGAAACCTTAGGAAAACTAAACAGCGAGAGAATGAGACGAATGCGGTATCAGGTGTGGGATAGTTATAGCGTTTATTTATTATAATATTGGTACCAAGTTCAAAAGTCATATTATATTTTTATTGAAAATCTAATACCGGATTCGTGATCAGCGACCCCAAAAACCCTAAAATGCAAATTTTTCCGGGGAAAATGGGAAAAAGGATATTTTCATTATCCTTACAGGACCTTCCGTTTCGAATTTTGAAAATCTAATACCGGATTCGTGGTCAGTGACCCCAAAAACCCTAAAATTCAAATTTTTCCGGGGAAAATGGGAAAAAGGATATTTTCATTATCCTTACAGGACCTTCCGTTTCGAATTTTGAAAATCTACATAGCTAAAAACCTGCTCCTGGCAACACAGATTCTTTTGCAAAAAACCGCATAAAAATCGGTCCAGTAGTTTTTGAGTTTTGTAATCTCAGGCAGACAGACAAACAATAAAACATCCATTTTTATTTATATACGAGTAGATATGTATATATTGCAATTTATGACGAAACATAATTTATCGCCTCCTCTCTCCACTTCCTCCCTCCTACTACTTCTCCCCTTTCCCTTCCCGTACCCCGCCCTCTTCCCCTTCCCCTCAATCTTGTTTACGATAAATTGACTGGCACCCACGGTATACAAATAGAAGGTAATATCACAAACAAGTATATACAGATAACCAATGCCCATAGTAGCATCTGTACCCATTTTTAGCTCGTAGCCGACAGTCGTAGCTGACAAAACGAAATGAGAAAATGCCGAAACGAACCGACTGCGATCGTTTGCTAGATATCCTCTTCCCTTTCTGCCTTTCGGCGATCAAATAGAATGTTTCACGATCGTAGTCATCGCAGCCGGTTGGTTTCGGTATTTTCTTATTGCGTTTTGTCAGCTACGACTGTCGGCTACGAGCTAAAAATGGGTACAGCTGCTACTATGGGCATTGGTTATCTGTATATACTTGTTTGTGGTAATATCTTCCGAGTGTCCAAAATGGTATTCTACTGCGCATGTACGTCACGTGAATTACACATTTTTGACAGCTGGCCCATTTTGTATGGAAATTTTTTGTTGTTCGTACGAAGTTCGGTGTTTTTTTAATATTTGTGTTTTAAAACTTGACTTGATATAAAAAAAACGATATGGCTATTTGTTCGGTGTTTGGTTGTGGCACAGACAATAAAAAGCGTAGAAAAAAACCGCAGAAATCAGGAAATCAGTCAAGTGAAACTTTTTAGATTTCCAAAAGACCCAAAAATAGCCAAAGTGTAGATCGAGAAATGTGGCAAAAAAGATAAAATAAATCCCAGTACGGCATACATGTGTTCAAGACATTTCACTGAAGACCACTACGCACAAAATTTGAAGCACAAGCTACTAAATTATTCTCCCAGGAACTCGAAGAAGTTGAAATCTGATGCCATCCCAACCGAAAATCTCCCATCAAGTTCCACTTCAGCTCCACAAACGGCGTCAACATGAAAACGAGCAGAAAGAGCTCAAAGAAAGGAGCGCCAGGATATTGCTGCAGACCTTTTGGCATTAAATGATTTAAGTGAAACTGAAGCCATAAATGGACTTGAAAATACGAACATAAGTGCTGTTACACAAATAACAACAAAGGAAGAAAAATCATGTAACACTGACCCATTGAAGTAAGTAATTTTTGAATTGATTATAATACATTTATAGCATTGTAACGTGACATATTTTCAGATGCTGTGAGCAAGTGTTTATCCCGTGGAAGAACTCAAAAATATGCTTAAAATTTCATCTGAGGAAAACTCCAGACTGAAGGAAGAAAATTATAGGATGCAACAGGAAAACAACGCAATCGCCAAATTGTTCACAGCAAATCAGAGAAAGAAAATGCAAAAGCGATATGGCAGGATCCAATGGACTGCAGACGATATTGCGAAAGGCATTTCAGTCTACTCTAATGGCCCGAAAGCTTATCACATGTTGCTGAAAATAGGTTTTCCATTCCCAGCAGTATCTACGCTGAAAACTTGGGCAGCAAAACTTGATATTCGGCCGGGATACCTGAAAATCGTTTCAAATTTAATGCAGAATGAGAGTGGAAAATGAAAAACTATGTGGGAAAACAAAATCTCTCAAAAGAAAATTAAATAAAACATGTAACTGAATTAATTAAATTGTTTTTATTTCATTTGTTTTTATTTCACAGCTTTAAAATCAAATAGTACACCATTTACACATTATTTTATTGGCCAGGGAAGTAATTTCACTAGGTTTTCTTATGTATCTGCTACAAAAGTGTAATTCACGTGACGTCATTGTGAAAGAAAGAGAGAGAATGAAACATGCGCAATGTCTTACCTTGTGTTATTATACCGTGACTGGCACCCATCTGTATTCTATCTCATTTTCTCGTAGGCTAAAATATCCTATCTCTTTTTACTGTCGCTTTTTCGTTTCATCGAGTTTGAAATCACTCACAACGCCGCTAAAGAAGTTTTCACTTCAAAAAATATTTTAGCATATTAAGTTAAATAGTTTTTTTTGTAGTTAGAAATGATAAGTTTATTTTTTTTATTCTTACCTCATGAAGTTTCTTAAACCTATAAAATTAATTTCCTTAGTGTACAATTTACACAATTTTTAAGAATTTCGTCAATTATAACATGAGCCCAGGTTTAGGAAATTTAAATAATTATTTAAATATGTATATATCGCATGCGACAAGATTTTTTGCTGCATAAGTGGCGTGAGTTTAATAATTTTATTTAATTATTTTGTTTTCCTTTTAAGATTTGGTCTCATAATACCACTTTTTAAATAAAAAAAAAATTCACGATCTTTTCAGACGAAACATTTATTAAGGGTTTTGGAAGAAGTGTGAAGGCAGAAGATAGTGCTGGGCGTGTTATTATCTAATAGTAATACCATAGTTTAGAGATATATAGTTAGGAAACGCGTAAGAAATTTTTTCCTCAAGAAGAGTACATTATCGTCTGTTTCATTTGCTTTGTAAAGACACTAATTGCTTTTGTGTGAGAAATGCAAAACTTTCGGGATATTTCGTATTGTAGGCAGAACATTCCGTAAAATGTTCCTTGCCAGGCATTTTTTCTGTTTAAGCAACATAACAAGTGAAATAAAAGTGTTTTTTTTTTGCTAAAAAATCCTATCGCCATTGACAGTTGAAGAAATTGTGAAAGGCCGCTGTCGGCCCTTGTGTATATTTTGGTCCAATATTTTGGTTTGTTCTGTGCGAGTATTACAAAATGATTTTTTTCAACAAGTCCATTTGAGCTAAATGATAAAAAGAGAGAAATGATGCTGTCGACTACGGAATGATGCTGTCGACTACTTCTTTCTACAGGCGGCAAACGGAAAACCACGTTTGTGTCTTATCTATAGTAAGTCTCTAATCTATGATAATACTTGAATTTGCTCTGTCCCCGATCCTGTTTCTTCTGCCTTGTCCTCAATAAAGGTACGCATAAAATTTGATGTACTGTGGGAAAGCGTTAGTGGAGAAAATAAACCTTGACCATTCTGGCGAGAACCTTACGCCTAGCGCAGAAATAAGATTCTTCAAGGAATCAAGACCGTAACACCACCACATGACAAATTTTCAAATTAACTTTATTTTTGATTTGTAATCCATGTACGTAAAACACATAAGGATTAAGAACACGATTTTTGTGCAGATTTTTTTGGTCGTATAAACGTAGTAAATGTCTAGTCGTTAAGCCAACTGCAGAAGTCTATTAATTGTTCTGAAGACGCCAAACTAAATTTTGGTCTAAAGACGAACGCTTACCCCACGACTCCACTAGACTTTTTTCCAGATTGTATTTAAATCCAATCACGAAAAAATCTAATGGAGACTCAAAAAATCTTGCATCATGATTTAAAGCTCCGTACTGTCATGATTTTTTCGGCTGCTGAAAAGTAGGATTTTTTTTACATTTGTTCAGTCAAATTGGCTGATTTCTAGTTGGCTGCCCTGATTACCTCCTGGTTGACATTTCTAAGTACGTTATGGAGACACAATAAAAATGAAAAATCATGACTGAAAATGCCCACGCGCTGATTTTTTTATTCGCCAAAATATGGAGTGGGGGAAAAAATCATGATTCTGAAAAGTCTAATGGAGTCGTGGGGTTAGCAAAAAAAATTTTCCCTTGCTATTTTTCAATTGAATTAAATGCAAAAAGTTCGCCTTGAGCAATCCACTTTAAGTAAATATAAAATTGGTTGCGAGAGAAGCAAATATTTTTAGAATACCAACAAACAAAATTATATTTTAGCAATCGAAACTAATTTTATATTTTTATCAACGAAATGACAAAACCTTCGTTGTTTGTGAAGCACCCTGTATATCAATGCTTGTGTTAGGCTCTGTGTGAGGATTATAGAAAAATAAAATTGAATTGAAGTTTGTTGATAATGTTTTAGTATACGAATGACACGATTGGTGTTAAAGTGAAAGAAATTTTAATTAAATCAATTCTGAAAAACTGAATTACACGATGGAATTAAATACTGAAATGTTGAATTTTGAGGAAAAATCTCTGTTTACACCTTTATTAGAGGATGCCAAAAAAGGTAAAAGAATAATTTTAGGGCTTAGTGGCATTTTTAAGTGTTTGCACATTCGAAATGTTTACATTGTGATTTTCCAGGCGAATTTCAGTAATCACATTGATTATTTACAAATAGATATGGAAAAACTCGATTTTTGTCTTATCGTGCTCTATCGTCAGTGGCGCTAGTGTCGTAAAGCTCTCGATTATTTCAAACACATCTGAAACTAATTATTAGTGCCGGATGCCATCGGGTATAAGCGGGAGGAAAACTTTCAGGTTACAACTGGTGGTGTTGATCCAAAAGGAAAAGTAAACAACAAACAGCACGAGAACGCACACACAAGTCATTTACTTGAAACCGGTTTTGTTTTGCAATTTGATATAACTCATATATCTACCTACGACTAGAGATTGAAATGAATGATCTGCACATGACTTTCTTATACCATTTTTTTTGGAAAATATTACAGAGCAAAATAAAAATTTCCAGAACATTTCTGAACAACACATGACTTTCTTATACTAACTACAATAAATTTTTAGAAATAACGGTAGACCTCGATAACGGTTGGAGCTATGGAGTTCGTGTATAAAGCAAAAATATGGCAAATTATTATTCAATTTCTGTCATATGGACTGTTATCGAAAAATGCTTAGTTTCGGAGTAAACCGTGTAAAACGAAAATTGGATTTCCAAAAAAACTGAATTTGGTTTTTCGCGTTTTAGTCCAAAACTACGCGTTTTTCGATAGCAAATACGACGGAAATTGAATAAATATGTATTTACCATACTTTTACCTTTCACAAGAAGTACATATCTCGAAGTATTATCGTGATGTACTGTTATTTCTAAAAATTTAGTTTTTAACGTTTTCGTGAAAACTAACGGGGGTTTTTTTTTGTGTTATGTAAGAAATAAATTAAAGGAAATAATAGTTCTCACAACTCGTTTTCTGCAGTCAATTTGTATCTTTGTTCGTTTCCAAGATATTGAGATTAACATGTGAAAAAGTCGATTTTGCCAAATTCCTTGAAAACTAACGGTTTTCCGAAAAACTTTATATGGAAGAATTAAAGATAATACAGTTCTCTAAATTTTCACCCTTAACGGTAAATCACTATCTTCTACCATTCCCGAAATATTTCTCCTTAAGTGATTTTTTTCGCATATTTTTGATGAGGTCGTAGTTAGTATAAGAAAGTCATGTGCTGTTCAATCAGACATTTTTTCGCAAAAGAACAAATGCTCCAGTTTTATAGGTCGATTATCTTAGACGCGTCACTTCTCGTGACTCGAATTTTGCCTATTGTATTTGTTGTTTTGTAGCAACAACAACAGGTAATTTCGAGTCACAAAAAGTGACGCGTCTAAGATAATCGACCTGTTAGTTATGAAAAAAAGAATAATAATCAAAAAGAATGATTCTCTTCGATTCTTTTTCATTTGCGTAAAAAAATATAATTCTCTGTGAAAATAAATGAGAAAATAAAATGTTATAAAATTCGATTCGCGAACGCTTCAAATGCAAAAGAATTTTATTTTCGATTGGCGAATAGAATTTTACCGTACCCTGGATAATTGTAGTATTCTTTAATAAATTTCTCCTTGAAGTCTTTTCAATCTTTATTCATTGACAATTATAGTTCCACTCTTCTGATAATCAAAACTCCTATAATCCATTTGTTTTACAAGCAGCGTATTTTTTATATTTTAAAATCCAGTAAAGTATTATATTCTACATTAATCGCAACTGTTATTTTCAAAGACAATTATATACACCCAACTATTTTATTGCACGATAGAAAAAAGACGTGTGAAAGTTTCCTATAGTAAAATTTCGGATACGTTCCATCCGAAAACCGTGTAAGATGAAATAAAAGCTATTTTTAGTTTAAAAACTGTGTAAAAAATGCTGAAATCTGTAAAAGTTCTGATGTGCAAGTAATAATAATAATAATAATAATAATAATAATAATAATAATAATAATAATAATAATAATAATAATAATAATAATAATAATAATAATAATTTCTTTATTATAAATATAATTTATTAACATATTCGGTTTAACTCAGAAATGTTATGGCATAACATAAAAGTTGTCTGCCAGGGTGGTTTAAAAAAAGCATTAAAAGAGAGACGTTGTATATTTAATAAGAGCTGGTTATTACGCGAATTCATTTATTATTAATATTCTATATTTAAGGGTATTTATTACATAGGCAGCAAGTTTCTCATAACATCTTCCATTAAGATACGTATAAAATTCTTCTTCCGATAAATACTCAGATCCAAAACAGCATTTCCTGTAGTTTTTAAAAATCGGACAACGCGCTATGAAATGATACGTATTGTCGACTTCGGCATTAATGCAGATGGAGCAAGACTTCGTTTCAGCAGTTTTGAACGCCCTAGAATTTAGATCAAGAAGACCTCCCCTTGTCTTAAAGATGACGCTTATCTCTTGAATAGAGTACTTATCTCTTACGTAGCTTGGAATATCCTTGTATTTTAGGTGACAGTATTGATCGTGGTGTTGAGATGCAAGTGCAGATTGCACATTTTTTTCCCAGTCCTTACGAGACATCGACCTAATTACTCCTGTAATTTGCTTTTTTAGTACGGAAGTGTCGAAGTAAGAATTTCGATGGATATTATAGTCGTCAAAAATTTTAAGCCATTCCTTTGATAAGAAAGTATTTTGGTTTATGGTTTCTTCAGCGAGTAGTTTTGGGAGTCTGTAGCTCGGATATGACAGGACTTTTAATATATAATCGAAGTGTAGCTTGAGTGTGGCAAGAGAAAGACGATCTAGACCAGTTTCGAGAAATATCATGTAGTTAGGAGTATTATAAGGGAGGTATAAAACTTTCTTTAACAAGAAACGCTGAAGTTTCTCTACTTGGTCATATTGGCGATACCCCCAGATTTGAGCAGTATATCCCATTGAGAGTTGCTAGACAGCCAGCAAATTTTCCCCCCGTCGTAGCCTGAAAAACCCCCTGAAATGGGCTATTTTGGAATAAAAACCCCCAAATTTTTTATTCGTGTTGCAACAATTAGTTATAACCAAAATTTAGGCAATTGTCGTATATAAAACAGTCAACCAGCAACTTTTTTTTATTTTTAGATTTTAGGGTATAAATTTGGACATTTTTAACCAAAGAATCTCAAAAAAATAGCACAAAGTTTGACTTTAAAGAGGAATTTGAAAATCATATCAGAAAAGTTTGACTTAAAAGTGGGATTTTGATTTCATATCAGCATGCGGATTTTCAATAATTGACAAATGGGCAATTATAGCTTCTGTTATGTTTCTATGATAAAGTTGAAATTTGCTAATCAGTCTGGTGGAAGAAAGAAAATATTTTCAGTATTAAAACATAACAAAAGCTATAATTGCCAATCTGGCAATCATTGGAGACCCGTATGGTGATATTCGTATCAAAATTCGAACAGTTATACCAAAATTCCAATTTGAAGTCAAACTTTCCAATAAGATTTTTTAAAATTTATTCCAATCGGATTTTGATGTATGGGAGTTATATGTAGAATCATATCCTAAATAACTTTTGTTCCTGCACTTTTTTGATAAGATGCACCGTTTTTGAGATATTTGCATAAAACGTTTTCGTTCGTATGGGGGGTACCCCCCCTAATGGTCCATTTTTGCCCATTAACGAACTTAGCCTCGCATTTGACGAAAAACGAATCTACACAAAATTTCAAGTCTCTAGCTCAATCCGTGCGCCCGCAATCCGCGCCACAGACAGACAGACAGACAGACAGACAGACGGACGGACAGAAGGATGGACATGCAAAAATTAAATATTTTTATCATTCTAAACACACTGGTGTAATTCATTTTTTTGTGCGTTGACGGGATCTTGGCGTTACAAACGGTAAGGCAAAGTTAATATACCCTTTGGTTTCACCATACGGGTATAAAAACAATATTAAACAAAACAAAAATGTATTTCAATTTCTCATAAATAAAAAAACACAAACTTAACAAGTAAACTAAATTCAAAACATAAATTCAAAACGTAGGTGTATGAAAATCAAGACTTATTGATAATCTGGATTTTTATACCCGTATGGTGAAACCAAAGGGTATATTAACTTTGCCTTACCGTTTGTAACGCCAAGATCCCGCCATCACACAAAAAAATGAATTACACCAGTGTGTTTAGAATGATAAAAAAAGTTGAATTTTGCATTTTCGTCCGTCTGTCTGTCCGTCTGTCTGTCCGTCTGTCTGTGGCGCGGATTGCGGGCGCACAGATTGAGCTAGAGACTTGAAATTTTGCGTGGATCCATTAGGGGGGGTACCCCCCATACGAACGAAATCGTTTTTTGTGAATATCTCAAAAACGGTGCATCTTATCAAAAAAGTCCAAGAACAAAAGTTATTGAGGATATGATTCTACATAAAACTCCCATACATGAAAATCCGATTTGAATAAATTTTAAAAAATCTTATTGGAAAATTTGACTTCAAAGTGGAATTTTGATACAACTGTTCGCTGTTCACTTAAATCACCATACGGGATTTCAATAATTGCCAGATTGGCAATTATAGCTTTTGTTATGTTTTTCATCGTAAAAATTTCTCGTAGTCATTAAAAAAATTCAGTCTCGATTTCCTCAAACGATTCCAACCCGTTGTCTTCTTCTGCTTTTTCAAATTGTACATACAGTCGGAATTAAATTTTTTCAACATTTCCTTACTTGGTGTAAATGATTTACAATCAGTTTTTTCGCTGGAAAGATGCATTCTTAATCTCAGTATTGCTTCTGCGGTTTTTATGGAAGTTCTGTTGCGTAACTTATCTTTGATTACACCGACGATTGAAAAAGCACGTTCTACCGACGCATTGGAAAACGGCAAACAAAGTAACGATAACGCCAGTCTTGAAATGTTTCCAAATTTCCGACTGCCATCTGCATTTCTTTCTTCATAAACTGTGACCCAAAATTTTTCAGTTGTGGATATGTCTCCTAATTTCCTCCAATCTTGAAAACTAATGTTATGCCACTCCATAGAGACGCTATCAATATCATCGCAAAAGTTTTTGAACTGGCTTGTTAAATCTGCTATATCAACTTTTGTTTGTCGAGTAGCATAAAGGAGCCGCTCCATTGCCATGACTTTTTACCATGACAAAAAAATGCAGGAAACTAGAGCAAGATAGACTTATGTAGTTATTTCTTATGCAGTTGATTCTTATCTCCCTTTCTCGCCAAGTCATCTTCACATAAATGTGTCTCATTTTTTTTGTCATGGTAAAAAGTCATGGCAATGGAGCGGCTCCACTGCTCAACAATTTTTTCGATGGCGAAGTATCTAGCGAGCCATCGAGTACCCGACAATTTATCAAACTTTAGAGGTTTTTGGCCGGTGAGAGCTAAATACATTTTCTCTTAGGATAGCTGGCGTTTTGTGCTAGGAGAAAACCAATTGTATGTTTCTTTCACCATAGAATCTAAATATCGAGGTAATATAGCACATGCGTGCTCAGCTGCTAAATAAAGAGAGTGGCAAATACATTTTATCACAACTAAATCGTTTTGCTCCTCTTTTAAAAGTTGGGCAACAGAGTGTCGTCGGCCAACCATCACATTGGCGCCATCTACCCCTATTCCAATTAATTGTTTTACATTTAAATTCGCTTGTTTTAAAGCGTCAATTATTGTAGCACTAATTGTGCTAGCATCTCCAGATTCGATTTCAGTAAGTTTAAAAACTGTTGTTTTAATGGGATGAAGGCGGTCTCTGAAATATCTCACCATAAGACATAACAACTTTTTGTTATCAATAGATGTGCTCTCATCTATTATAAGAGAAAATGCGCTACCTTGAACGTCAGTCACTAATTCTTCTAAAAGGCTTATCGAAGACTTAAAATATGATGAAACTGGCGTAACATTTTTTGAAAGGGCGATCTTTTCTAAATGTTTTTTAGTTTGAATATGTTTCTGTAGGTCTTTTCTATTGGCTTTCAGCGTGCATTGGCATATTCGGCACATCGCTCTTGTTTCGTCGTCTGGTGCTGGCGCGATCCAGTCTACAAAATAAGATTTCGGCAAAAACAATGTATAACCGAGACGATTCAAATCGAACAACTCATTTTAGAAGAAGCATGAATTTCTCAATCAAAAATTTGATACCCCATCGCCACGTGTTCAGCTAAGGCACAAACCAGAAAATACTCACGTCACTTAAAAGCACAGTAGACACAAAAGTTTGCGCTGTTGTCTAATATGCATTCGTCCATAGCAATCGTCCATTTCCACTGAAAACAAAAAAAGGCTAACATTTTGAAGTAAAAACTTAGAAAAAATGCTCGAGTTATGGCTTTTTCCATTTTTAAAACCTGCTGGTGAATTCCACACCAACTCATACTCGACTTGTATGGACCTTGGAAGTCACCTCTGTTTTTTTAACTGTTTTTCATTTGGATGTTGTAAGGAACCTAAAAAAAGTTACCCGTATTTTTTTGTTTGATGGAATAACGTCCGGTAGGCGGAGGGGAGGGGGTCAAAGTCGGCGAAAACTGGAAATCACAAAAACTTTAAAAATTTGTAACTTCTGAACGGCTCTACCGATTGAGATGATATTAAACATTTTGGAAAGGTAATTAAATTTCCTTGTCACAAAAAATATTTTTTATTCTCTCCCCCTCACCGTCATATTGTAAAATTCAATTTAGTGACAAAATTTAAAATATCTCGAGAAGGGCATTTTTTTTCTTTTGAATTTTTTTCTGTAAATACCTACTATACCTATTGTCCCTACAAGCCTATTTTCGTGTCGTCACTTATAAAATCCCATTCCTCCTGAATAGCCCTTTTCAGGGTATCTTCTGATGTTATTTTTGTGTTTCCGGATATTTTTCTTCAAAATACTCCACAAATGCTTTATCAAAATCTATGATTTCTTTGTAAAAAATGGGGGTGCCTAACACTTTTGAACATGGCTGTATATAATATTTTCATGTATTCAATTTTTTTGAAATTTTTTTAAAAATCAACAACGCATTTACCCCCAAATTTTATTTAGCGAATTTGTGTGGTATAATAGTAGGTATTTACAGAAAAAAATTCAAAAGAAAAAAAATGCCCTTCTCGAGATATTTTAAATTTTGTCACTAAATTGAATTTTACAATATGAAAGTGAGGGGGAGGGACTTAAAAAGTATTTTTGTGTGACAAGGTAATTCAATTACCTTTCCAAAATGTTCAATATCATCTCAATCGGTAAAGCCGTTCAGAAGTTACAAATTTTTAAAGTTTTTGTGATTTCCAGTTTTCGCCGACTTTGACCCCCTCCCCTCCGCCTACCGGACGTTATTCCGCCAAATAAAAAAATACGGGTATCTTTTTTTTAAGTCCCTAACAACATCCAAATGAAAAAAATTAAGAAATCGAACATGACTGTAAACGTGAGTATGAGTTGAGGTGGAGTTCACCTGCTAGAGAGAGAAGTATCGACTGCTGAAGTTAAGTGCACACGATATGATCACTGTTCATATTTTTGAGCAAAAAAGTGTCCCAAACGTGTTCATATCGTCTGAACACCATATTTTTGTGTTCATACGTATGAACACAAGGCATATGAACACATTTGAACATGCCGTGAGCAAACGTATGAACACGACCTGTTCATACCGTGTGAACACTATTTTGGGACCGTATGAGCCCAGTTTGTAAAATTCGGACGTATGATCACAGACATGAACACACTGTCACATTTGAACATGGGCTAAGTTTTCAACATGTTCAAATGTAAAATTTTGAGTCAAATTTGTACGTAAATTGATGTTTTCTGGTTTTTATTTGGGTCTAGTAGGTTTTAGATTTGTGGCGTGGATGGCTCAGTCAGCTAAGTGCTTGCCTTGTGATCCAATGAGCAGTGGTTCAAATCCCACTCAGGGTAAAATAATTTGATTCGAATTTGAACTTTTCTGTTCATGGACTTTAAAACACGGACCAGTTTGGTCTTCGCCTCCAAGCTCCTGGCATATAACACAAAAAAAAAGTTTTCGACAGTTTTGTAATTTGTTGTGTTGTGTGCTCAAATGTTCTTAAAAATTGTTCATATCTGTAATTTGAACAAAACGTTCATATCGTCTGAACAGTGTTCATACGCGCAGAAAAAATATGAACACAATGCATTTGAGCACATATGAACACACCTAAAAATTTGAAGCTTTGGGACAAAATGTTCATATCGTGTGAACACCTTTCATATATTGTATGAACATATGAGCATTTGAAGCTTATAAGCAACATATGCGTATGTTCAGAAATATGAACAGTGATCATATCGTGTGCACTTAGCTTGAGGAACATGCAATTAACAACGAATGAATAGAAAAAATATTTGGCAACAAGGGATAATTACACTTAAGCTTTCTCATAAAGCGACTATTTTCTGGTTTGTGCCTTAGCTGAACACGTGGCGATGGGGTATCGAGTTTTTGATTGAGAAATTCATGCTTCTTCTAAAATGAGTTGTTCGATTTGAATCGTCTCGGTTATACATTGTTTTTGATTTCGGTCTTAGAAATAGTCATAAAATTATTGACAAATGAGATTTTAATGCTGCTCTATACTGGATCACAATTCATGCGATTTCAGTTCGTACGAATTCTGACGAAAACGCGATCGATCCCATTACTACTGTTCAAATGGTACCGCGTACATTGCAATGAAATTTGTTCGTCAGAACTTATGCGAAAACTTGCGAATGCGAACAATCCCATTTCAATGGGATCAATCGCAGCAGTTCGGACGAATTTTGACATTATCAGTACACAATTTTTTTGGAAAAAATCGCAGTAGGCGAGCATTCTTATTCATTTTCGAGAAATTAAATTCTCAAAGCAAATTTTCGCACGAATTCTAAATTGATGCTAATTTTGTCTAAAATGGAATAATATTAATTTAGCTATTTACCTGAAAATACTTTCTCGTCTTCCCACACTTTTCGATATTTTTGTGTGAAAGGCTTTGGTTGAGACATATTTCGTTGGCAGAGTCAAATGACGATCCGATTTTTCCTCGCTGCAAACAACTCGACTTTAAATCGGAATTTTGAGAATTGCACTAAACTTACCCGTGTAATTCTTTGAAATTTAAATTCGCACCGCCAGCCTCCTCAACCTGTAGATCGCAATACAACATGAAAACAACACGAAACAGTTCGAATCAAATCAAATCAAATCATATTCAACGACGTGAACCGAATTTGATTTTTATGTAGCACACACAAGGGTCATGACGCTAAATTATAACATGTGAAGCAAATTCTTTACACAGGTTTCACATCAAACAAGAATTCAAAAAAAAATTTATATAATTCAGAAAAAATTTTATTTCAACGATCACGATTTCCCCTGAAAAAACCCCTGAATTTCAAAAAATAAAAAGCACCCCCAAAACCCCCCGTGAGCTAAAAAAAACCCCCAAAACGGGGGCTAAAACCCCCGATCTGGCAACGGTAATCCCATTACAGAGTATGCAGTACTGAAATGCTTCGTTTATTAGATAGTAGGATATCTTTATTGTAAACATAGCGAGACCAATTAATGTTTAATACTTGCTTTGCGCAACGGAGTTTGTAATCTGAATATTTTGTGAAAGACAAGTTAAAAGTAAGGTTTACACCGAGGTATTTATATTCGTTGACTGTATCGATTTGGTTTCCTTGCCACCGCCAGGTAAACTTAGAACTTTGTCTACTGCCTTTTTTGAATACCATCACTTTTTATTTAAGTAAATTTAACTTAAGGTACCACGTTTCACAGTATTGTTCTAAAGAGAGTATCATCTTTTGGAGCGCTTCTGGACTATTCGCTAGTAAAATCATATCGTCAGCATACAGCAATACTTTAATATGCGCTTCGCCCACTTTAATGCCACCAGAAGGTAAATAATTATGCAGATCATTCAGAAATAATGCAAAAAGTATCGGGCTCAGAATACAGCCTTGTTTGACACCCTGATTTACATCGAAGTACTCGGATATGTTTACGCCGTCCCATACCGCAGATTGTGTATTTGAATAAAGCATTATCAGTATTCTCAACATTTTAGAAGACAGTCCGAGGAACGACAATTTATCAAAGAGAGCTTTTCTGACCACTGTATCGAATGCAGACTTTAAGTCTACAAAGAAGACATACAACTTGTTATTATTCTTAACCCTAGTCCTACGTTGAGAAAAAATTCATAATTTTACGTAGAGGTGTAGATTTCTACACCCATATATTTTGTATGGAAGCTGGTGTATTTAACATGAAAAAATATTTTTTATAAGAAAAATTAGTTAATTTTTTTATTTTTGTGTTGTTGTAATGCAACCTGTGCACACATTTCGGCTGTGTTGTGCCTTACAAATAATTTTTTGGCAAAAGCAGCAGGCTAACTCGTGGTTATATGTTGCCTTTGAATTCTTTTCTTTGACGCAATAGAAGCATCTGCCTCTTTTCTTCACCTGATCAGGAATTATTTTTGGCCGTTTCGAAGGTGGTCCAGGGTCAGATGTTGTATCGTGAAATGATTGGCTGGGTCCTGGAGTCTCTGATCGAAAGCTACCCATATAATCTGAGAGCAGTGACCTTGAAAACATAGAACGTGGACCTCTTTCTCTCTCCATCATGTATGGTTGAGCAAGAGCTATCCCAAGGTCTTTCAAAAATTGTCTACGTTTAGTACTCTTCTGCTTCTCAGGCCAATTTGGGTACACCCTGAAATGAAATATTTGGTTCATGTTGAGCTTAGTAAATAATATCTGTGTACATTACTGTTGGTAAATTATAAATCCATTCAAAGCCGATATGTCAATCATGTTGCTGAAAACTACCATAGGCCATCTATTCGTTTTCCTTTTGCAACTGTATCCTGTCAACATTTTGTCGACTGTATCGACCCCTCCCTTTGTTTTATTGTAGTAGGATATGACAGTGGGCAATTTCTTAGAATCGTTTCCCACTTCCACAGAATTATGCAAAGTGCTCTGAAGTACAGTGCATTGGTTTTTTCTACTGATATATGAAACCAGCAGTGTATCATTGGTGAATGCAAATGTGGATTGGTACAACGGAGCCTTTTTGCATAAAAGTAACTTGGGGGGGATCGACCGTTTGTTCCTACGCATTGTTCCCACCATAGTCAATTGTTTCTCTAACAATTTTTGACCCAGTTCGTAGGACGAAAAGAAATTGTCCATGGTTACATTGCAACCTTTCAAGCCTTGAACCAAATCAAGTACCACTCGTTGCCCTTGATTTTTTTCTGGAGCAGCTCCAGCAGCTTTTCCGAGGTACGGCTGAATTTTCCAGACGTAGCATGTGTCCGAGCAAACCAGCAGCCAGAATTTCAAACCATATCTTTCGGGTTTGCTAGGCATATATTGCCTAAATGAGCAGCGACCATGGAATCCACATAGTTGCTCGTCTACCGTAACACATTCGGAAGGATTGAAATACATTGGCAACAATTCGGTCCATCGATCCCACAAATGTCGGATTGGAGCGAATTTATCCTGAGATCTGTTTTGTCGCCGGTTTACTGTATCGTCAAAACGCATTATTTTTGTCAAATATTCAAATTTCTCTTTCGACATAATGGTCCTGAAGATAGGTGGACCGAAAGTGCCATCGAACAAATCAGAAATTGATTGATTTTTTGATCTGAAATGAAATAACCTTACAATGCTACCACAATTTGTTCAACATTACAAACTTACCTATAGACACCGCCCAATATCAAAATTGCAAAATAAGCATGAAGTAACTTTCCATCTACTTCCTCATGGGTCGCGTTTTTCAAACGGCCAAATCCATTTGTATTGTCTAATATGATTTTTTCAATATGCGGAGGAAAAAACAGCAAAAAACTATCCCTGATACTACTCACACGAGAGAAAGCGGTGTTAGTGATACCTGGCCTCAATGTCAGCACATTTGCAGCTCGATTACGGCCTACTCTATGCTGAATTGGAGTTACGCTCCAAACAATATTATTTTTGGAGACAAACAAAGGATCATAGATGACATCTCCAACGGATCTTTCTTCCTCGTTTTCAAAGTCATCATCAGTATATCCATCTCCATCAGAATCTTCCGTTACTTGCTCATCAGGCGGTTCATATTCTTCATAACTACCAGACGAAAACTCTTTTTCACTTTCACTACACTCATCCAGAATATTTTCTATATCTTCATCCCAAAAATACCCGGGTCCCGGCATTGCGTTATTCTCACTTTATTATGCAATTAGAAAAAAGGGCCGCAGAGCACAAACAATTGGCGAAACAACATGAACTATTACGTAAAATAAACTGTCATTGGTATGGTGTAGAAATCTACACCATAGGCATAGAATTGAAGTTGTTAAAAATTTTGGCTTCTACTACTATTGAGATATTAAAATTATTCGGTTGTGGTAGATTTCCATGGAACAAAAAAAGTCACGGAGAATCGGCTCCCAAAATTTTACAGTTCCAGATATATTAAGAAATAAAAAACAAAAAATGTAGTTTTCTACACCAACGTAGGACTACGGTTAAGGTGGCCGATGCTTGTTAATATTGTGGTGAGTTGGTATTTTCATGTTTAAATAAGAATTATGTACTTTGCACCCTCGGTTAACTTGGGTTCATCGTACGAATAACGGAAAACATGAATATGCGAACTTCTGCATGTCTTCAAAGTCCAATAAATTAATAATAATTGTAATTAATGTAAGTTAAGCAAATTATAAAGTAGTGACCCAAATCTTAAGCTGATATAGCTTGGTCACCAAATAATTGTTATTTCAAAAGAACTAAAAGATTTAATGTCAAACCAGTACATTGGACTTTGTAATGGTAATCGATCGGTGATCGATTGAGTCAGTTTAACAAGAGAGTTCTGGTTGGATCACCGCAGTAGTCGGACGTGCAGTTTCAGTAACTTATTAATTGTTAATCGAAAGTTGTAATTCATATTATTAATTTCATTAAGTTAATCGAAAGTTGTAATTTATATTATTAAAGTGTTATTTAAATAAACTAAGAGTAAAATTTATCCAGTGTTTTATTTTGTGAGAAGTGTATGTATATGTCCACTCGGCGTGTTTAGGAAAAACACAACACGACATGTTGGCGCAGCCGGTAAACGTAAAAAAAAAACAAATTACGTAAAAAGAATCTACGAACGATAATAATAAAGTGAAAGTTAATAACAATCTAAAATTGAACAGTCGTTAAACGTACACAAATTAAATAATCCGTACGTAAAAATAATCTTCGAACTACAGTGCAAAGTGAAAATTAGTGATCATCAGAACGGGAAACGTAGCAGTGAACATCAGCAGTAGGCAGATATCGGACTTGGCAGCAGAAAGTTTCAAATTAACCATAAAACAATAAGCGGAAAAGTGACCAGAGGCAGCAACATCAGACTAGTAAATCGAATTTTCATTTCAACAACGAAAAATCATCAGTTGAATTACTCTGCAAGTCATATCAAGTGCAGGGTAACAGAAAACCAAAACGAAAAAGAAGCAGCAAAGCAGCCAACATAGGAAGCAGTTTGGAGGAATAGAATCAGCGAACGGTAAAACACCGCATCAAGTGCAACAACAATTGCGTGCAGTGTCATCTTACAAGAAGTGTGCTACAACTAGGTCAACGTTGGAATCAGCTTTCAAGTGGCGTTTTAAAGGCGGACAATCAACTTTATAATTAGTGGGAAAACATTTCGTCAGCTGAAATTCAAAATTGGGAGAGGTCAG
The DNA here is from genome assembly GCA_964034945.1 of Chrysopilus asiliformis. NCBI lineage: Eukaryota > Metazoa > Arthropoda > Insecta > Diptera > Rhagionidae > Chrysopilus > Chrysopilus asiliformis. Next base: position 58,634,134 of record OZ035962.1, read on the forward strand.
GAACAGTGCAACACAATGATGCAGATCAAATTTTTCGGAGGTATGTAGTTTTAAAAAAAAATTAACTATAGTATCCGCAAAAATTAGAAGTAAAATGAAAATATTTTGTTTTAAATTTATAAATGAGTAAAAGAAAAAATTTCTAAAAAAAATAAAACCGACTTTAAAAAAAAACTGAAAAGAGAAAAAAGCACTAAAAAGAAAAAAATAATTTCAAACTATGTCCATTAAAAGCGTATTTAAAATTCGGCTTTTTTGGAGTGGCCAGATTGGCAATTATTGAAAACCTGTATGGTGATATTGGTATCTTAATTTGAGCATTTGTACCAAAATTACACTTTGAAGTCGAACTTTCCAATAAGATTTTTTAAAATTTATTCCAATCGGATTTTGATGTATGGGAGTTTTATGTAGAATCATATCCTAAATAATTTTTGTTCTTGGACTTTTTTGATAAGATGCACCGTTTTTGAGATATTCGGAAAAAACGTTTTCGTTTGTATGGGGGGTACCCCCCCTAATGGTCCATTTTTGCCCACGAACGAACCGGGGTCCAACCAGGAACTTTCTCTACAACTTTCTCTTTGGGATGACCAAAATCGGTCAACCCAGTAAAAAGTTAGGCGTGAACATACATAAAAAAAAAAATATTCAGGTGGAATTGAGAACCTTTTCCTTTTTGGAAGTCGGTTAAAAAGGGGAGAACATTCTCACAAAAGAAGAGCTAGATCGGTACAAAACAATTGAAACAGAATTAGAACAAGTAAAAAATCAAAAGGAACAGTTTAGACAAGTGATACTTAGGCTTAGAGAAGATTTTGGTTATACTCAGGAAATTTTATTAGAAGAATTAAAACTACTACTTAACAGTGAACAGGTACAAAGGTTAGAACAGTTAATTAAAGAAAATCCAGATAAGTTATCAGCAAGCCAGATCACAGTAACATCCCTCCAGACATATATAGAAAAGGTGAAAGAAAAGAATATAGAGTTCGAGAACGATATTAGGAAATTACAAATTACAGAAGCTACGTTAGAGGATAGAATTAAGGAAAATAAGAAAAATTTAAAATAAGCTGAGAGTACTAACGAGGAATTACTAGGCCAAATAAACAGGGTAAATGAAATAGCCAGAAACTGCCCAAATAACGATAAAAATTGCTTAACTAAAAGTGTTATTGAAATTAGAAAAATAACAAGTAGTGCAGGGTCTAGTAGTATTTTTGAGGAACTAACAAAAGTACACGATAAGGTTAGGAATTACGAAAAAACTATAGAACATTTAAGAGTAGAAAACCAAAAGCTAATAAAAATGAAAGACGTACAAAATTTAACTGGTAACGCGAACGGACTAGAAGAAGCATCAAACAGCTCGTTTATAGATAATGACAAAACACAGTTGATGATAGATTTCATAAGTAGGCAACTTCCCCCATTTTCCGGTGCTCCTTCACCAACAAGAAGGAATGATATTCAGAGATTTTTGCAAATCGCAAAAAGTTTCTACCAAATTTTGCAAACTCCCGAACAACAAGCGACATATGTGGAATTTATTTCCACTATGGGGTTGCAGGGCGAGGCATATACGCTAGCCCAAATCTCAAATATATCGACTTTCAGTGAATTGGAGAAAGTCTTAGTGCAGGCCTATATGCCATCCAAATTGCCCATGGAACTTCGGGATGAATTAAGGTAATGTAGGCAAATGACAGGAGAATCGGTAGAAACATACGGGAGAAGAGTACCGCAAATTCTAAACGAATGCAAACAGGCCTCTCAAGCCAGATATCCGGGGCAAAAAGAAGCATTCAACGCGGAATTTGATCAAATAGCGTTACGGACTTTCAAACTAGGTTTACGGAACCCCATGTTGAAGCAATTAGCTCACACACAAGAAGGGGATATTAAAAAAATAATGAAAAAAGTAATCGAAGTGGACAAGTTTGAAAGTCAGTCCGTTACAGATTATGCTTTAATGAATCAAAAAACAAATCAGTTAGGCTATGATCAACAAAATTCAGATTTCCGCGGAGGTAGTATAGGTCAAAATTTTAAGCAAAACAGTCAAAACAGGATTTTCGATAATTTATCTAGAAATCAAAATAGAAACAATTATGGAAATTCCAGTAGTGCAAATAGGTTTTCATCGACTCGATTTGAAAATAGGCAGCCTCAAAGAAATTCTAACGCGGCTCCAAGAAATTCTAATCAAAATTCAAAATGTTTTAATTGCGGTAATACGGGCCATTTTGCGAGAAACTGTCCGAAAGGTCGTCAAAATGATCCGTATGTATTTTGTAATAGGTGTCAAAAAAGGGGACACAAATCGCAAGATTGTCGTAAACCACCGAACCTTCGAATGATACAAGAGGATGCATGCGAATTTTGTTTACGTAGCGGACATAGGATAGATTCTTGTTATCCGCATCAAGTTTGGCTAGAAAAGCAAGGTAATTCGGCGGGAAACGGGACACGGGTGGCTGCCAACACCCCAGTCAACCGCCAGTAAATATTCGTAAAGGGTGTACTCAGCACTCCGAGATGCTACCCGTGACAGTACCAATGGTAACGTTACCTTTGGATATTGCACGCAACGAAGCATCTGAATTTTTAGTGGACACGGGGGCTGAGATAAATTTGATAAAGGAAAATAGTTTAAAAGAGGAAACTAAAGTCGATAAAAGTAATAAAGTAAAATTAGCAGGAGTATATGGGCAAGGTGAAACATTAGGCAGTTGTCAGGGGACAATTTTGATTGGGGAAGGAATTCCAGAGAAATTTCAAGTTATAAATAATGTTAAGAATATTCCAGGGGATGGAGTATTAGGTAATAAATTTTTGTCGACGAAAGCTAATATATTCGGGCCTCAGAGATGTATGCAATTCCCAGCATACCAAGTCACAATTCCGATTCATGAGCCATATGTATCTCAGGATCGAAATTATGAGGATAACTCTATGAAACCTTCTGAACAATTAACAGTAAACCCAAGGATGTCGTCATGTGATACCAATAAAGGTCGTAAATCGTTCCCTTACGGGGGTTATAAGGCTCCAAATCTCGTGAATTTTTCTGAGGAAAATAATGTCACAGAGGAGATCCAACGTCGATCAGGTCATCAAAATGATTTGACAAAAGGCTCATCAATTTCTGAGGGTCTGGCAACCACAGGGGATGTGTGTAAAGTTCAGGTAAATGTCGTTGAACATACTGCTGTTTCACAGCAAAATGTCGGCAGGGAATCTAGCAGAGTTTTTTCTTCAGAGAAATCGGAAAATTTCAGAGACAAGGATATTGAGTCCAAGGTGATTCATGATTATCCTGTTGATTCGCAACTCAACATGTCCATGAAAGTCGATTTCGTTAGTGACCAAGAGCATCCCAATATAAATGCTTCGCCGAAAAAGTTTATAAATAAGAGAGAAAAAACGTGTAAGGATACTAGGGAAATAGAAATAAAAGATATAGGAAAAGGGATATTATTAGAAAATAGAGAAAAGGGTAATTATATTGAAAAAGAAATAGAGTCTCCGCTAGAGGTAAAAACCGAGGGAGGTGAAATAATTGAAAATGTAGTACCAGGATTAAATATGATAAGGATTCCGGCACGAAGCCGAAGCATAGTGGAAATACCTTTCAAAGGAAGTGGGGAGGTAATATGTTTGAAAAAAGAGTTGAGCCCAGGAGTGTACCTGGGAAATTGCATAAGTGTTGTGCATAATAATAAAATGAAGGTAGGAATAATAAACGTCAAGGAAACGGAAGAATGTTTCGAAAATATTGAGATATCAGCCATCCCAATATCAGAGTTTGAAGTTTTAAGCGATACGGATGATGTAGGAAATAGGAAGGGTAATCTTAAACAGGAACCTGAAAGAATTAGAACGATAAGAGGACAAAATAGTGCCCGGATAAATAAATTGATCACAGAATTAAACCTGAACGACGGTTACAATGGAGAAGAACGCGAGGCATTAATGGAAATTTGTAGGGAATATAATGATATTTTCCATTTGCCTGGGGACAGATTAACATTTTCAAATGCGCAAACGCATTATATAACCACTAAACCAGGGCACCCTCCAATTAATCAAAAAATGTATCGGTTGCCCGAAACTCAAAGGGGTATAATTCAGGAGCAAGTCTCCAAGATGCTAGAAGACGATATCATTGAACCCAGTAATAGTCCATGGAATTCACCGCTTTTGGTGGTTCCTAAGAAAGCTGGTCCGAATGGCGACAAGCGCTGGAGAGTGGTGGTGGATTATCGTAAATTAAATGAGATCACCGTTGGAAATGCTCATCCTTTGCCTAGAATAGAAGATATTCTAGACCAATTAGGGCATTCTAGATACTTCACCACACTCGATTTAGCCAGTGGATATCACCAAGTCCTGGTGAACGAAGCCGATAGACCCAAAACTGCATTCAGTACGCAGTTTGGACATTACCAGTTCAAAAGGATGCCTTTCGGTTTAACCGGAGCTCCTGCTACGTTCCAGCAATTAATGAATTATGCTCTTTCCGGTTTACAAGGGATAGAGTGTTTCGTGTATTTAGATGACATAGTAGTCTATGGGAAAAACTTACACGATCATAACAGAAAATTACGAGAGGTATTGTATAGACTGCGCAAATACAACCTTAAGTTACAATTGGAAAAATGTAAGTTCCTAAAAAGGGAAATAGTGTATTTAGGACACAAATGCAACAGTGAAGGTGCCAAACCCGATCCTGAGAAAGTAAAATGTGTTCACACTTTTCCACGACCCAATACGGTACGGCGGGTGCAATCATTTTTAGGACTTGCCAACTACTATAGGAAATTTATTCCGGAATTTTCCAGAATAGCCGAACCACTAAATAAGTTAGTACGAAAAGATACTCGGTTTAAGTGGACTGAAGATTGCGAGAAGGCGTTCGTTAATTTAAAGAATGCTTTGATTAACCCACCCTTGCTCGCCTACCCAGATTTTGCCAAGCCATTCGTCTTGACTACAGACGCAAGTAACGAAGCGTTGGGGGCCGTATTGTCACAAGGTGAAATTGGATCAGATCGACCTATTGCTTACGCGAGTCGAACATTAAGTGACACAGAAAGACGGTACTCTACCATAGAAAGGGAACTTCTGGCCATAGTTTGGGCCACAAAAAACTTTCGATGTTACTTATATGGACGACCTTTCACAGTAGTGACAGATCATAAGCCACTAAAAGGCCAATGCAAAATCAAAGACACTACGTCTAGGTTAATGAGATTTCGGCATAAATTATCAGAGTATGATTACTCGATTGTTTACAAACCGGGAAAATATAATACCTGCGCGGACGCGTTAAGCAGAATACCGGAAAAAGAATTGGATAGTCAGGAATGCGATGAAGAAAGACCATATTTGGAGATAGAAAAAGAATTGTTGACAGTTTCAGATCAACCGATCAAAACTAGTAAGGTCGCAGACGGCCCTTCGATCCGAACGGTTGAACAAGCGCGGGAATTGGTAGAAAAATTCAAAAAAGATTCCGCAGAAACATTTGCGAAATGCTTTGTAACAACACGACTCCAATCACGAAAAGAAAAGGAGGTGAATGATAAAAAATTACCCGAAAAAACTATAAACGAAGATTCGGTTCTGAATAACACTGTAGACAAATCAAGCGTACAAGTACTTAACGACGGGGAGGAAATACTAAAAGTAATCAGGGCATACCATGACAGTCCTTTAGGCGGACATCGGGGAGTAGCAAAGACCTTTAACAATATTAGAAGAACATTCAAATGGAAAGGCATGTTTAACGATGTTCTGGAGTACATCAAGCGATGTGACTCTTGTCAGAAAAACAAGCAGGGCAAAGCGCATGTTGTACCACTGATGATATCATCAACATCGCTAACCCCATTTGAAAAGGTGTCTCTAGATATACTAGGTCCTCTAGAGGAAACCCCAGAAGGAGATAAATATATCCTTACATTCCAGGACGATCTCACGAGATTCACGGATTGTTATGCTCTGCGTGACATCGAAGCGACCGCGGTAGCCAGAGTGTTTTTTGATCAAATCATAAGTAGGTACGGAATTCCTAAGTCGTTGTTAACGGACCAGGGTTCTAATTTTTTGAGTGACATATTCAAACAGGTTTGCAAATTACTGAAAATTAAGAAATTGCAAACAACGGCGTATCACCCGCAAAGTAACGGAGCCTTGGAGAGGAGTCACAAAGACTTAGTGGAATATCTAAGAACTTTTGTAGACAAGAACCCAAGAACATGGAACCAGCATCTGCGTCAGGCCATGTTCGTACATAACACTACAGTGCATCGTAGTACTGGGTTCACTCCAATGGAAGTTTTATTTGGATTCACTCCTGCAATTCCGACGGAATTGAAACGAGAACCCGAACCGGTTTATAATTACGATAATTATGTATTCGATTTGAGAAGAAAACTACAAGAGGGTTATAAGATCGCTAGGGATAGTTTGATTACCAGCAAGACCAACAATAAGGAATATTATGATAAGAGAGCCAATCCGAAGATAAAATATCATGTAGGGGATAAGGTACTGTTAAAAGATGCCGCTCGGAAAGGAAAATTAAGCCAAATTTGGACAGGGCCTTATGTAATAGTAGATATTCCCAACGATGTAAATTCGGTGTTATCAATCAGGAAAAAGAAGAGAAGGGTACACAATAATCGTTTAAAACCATATTTCGATTAAACAATAATAGTATCAAAAAGAAATATAGAATAATAGTATTAAAAAGAAATAGTCTATTCATATTAGGTAATAAAATATATTTAAAAAGAGTTAACCAACAAATCATTGAATTAGGCTTAGAAGAATGAAACTCGCGTAAGCGAGAGTCAGGTAAAGGAATAAAATCAGACACTAGGAAAAATAGGAACTTTCGAAAAGTAGCCTCACATGTCGAATTTTCAATAACACATTTTGCAGGATTGATTATACTAGTATCGGTATGCTGCATAGGCAAAGAAAGTACCGAAAGTTCATTTTTTTTGAGAATGTTCACACAAAAGAAAATATACGGTCATTAAATAGATTTATTGTATTTTTTTTGTAAGGTTAAGCTAATGAGGGTAAAATAAAAATATTGTTAAAGTAATTTTGTTAAATTATAAATAAAAAAATTTTTTTTTTGTAATCTTAATATTATATACGTAAACTAATGTTGTCAGCGATTTTTTTATATATACATATTATGATTTGAAAATCCATACCTTTTTTTAAAGTAATTTTGTTAAAATAGCACATAAGAATAAATATAACATACACTTTACCGAGGAGGATGATTTGTAGAAAAATAAATTTTTCTTTTTCAAAAGGGGGAGGAATGTGGTGAGTTGGTATTTTCATGTTTAAATAAGAATTATGTACTTTGCACCCTCGGTTAACTTGGGTTCATCGTACGAATAACGGAAAACATGAATATGCGAACTTCTGCATGTCTTCAAAGTCCAATAAATTAATAATAATTGTAATTAATGTAAGTTAAGCAAATTATAAAGTAGTGACCCAAATCTTAAGCTGATATAGCTTGGTCACCAAATAATTGTTATTTCAAAAGAACTAAAAGATTTAATGTCAAACCAGTACATTGGACTTTGTAATGGTAATCGATCGGTGATCGATTGAGTCAGTTTAACAAGAGAGTTCTGGTTGGATCACCGCAGTAGTCGGACGTGCAGTTTCAGTAACTTATTAATTGTTAATCGAAAGTTGTAATTCATATTATTAATTTCATTAAGTTAATCGAAAGTTGTAATTTATATTATTAAAGTGTTATTTAAATAAACTAAGAGTAAAATTTATCCAGTGTTTTATTTTGTGAGAAGTGTATATGTCCACTCGGCGTGTTTAGGAAAAACACAACACGACAATATGAAAATATTGTCAAAGGTCGAGTAATTTGTACGAAAGCCTGCTTGATATTCATTTAAAATATTATTTGCTTCAACCCATATGTTGATTCTATTTAGTAAAATCCCTGTAACTATTTTAGATAAAGTATCAAGAAGCGACAGTCCCCTATAGTGACATTATTGATATCACCTTTTTTAAAGAGCGGAATTATCAATGACATATGTATACATGTGCAATTTTATTGGGCAACAAAACTTAAAATATATACATAATTTATAGGTAAAGCGCAAGCAAAAAAAATATATTTGTTAAACCAAAATTAAGAATACATAGAAAACTCAAAATTAAAAATAGAAATAAAAAAAATACATGTTGATGGTATTTATGTAATATTTAGTTACATAATTATAAGACAATGACTTTGAAATCGTGTTAGATCAATTCAATTTTTCAAAAAAGGAAGACTTTTTTGAACCCTGTAAGGTTTTTTCCCCGAGAAACGTTTATCAGAAACAACCAGCGTTGGCATTTGTAAATTTTAACAATAGATATAATTTGATTTCTAATAAAAAGAAATTATAAAAAAACAGAATGAAAAAACATTTTTCTGGGGTATTTTCTGAAATTTCCGTGGAAAATTTTGTTAAAAAAATGCTCACAATATTTTTTGTGAAATTCCAGTCAATTGTCTTTTACTTTAATTTAAACATCATGCAACTACAACAAGCACAGCACGAGCTAAGAATTTTTGAAAAAAATCTGATGTCATAGAAATCCCACACAAGTCGAAAAATACGATAACTAAAACCAAACGGAAAAACAGCCAGCATTTCCGCAATCTGCGTTTTTCTTGACCCAAACGCATTCTTTATTCTTTTGTGCCCGTCGATGGATAAACAATCCATTCTTCACTACACAGAGCTTTCATGTCCAAAACTTAAACTTCAGGTTTTTTTTCGAATTCAACTTCAAATTTTTTTTAATTCAATACTCCTAGCGACATCCGTTATTAGAGCAGGGAGTTGAAACCTTTATATCTACTTATAGATAATCAACGGTAATCACAAAGAGTGGTTCTGTCCAGAGATAATGTATTTGGCTTTATCTCACTTCGAATTATGATTCTGATATTGAATTATCCATGTAATTGTAGTAAATAGATCGAATAAGAAGCACAAATTTTTATCCAATTCAATACTGTAATACAATTAGTAATAAACTAGTTTTTTTTTCTAAAAAATTTCAATGACTGCCCCTTAATCACATAGAACATAGAACTATGGAAGGTGAAACAAATAAAAGAACGAATTGTCTAATAGAACAGGTCGATCAAAATCTTTTCAATTGTTCAAGCGATATGAGGAAGGAAGGGAAATTTTGAAGCACAGCATTACCTATAACATTTTTATGGTACACGGGAAAAAATATACATAGAGATATTACCCAAGACGCCTTGGGTAAATGAGTTTTGTATGAAGTTTTGATTATCTATTTTTTTTTGGTAAGTTATCGAAAACAGCTAAAAACATTGGTAGAATCATCCCAATTTTGTGTTAATTACCCATGATTAAAATTTGGAAAAATACAAAAAATGTTGTGTGGCAGCACATAACCTAACATCTTAATTTTTAACGAAACCGTCAAGAGACATTAACACCTTCACGGCAAAAAAGTAAGACGCATGAACTGAAGACTGCAGGTTCAAGTCTCGTCGAAGGAATTTTTATACCCTTATGGTGAAACCAAAGGGTATATTAAATTTGCCTTATCGTTTGTAACGCCAAGATTCCGTTATCACAAACAAAAATTAATTACACCAGTGTGTTTAGAATGATAAAAAACAACTTAATTTTGCATGTCCGTCCGTCTGTCTGTCCGTCTGTGGCTCGGATTGCGGGCGCACGAATTGAGCTAGAGACTTGAAATTTTACGCAGATTCGTTTTTCGTAAAATTCGTTAATGGGTAAAAATGGACCATTAAAACGAAAATATTTTTTGCGAATATCTCAAAAACGGTGCATCTTATCAAAAAAGTTAAAGAACAAAAGTTATTTAGGATATGATTCTACATAAAACTCCCATACATCAAAAACCGATTGGAATAAATTTTAAAAAATCTTATTGAAAAGTTTGACTTCAAAGTGGAATTTTGATACAACTATTCGCTGTTGAATTAAACTTCGAACAATGCCAGATCACCATACGGGTTTTCAATAATTGCCAGACTGGCAATTATAGCTTTTGTTATGTTTACTTTTGAAATTTATTATTGATAAATGTCAAAAAAGGGGAATCACCAGCACACATGAAGTTGCCGTCTTTTAACTTTTTTTTTTCTTTTTTTTATAATCGAAGGAGATGTCAGTTTATGTTCTCCTTGAACTTTTGCGGATATACTCCGGGGGGAACACATTGGATGGTAAATCATTACCTCTTGTTGAATGAAGGAATTCCTAAACTTTACTGTATGAAAACAGGGAGGCTCAAGGAAGAAGTCGTGTGCGCGTGCAGCTGCACGAGAGTGTCTAGGGAAAATGTACCATGGAGGAATAAGTTGGGAAGTTTCGATGGAACATTTCTCATGGAAATATCTATAGAATATGCTGAGTACTCCAACAGAGCGACGATGCTCGAGAGACGGTAATGAATATGTCAAAGATTTGTCTCCAATCAATCGGATCGCACGTTTTTGAATTCGGTCCAGCAGTTGCAGGACAGTTTTTGGGGCTCCAGCCCAAATGTGCGAATTATACTCAAGTCTCGGTCGAATGCAGGGGCGTGGCGTCATTGGATGCAAGGGATGCATTGCATCCCTTACAAACCTCACAAAAATATTGGTAACTGAGTTTTTAAGTTGAAACATTTTTTTTTTCGAAATTCGATCATCATTAAGTTTGAGTTTATTGTAAAGGGTGAGCCAAATTAGAGTTACTGTTTTCTGCCGTTTGTAGCTTCAGTACGGCACAAAATGCATTTTATCATACAGTCGTGATATATTCAACCGCGAATGAATTAAAAAAAGAGAGAATTTCTTAACTTGGAACTGTGTGGAAGCAGAAATTATTGTTGCATCTATGAGTTTTGTACGAAGAGAGATCAAACTAAACTTTAAGAGATGAAAACCTATGTTAACGACTGGAGAAAAGAGAGAATGTGGATGCAAAATAAAAATTGCTTCCACCTCAGCAGAAGTCAAATAATTTGCGCTTTTATTGAAATAACTAAAAAACTAAGATCTGTATTTAAAAAGTTTTTTTGGAGGACATTTAGATGATTTTCTTTTGAGTAATTCTATATCTAATATTCACACCTTTTTGAACAAAAAATACGCGGTTTTCGCGGTTTAAAAAACCATTCCAAAAATAAAAATTTCTTTCAGGCGATCATTTCTCTTTTGCCTCGTAATGTCATATGCAACAGGAATAGGTGAAATAAGCAATTCGTATCGTTGCTTCCGAGTGAAAATAAGTAAAAAAAATGCATTAAGGCAAATTGGCAGTAGCGTTTCTGCATGCGTAGTGAGTAGTGTCTTCAATTGTTTCTTTATTAGCGTCTTTTTATTGTGTGATTTTTGTGATTTGAATAGTTTGGTAAAAATGGCAGATTGTTGTGTAATCGATAGGTTATTAAAACAATCATTTAGTTCGCGCTCGTTTTCTGAAAAACAAAATATTCTTGATCGCGGGAGACCAAAACCAAAGTTGAATATAACAACAGTAAATAAAAGTTGTACGAGACGATTTTCGGTCAAAGTTTACGAAGATTTTAATTGGCTTTGCGGTTGTGCAAATAAGCAAAAGTTATTTTGTTGGCCTTGTTTACTTTTTTCGAAGGACAACAACGTTTGGCAATCTGTAGGTTACAGCGATTTAAATAATTTGCATAAAGCTGTTGAAAGACATAGTAAAAAATCAACAGATCACTTAGTTTCGGTTCTTGCGTTATCAAAATTTGGTTCTGGTCCCCGTATTAAAAATCTGCTGGACACGCAACGTCAGCTATCCATCAAAAAGCATAATGAGCTCGTAAAAAAGAATCGCGAAATCCTCAAAGCCTTGATCGACGTAGTTTGCTTTTTAGGTTCACTAGAGCTAGCGTTTCGAGGACATGACGAATCAATCGACTCTCCAAATCGAGGAAATTATATTGAATTACTGTCCCTTTTATCGTATTTTAATCCAAATTTAAAAAATCATTTAGAATCGTCAACTGTTTTTTCCGGTATTTCCAATAATATTCAGAACGATCTTATTGAGGCTATTTCAGGTGTTTTGATGAAAAAAATCAAATCTGATGTTAGAAAAGCCAAATTTGTAGCAATTATTTGCGATGAGACAACAGATGTTTCATGCCACTCACAAATTTCCACAACCTTGCGATATATAACCTCTGATGGCACTGTTAAAGAAACTTTTACGGGTTTTAAAAACATTTCCAGCGATCGCACAGCATCACGTTTAGAACAACATGTCATTGAAGTTATGACAGACTTTAATTGCGGCGAAAAATTAGTTTGTCAAAGCTATGATGGGGCGGCAGTCATGTCGGGTGAGCTTAGTGGTCTTAAAACTCGTGTTCAAAAAATCTACCCTAACGCAATGTTCATTCATTGCTTTGCCCATCGCTTAAATTTAGTTTTATCTAAATCATGTCAAAAAATACACGAATGCAGAGTTTTTTTTCACTCTCTAACATCCTTTTCAAGTTTTTTTTAGCCATTCCACTAAACGGACATTTATTCTTGATTCCTTTTTAAAAAAGAGATTGCCAAAAATAGCACCCACTCGATGGAATTTTAACGGAAGACTTGTATTTACTGTACTAGATAATATTGAGGAACTTAAACATCTTTTCGAGTACATTATCGAGAACGGGGATTGTTTGTGGGATCCAGAAACTATAAATTCAGCAAGAGGACTTTAAGTGTTGCTGCAAGATTTTAAATTTGTATTTTTGCTAAAAACGTTTGCAAAAATTTTCCCTCAAACAGATGTTTTGTTTCATGTTTTTCAATCTAAGAGCAGTGACGTTTTATTTTGCCTAAAAAAAATTCAGGACTTTTCAGACCAAGTAAACTTGAATAGAGATTTGTTTGATGATATTTGGGCGGAGACATTAGAAATGTGTGAATTGCCACGGAAACGAAGAAAGGTCTCAGCTGTGTCAGGCATTCAAGACACAAGGCTATTATTCAAACAAATTTACATAGAAATATTAGATAACATGAATGAAGATATTAAGACTAGATTTGAAAATTTTAGTCAATTTAAATTTTTTGCGCTTTTAGATTCTTCAAAATTCGGAATATTCTCAAAAAAATTCCCGGATGAACTTTTAGACGCTCTTGACATCTCGTATTCGCAAATGTTCGACAGAGTTGCGCTTAAAGCGGAGCTCAGTGTGCTTTTTGGTGACAAAGATCTATACGGAAAGTCGGTTCAACAAATTTTTAGATATATGCATGAAAATAGCCTGCAGGAAAGTTTTTCACAGTTTTTTAAACTTATTTCTTTAATTTTAACTTTACCAGCTACTAGCGCGTCCGCAGAAAGAAGTTTCTCTGCATTGAAAAGAATTTTGACTTATATTCGAAATTCAACAGGGGAGGAACGTCTTAATAATCTGTCCCTTATTTCTATTGAAAAGCAATTATTAAAAACATTACTTTCCCATGAAATTTTTTTTGATGATGTTATGGAAGAATTTTCAAAAAAGAATAGACGAATTGATTTGATTTATAAGCTTTAAAGACCTCTTATATATTTTTATATTAATTTTATGAAATGATTTTATTCAGTAGTACATCATAGTTTGTATTTGTTTACTGCAGTGAATTGTTACGTTTTGGTTTTATTTAGTTTATTTTCTGTTATATTTTTGAAGTTAAGAAACAATTTTTTGTTATTTGGAATGTGTTTGTTGTAGTTTATAATTAGGTACCAAATTAAAAAATTTTTTACGATTGTTTTGGTTTTTTTTTAAAGTAACGCTTTTTATTTAAGACTAGCTTCAAAGAACCCGGCGTTGCCCGGGTAGTAATAAATTTTTGAATATGAAAAAATCCTTTTTTTTTCAAAAGTATTTTGATGTATAGAAAAATTATGCAGTAATTATATTTCAAACAATTTTTTGTTCATAATTTTTTTGGTTTAACGCACTGTTTTCAAGAAAATTGCAAATATTTTTTTCATCTGCTTGGGAGAAAGGGAATAGAGCGAATTCCCTTATTGCCAGACACTTAAGATTTTTGCATTTATGTTGTAACATATGTTGAACAACCATAAAATAGTTTCAGAGATAGCTGAGAAGGGGATTGGTCGAAAATTTACCCTGACAGATAACCTATCCAACACTAAAAATTGTATAAAAATCCGTTCTGTAGTTTGGTAGATAGCAGGAGAGGGGGCTCGCACCATGTAGAGCGGAGTAGTTTGAGTGGATGAAAATTTCTTTTATGATTGACCTGCCCAACACTGAAAACCGTATTCAAATCCCTTCAGTGGTTCAAAAGTTAACTGGTGAGGGGGTGAAAGGGGAGCCGATACCGCGACCACACCTAACTATAAACCGTGGTCAAGATACATAGTCTATGTTGGTTATACGTTACTCCATCTCACAAATCAAAAAAATTTATAACTATCGCACAAATAAAAAAAAACGCTTCCGCACCCCAATAAGTTTGTTGCTGCACTCCAGATTGGGGATCTCCACACTATAAGAGAATCATATTGAAGTATATTAGATTTAGTTGTAACTTATCAAACCAATCGCTGGACACAAAAATGAACTACACCAGGGTGTTTGGGATGACAAAAGATTTTGATTTTGGCATGTCCGACCGTCTGTCTGCCCGTCTGTCTCTCTGTCATCTACCCGTCTGTCTCTCGGTCGTCTGTCCGTCTATATATCCGTGAATATCATAACTTTCGGAAGGATTGAGCTAGAGATTTGAAATATTTACGGTTGCGTTTCTCGTAAATGGCAATGCTAAGTTCTTGAACTGGCAAAATCGGACCATTCCCTTCTCCATATAAATGAGACTTTTTACGCAATTTTCTCAAAAAAGGTGAATCGCATTGAAAAATTTATAAAGCTAAAATGTCTTTTGAATATGATTTTACATAACTTATCTACACACCAAAATTTAGTTAGACTACCTCTTTCCCCTCCCCGATACAAATTGAATACTTTTTCTTTATTTTCTCGAAAACTGTGCATCGTATCGAAAAGTTTATAAAGACGAAATTTGTTTAGAATATGATTTTATACAACTTATCTATTCAGTTGGACCACTCCTACCTCCCTCTCCCATACAAACAGATTTTTAAATAAACAAATTGGGCGGTGACAAAATACCTTATTTAAATTCGTTCTCCACCAAATGAATAATTTAAATTATCAAATCGTTCAACACCAATCCATTTAATTTTACTTGGTCACTGAGTAAATACCTTGATTCACTTCGTTGTACACAAAATAAAATACTTTCGACGATTTAAAAGTGGGAAAAACAGCGATAATTTGCGCACTATATCGATAAACAACCGCTTCGCATCGATCATCAATAAGGAAAGGGCGAATATATTTCTCAGTTGTCAAACGCGAGTCTGAGAGCGTAACTCTGTTGGCGATAAAGTTATTGTGAGGTACAAAATTTTCCGTTTTTCAATTCCAAATACAATATTTTCTCCTTCCATACCAAAATCCCATACAAAATGCAAATTTAAATTTTTCCGATATTCCCGTTTTTCCCCAAAATTTTTCTCGACTTTTCCAACAAAACGAAAAAAGATTCGAGATTTTTGATTTGGAATTACTGAAAGTGCAAACCAGAAAACCGCTCTCCTGAAAGTATGCAATTTAGGTTTTCCAAGATTTTCCAACTTTTCCGGTAGAAATTTCCAATTTTCGGCTCCGTTGTGTTTGTATATGTTGCAATACGAATCCAACAAAAAAAAACCCCATGCAAATCGGATTATATTCAGCCGAGTTATGGATAGTCAAACGGACCACGATTCATTTTTATATATAAAGATAAATTCTTTAGTTTGGTACTTTGGGGATCAAAAAACTGATTAAATTAAAAAGAATAGCGTGTATCAGTTTGCCTACTCTCACGTCCACGATCGTGATCCCTGGGTACTTAAAAAGGAATTTTTGACAAGACATCTTTCATAATTATAAAGTACAAGTTTATTTTGTTAATGTTTGTTTCTCATTTCTTTAAGTAGCTAACGAGAGAAGTATTTTTGCGTGACACAAAAAAATAGATACGTTAAATTTTTTTTTTTTTTTTTTTTTTTATATAGATCCAGCCAGAGCTTAGGGGAAGACCCTTTAATGCCGAAGCACAGCTCGGGATGGTTGGAAGGACAAAAGGAGATGCCGATTTATGTTCTCCTTGAACTTCTGCGGGTTATAGTCCGGGGGGAACACATCGGATGGTAAATTGTTCCAAAGTCTTGTTGTTCGCGGAATGAAGGAACCCCTAAACTTTACTGTACGAAAGCGGGGAGGCTCAAGGAAGAAGTCGTGCGCACGTGTAGCTGCACGAGAGGGTCTAGGGAAAATATGCCGTGGAGGAATAAGTTGGGAAATTTCGGTGGAACATTTCCCATTGAAATATTTGTAGAATATGCTGAGTACTCCAACAGAGCGACGATGCTCGAGAGACGGTAATGAGTCTGTCAAAGACTTGTCTCCAATTAGTCGGATCGCACGTTTTTGGATTAGTTGGAGGACAGTTTTTGGGGCTCCAGCCCAAATGTGCGAATTGTACTCGAGTCTCGGTCGAATGTAGCTCTTGTAAATGTTAAGGACGTCGACTGGTGCGAAATATTTTTTGCATCGTCCCAGGAAGCCTAGGCACTGCGATGCTTCCTTTGCTATTTTAAAAATATGATCACTCCATTGGAGCTTCTCATTTATTTCGATGCCCAACATTCTGATGTTTTTTGAGTCACTAATGGACTCACTCATAAATTCGACCGTTTCGGGGGATTTTTCGCATTTCATCGATAACAGCATTGATTGGGTTTTAGATGCGTTGAATTCCACACGGTTGATTCTGCCCCAAGCCAGAATTGTGTTTAAATCAGAATTCAAAGATCTAATTTGCTCACTGCGTTTCGATCGAACTGCAATGGCGTTCGATTCTGCAGGTGAACTGAAATGGTAGGATGCGTCAAGGGAGCTGTCATCAGCGAAACAATAAAGTGGATTGAGAGTGAGAGATAGTAGATCATTGATAAATATTAAGAAAAGCGTAGGAGCTAGAACTGAGCCTTGAGGGACACCAGAGTTAATTTTGAAGAGATCAGATTTATAACCATCCAATACAACCTGTATTGAACGATCAGAAAGGTAGCTCTCAATCCATTTGGAAATTGCAGGGTTTAGACCGATAGCTCGTATCTTGGCCATCAAAGCTTTATGCCAAACACGGTCGAAAGCTTTGGAGATGTCCAGCGCTATAGTTTTTGATTCGCCAAAATTATGGAGACTTTTACTCCAGCGCTCGGTCAAAATTGGCACTAAAATTCCAAACAATTAAATCTTGCATCCCTAACTTCCAAACTCACGCCACGCCCCTGGTCGAATGTAGCTCTTGTAAATGTTAAGGACGTCGACTGGTGCGAAATATCTTTTGCAGCGTCCCAGAAAGCCAGGGACTGCGATGCTGCCTTTGCAATTTTGAAAATATGATTTCTCCATTGAAGTTTCTCGTTTATTTCAATGCCCAGTATTCTGATAATTTTAGAGTCATTAATGGAGTCATTCATAAATTCGACTGTTTCGGGGGATTTTTCACATTTCATCGACAACAGCATTGATTGGGGTTTAGATGCGTTGAATTCCACACGGTTGATTCTGCCCCAAGCCAGAATTGTGTTTAAATCCGAATTCAAAGATTTAATTTCGTTTTTAAGCAGAATAACAAATCTTTTAAATTGCTTTTAAGCTTAAAGTCAAAAGTCTAAAAGATCTTTTTCAATCTTCAAAGTAGAATCGAGGGGTAAGTTTGTTCTTCCTTTTATTAGAGTAGTTAAAACTACGTCAGATAATTCTTGTTATTGTTGTTTATTAGGATATTTTCCAGTGAAAATACGCAAGTGAAGTTAACACCACCTGGATATTTTGGTGTAATTAGATAATTTGGTGTAATTTGGAATCGAAAATAATTACCTTAATTGAAGAATTTTGAATTATACTAATATACATTGAGCTCAATTTGTGTCGTACGGAAATTTCATAAATATCGTTTACAGAGTTTTGATTATAGATAAATAAGTGGTGGGGATTATGAATTCTGATTTGTCATTCATATTGAAGTTAGTCTTTATTATGCTATTAATGGTTTTTCGCATAATGCCATAATTTATAATTGAATGAAAGTTGTGGTAATACAAGGGAACTTGGTATAAAAGCCGCGGTTTAATATTTATAAAAATGATGCAAAAGCTTTGCTCGCGTTAAGGTTGAAGGGCTCACAAAATTGACAATTATTTTGTTCTATTTTTATTATATTCTTCCTTTTATACAGATGGATCCAACTAGGTTCAAAAAATTATCTTCGCAATGGGATATACAAATACATATAACATACTCGATTTCGTTAAATGTCATTGATAATTTCACTCTATTACTTCTCTTTGCCTCTTACTCCGTATTCTGCTAGCTCTCGAACCACGACACTGATTTTGAAGATCTTTGGGCCAACAGGTAGAGTTTCTCTCTAGCTGTCGCTTGCTAGTCTAACTCTATTACTCCCCGTGGCCTCTAACTTTTCAATGACAAAAGTGTTTTTATTGCAGTTTTCACCAATCTTACTTGTTAAGAAAAGTTTCAATTTCAAGGATGGGTTCCCAGTCGGTGGCTCATGAGGACCTTGAAATTTTGCGTGAACCTGGACTATTTTGTTAAACACCTAATTCTGTTTTCGCGCGAACTTTTATAATGCAAATAAACCCTTTCTTTCTTGCCGTTGAGGCAACATTTAGCACGTGACCCAATGCTTTTCAATGTCCCTTTCCTTCCCCAATTTTCTGCCTTCTGAACTATTCTCAGCACATGCAGTAATTTTCCAACGATGAACCGATTAACACCCAATGCTTCAAGTAATTCTTCAAGACTCTTAGATGGATCAATATCAATCAATTCCTCATCTTGGAGCTTTGTGGGACACCATAGAGGTTTTCATCGTTGAAGCCGAAATCACATCTTTTAAGCCGTTGGATCCAACATCTGCAAATGTGGCTCCGATGAAACATAGTCGCCATTAACATCAACATGAAAACTACATGTTTCCGCAACACTTCGCTTTACAAGATAGTAGTGGAGAACAATTTCCCGCAAATGCTGCTTTTCTGGAACAAATTCCGACATTTCCGATGCGATATCAATACTTTTCGTTAACACTCCACAGAAAAGTCTTATACTGCGTTTGATAGCTCACATACAGATCTGTTGAATCCATGTCTTTAAAAATAAGAAAAGCTTGAGGCGAGACCTTTACCCCATCTTTGAGAAAATGATTAAAATTTGTCGCGCCATGTACATCGAAGGAAAATATCAGTTGAAATTTTATATTAAATGTGCAAAATCTATCTCTAGTAAAGCCGTCAATAAACCTTTAATATTGGTACCATTGTTCCTCTTTAGAACATTAAAAGCATTATTTAGTTTTCCGTTGACTTAGGCTCTTTTGTGTTTCTCTTATCTATATATTTAAAAGGCAAAGCGATTTTGTATGGATTTCTTTCGACAGAGCTCCTGGAGTTCCTATTGAACCGATTTTGATGATTTTTTTTTTAAATGAAAGCTCTATAGCTGTAGATATGTCCGTTTTACTTTTTTCCCCATTTTTAATAATACTTTATTAGTAATTTGCCTTTCAAAATTATAAATATGCCGCTAACTAAGTCTTCAATGTTAAAACGACATTTCGTACTGTTCGATTAGTGCAGTGAGTTAGAAGTTGGACTACCATGCGCCAGGCCCGGGTTCAATTCTTATCGATGACAAATTCTTTTTTTTTTCTTTTCAAATTTTTTTTTTTGATTTTTTTACTTTTATTAATATATTATTACTTAATTTATCTTTAAGTTTACATTTTTACTCCTGAATAAGTGTTAGACTACAATGCGCCAGATGTGCGGGTTCGATTCCGAGTGGTGACAAAATGTTTTTTTTTTTACCTTAAATTATTTATATTATACTTCTTTAGGCGCGTTGGGCGATTTTTGGATGGGTAAAATCTTATGAGTTCGCGTCACCGACATGCTAATTTAACAGCTTAAGAATGCTGATTTGCTTTCATTTGATTTTTTTATAAAGAAAAAATCGATTTTTTTTTGGAAGACAGTACAGAGCAAAATAAAATTAGCGAGGAAATTTCTGAATAGCACATAACTTTCTTACACAATAAAAAAACGATTTTTTTTTTGGAAAATATCATACAGCAAAATAACAAAAAAAACGATTTTTTTTTGGAAAATATCATACAGCAAAATAAAATTAAACAGAAAATTTCTGAACACCAGTTGACTTATATGACAAAAAATCGATTTTTTTGGAAAATATACAGCACAATAAAATTAAACAGAAAATTTCTGAACAGCACGTGACATTCTTATACAGAAAGAATTAAATATCTCTAGCTATTTGTTTTAAAAGAAAATCATGTGCTGCTCAGGAATTCAAACCTTAATATGCATATTGACTTTTATTTCTGCTCATTAGCATATATTTTCAAAATTTCAGGTTGAAAAATATATAGGTATAAATACACGACAAAATTACCTTACATATTATTGTTTTCACTTCTGTTGGTCCCCCATGACTGCCTGTTTTTTATTACTTAATTTATCTTTAAAATTTATATTCTTACTACTGAATAAGTGTAAACTACATCGCGCCATTCTGAGCGGTGGCAAAATATTTTTTTTTTGTTGAAATTGAGTTTTTTAAACGTAAAATTAAAAATATCTGTTACGCATCGTCTTTTATTGGAAAAAGTGAAAACCATCTTCTCTATATATAAAATCGTTTAACCTGACGCTAGCCCAAATCCATGAAGATAGACTTGAAACTTTCAGAATATGTCCCAACCATCGCGTAGGCGCTCACTAAGGTGAGATTTTCCGAAATTTTACCCCTAAGGGGGTGAACGGGGAGTAAAGGGGGTTTGGGTGTTTTTAAACCGTGATTTTCGCCATGAATCCTGCTAATAGGAGGCTGAAAAGTATCACTCGGGGATTTTTGGGGTCGCTGATCACGAATCCGGTGTTAGATTTTCAAAATTCAAAACGGAAGGTCCTGTAAGGATAATGCAAATATCCGTTTTCCCATTTTTTCCGGGAAAAATGTCATTAGGGGGTTATCGGGGTCGCTGATCACGAATCTATATATTTAAAAGGCAAAGCGATTTTGTTTGGATTTCTTTCCGCAGAGCTCCAGCGGCTCCGATTTCGATGATCCTTTTTAAATGAAAGCTCTATAGCTGTAGATATTTTAATAATACTTTATTAGTTATTTCCCTTTCAAAATTATGAATATGCCACTAACTAAGTCTTCAATGTTAAAACGACATTCCGTACTGTTCGATTAGTGCAGTGAGTTAGAAGTTGGACTACCATGCGCCAGGCCCGGGTTCAATTCTTATCGATGACAAATTCTTTTTTTTTTCTTTTCAAATTTTTTTTTTTGATTTTTTTACTTTTATTAATATATTATTACTTAATTTATCTTTAAGTTTACATTTTTACTCCTGAATAAGTGTTAGACTACAATGCGCCAGATGTGCGGGTTCGATTCCGAGTGGTGGCAAAATGTTTTTTTTTTAAATTTTTTTTTGACCTTAAATTACTATTTTATTTATATTATACTTCGTTAGGCGCGTTGTGCGATTTTTGGATGGGTAAAACCTTGAGTTCGCGTCACCGACATGCTAATTTAACAGCTTAACCCATTTTTCGCCGCTCTTAGACGCGTGGGAATTTTTCCATCAAAATTCGTGTGGAAGCTACTTTTGGGTCGAATATGACTTTCAAAAAGTTTCAGAATTTTCCGACCCACAGTTTTCCGGAAAATTGTGGTAAAAATTCTTAACCACGACAAATAGCCAATACTCTGATATGCTCAATATGTGGTATTTTTTCCAGAAAAACGTGAAAATTTTTATTGATTTTGGAATAAAAATGATCTAAGGGCTCAACCCCTTACCGCTTTGCGGTACATTCTTCGAAAAAATAAACAAAAATGTGAAAAAGGTTTTGTAGTACGAATTCTTACCAATGGCGAGAAACGAGTATTTTTACGTTTCTGGGAGGGTTTTTGTCTGTTTTGTGGCCAAAAGTGGGAAAATCCAATTACCCAATCAACGAAAAAGTAATTTGATGAGCTTTGATGAACATTCAAAGTTGTGGTAAGAATTCTTACCGGGTGGTGAATAAATGGGTTAAGAATGCTGATTTGCTTTCATTTGATTTTTTTATACAGAAAGAATCGATTTTTTTTGAAGACTGTATAGAGCAAAATAAAATTAGAGAGGAAATTTCAGAATAGCACATGACTTTCTTACACAAAAAAAAACGATTTTTTTTTGGAAAATATCATACAGCAAAATAAAATGAGACAGAAATTTTTTTTTGGGAAAATATATACAGCAAAATAAAATTACACAGAAAATTTCTGAACAGCACGTGGCATTCTTATACAGAAAGAATTAAATATCTGTAGCTATTTGTTGTATAAGAAAATCATGTGCTGCTCAGGAATTCAAACCTTAATATGCATATTGACTTTTATTTGACATTTACTGCTTATTAGCATATATTTTCGAAATTTCAGGTTGAAAAATATATATAGGTACACGACAAAATTACCTTACATATATTATTGTTTTCACTTCTGTTGGCAGTCCCCAATGACTGCCTGTTTTTTTATTACTTAATTTATCTTTAAAATTTATATTCTTACTACTGAATAAGTGTAAACTACATCGCGCCAGGTACGGGTTCAATTCTAAGCGGTGGCAAAATATTTTTTTTTGTTGAAATTGAGTCTTTATTGGAAAAAGTGAAAACCATCTGCTCTATATATAAAATCGTTTAACCTGACGCCCAGCCCAAACCCCTCAAGATAGAGACTTGAAACTTTCAGAATATGTCTCAACCATCGAGATTTTTCGAAATTTTATAGCTAAGGGGGTGAACGGGAGGTAAAGGGGGTTTGAGTGTTTTTAAACCGTGATTTTCGCCATGAATCCTGCTCAATAGGAGGCTGAAAAGTATCACTCGGGGATTTTTGGGGTCGCTGATCACGAATCCGGTGTTAGATTTTCAAAATTCATAACGGAAGGTCCTGTAAGGATAATGCAAATATCCGTTTTCCCATTTTTCCGGGAAAAAATGTCATTAGGGGGTTTTCGGGGTCGCTGATCACGAATCTATATATTTAAAAGGCAAAGCGATTTTGTTTGGATTTCTTTCCGCAGTGCTCCAGCGGCTCCGATTTTGATGATCCTTATTTTAAAACATAACAAAAGCTATAATTGCCAATCTAACAATTATTGAAAACCCGTATGGTGATATTCGTATCTAAATTCGAACAGTTGTTAAAACAAGATTTTTTAAAATTTATTCCAATCGGATTTTGATGTATGGGAGTTTTATGTAGAATCATATCCTAAGTAACTTTTGTTCTTGCACTTTTTTGATAAGATACACAGTTTTTGAGATATTCACAAAAAACATTTTCGTTTGTATATCGTCATCAACTCAAGCTCTGATTGGTCAATTATAAAATCTCTGCGATGAAAAATCCCAAGTCAAGACACGGTTTTAGCTTGCCCGTGAGGAGGCTGAAAAACTAATTGGGTATTAGAGTGTTTAGAATGATAAAAAAAAATTGAATTTAGCATGTCCGTCCGTCCGTCCGTCTGTCCGTCCGTCACTCTGTGGCGCGGATTGCGGGCGCACGGATTGAGCTACAGACTTTAATTTTTAAGCAGATGCGTTTTTCGTAAAATGCGAGGCTAAGTTCGTTCATGGGCAAAAATGAACCATTAGGGGGTACCCCCCATACGAACGAAAACGTTTTTTGCGAATATCTCAAAAACATCTTATCTAAAAAGTCCAAGAACAAAAGTTATTTAGGATATGATTCTAAATAAAACTCCCATACATCAAAGTCCTATTGGAACAAATTTTAAAAAATCTTATTAGAAAGTTTGACTTCAAACTGGAATTTTGATACAACTGTTCGAATTTTGATAGGAATATCACAATAGGAATATCACAATAGGAATATCACAAGGAATATTATAGGTTTTGTTATGCTTAAAATTTATGTTTGTACATCTGTCTGTATGTCGGTCGGTATTTCTGTCTGTTTGACTGAATGTTTGTTCCGGCATCACGCAAAAACGGCGCGGCCGATTTTGATCAAACTTTGCACACAGGTACAGTTATTGACAAGAATAAAGGATATGATTCTTTTTGATGTCAATCCCCGTTTCTTCTGATATCTCTTACTCAAGGGTGTCGGATCCAGTTTAATAGCAACCCCTTTCCCTCTCTTGAAACCTCTTTATGCGCTTAAGGGTTTCGGATCCGGTTTTGACCATGAGAGAGGTCAGCCCGCAGGAAAAATTTTTGCTCACTAATATCTACCCTTCTTTTTTATGTATAGTATCTTTTTTCGGACAAAAAACAGTATATTTCACCTAAAAATTTAAAAAAGCAGTAAATCGATTTGAAAAAACAGTATTTTTCGCAGTATAAATTTTATTCAATGAAAATTTGTGTCTTTGCTCTTAATTTCGGCATTTTTATTCTTTTAAATTAACAATGGAAAGCAAAATCAAAGTAACGCGTTCTGAAGAAGGATGAATAATGACAAGACAGTAATCGATGGGGAAAGGAAGAAGCGAATCTATATGACATGTTGCCATAAATACTTCGCTGTTCGTCGTTTGAATGTATTTACACTTGCCATGTGTTGCCACTGTTTTGTGTTGCCACTGACGTTTTGCATTGCTATTAATAAATTTGAATTTCGAAACGTTAAAGAATTAAAGTTTTCTGAGTATTTAAATACAGTATTTTGGGGAAAAAAGCAATTATGCAGTATTGGAGTCTGAAAAACAATATAATACTGCGAAAAACAGTATAGACACCATCGTTATGTATAGCCCTCACCTGCTATCTTCTGCAATTCTAAAGGGATTTGGTGCTTCAATGTATGACATGAATTAAAAAGAATGACATTTCCCACAATATTGTCTTTCCCCGTGTGGATAACCACCTTTTACCGTTATTGAATATATTGTAAGTAAACAGTACGATTTTGTAATACACCGTTGGGTTAAAAAGAAAAATGTCTCTAAAAAAATTTCCTTATTTTGGGTTAACTATATGCATTTGACTCGAGGCCGAAGGCCGAGTAAAGAGGAAGGCGAGAGCTGAAATATATTTAAATAATTTTACATAACATCTGCATACATCAAATTCCAACAATTCAAGCGCGAGGGGCGAGGCCGAAGGCCGAGTAGTTGTGGAGGCCGTAGGCCGACGGGGGCAGGGAGGCCGAAGGCCGACCTGCGGAAGGGGGATGAACCGCGAAGCGGTTCGGGGCGCAGCCCCTAGTAACTTTTAAACGATTGAAACCGGGTTTTTGCCAACCAGTTACATGGTACGACAAAATAGTTTTCGTGTACAGGAATTAGCCTCTTTCCCTTATTGAAAACCTTTCTCCTCACATTTTTTAAACACCTGACCCAATTTCGATCCGGGTTTTGCCTTTTAGTGTCATATTACGACAAGATGATTTTTCACCTAAAAAGTTTTTGTGTAATTGGTTTTAATAAAATTTGATATAACACGCACACACACACACAACACATCGTATATTAAATTCTAATCAAAATTTTTCATAGTTTTACAGAAAGATCTACTGATGAATTTTGAACACGTATCTGTTGATATAGTTGAATGTCCAGATTTAAGAGAGTCGCCATTTAGTCTTTCTGCTCCAGGTGAGTAAATATTTTATCTATCTATATATATAAACATAACAAAAGCTATAATTGCCAATCTGGCAATCATTGCAGACCCGTATGGTGATATTCGTATCAAAATTCGAACAGTTGTACCAAAATTCCACTTTGAAGTCAAACTTTCCAATAAGATTTTTTAAAATTTATTCCAATCGGATTTTGATGTATGGGAGTTTTATGTAGAATCATATCCTAAATAACTTTTGTTCTTGGACTTTTTTCATAAGATGCATCGTTTTTGAGATATTCGCAAAAAACGTTTTCGTTCGTATGTGGGGTACCACCCCTAATGATCCATTTTTGCCCATGAACAAACTTAGCCTCGCATTTTACGAAAAACGGATCTGTGCAAACTTTCAAGTCTCTAGCTCAATCCGTGCGCCCGCAATCCGCGCCACAGACAGACAGACAGACCGACAGACAGACGGACAGACAGACGGACAGACGGACGGACATGCAGAAATTAAATATTTTTATCATTCTAAACACACCGGTGTAATTCATTTTTTTGTGCGATGACGGGATCTTGGCGTTACAAGCGGTAAGGCAAAGTTAATATACCCTTTGGTTTCACGATACGGGTATAAAAATGGATTATTTTAATATGCAGAAGCATTAGTACAGAGCTGGGCGAGTCATCTGCCAAGAGATTCGTGAGCAGGGGCACCCCACAAGGTGGTGTACTCTCTCCCCTTCTTTGGAATTTGGTGGTTGACAAACTACTAAAAATACTGGAAGGAAATGGCTTTAAGGTCATTGCCTATGCGGATGACATTGCCGTGGTTGTCTCAGGTAAATTCCCGGACACCTTAAGAGACCTAACGCAGACAGCGCTCTCTCACATAATAACTTGGAGCTACAAATGTGGCTTAAGGATTAACCCGGATAAAACTGAGGTAATCCTATTCACAAGGAAGTATAAAATTCCACAAGTAGACCCTCCCAGACTATATGGCACCAGCTTAGTCTTCAAAAAAGAGGTAAAATATTTGGGCCTTATTCTGGATATGAAACTTAGCTGGAAACAAAACATCACTGAACGGATAAAGAAGGCCACTGTTGCACTCTACTCGTGTAAAAACTCCATTGGGAAAACCTGGGGGTTGGAACCACGGATTGTGCATTGGCTCTATACAGCTGTCGTAAGACCCATACTTTTATACGGGGTGGTGGTGTGGTGGACAGCTCTTGAAACTAAGAGTAATTGCAATCTCTTAAGCAAGGTACAGAGGACGGCATCTCTCTATATTAGTGGCGCGCTGAGATCAACCCCGACGCACGCACTGGAGATGATGCTACACCTATTACCTCTAGACATCACAGGAAGACAGATGGCAGCCAGCACAGCCATCCGACTCAAAGCAACATCACAATGGCATAGTTCGCAAAATGGACATGCCTCAATACTGTTGTCTCAGAGAACACTCCCGGAGAACATCGACTATACCCTACCACTGCTATCGCTAGACAGAGGGTTCCAATCTTCTATTCCTTCCAGGGAAGACTGGGAGGGGGGAGGAGTTTTGGAGAAAAAGACAATCCATGTCTATACAGATGGGTCAAAGTTGGGGGGCAGAGTCGGTGGAGGGATTTTCTCTGAACAACTAAACTTAAATATTGCCTTTCGCCTACCGGATCACTGCAGCGTCTTTCAAGCCGAGGTTATGGCGATCAAAGAAGCCTTAAGCTGGCTGAAGAATAATGTGATATCGGGTAAGGATATCAGCATCTTCACGAACAGTCAAGCGGCAATAAAGTCACTTGACTCGTCATCTCTAACATCAAGAGTGACTATTGAGTGCTTGGCAACTCTAAACGAGCTAGCTGAGTTCTTCAATATCAAATTAATCTGGGTACCTGGACACAGGGACATTCCGGGTAACTGCAAAGCGGACGAACTCGCTAGATACGGCACTACACTCCAAATCATGCCGGAAAAGGAGTATCTGGGTGCACCATTAGCAACGTGCAAATTACTGATTCGGGAAGAAGCAGCTAGGCTTGCAAATCAAAGGTGGTCCTCAGGCACCACGTGTTACGCTACCAAACTTATTTGGCCAAAGCTGGATAAAAAGCGTACATGCAAGCTGATTCTGCTGCACCGAAGATATATTACCATGATTGTAGGCGTGATCACAGGACACTGCCTCATAGGGAGACATGCGAGTAGACTTGGTGTCCCCTCCAACGACTTCTGTAGAAGCTGCAGAGATGTAGAGGAGGAAGAGACTGTAGGTCATCTGCTCTGCACCTGCCCAGCACTGGCTCGCAGAAGGAAATTATTTTTAGGATCCTTTTTCTTTGGAAATACTAATGAATTGGAAGATGTAAAGATCAACAATCTCCTAGGCTTCGTAAAAAGCTCACACTGGTTCGAGTAGAGAAGAATTAAATAAATATATATGTGGTATCACAATGGACCTCATTGGTCTAAGTGGGTCGGAAGACCGCCACTCTAACCTACCTACCTATGGTGAAACCAAAGGGTATATTAGATTTGCCTTACCGTTTGTAACGCCAAGATCCAGTCATCACACAGAAAAATGATTTACACCAGTGTGTTTAGAATGATGAAAAAAGTTGAATTTAGCATGTCCGTCCGTCTGTCCGTCCGTCCGTCTGTCTGTCTGTGGCGCAGATTGCGGGCGCACGGATTGAGCTAGAGACTTGAAATTTTGCACAGACCCGTTTTTCGTAAAATGTGAGGCTAAGTTCGTTAATGGGCAAAAATGGACCATACGAACGAAAACTTTTTTTCTGAATATCTCAAAAACGGTGAATTTTATCAGAAAAGTGCAAGAACAAAAGTTATTTAGGATATGATTCTACATAAAACTCCCATACATGAAAATCCGATTGGAATAAATCTTAAAAAATCTTATTGGAAAATTTGACTTCAAAGTGGAATTTTGATACAACTGTTCGCTGTTCACTTAAATCACCATACGGGTTTTCAATAATTGCCAGATTGGCAATTATAGCTTTTGTTATGTTTATCATTCTAAACACACTGGTGTACACCCCTGGCCAAATGAAGCGAAACAAGAAATTTTTGGGCTTTTTTGGAACTAAAGGCTTTGTTTTTTTGGGTTTAACCGTAAAATATTATAGATTTGTTATTCTGGCATCATTCTTGGGTATATTATGTGTAATATAAATATTGGCATTAAAAATAAAATTGTGGGACTGGGTACTTTTTACCTGATAAACGGAAATCAGTCGATTTCTTGCGTATTTTTTGAACTCTTACCACATGTTATATTTCACTCACATATCTTAAAAAAAGAAAATAACAATTCAAACCAGGGGAATTTTTTTAAGCATTTATGTTTAGCTTAAATTTAAAAATCACATTAATAAAATATGTGCCCTCCTTTTGCCTGAATTACTGCTTCGAGTCTTTTTGGCATTGATTCTACCAACGTTTTTAAATACTCAGCCGAAATTTCCGTATCCGATACTTTTTTGATTACTTCCTTCAATTTTTCTTTACTGGAAGGTCGAACCTTTCCAATTTTAACCTTCATCTGTTGCCAAAGGTTTTCTATGGGATTAAGATCCGGGCTGTTTCCGGACCAATCCAATAAGGTCCTGTAAGGGTAACGAAAATCTCCTTTTTCCCATTTTTCCCCGGAAAAATTGGCATAATAGAATTTTTGGGGTCGTTGATCACGGCTCTGGTGTTAGAATTTAAAAATTCGGAACGGAAGGTCCTGTAAGGATAACGAAAATATCCTTTTTCCCATTTTTCCCGGGAAAAAATGGCATTAGAAGGTTTTCGGGGTCGCTGATCACGAATCCGGTATTAGATTTTTGAAAGTGGAAATGGAAGGTCCTGTAAGGATAACGCAAATGTCTTTTTTCCAATTTTTCTCGCAAAAAATAGTTTTTTGGCATTCTAAAATTTATACAAAAAACTTAGGGTCTGCTAGTATATAATAAAGGTTTAAAACTTGTATATTTGTCAATGTATTTGATCGTACAAATAAAAAAAAACTTGTATATTTGTCAATCTATTTGATCGTACTAAAGCCAACAAAAACATTTTAAACTTTTTGTTTTCACATATAAAAATCCTAAATGTATGAATGTTGGCAACACACAAAAACGACTTTATCAATTTTTATGAAATTTCGTACACGAGTAGAATTACTTCGGGTGGACTTCTCCCTTTTCTTCGACACACCTCTCATAATAACGATGAATAGTAATGGCGGTGCACTATTCTGTTATGGGCAGAAGATATCGCAAGAAAGCATCTGTCATTAAAGAATATTTCTCTGTCTTTTGCTTGTCCACTGCCGTTCCGACTATCTCCAGATCGCTAAAAAGATTTTGATCGGGGTTTCACCATAAGACAAGTCTTGCCATAAATAAATTTCCATGCTATTTAAATATAAGTTAATTTTGTTTTATAATTCTGTTTGAAAAACAATGTTAATTTGTCACATACTATGTAGCAGGTTCCTTGTACAAAAATACACTTTATACCTTGATGTGTATTGAATGATTCAATTACTTATCATGCTGGATATTGAATGGCTCGAGATTTTCTTTTATGGGAACTTTTTAGACTGTCACGTTGGAGATTCCAGCAATAGTCTGCCATAACGTATTTATCCCACCTACTTTGTTATCTCTCCTCCATCACCCTGAGATCCTGATGATACCTTTCTCCTTGTTCATCGCTATGATCGCCAATATTATCCGGAAATCGGTCTAAGTAACTGCTTAGAAAATGAAGATTTACGCTCATATTAGCACTAAGATTTTTAAAGTTAATGAGCATGCTTTCGACCAGATCTTCATAGTTTTCTGCTTTGCGGTACTCCAGGCCGCAAATTCAACATCATAGATAATTTCAAATTAGTGTTCTTGATGAGTTTCCGAATTATAGGACCATCAAATATTCCAGCTCAAATCCGGAAACGACCTGCAAATCTTTGTCCAATGCCTTTACAAATTGTTCCGTCAGTCTGTCAGTCTGTCAGTCTGTCAGTCTGTCAGTCTGTCAGTCTGTCAGTCTGTCAGTCTGTCAGTCTGTCAGTCTGTCAGTCTGTCAGTCTGTCAGTCTGTCAGTCTGTCAGTCTGTCAGTCTGTCAGTCTGTCAGTCTGTCAGTCTGTCAGTCTGTCAGTCTGTCAGTCTGTCAGTCTGTCAGTCTGTCAGTCTGTCAGTCTGTCAGTCTGTCAGTCTGTCAGTCTGTCAGTCTGTCAGTCTGTCAGTCTGTCAGTCTGTCAGTCTGTCAGTCTGTCAGTCTGTCAGTCTGTCAGTCTGTCAGTCTGTCAGTCTGTCAGTCTGTCAGTCTGTCAGTCTGTCAGTCTGTCAGTCTGTCAGTCTGTCAGTCTGTCAGTCTGTCAGTCTGTCAGTCTGTCAGTCTGTCAGTCTGTCAGTCTGTCAGTCTGTCAGTCTGTCAGTCTGTCAGTCTGTCAGTCTGTCAGTCTGTCAGTCTGTCAGTCTGTCAGTCTGTCAGTCTGTCAGTCTGTCAGTCTGTCAGTCTGTCAGTCTGTCAGTCTGTCAGTCTGTCAGTCTGTCAGTCTGTCAGTCTGTCAGTCTGTCAGTCTGTCAGTCTGTCAGTCTGTCAGTCTGTCAGTCTGTCAGTCTGTCAGTCTGTCAGTCTGTCAGTCTGTCAGTCTGTCAGTCTGTCAGTCTGTCAGTCTGTCAGTCTGTCAGTCTGTCAGTCTGTCAGTCTGTCAGTCTGTCAGTCTGTCAGTCTGTCAGTCTGTCAGTCTGTCAGTCTGTCAGTCTGTCAGTCTGTCAGTCTGTCAGTCTGTCAGTCTGTCAGTCTGTCAGTCTGTCAGTCTGTCAGTCTGTCAGTCTGTCAGTCTGTCAGTCTGTCAGTCTGTCAGTCTGTCAGTCTGTCAGTCTGTCAGTCTGTCAGTCTGTCAGTCTGTCAGTCTGTCAGTCTGTCAGTCTGTCAGTCTGTCAGTCTGTCAGTCTGTCAGTCTGTCAGTCTGTCAGTCTGTCAGTCTGTCAGTCTGTCAGTCTGTCAGTCTGTCAGTCTGTCAGTCTGTCAGTCTGTCAGTCTGTCAGTCTGTCAGTCTGTCAGTCTGTCAGTCTGTCAGTCTGTCAGTCTGTCAGTCTGTCAGTCTGTCAGTCTGTCAGTCTGTCAGTCTGTCAGTCTGTCAGTCTGTCAGTCTGTCAGTCTGTCAGTCTGTCAGTCTGTCAGTCTGTCAGTCTGTCAGTCTGTCAGTCTGTCAGTCTGTCAGTCTGTCAGTCTGTCAGTCTGTCAGTCTGTCAGTCTGTCAGTCTGTCAGTCTGTCAGTCTGTCAGTCTGTCAGTCTGTCAGTCTGTCAGTCTGTCAGTCTGTCAGTCTGTCAGTCTGTCAGTCTGTCAGTCTGTCAGTCTGTCAGTCTGTCAGTCTGTCAGTCTGTCAGTCTGTCAGTCTGTCAGTCTGTCAGTCTGTCAGTCTGTCAGTCTGTCAGTCTGTCAGTCTGTCAGTCTGTCAGTCTGTCAGTCTGTCAGTCTGTCAGTCTGTCAGTCTGTCAGTCTGTCAGTCTGTCAGTCTGTCAGTCTGTCAGTCTGTCAGTCTGTCAGTCTGTCAGTCTGTCAGTCTGTCAGTCTGTCAGTCTGTCAGTCTGTCAGTCTGTCAGTCTGTCAGTCTGTCAGTCTGTCAGTCTGTCAGTCTGTCAGTCTGTCAGTCTGTCAGTCTGTCAGTCTGTCAGTCTGTCAGTCTGTCAGTCTGTCAGTCTGTCAGTCTGTCAGTCTGTCAGTCTGTCAGTCTGTCAGTCTGTCAGTCTGTCAGTCTGTCAGTCTGTCAGTCTGTCAGTCTGTCAGTCTGTCAGTCTGTCAGTCTGTCAGTCTGTCAGTCTGTCAGTCTGTCAGTCTGTCAGTCTGTCAGTCTGTCAGTCTGTCAGTCTGTCAGTCTGTCAGTCTGTCAGTCTGTCAGTCTGTCAGTCTGTCAGTCTGTCAGTCTGTCAGTCTGTCAGTCTGTCAGTCTGTCAGTCTGTCAGTCTGTCAGTCTGTCAGTCTGTCAGTCTGTCAGTCTGTCAGTCTGTCAGTCTGTCAGTCTGTCAGTCTGTCAGTCTGTCAGTCTGTCAGTCTGTCAGTCTGTCAGTCTGTCAGTCTGTCAGTCTGTCAGTCTGTCAGTCGTCTGTCAGTCGTCTGTCAGTCGTCTGTCAGTCGTCTGTCAGTCGTCTGTCAGTCGTCTGTCAGTCGTCTGTCAGTCGTCTGTCAGTCGTCTGTCAGTCGTCTGTCAGTCGTCTGTCAGTCGTCTGTCAGTCGTCTGTCAGTCGTCTGTCAGTCGTCTGTCAGTCGTCTGTCAGTCGTCTGTCAGTCGTCTGTCAGTCGTCTGTCAGTCGTCTGTCAGTCGTCTGTCAGTCGTCTGTCAGTCGTCTGTCAGTCGTCTGTCAGTCGTCTGTCAGTCGTCTGTCAGTCGTCTGTCAGTCGTCTGTCAGTCGTCTGTCAGTCGTCTGTCAGTCGTCTGTCAGTCGTCTGTCAGTCGTCTGTCAGTCGTCTGTCAGTCGTCTGTCAGTCGTCTGTCAGTCGTCTGTCAGTCGTCTGTCAGTCGTCTGTCAGTCGTCTGTCAGTCGTCTGTCAGTCGTCTGTCAGTCGTCTGTCAGTCGTCTGTCAGTCGTCTGTCAGTCGTCTGTCAGTCGTCTGTCAGTCGTCTGTCAGTCGTCTGTCAGTCGTCTGTCAGTCGTCTGTCAGTCGTCTGTCAGTCGTCTGTCAGTCGTCTGTCAGTCGTCTGTCAGTCGTCTGTCAGTCGTCTGTCAGTCGTCTGTCAGTCGTCTGTCAGTCGTCTGTCAGTCGTCTGTCAGTCGTCTGTCAGTCGTCTGTCAGTCGTCTGTCAGTCGTCTGTCAGTCGTCTGTCAGTCGTCTGTCAGTCGTCTGTCAGTCGTCTGTCAGTCGTCTGTCAGTCGTCTGTCAGTCGTCTGTCAGTCGTCTGTCAGTCGTCTGTCAGTCGTCTGTCAGTCGTCTGTCAGTCGTCTGTCAGTCGTCTGTCAGTCGTCTGTCAGTCGTCTGTCAGTCGTCTGTCAGTCGTCTGTCAGTCGTCTGTCAGTCGTCTGTCAGTCGTCTGTCAGTCGTCTGTCAGTCGTCTGTCAGTCGTCTGTCAGTCGTCTGTCAGTCGTCTGTCAGTCGTCTGTCAGTCGTCTGTCAGTCGTCTGTCAGTCGTCTGTCAGTCGTCTGTCAGTCGTCTGTCAGTCTCGTCCTTCAGTCGTCCGTCAGTCGTCTGTCAGTCGTCTGTCAGTCGTCTGTCAGTCGTCTGTCAGTCGTCTGTCAGTTGTCTATCAGTCGTCTGTCAGTCGTCTGTCAGTCGTCTGTCAGTCGTCTGTCAGTCGTCTGTCAGTCGTCTGTCAGTCGTCTGTCAGTCGTCTGTCAGTCGTCTATCAGTCGTCTGTCAGTCGTCTGTCAGTCGTCTGTCAGTCGTCTGTCAGTCGTCTATCAGTCGTCTGTCAGTCGTCTATCAGTCGTCTGTCAGTCGTCTGTCAGTCGTCTGTCAGTCGTCTGTCAATCGTCTGTCAGTCGTCTGTCAGTCGTCTGTCAGTCGTCTGTCAGTCGCCTGTCGGTCGTCTGTCAGTCGCCTGTCAGTCGTCTGTCAGTCGTCTGTCAGTCGTCTGTCACACCGCGTCTTGACTTGGGATTTTTCATCGCAGAGATTTTATAATTGGCCAATCAGAGCTCGAGTTGATGACGATATCGCCGTCAACTCGAGCTCTGATTGGCCAATTATAAAATCTCTGCGATGAAAAATCCCAAGTCAAGACACGGTGTCAGTCGTCTGTCAGTCGTCTTTCAGTCGTCCGTCAGTCGTCCGTCAGTCGTCTGTCAATCGTCCGTCAGTCGTCCGTCAGTCGTCTGTCAGTCGTCCGTCAGTCGTCTGTCAGTCGTCTGTCAGTCGTCTGTCAGTCGTCTGTCAGTCGTCTGTCAGTCGTCTGTCAGTCGTCTGTCAGTCGTCTGTCAGTCGTCTGTCAGTCGTCTGTCAGTCGTCTGTCAGTCGTCTGCCAGTCGTCTGTCAGTCGTCTGTCAGTCGTCTGTCAGTCGTCCGTCAGTCGTCCGTCAGTCGTCCGTCAGTCGTCTGTCAGTCTGCCAGTCTGCCAGTCTGCCAGTCTGCCAGTCTGCCAGTCTGTCAGTCTGTCAGTCTGTCAGTATTCTCGTATGTCAGCATGTTAGTTTACGTTATTGCCTGTAAATCGATATATTTTATCCTTATCGGGGAATTAAATATTTAAATAAAAAATATGTTTTTTTTGTAAATTAACATTATATGAGAACGTCAATTGCTGTTCACGACCGATATTTTTTATATCGGGGTTTAAGGAAGGAATTAATAGGAAGAATTTTTAAAAGTTTTTATTTTGCTTGCCTTCGTATCTGTCTGTCTGTTCGTCGGTGTCAAATCTTGCAATCCAATATTTACCCACTTCCACATCATCCGATTGACTTGAAATTTTCCACACATACGCAAGTCCGGTGACGGTACAATATTTTCACTACTTCAGCCTTGTAACGACAAGGGAAGGTCCTGTGAGGATAAGGTGATTATCCTTTCCTTCGAATTTTCTGGAAAAAATCTCATTCTGGGGTTTTTGGGAACGCTAAATTTTTCTAAATAAAAGCTTTTTTTAAAAAAAATTTTGTTTGCTGATGTTTCCTAGATCAATTTATCTAAATGAAAGAATTTCGCGCAAAAATGCGTTTTTTCGGTTGTAACTACGATATTTATGTTTATAATGGAAAATACCACTTTTAAAATGTCACTTACGATAATTTTTTAAACAGTTTTAAATATTTAACATTTTATACACACAATGAACAGTTGAGCGAAATATTTTCTTGTCAGTAACTTAAAAAGAATAAATATATATATACAGTACTGAATTCAATTATACAAAAATTAAAATATTGAAACTTTACTAACTAATGGCCCATTTGGTTTTTTTGGCGCGCTTACTTTTCTAATAAGAAATTTAATTTTTACGAATTGTGGATAACTTTCAGAAATTACTAATACTCTGTTCATAATAATAAAAAGAAATTAAAACATCAATCAATTATTTGTGCTGTGAGCTTCGTTTTAGTGCTCTCCAATTTCCTTTGTGTGGCTGTCACTAGAGGATAAATTGAGGCCTTCAGCACAATAACCAAGCCACATAATCGAGTTTTTGAAGCTTTTCCACTTTTGTACTATTGTTGACTGTAAATTTTTGGGAAAAAAATTGTGTGGACTTTATTACTCACTATTGAAATGTTCTTTAGTGTATCCAAACATTTTTATCTAAAAACTCACTCGCAATAGTGATTCAAACACAAATAAATTCACGATTTCGACCAATGAGTTGGTCCGTTATTGCGCCGAAGGCCTCAATTAAACCTTATATCTCGTCGGTAAGTCTTTTTTTTCCTACTTACTATAATGTGCGACACGGACGAGGAGTTCAAGCTGCTCGATTCGGATGATGACAATGAGGAGGCGGCTATCTTCAAGCCTCGTCATAGTGTCAGTCGGACTTCGCACCAAGGGAGATTGAATGCCGATAGTGCCCCCGCACTGGCCACGGCGACATCTGGTTGCAGTGATAAACTACACTGACCGAGGACATCATCCCTACAACCAGCGACATCTGTTGCAACACCAAAACATCCTGGATCAGCAGAGACAACAACCTTAGCTAAGGATCAGTGTGACCAGAGTGAGGGGGATAAACAAAAAAAAAATTAAAAAGTTCTTTACAAAAAAAGAACGCAAAGAATTTAATAAGCTGAAATCAGCTATAGTAGGTGGCGACCTAAAAAAAGGAGTCACATTTTCTCAGGCTAGCTGTAGTAACCTCAAATTAGAAACTGCATCTGTCGAAACTTTAAAAGATAGTAATATGACTGATATTACTTCTGGCAAACTATCCAAAAGAAGCAGACCTCCGGGAGGCTTTCCTGAAGAGGTGAATGCGGTAAAGGTGCCGAGAACACGCAATATGGTACTGTCCTATGCTAAGGTAATGGCCTCGTGTGATTTCAAGGCGGCCATAGTCCAGCAAAATACCTCAATGGAAGTCACTCGTCAGCAGGCAAAAATTTTAGGGGAAAGCATATCCGAGGCGATAGCCAATTACATTAACAGCGTGGAAAGTGATGCAGATTTTATTCCGCTTAAGTTCCCGAGCTGTGGTTTAATTCGGGACATCTTTCTGACCCTTGGAACACAATGAACGCAACCAAGCCGCAACTAAGGACGCTTCGAACTGTTACGCAACGCAGTTCAGGAGCGGTTGAGCACAATAGAAGCGTCGTCTGTTGCGTTGTGAGACAAACACAGAAAAATTAAAGGTGAACTAAAGTAGAAAAATATATAAAAAATTGATAATTTTGAAGCGATAATTTGCTTTGTTGGTCTTTATCTTTGTTATTTGTATGTTATTGCACTAAGGCTATCAATTTTTCCTCGAACGACATTTCCCCAACCTCACTTTATGAACTGTCAACGCAGATTTGTTGCGTTAAAGTTCAAAGTTTGGCAAATTTTGCGTCGATGGTTGCGTTCAATGCGTTCACTGTGCTCTTCTGTGAAGCATTTCTGTGAAATAAACTCGTATGTGACATTTGGATGCGTGACGGTTGCGGCTTGGTTGAGTTCATTGTGCTCCAAGGGTGAAGATGAGGCGTTACAAGTTATTTTACCTCATAGGAGAAATAACCTTCCTCACAACGGAAGCGGAAGCTGAGCTCAAGCAAAAGCGTGCTGATTCGGCGGCTAATGCAGGCAAAACAGGTATTACTTTGTAACGTGCCGTACATTTTATTAAATATAATTCTAATTGCTAAGTTCAAGGAACATATTTACATATTTACTATTTGTTTTATAAAATATATATTTAGATAGCATACACATATTCACGCAGATACACATATCTAGGAAGTTATGTACGTTACTATTGTGTCGCCGTAAATCGCATGTAAATGAGTATATAAGTTTAATAATAAACTAGATTTGAATTGAGTTGAAAACACAAAGAATTTTTTTGACCAATATCGGATTTCTATTGGGCAAAAAGCTATAGAAATATAAAAATGCAAAAAAAAAGAAAAAAAAACAACAATTTAACGGAAAAAAAAGAGACGAAAATCAAAAAAAAAAAAGGTTTTTTTTTGAATTGAGAAAAAAAAGAAATTTTGAATTTCGTTTTAGACAGAGATTAACCAGCCGGCGAGAAGGCCGAGAAAAAAAAGCCAATCGGCGATTTGAATTATAAAAAAAAAAAGTTTTGTTTGTTTTTGAATTAAAAACTAATTTAAAATTAGGAGTATTCTAAATTTGGATAAAAAAATAAGTTAAATTTAAACAGTTAAGTTTTTTTTTTGACGTATAAAGTGAATTGATAAAAAAAGAACTGTTAGCATATATAAAAGAAAAGTTTTGTTTTGGATTTAAAGAAACATATCTCAGAACTGAAAAATTTATAAAATCGTAGTTTAAAAAAAACAAAAAGGACATAAAGCAGTTTAAAAAAAAATATACATATATTATATACTACTTACGAATCAGTTAAAATTAGAAGCAGCAGCAAAAAAAAAAAAAAAAGAAACTGGAAGCAGAAGCAGCACCAAGAGCGACGAAAGAGGCAAGCAGCATTCAGAAAAGAAAAGATTGTCGACGATCGTGACTACAAGGAGCTAAGTAGATTTTTTTTTGGATTTTTTTTATATAATTTTGTTAAAGTCAAATTAGTTTTCATAAAGTAAAATTTTGTAAAAAAAAAGGGGGAACTTAGATAGGGATAGACAGGACACCAAAAAAAAAAAAAATATAAAGAGAATATAGATATATATATAAAAAGGTTAACTGTTTTATTCCAATTATTGAATTAAATTAGTATATTCCTTTATTACAAATTTCGATCATGAACGAGGTTAAGGTGGTTAAAACGAAGTTGAAAATCGTCATGTCGTTTTAAAGTTTAATAATTAGGGGAGGCGGAACTAAAAAGGAGGCAATCATGTGAATTTAAACACAAAATGATTGAAACGAGTAAATTTTGGTGAGGTGAATGGGTGAATCGGTTTATGGCACACGCCGCTCCCACTGTATAAATATTTTTGTAGCTTCCATATCCCTAACCACAAAAGTAAACCCCCCCGTATACCCTGAGCTCGAGCCGGCGAATTAAGGGATGTGTGGTGTTTGGCAAAGGGAATAAGGGAAGAAGGGCACAAATAGTTTAAGACAAACAAATTAGGCCGTCACTACAACTTATGACAATGTTCCGGAAGGTGCGACTAATACCGCAACCTCTAAGGTAAAATCTGGAAACAGATTTTTAATAACGAATATTTTTCAGTCTGAGAGATCATCGCCTATGGAGTGCTGCGATTCCAAAAAAAAATCAAAAATAATAATATCGATACCTATTGTGCCCCATTAACATTTGTATAAATTTCTGTTTTCAACTAAATCGATTTTCATTCAAATTTTTTGATTATTCAGATTTCTTGTTAGAAATCACGTCTACATAACGTTTTTCTGTGTAAACTAACTAAATTGTGTAAAAGTGAAAAAAGTTGTACTTCCATTTTGTAAAATAAATATTTCATCTTAATTGTTTTGTTTATTTTGCAATTTTTAAATTGTGTTTTATTTAATAGTCCCCTGTGCTAGTTTTTAATTTATTCATTGTTTTTTTTTTGTTGTTTTTGTATACAGAAATTCCTTGATTTTATTTTTTTTTATACAAACAAATGTGCATCAATAATAATATTTAGTTTGATTTATTTTTAATAAATGTTCTAAAGCCTTTAATGCTTGATTTATTATTATTATTTTTTTTTTGGATTTTTAAATTTTTCACATTTAATTAATGAACATTTTTTTATCATTATTTTATTTTATTGTCTGCTCAATTTCGTTTAAATTTATCCATAAATTACGATTTTTCCCATCAATTTGAAATTCTGTTTAAACTGTTTTAATATATTTTTAAGTCTATTTTATATTTTCTTCTTTTTTTTTAATATTGAAACACATTCCAATTACTTTATGTTGAAAAAATTTTATCAATTTTCACGTCAAAAATTAATGTTTTTGAGGAATTGGACGCAGGAAAAAACCCGGTCCTAACAGAGCCTGACGAGAACTTAGATTCAGGTCTGAAGGAAGCTCGGAAAATTGATATTAACTCTCGTTATTGTCATGTACGTCCTAAGGGACCTTCCGATGCAGAGGCTACCGATCGTAGTGCTGTTTAGCACTTCACTGATTGGCTGTCTAAGAGCGTATGACTTTCTTTCCTCTTTTGTTATCATGATTAACAAAACGAAAGTCACAGCTCTACAAATAAATTTGCAGCATGGCAAAGCAGCAACGGCCGAATTATGCCGTTGTCTATCTATGGGGCAAACAGATTTTGCTCTTATTCAAGAACCTTACCTATAGAAAGGTAAAGTTCGTGGTCTTCCTTCAAATTTAGGCACAATAATAGTTGATGAAACTGATGTAAAACCTAGGGCATGCATCTGGGTAAAAAATAACGTTGCTTTCTCTCCAATTCCTAAGCTAAGCAACCGTGGTGTTGTGGCGTGTATCCTGAAGGCGCCAAATAATCGTTCTCACTGCGACATAACCTTAGTATCGGCTTACCTGCCATATGATTCGCGTAATCCTCCTCCTAGCGAAGAGCTTAAAAACATCCTTAGGTACAGTAAACTCAATAGTATTCCTATAATCTTTGGCTGTAACTCAAATGCTCATCATGTAGCATTGAACAGCTCAAATACCAATAATAGAGGAAGTGCTCTCTTTAAATTTATACAAAGTGAGAACCTTTAACTCCTAAATAACGGGCATGAGCCCACCTTTATAAACAGTATCAGGCGAAAAATAATTGATATCACTTTCTGCACGCCTGCTATTTTAAATATCATTAACAATTGCCATGTATCGAATCTTATTAATGCGTCTGATCACAGAGCAATAGTCTTTAGCATAAAAAGCGACTCCATCCCTGTTGTATCCTTTAGAAATCCAAGAAAGGCCGACTAGGTAAGTTTTACTGAAATTTTGGACCATTCTTTTGAGTCTTGGAACTCCCAAATTCTGTCTATTAATAACTTAGAGACAAAAAGTGAATTCTTAATAAATGAAATCAGAACTGCATATCATAGCACTTGTACAATTAGCACGAGCAGAGGTAAGTGTAATACTCCTTTGTGGAATGCTAAAACTTAATAAGCTCAGAAAATCCGTACGGAGGCAATTTAACTTAGCAAAAAGAAAGAATACAGTCACTGAATGGTCAAATTACAGTGAGACTCAAAAGACTTACAAAAAACTGATTAGAAAATCTAAAAGAGAAAATTGGAAAAAAATTTGTAGTGAAATTGACAGTGTACTTGAAGCGGCAAGAATACTTTTCAAACTGCCACTGGACACTACACACTCGATGATAGGGAAACTGTTCTTCATCTGCTGGATACTCATTTTCCAGGGCATGTCCCATACCTAGACAAACCTGTTGCTGAAGTAGTACAGGGCTCAGCGGACTGGTCTACTGCAGACAGAATTGTTTCCAAAGAGATGGGTCATTAACGGGTTTGCACGTTTTAAATCTCCCGGTCCAGATGAAATATATCCTATCTGTTTACAGAAAGGGCTAGATTCACTTATTACTCCTCTCCATGACCTTTATAGCGCATGCATTGCCTTCTGTTACATTCCTAGTTCATGGAGGAGGGTGAAAGTAATCTTTATTCCTAAACCAGGCAAGCAGACTTACTATCTGGCCAAATCATACAGGCCCATTACCCCACAGTTAGACGAGCGACTAGAAGTCGCATGCCGAATCTCATCTCAGGGAAATCGCTCGTGTAAACGCCACTTGCATGCAAGCGGGGAAAATCGCAACTCAAGTCGTATGTAAAAACCTCATACAATCTGAGCTGCGACTGGAACTGCAAATGATTTGACATTTAAGGTTATGTCTGATTTCTCAATAGCAGAAAATAAGTTGAGTAGAAGTGAAATTTTGAAATTAATAAATTTGTACCGGGAAAGAGAGTGCCTATGGAAGACTGCCTCGAAATTGTATCGTAAAAACGATCTCAAGAGGCAGGCGTATGAACAAATCGGCGCGGAATTGAAACTCACAAGCGAGGAAGTGAAGAAAAAGTTGAGAAATTTACGAACCACGTATGTTCACGAAAAAAAGTAAATCAATGCGAGTCGGAAGTCTGGAGCATCGACAGAAGATATTTATGAGCCTTCATAGTTTTTGGCAGACTTTTCTGCGATTTCTATCATTTTTATAGCTTACTGCGGCTAATAACTTTCTTTGTTTTCTTGCGTTTGACCTTTTTCAACTGAAGTCACATGCAATGTCGCAAGACAGCAGAGCAAATCGCAACACCTGTCAAATTGAAAAACGTAGTAGGAGGGATAATCGCATGCGACTTCTAGTCGCACG
Source organism: Chrysopilus asiliformis (assembly GCA_964034945.1). Classification (NCBI taxonomy): domain Eukaryota; kingdom Metazoa; phylum Arthropoda; class Insecta; order Diptera; family Rhagionidae; genus Chrysopilus; species Chrysopilus asiliformis. The sequence continues at coordinate 58,676,465 of OZ035962.1, forward strand.
TCTAACTGTGGGGTTAGTCTTATGAGTTTTATATTGAAGACACTGGAGAAACTAGTTGAAATTTACCTTCGTGATGAATTACAACTAAATTTGACTCTACACCCAAAACAATTTGCCTATCAAAAAGGTAAATCTACATAAAGGAAAATCAAAGTTACATTGGACAAACAAAACAATATCTAGAAGAAAGATTAATCAACCATAAGAACGATATGAAAAGAAAAAGAAAAGATACCACAAACTCCGCTTGTCGATAATTGCATAAAATTGGGACATACGCCTGATTTTAAAAACACAAAAATTTCACAAACGGTTACTAATTACAACAAACAACTAACTATGGAAATGTTGCACATATGCAAAGAAAACACTTATAATGTAAAAAGTGATATTGATGATATTGCTGCTGTATATTTTGCATTATTGGATAATACAAAAACAAAAAAACTCAAATTTGACGTATTAAATAATAGTCCTGAACAAGAAAATAAACGAACACGATTTATAAATTAGCTTTGCTCACTCCTACAATTAAAAATAGCATTATAGGGGAAACTGGGGCCCATTCGGCAAAGGGGCACATTCGGCATTGCCATTTTCAGTATCAAGAATGCTTCAGAAAGGAGCGATCAAATACGTAAATGCACAATAATGCAATAACTTGAATTTAAATAAAGTCTGAGAGTTCTATTTCGGTGCTCAGAAGAGCAAGAGGTATTTTTGTGTTTTTCGGAAGTTTGATGTAATTTTCCCAAGCAGGTGCGTAAGGAATTTTTGAAGTCAATTTCGTCCGACGCTTAAAAAATTTCGCGCAAATAGCATTTAAAAACATTAAGTTTCAATCCCGAAAGTAGAATGCCCTTTAATTTACAGTATTTTAGATAAAAAATCTGAAAACATTTAGCTGACACTTTTGGGGCACATTCGGCTTTCGTGATTTTAAGAAGTGAGATTGAATACATCCGTGATTTTAAGAAGAGAGATTGAATTTAAATTACTAAATTTAAATTATAGATTGAATTTAAATGAATCCTGTCGGCACATTTCGATATTCCACATAATATATTTTTAATATAAATTTCGATAACTATTTCGTGAAATAGGATTTTTCAATCATTCTTGTATGTGATATGTAATGAATTTTTATTTTTTATTTTATTTTAAAGAATTAATAAAATGAATTCAAATCTAATAGTCTTTCAATTAGTAAAATCAAACAAATAACGTATATTCGCCGAATGTGCCCCTTCAAAAGCCGAATGTGCCCTGGCATGGGGTACATTCAGCAAAATGGCCTCCTTTTTAAAATTAGTAAAAATCGTATATTTCTTTAGAGCTACAAAAAAAATCTATTTCCTATTTAATAGTAAAATAATGAAAGTTTTTACAAATTTTCAAGATTTTCAAATTCATCAAACGAATTTGGCAGGAAATGACTTTGAAAAAAACCTGCCGAATGTGGCCCAGCTTCCCCTATATAAAAAAAAACAATTTTCGTACTTCCTGTTAATTTTGTTTTTCAAACTTTTGATTAGTCACTTTCATATCGTCTTAGTTTTAAGACCTGGGCCATTGGTTAGTAAAGTTTCAATATTTTAATCTTTGTATAATCTACATATTTAAAAGGCAAAGCGATTTTGTATGGATTTCTTTCGACAGAGCTGCTGCAGTTCCTATTGAACCGATTTTGATGATTCTTTTTTTAAATGAAAGCTCTATAGCTGTAGATATGTCCATTTTACTTTTTTTCAATTTTTAATAATACTTTATTAGTTATTTACCTTTCAAAATTATAAATATGCCGCTAACTAAGTCTTCAATGTTAACACGACATTCCACACTGTCTGATCAGCGCAGTGAGTTAAAAGTTGGACTACCATGCGCCAGACACCGGGTTAAATTCTTATCGATGACGAAATTCCTTCTTTTTTCTTTTCAAATTCTTTTTTTTTCTTTTCAAATTCTTTTTTGTTGATTTATTTACTTTTTTTAATATTTTATTACTTAATTTATCTTTAAGTTTACATTTTTACTCCTGAATAAGTGTTAGACTACAATGCGCCAGATGTGCGGTTTCGATTCCGAGTGGTGACAAAATGTTTTTTTTTTACCTTAAATTATTTATTTTATTTATATTATACTTCTTTAGGCGCGTTGGGCGATTTTTGGATGGGTAAAATCTTATGAGTTCGCGTCACCGACATGCTAATTTAACAGCTTAAGAATACTGATTCGCTTTCATTTGATTTTTTTATACAGAAAAAATCGATTTTTTTTGGAAAATATACAGCAAAATAAAATGAGACAGAAAATTTCTGCACATTACGTGACTTTGTTATACAACAAAAAATCGATTTTTTTTTTTGAAAATATCATACAGCAAAATAAAATGATACAGAAATTTTTTCTCCACAGCACGTGGCATTCTTATACAGAAAAAATTAAATATCTCTAGCAATTTTTTGTATAAGAAAATCATGTGCTGCTCAGGAATTCAAACCTTAATATGCATATTGACTTTTATTTGAAATTTACTGCTTATTAGCATTATTTTCAAAATTTCAGGTTGAAAAATATATAGGTATAAATACACGACAAAATTACCTTATATATATTATTGTTTTCACTTCTGTTGGCAGTCCCCAATGACTGCCTGTTTTTTATTACTTAATTTATCTTTAAAATTTATATTCTTACTACTGAATAAGTGTAAACTATATCGCGCCAGGTACGGGTTCAATTCTGAGCGGTGGCAAAATATTTTTATTTTATTTTATTTTTTTTTTTGTTGAAATTGAGTTTTTTAAACGTAAAATTAAAAATATCTGTTACACATCGTCTTTTATTGCAAAAAGTGAAAACGATCTTCTCTATATAATAATAATAATAATAATAATAATAATAATAATAATAATAATAATAATAATAATAATAATAATAATAATATAATAATAATGTTTATTGCGATCAAATTAATTTTACAATGATACATTTTAGATTATAATTCTTTTAAATAAACTATACTGGCTACATTTGTTGTGTCTGCCAGGAGTGGATAATTTTTTTAAAAAACAAATATATAAATAAATGATGGCCTGATCCCATTTTCTTCTGTTTCTATAGCTTTTTCCAGATCTAATCCTATATACTTTTGAACCAGGAACGCTTGAATTAAGCTAAAGTGGTCTTTCCATTCTGCTTGCCTATGGCGCCAAGTTCCCAAAGTTATGCTTGTGTCTACCGCCATGTTTTCTAGGTTCTGAAACCAGTCGATAGATTCTTCAATCCCTATAACTACGAGAGCATGTGGAAGTCTACTTTCGCTGTATTTATAAAGGATTTTTAAGATGTAGTCCATGTGGATCTTAAGGGTGTAACTATGCATGCTTTTGAGACCTGACTCTAACCTTATTATGTAACTTGGCGTTGTTTGGGGGACCCTAAGTATTTTTTTCAGAAAGAACCTTAAAAAGCGCTCTAATTCTTCGATCTTACTCCCACCCCATACTTGTGCAGCATAACAGACATTCGATGCAGCTACAGCTTCGAATAACTTTAATTTGTTACTATAGGCAACTTCTTTCTTACATATAAAGTTATTCCAAGACATATTAATTTTGGATGTGCTTGCAACTACTCTGTCCTTGACGTTCTGCTTTAAATTAAGTGAGGGTGTCACTATTATGCCCAGATATTTGTATGAACCTACGATCTCTATGTTTTTGTTGCCCAACTTCCATTTTTCTGCAGCTTTTGTTCTACCACCTTTTTGTCGCATTATCATTATTTTGGATTTTTCAAGATTTATCTCGAGTCCCCAAATCCTGCAATACCGTTCGAAGTTATTGATCATGTCTTGAAGACCATTTATAGTGTCCGCTATTATTACAATGTCATCCGCGTAAGCTAATAACGTTACTACATTATCCCCTATTTTAATACCACCGCCAACCTCATCGTATAGGTCATACAAAAATAAGGCAAATAACAACGAACTCAAGATGCATCCCTGTTTTACTCCAGATTGGGTTTCGAACCAATCAGACCTACTAGATCCATCCCATGTCGCTGCCTTCGTTCCCGCATAGAGAGATTTCAGCAGTTGAATTATTTTTGTCGACAGCCCGATTTGACCCAGTTTGTACCACAGAGCCTCTCTATTGATTCGATCAAAAGCGGAAGCTAGATCCACAAAAAAACAATATAGTCTTTTTGTTCCTTGTTTCCACTTCAGTTTAATTAAGCTAAACAAACTGAATATATTGTCGAAAGTGGAATATCCTTTTCTAAAGCCTGCTTGAAATTCGCCAAAAACTCCTTTATTCTCTACCCAACTACCCAATCTATTATGGATAAGTCCTGATAAAATTTTTGACAAAGTATTTAGAAAGAAAATTCCTCTATAGTTTGATGCCTGTTCTATATTTCCTTTCTTATAAATCGGAAATATAATAGCCTTTTTAAAATTTTCTTCTACGCTACCCCCATTTAGAATTCCATTAAAGAGATGCAGCATCATTTCGATCAATCTATCTGGAGCATACTTAAAAAACTCTGCTGGTATACGATCCTCTCCAGGTGCTTTTCCATTCTTCAAATTTCTTAACACCAATCTCAACTCTCCAGTTTCAAAAGGTTTGTCTAACTCTGGGTCTTCAGTACACGGAAGTTCTATTATATTAATCGCAATCGGAAAGCCTACATTAAATACATTTGAAAAGTGTTGTTTTAAATCCTCACAATTAATTTGGGAACCTATTTTGCTATTAAGTTATAATTCATTCACCCACTTCCACCACGATTTTGAGTCTTTAACTTCCGACAGCTTTAGTGAAATTTGGTCATAATATTTCTTTTTTTCTTTAATGCAGACTTCCCGATACTCTTTATTTGCAATAAGATAGTACGATTTTGCTATTTCTCCCACAGATCCTCTTTTTATAGCTTTTCTATAAATTCTTAAGCATTTGAAGGATAATCTTCTTGCCTGAAAGCAAGCTGAATTGAACCATTTTTGTTTTCTTTCATATTTTGGTCCCTTATTTTCGACCTGCTTCCCTATCTCCATGATGGTCTTTATAATTTCAGAAGCGCTAATGCAATTTGTTTCCATATTTACTTCCGTTGCCCGGATATTTTGGTCCAACAACTTTTGATACTCTTTCACCCTCGTCGCGTCCCATCTCAATATTGGTAATAAATCCAAACCTCGGTATTCTCTATCCCAATTAATTTCCAATTCTATCGGCATATGATCGGAGTAGGGGAACTCCTTTACTTCAAACTTCTCTACACATGGAAGTAGTTCGTAGTTAATTATTGCTAGGTCATTGACTGAAGATCCCATACTCCCTATGAATGTTAGTCTACCGTCCAAATCACCCACAATTCGACCATTCAATATAACCCCCCCTATCTCCTCAACCATCTCTAGTAGACGCCTTCCCTTTGAGGTGACCGTATGATCCTGCGATTTTCTTTCGTTTTTAGTTTTTGGATTCATCAGCAGTATTTCATCCGTAATATATTGGTTAGTTCCGACCTGGGAGTTAAAATCTCCTATAAATGATACATTACTACCGAAATCATTGCAAAACGATTCTAAACGATCAAAATCAGCCTGCCAGTTGTTGCAATTTAAGTATATTGGGACTAAATTACAAAGAAAATTCTTGATCTCTAACTGAATTACATTAAAACCCGCTCTGTTTATCACTTGACATTTATTTCCTACCATTACTAGGTTTACACCAATTAGCATACCTCCACTCGCCCTTCCTCTGTCTGCCGTTCTAGTTGCTGCTTGCCAATGCAATTTAAAACCCGGGAAATACTTTGCAAATAGTTTATAATTTTCTTCAATAACATGTGTTTCTAGTAATATAAAGACGTCAAAAGAGTTCACGTATTTGAAAAAATCTGCAAAAATTAGTTTATTAAATAGTCCATTTACATTATATGATAAAATTTTTAAATCTCTTTTCAAATTATTTTTTATACTATCCTGACAGACATGTGTTGAAACAATACCTCCTGGTATGGTTCTTCGTCTATTCGTCTGCCTTTCAGCCTCATACTTCTTTAGTTTTTCGTGAAGCTTTGTGAAGTCTTTACCATAGATGTTGGACAATACTTCTATTCCGCTTTGCCTCTCGCTTCGAAGTGTATTATCGTTCCAATAGAATTTCTTTCCCTCAATTATAATGACGTCTCCTCGGATTTTTATTTGTTTCGAAGCATCCATTTCGCGAACCAAATGTTTGACTGATAGTAGTTTATTTTTTCGGACTCGGGCTGCCTTAGTCAAATGCCTATCTATGCTAATTTGTGTGCCCCGAAGTTTAGATGTCGCTTTCAAAACGCTGGTTACGTCGGATGGTCTTTTAAACTCCACAATGAGAGTGTCCGTTTTTGCTCCCTGTGACAACGATGTCACTTGTTCGACGGCAATGTCTCGTAGATCTAAAACTTCCTCACAAACAGATTCGATCGCTTCTTTCATGTTTACAGCTTTATTTACACCTTTCCATATTAACTTTTTCTCGTTCATCATCCTCTCAAGATACTCTGTGTGCTTTTCATTTTTCTCCAATTTTTCCTTTAAATGCTTAACTTCCAAATTTAGCTTTTCGTTTGTTTCTTTAATATTGGAAATTTCGGTCCTTAAGCCCTGCACATCTTCTTTGGTCGCTAAAACAGAGATTTCCTCCTTCATCATTTTTCGAAAGGAATCTAAAACTCGTTCCCACCCTGCTGGGAGTTCCTGCTTCCTGTCATTCTTTTCGCCCATGGTTGATGGTCCTATTTGACTATCAAAGCTGCTGAAAGAAACTTCCAAAGAAGATTGATCTTCCGTCGTGGAGATATTCCTTTTTTGACTTTTTGCCGTTTTTATTTTGAGGTGATCGTCCGGGGACAGCAATTCTCTTGATCGTTTGATATTTGGCGTAGAAGAATACATCTATTTACGCTTGTTGTTGTGCGGCCCTCCTTTTGTGGTTATGTAATAGCTTTGTGAGATCTGTGTTTCTGAGTTTAGCAGATTGTGTGAATATTACTCCACGATTAATTGTTATTGCAAAAACAATGCTATGATTTACTGTTTTATGTCAACTTTAAGCTTCGATAAAATAGTTATAAAACACGACGAATTTTTTTCTCCAGGAAAAGATTTGTTTGTTCCTCTTTCCAGTGTTACTAGCCTCCCTATACCTATATAAAATCGTTTATGATTGTGAAAATCGTTTAACCTGACGCCCAGTCCAAACCCCTGAAGATAGAGACTTGAAACTTTCAGAATATGGACCAACCATTGCGTAGGCGCTCACTAAGGCGGGGTTTTCCGAAATTTTACCCCTAAGGGGGTGAACGGGGGGTTAGGGGGTTTGGGTGTTTTTAAACCGTGATTTTCGCCATTAATCCTGCTCAATAGGAGGCTGAAAAGTTTCACTCGGGGGTTTTCGGGGTCGCTGATCACGAATCCGGTGTTAGATTTTCAAAACTCGGAACGGAAGGTCCTGTAAAGATAACGCAAATATCCTTTTTCCCATTTTTCCCGGGGAAAAGTGGCATTAGGGGGTTTTCGGTGTCGCTGATCATGAATCTTGTGTTGAAATTGCTAGCGCAAGCTCCTCTAAGGATAACCCAAATATCCTATTTACCATTTTTCCTCGAAAAAACTGGCAATAAGGAGGTTTCAGAGCCGCTGATCACGAATCTGGTGTTAGAATTTTAAAATTCGGAACGGGAGGTTCTGAAGGTATAACGATTTAAAAAAAAAACAAAAAACTTTTTTAAAAAAAACTTTAGGCCGGCAACGATGGGTATGCAAGCTATTTAGGATATGATTCTAAATAAAACTCCCATACATCAAAATCCGTTTCTTCTGATATCTCTTACTCAAGGTTGTTGGATCCAGTTTAATAGCAACCCCTTTCCCACTCTTGAAACTTCTTTATGCGCTTAAAATTTTTGCTCACTAATATCTTTTTGCTCACCCCTCCTTTTTATGTAGCTAACGATGGTATCTTTTTTCGGACAAAAATCAGTATATTTCACCTAAAAATTTAAAAAAGCAGTAAATCGATTTGAAAAAACAGTATTTTTCGCAGTATAAATTTTATTCACTGAAAATTTGTGTCTTTGCTCTTAATTTCGACATTTTTATTCTTTTAAATTAACAATGGAAAGCAAAATCAAAGTAATGCGTTCTGAAGAAGGATGAATAATGACAAGACAGTAATCGATGGAGAAAGGAAGAAGCGAATCTATATGACATGTTGCCATCAATACTTCGCTGTAAGTCATTTGAATGTATTTACACTTGCCATGTGTTGTCACTATTTTGTGTCGCCACTGACGTTTTGCATTGCTATTAATAAATTTGAATTTCGAAACGTTAAAGAAATAAAGTTTTCTGAGTATTTAAATACAGTATTTTGGGGAAAAAAGCAGTAATGGAGTATTGGAGTCTGAAAAACAATATAATACTGCGAAAAACAGTATAGATACCATCGTTATGTATAGCCCTCACCTGCTATCTTTTGCAATTCTAAAGGGATTTGGTGCTTCAATGTATGACATGAATTAAAAAGAATAACATTTCCCACAATATTGTCTTTCCCCGTGTGGATAACCATCTTTTACCGTTATTGAATATATTGTAAGTAAACAGTACGATTTTGTAATACACCGTTGGGTCACAAAGAAAAATGTCTCTAAAAAAATTTCCCTTTTTTGGGTTAACTATATGCATTTGACTCGAGGCCGAAGGGCGAGTAAAGAGGAAGGCGAGAGCTGAAATATATTTAAATAATTTTACGTAACATCTCCATACATGAAATTCCAACAATTCAAGGGTGAGGGGCAAGGCCGACCTGCGGAAGGGGGATGAACCGCGAAGCGGTTCGGGGCGCAGCCCCTAGTTGGATTTAATAGGTACTGTCAAGTTACTGACAAGAAAATGTTTCGCTAAACTGTTCATTGTGTATATAAAATGTTAAATATTTAAAACGTAATTTTTCAAAAGTGGTATTTTACATTATAAACATATAATTGTTCTAGTATACAGCTCCTGAAGAGGTATAAATTACCGAAAACTATAAATTTCGACTGAAAAGCCTACTTACACAATCACAACAAATTATAAAATAGCGCTAAATAACAAAAACACAAAATATATATCTGATACAAAATTGATTCAGTAATTGTCAAGCTATGTAAAAGTTAAAAAAAAACTAACAAAACTTTGTTTTGATCAGGTCTCGGAGGTTCGCCTATACTCATAGAAATTGGTGGAGCACCATACCTGTTACCAAAAGTTGATCACTCAAAAATTTACAATTTAAAGGAAATATGCAAAAAATCATTTAATTTTCAACCGAAAAATATTTTTGCTATTGGTGCTGGAGCAGGCCCTTATATGCTGAAAAATGCTAATTGCGAAGGAATATATAATTTACACATATCAGCGAATGATGAATTGAATAATGCGAGTCGTATCGCATTGGTAGAAGGAATTAACGAAGATTGTGTTTCCTATAACATTCCCAGTAGCGAACCGCGATTATGTATACTAGGAAATATTTTTGCATGCGAAGGACAAACAGGAGATGTGTTAAAAATTGTGTGCAAACAACGAATCGGAAACCAAAACTTTATAGAAAGCATCAGAATGGCCCTAACTAAGGAATTTGCGAATCATTGTATAGGTAAGACTATATATATATATATATGTATATGTAAATGTATATGTAAATGTATATGTAAACTACGTTAACTTAATACGCAAAATATATTTTTTGGACAATCTTTTCCCCATCCCCCATATATGATAGCTCAATTTGACCATCCTTTTCCGCCTCTCCTATACTGACTAGAATATTTTTTGAAGTGAAAACTTCTTTAGCGCCGTTGTGAGTGATTTCAAACTCAATGAAACGAAAAAGTGACAGTAAAAAGAGATAGAATTTTTTTGCCTGTGAGAAAATGAGATAGAATACAGATGGGTGCCGGTCAATTTATCGTAAACAAGAGTGATGGGTATTGGGAAGGGGGGAAGTGGAGACAGGAGGGGGGTAGGTAGAGGGAGGAAGTGGAGAGAGAAGGGGATAAATTACTGATGTTTCGTCATACATTGCAATATATACATATCTATATATCTATATATATAAAAAAAAATGGATGTTTGTCTGTCTGTCTGAGATTACAAAACTCAAAAACTACTGGACCGATTTTTATGCGGTTTTTTGCAAAATGATCTGTGTTGCCAGGAGCAGGTTTTTAACTATTTAGATTTTCTAAATTCGAAACGGAGGGTCCTGTAAGGATAATGAAAATATCCTTTTTCCCATTTTTCCCCGGAAAAATTTGCATTTTAGGATTTTTTGGGTCGCTGATCACGAATCCGGTATTAGATTTTCAAAATTCGAAACGGAAGGTCCTGTAAGGATAATGAAAATATCCTTTTTCCCATTTTTCCCCGGAAAAATTGGCGTTATAGGGTTTTCGGGGTCGCTGATCACGAATCCGGTATTAGATTTTCAAAATTCGAAACGGAAGGTCCTGTAAGGATAATGAAAATATCCCTTTTCCGATTTTTGGAAATTTTAATGTGAATTTTGCATTGGATACACCGCTCCCTTTGATTGAGTTCCTCAACACCAAATTAAATTTAAAAATGTGCTCCAGTCGCACTGAATCGACAACAAGATCGAAAACAGTAATTGACGGTGTATTTCAAAGATATATTGATCAAACCCAAGCATTCATTTTATACTTTAGTTATCATAAGCCGCTCGTGTCATTTATTGAAATTGAAAACAAAGAGTCTGAATAAAAATGTAATATAACTTTTGAACTTGGTACCAATATTATAATAAAAAAAACGCTATATTTATCCCACATCTGATACCGCATTCGTCTCATTCTCTCACTGTTTAGTTTTCCTAAGGTTTCACTTCTACCGCGTGTGCACTGCACACACATGTTTTTTTTTTTTGCTTTTTATTCGAAAATGGTACGCCCGGTCGAAAAGTGGTAAACAAAATGTTTGGGATACAATTTTGCACAAATTTTCCACAGATTAAATTCCAATTAGAGTGATTATTGACGAGTTACAGCTCTACAAACTATTTTATTATACTTTAAACTAGATCTTAGACCCATCGTCGTAATATGAAAGCAGGTGTCTGCCTCGTAGAGACGGCCAGAAGACGTGGATCCGCCTACAGCCATTAGATATTTAAGTAAGAAATTTTAGTGAAAAGGAAACTAAAGAAACAATTTGATTCACCGTAATGTTACGTTTACGGGGTGTGCTTTTCCGTTTTGTGCATTTCGGCATTTTGTACCTAAAAATCAAATTTCACTTGCAACACAACGAACAAATGTTTAATTCTGAAATGTTATAGGGCATTTTCATAAATGTACTCGGAAGTTGCGCAAATTGCACAAAACATTTTCTTCCATCTCCCCGTAATACTTAGTTGTTCATTAATTTGCGAAAGTAAACTAAACGAATAACATATAACCGGGTTATTTATTAAGCAAAATCTTTTGTGTTATTTGCAGAACTTGAATCGCAAAAAAAAACATTTAAAATGTTAAAATTTTGTGTTGAGAACTGAGCGATGGGGTCTTTTGGTTATATTTAAAATACTTTAATAAAAAACAAAAAAAAAAAATTTTTTAAAAAAGCTTTTATTTAAAAAAATGCACTAAAAAGAAAAAAATAATTTTCTGGACGCTGTGTATCACAAATATAAAAGCTTTTAAAGAGCGAGATAAATGTTTATTTTATTGTTTTATGTTTTATCTCGCTTTTTAAAAGCTTTTATATTTGTGATACACAGCGTCCAGAAAATTATTTTTTTCTTTTTAGTGCATTTTTTTTAATAAAAGCTTTTTTTTTAAAAATTTTTTTTATTTTTTTTTGTTCTTTTTAGTCTTCGAATATATATCCTTACATTTGAGATGTCCTTACAGGCTTTTTAACTTGAGAATCGTATTCAGCGAACCCCAAAACCCGCAGAATATATTTTTCCCCGGAACAATTGAGAAAAAGGATAATCACGTTATCCTTACAGGACCTTCCGTTATCCTTACAGACTTTTTAATGACATATTCGGATTCAGCGACCCCGAAAACTCCCAGAATAGATTTTTTTCCGGAAAATTTGGAGAAAAGGATAATCACGTTATCCTCACAGTACCTTCCCTTATCCTTACAAGGACGAAGTAGAGAAAATATTGTATTGTCATCGGACTTATATAAGTGTACAAAATTTCAAGTGAATCGGATGAGTGGAAGTGGGTCAAAATTTGATTGCAAGATTTGATCTAACAGACAGACAAACAGACAAACAGACAGACACGAAGGCAAGCTAAATAAAAGCTTTTAACACTAGATTGCCCAAGGAAGTCAAGCAGTCAAAATGACTGCTTTTGGCAATATAGGTATAACACATATATATATATATATATATATATATATATACCGGAAATGAAGGAGGCGGAGGTAACTACAATTATTAATAAACCCATTTATATGTTGTACAAAAAGCCACAAAATTCTAACAAATTGTGTCATTATATACATAATTGTTTTTCTGATTGAAATTAAAAAGCAGTCAAAATGACTTGCTTGGGCAATCTAGTGTTAAAAAAAAGCCATATCCAGCCCTAAGGGTCAGTTGATGACAGTCACTGAGACATGATTGATCTTATCAATTGCCGTGTGCCTGACGATTAGACTTGCGCGACTAAAAATATGAGTTTTGTGTACTTGGCATTCGTTTCATAAATTTGTACATTTGCGCACAAAATTGTAATTACTTAATCGTTATCAACGTAAACATAATAAACCATTTCGTCGATTGCAACAGATCTGGTGCGAATAGCTTTTACTTTTTGTGTTATCTATATACAGTACCGGACAAAAGAAATTGATTTTTTTTGTTTTAAAACGAAATTAAGCACGACAAAAGTAAGTGAATTTTTGGGTTAACGAAGCTTTTATCCAAAAAAAATTGTGTTTGGTTGTAGATATTATAAAAACGGTTCAGTTTAGATCATATTCATGCCGTCTCACAAGTATCTGAGTGATGACTTACGCTTGCGTATCGTAGGAGGAGTTAATAGTGGTCGTCGTCAAAATGAAGTTTTAAGGAGTTTTAACGTACCGGAGTCAACTGTATCTACAATTTTAAAGCGTTATCGTCAGCGTAAAACCGTAGAAAACATGGCGAAATCTGGACGTCCAAAAAACCTCTGTTCGAGCTGATTGGGATATGGTAAGAATGTCTAAAAATAACCCCACTTGGGCAGAAACCAAAATTCATGCCGAATCGCCCGTGGATGTCCAACAAAATATAACGGTTCGTACTGTGCAACGTCGCCTGGTTGATGCAATATAAAACTGGAAGTTTGTTGGTTGGTTTGTTGGTTTGAGATTACAAAATTCAAAAACTACTGGACCGATTTTTCCGCGGTTTTTTGCAAAATGACCTGTGTTGGCAGGAGCAGGTTTTTAGCTATGTAGATTTTCTAAATTCGAAATGGAAGGTCCTGAAAGGAGTACATAAATATCCTTTTTTCCATTTTGCCCCGGAAAAATTTGCATTATGGGGTTTTTGGGGTCGCTGATCACGAATCCGGTATTAGATTTTCAAAATTCGAAACGAAAGGTCCTGTAAGGATAATGAAAATATCCTTTTTCCCATTTTCCCCCGAAAAAATGGGCATTACGGGGTTATTGGGGTCGCTTATGACGAATCCGGTATTAGATTTTCAAAATTCGAAACGAAAGGGCCTGCAAGGATAATGAAAATATCCTTTTTCCCATTTTTCCCCGGAAAAATTTGCATTATAGGGTTTTTGGGGTCGGTGATCACGAATCCGGTATTAAATTTTCAAAATTCGAAACGGAAGGTCCTGTAAGGATAACGCAAATGTCCTTTTTCCAATTTTTCTTGAAACAATTGCCACTAGGGCATTTCTGTAAGGATAAAGGAAATGTGCGTTTCCAATTTTTCCTTTTCCAATTTTTTTAAACGGAAGGTCCTGTACGGATAACGGAAATGTCCTTTTTCCATTTTTTCTCGCAAAAACAGGCTTTGGGAGGTTTTCAGGGTTGCTTATCACGAATCTGTAGTTGGAATTTGAAAATTCGAAACGGAAGGTCCTGTAAGGATACCTCAAATATCCTTTTTCCCATTTTTCCCCGGAAAATCGGCATAAGGGGGTTTCCGGAGTCGCTGATCGCGAATCCGCTGTTAGATTTTTAAAATTCTAAATGGAAGGTCCTGAAAGGATAACACAAATATCCTTTTTCCCGGGAAAATCTGCATTAGGGGGTTTCCGGGTACGCTGATCACGGATCTGGCGTTCCAGTTTCAATAACTCTAAAGAAAGGTCCCGTAAGGATTAAGTTGATTTTGAAGTTTCTTTAAGTTGGTTTTTTGGCATTCTAAATCTATATGTAAAAAATGGATGTTGGCATATACATATGTATGTATGACCTTAATATACTCAAAAGCTACTGGACCGATTTTTACGCGGTCTTTCCCAAAATGATTCGCGTTATGAGGGGCAGATTTTTCAGTATTAAATTACAGCGTAAAGATCAGGCGCAAACATGGAGGAAAACAAAGTGAATTATAAGGAAAAAAAGTAACAAAAAGCCAAACTTAAATTTTTTCAAAATATTCAAAATACCCAACAAGGAAAACAAGTCAATTTGCAAAGAATATACGCCACAAATCGAAGTAGCACTAGGTGCCGGTAAAAATATTGGAAATGAACTGAGAAGAGATGGCAAAAATTAATCGATTAATTTTTTTTAATTGACTAAAATCACACTGCTCTAGAATATTGAAAACATCTTCGTTACACATTATCTACTTCATTTTGGAAAAAAAATCTCATTAAAAAGTTATACGATTCGTCGACACTAACAATAAGTTTAAGTTCGTACTAATTTTAATTTAAAAATCACGGTCTGTAATTCCAATAGTCCTAGACCAAAAATTATAAAGGTTCTTACCTGAAGATAAGTGATTACGTGAATCACCCTCAGTCAGTACTGATCCCTAATTAATTACTTCAGTCAGTAGTAATCCCTAATTAATGATCCCTAATTGACCACGAATTGGGGCTTAATTGCACCCATACTTCCTAGGACTTACTTTATTGTGTTAATTACCAATAGGGTTTCCCAAAAATATCGTTGATTAACCATTTTATAATCGCCATATGTTGCAGGTAAATTTTTAAGTCCGAGCAATAAAATAATGTTATTAATCTGGGTTTATAATTTCGCTTATCTAAAAATACCAATTAAATTTTTTTATTGGTTTCTCTTAATGAGTTTTTACTAAAAAATAACAATTTTTAGTCCTGAAATATATTTTAAAAAAATAAAACTATTAATTAAAATAAAAACATTGCGTTTGGCCGTTTGATGTACCGTTATTTGATAAAAAAACGACTAACACCAATTGGTTTCAGAATCTTCAGACGGTTCTAAAGCACCTACAATCAACAAATTCAAAAGTCACATATTTTTAATTATGTCCGCTCACAAGCCCTATTGGCCGCATAGTGCCCCGTTATTCCAACAAAAAATTATAAAAAGGATATTTGCGTTATCTTTACAAGACCTTCCGTTTCGAATTTTTTAAATCTCACATAGCTAAAAACCTGCTCCTGGCAACGCGGATCATTTTGCGCGAATCATCAAAAACCGCATAAAAATCTGTCGAGTAGTTTTTGAGTTTTTTTTATCTCATATAAATACATTTTTGGAATTTTTGTTGTCAATGCGTTGTTTTTGTCGAATACCATCCATACGCCATCCGACAGTGCAGTTTTGGACCTTTTAGAAGCTTCATTTCCATCTGGGGTATTATCAAACATGTGTTGATCGATTAATCGATTATTAATGACGATTAAATGGAAAGTCGATTGGAGCTTGCTTGGTTTTTCCAGATTACTTTTTCAACTTTTCGACAGAAATAGGCGGAGCCAGATATAAACCAGTACCGATTGTGAAATAACGAAGGCGCTAGGAGGATATAAATACTAGAGACCCAAGGAGTAATAAATCAGTTGTTAAAAGTCAGTCGACTAGGTTACAACAAAAAGTAGAAAATTTTGAAAGTGATTTTTGAAGGTGAAGGAAATTACCTGTAAAAATTGTAGAAGTGAGAAAAGTAACATTGAGGACAGAAAAAAGCAGACAAATTAAAAAAGGTTATAGCAAGGAAGTGAATAAGAGTAAAAGCAAAAATTGGAACATTAAGGAAATCAGAAAACCAAAAGAAAAAGCAAAAAAATACTTTAAGATTTTAGTTTTTCATTTAGTACTGCAAATTAAGCACCGGAAAATTTTTGAAATGCCATTCAAAAAATCAAACATTGGAAGATCAACGAGACATACGCGGCAATTGTCAGCTAATAGATCTGCTGAAACATCTGAAGAGCGAGACGGGAAACTGAGCGGATCAGAGCCTCTACTTCAAGAGTTTCTGAAACATCTGAAGAGCTAGACGCCCGTCGGGAAACTGAGCGGATCAGAGCCTCTACTTCTAGAGCTGCTCAAACATCTGAAGAGCGAGACGCACGCCGGGGAACTGAGCGGAGCAGAGCCTCTACTTCAAGAGCTGCTCAAACATCTGAAGAGCGAGACGCACGTCGGGAAACTGAGTGGATCAGAGCCTCTACTTCCAGAGCTGCTCAAACATCTGAAGAGCGAGACGCATGCCGGGAAATTGAGCGGAGCAGAGCCTCTACTTCAAGAGCTGCTCAAACATCTGAAGAGCGGGACGCACGCCGGGAAACTGAACGCTCACGGTGTAGTCAATCAAGAACGAGAATCGATCTCAAGAAAGCGGCGTTTAATTACGATAAAGACTACGATTACAGTAGTAATCGCCATGTTGTCATTGGTAAAATGACTAATTTGTGCTCTCATTGTGGCGCTAAGAAATTTCAAAGAGAAACGCCTGGCATGTGTTGCTCCAATGGCAAAGTCAATTTGCCACCACTGGCTGAGCCACCAGACACACTTTTAACTTATGTGGATGGAGGTAATCGGGAGCCCAAACACTTTCTACAGCATATTCGGAAATACAACTCATGCTTTCAAATGACATCGTTTGGAGCGACGAATATTGTGAAATATGGTAATTTCATGCCTACATTCAAAGTCCAAGGACAAGTGTATCATCAGATTGGTTCACTTCTTCCTGCGCCCGAAGAAGATGCACAATTTTTGCAAATATATTTCATGGACAATGTCGAGGAAGAGATTGATCGACGATGTGCATTTAGTGTAACAACAGATCGGAAAATTATTGCTGAATTGCGAGCATTATTCCACGAGCACAACTGTTTGGTCCGAGATTTCAAATCCGCATTAGAAAATGTAAGGGCAGATGACTTTAAAGTCATTATCAGGGCAGATAAAGCGCCGTTGAATGAGCATGAAAAACGCTTCAATGCTCCAACGGCCCCTGAAGTAGCAGCTGTAATTGTCGGAACAGAGATTAACCGGCGAGATATTGTTATAAGCAGACGAGATCAAACCAAGCAACGTGTTGCTGAAACCCACCGATCGTACGATGCACTTCAATATCCAATACTGTTTCCACGTGGAGAAGACGGATATCATCTCGAATTGTATCAAACTCATCCCGTCACAGGTGCTATGACAACGAAAAAAATCTAACCACATCCTGAAATGTCGTCAACTTTTCCAACAATTTATCGTAGATATGTACGCTAAAGTCGAAGGCGAACGACTGAATTACATTCGTTACAATCAATCGAAGCTTCGAGTCTAACAGTATATTCATTTGCGAGATGCTATTGCGAATGATGGAACCGTTACTGACATTGGACAAAAGGTTATACTTCCGGCTTCGTATACTGGAAGTCCAAGCCACATGCACGAATATGCTCAGGATGCTCAGGA
Organism: Chrysopilus asiliformis; assembly: GCA_964034945.1. Classification (NCBI taxonomy): domain Eukaryota; kingdom Metazoa; phylum Arthropoda; class Insecta; order Diptera; family Rhagionidae; genus Chrysopilus; species Chrysopilus asiliformis. Next base: position 58,694,438 of record OZ035962.1, read on the forward strand.
TGCTCTGACATATGTTCGCAAGTATTCATCACATTCACATGCAATCCATCTTGGACAGAAATCAAAGATTAACTTCTGCCTGGCCAGCAACCATCCCATCGACATGACCTCACAGCGAGAATTTTCAAACAAAAATTGATACGCTTTATCGATCTTATCACTAACAGCCATATATACGGAGAAACTCGATGCTGGATGTATTCGATTGAATGGCAGAAAAGAGGTCTACCACATGCCCATATCTTAATTTGGTTGGTTGAAAAAATTCTTCCTACTCAAATTGACGATATCATTACTGCTGAGCTGCCCGATCCGGAAGAAGATCCAGAATTATTTAAAATCGTGAAAAAACATATGATTCACGGACCATGTGGACCACACAACCCTCATTCGCCATGCATGAAAGATAGAAAATGCACCAAAAATTATCCACGTCAGATGCTCCAAGAAACGCAAACTGGTGGCGATGGTTATCCGCTGTACAGACGACGAAAACCAGATGATGGGGGACACACAGCAACTATAAAAATCAATAACGTTGATTTTGAAATTGATAATCAATGGATTGTACCATACTCTCCTATTCTTTCCAAATCATTCAATGCGCATATTAACGTGGAGGCCTGCAATTTGGTTAAATCTATCAAATACATATGTAAATATGTTAATAAAGGCAGCGATATGGCAGTTTTCGGACTTGCGGATCCCAACGCACCCATCAATGTAGTCGAACAATTTCAAATGGGATGTTATATTAGCAGTAATGAAGCTGTATGGCGAATCCTTGGTTTCGACATTCATGAACGCTTTCCTGCTGTCATCCATCTCAGTGTTCACTTGGAAAACGGTCAACGAGTCTACTTCATGGAAGATAATGCACCACAGAGAGGCGCAGATCCATCAAACACAACATTGACCGCTTTTTTCCAATTGTGTGCAACTGACGAATTCGCAAAAACGTTGCTATATCACGAAGTTGGAATCAATCGACGAAGAAATTTTGCAGAAGAAAACGAGGCGCCAGGCATTCTTCGATAGCTGGGATATTTTCTACTGCCACATTGGGACGAATATATACTGTTCATCCGAATAATGCTGAATGCTACTATTTGCGAATGCTGCTTCACGTGGTCAAAGGACCAACATCGTTTCAAGCAATCAGAACCATTGATGGTCAAGTGTGTCAGACATACAGGGAAGCATGTTTCAAACTTGGTTTGCTTGAAAATGATCAACATTGGGACAATACATTGACAGAAGCATCTGAAACACGTAATGCTAACCAGATACGAACTCTGTTCTCTATAATTTTGACAACCTGTGTGCCTTTTGGTCCCAAAGATCTATGGGAAAAACACAAAGAGAGTATGAGCGAAGACATACTTCTCCGAGAACGCAGAAACAACCCCGGCCTGGATGTACAGTATTCGGAAGACATTTTCAATGAAGCACGGTTATCACTTGAGGATAGGTGTTTGTCGATTAACAACAAAATCCTCAATCAGCTTGGACTATTTTCACCGGTACGTGACAGAAACGATGTTGTCGATAGAGACATATTGCGAGAAAAACAATATGACGTCGATGCGGTACAAGTTTATGTTGAGGCTCAGAAAAGGCGCTTAACAAACGATCAACGACTCGCGTACGACACAGTTATGGAGCATGTACGAAGTGGAAATGGTGGACTTATTTTTCTTGATGCACCAGGAGGCACAGGAAAAACATTTCTACTCAATTTGATACTCGCCGAAATTCGAATGAAGCATGAGATTGCTCTGGCTGTGGCATCATCTGGGATTGCAGCAACGCTACTTGATGGAGGACGCACGGCGCATTCGGCTCTCAAGCTACCATTGAATTTAAATCTAGCTGCAGATCCTCTTTGCAACATTGGAAAAACATCTGGGATGGCAACTGTATTGAAAACATGCCAAATCATTATTTGGGATGAATGTACCATGACCCATAAAAAAGGGCTTGAAGCACTTGATCGTACTCTGCGAGATTTTCGAAGCGATCAACGTCAAATGGGCGGAGCTCTGATATTGCTTGCTGGAGATTTCCGTCAAACATTGCCCATCATTCCAAGATCAACACCAGCAGACGAGCTTAACGCATGCCTGAAGAATTCGGCTCTCTGGCGACTTGTTAAGAAAATTACACTGTCGACTAATATGCCTGTGCATTTATTTGGAGGTGTTTCTGCACAAACATTTGCCAAGCAACTTTTGGATTTGGGCGACGCACAGTGGTTCAGGATTAAAATCCATTGGCCAAAATTCGATTTTTTTGTGATAACCAATTTGATTTTTTTTGATCAAATTTGATAGTAAATAGTTCAAAAGTCGAAAATAAAAAATATTAGGTGTATATATTTTTAAAAATGTGTCTTTGCGGAAGCATTGAAATAGAAACTTTTTTTTAATTTTGCCAAAAAGTAAATTTCTTGATTTTTGACCAACTTTAAGTGAACACAACTTTCACATTTTCTAAGATTTTACATTCGTTTTGACGTGGATACGTCTTGGATTTTGGTTATAGGGGTACAAATTAGAAAATCGGCTTGCTGCCATGATAACAAATTTGCAATCGATGATATTCGATAGTTTGTAGTGACATCCGAATAGAAACTGTGTTATAAGATCCCGCCTACATTAAAGCATTGTTTAGGGTATTTTGTTATGTAAAACTATGTTCAATTATTTTTTTAAGAATCAAAATCTAAATTTTCACTGCCGCTGCTATGCTGTGTTTGCTGCTTGTAGTACAGATTTATACTCTTTTTATGTTTTCTTTGTGGTATTGGTATTGAATATTTGGAAGAAGCACAGGAAAGAGAACACGACAAAGTATGTTAAGGTTGAGTGAAAGCTTTTACTCTTGATTGTTTCTCTTCTCTATATGGGTTGTTCTGGTTCTGGAAATTCATTTTACTTGATTGTTTCTCTTGATTGTTTCTCTTGATTGCCCAGTGTTTCCTTTAATTTCTGTATACGAGTTGTGTGAGCAGGCGGATTGTGTTTAAGATTTTAGTTGCTGTAAATTGAAATTACTTTCTTGTTTCTATCGTGTAATTTTATTTTATTTTGAATTTTATTTCTTTTTCATCTATGGGCTTTTCATGAATGCAAGTTCTGCAAATAACACAAAAGATTTTGATAATAATAAACAGTTATATGTTATTCGTTTAGTTAGTTTACTTTCGCATATTACTGAACAACTAAGTATTACGGGGGGATGGAAGAAAATGTTTTGTGCAATTTGCGCGACTTCCGAGTATATATTTATGAAAATGCCCTATAACATTTTAGAATTAAACATTTGTTTCTTGTATTGCAAGTGAAATTTGTTTTTTAGGTACAAGATGCCAAAATTCACCAAACCCGTAAACCTAACACTACGGTGAATCAAATTGTTTCTTTAGTTTCCTTTTCACTAAAATTTCTTACTTAAATATCTAATGGCTGTAGGCGGATCCACGTCTTCTGGCCGTCTCTACGAGACAGACACCTTGCTTTTTTTTAATTTATAAGTAAATTTTTCTGAACGAAACAAAAAATAATAAAGTTTGAGAAATTGTATTAACCTAGGAGGCCCCCATTTAAACATAAGGCATTGGTCTTCTAAAGTTAGTCGAATTCAACAAACAGTTTCTTAAAAAACAAATGTTTTTTTTTAACCGCCAATATTTCCACTCGTTAATCAAATAAGAAACAGGAAATGATATACAAATGCCAACAAAAGGAGAAAACGTTGTAAGTAAAGAAGATTTAGAACGCTTTAAAGCAGAGCTCGGCACTCCTTGGCTCGCCTGGCTCCTCACAACGATAACATTTTTATTCAAATTTTACGAGAATACAATCAATGTATGAACATTTTTACTCGACTCTCCAATGATACGTGTTGGTTGACGACGGCCACTTCGGCAGTCGAAATCAAACGATTGACTAACAATCGATGGAGCGAGCTTACGACAGCCATTTAGTATAATTTCTGTTGTTGATGCGTGCGGATGTATACATTTGCTCCCCAAAACCTTAATTGCTCCTCAAAGAACACTGACGTACGAATTTTTTTCAGAAATTTGATTTTTTTAGTTTTCCTTTTCCATTATGAAGCACTCATATTCAAATTCAAATACTATGTCGTGTGATTGGGAAAACAAATATTTAATAACCACAAATAATGAAAACCGCCAATGTCTAGTTTGCAGTTACACGTTGAATAAAAAATTTAATTTAGAACGCCATTACAACAGCTGTCCTATCAGGTAACATAATGCAATTTAGCGCATGTTTTTTCGAAGCACAGAACCGGAAATACGTCCTCACAGGTTTTTTTTGCACGACGGAACTTATTATTTTTTAAAAGCTTTTATTTAGCTTGCCTTCGTGTCTGTCTGTTTGTCTGTTTGTCTGTCTGTCAGATCAAATCTTGCAACCCAATTGTGACCCACTTCCACTTGTCCGATTGACTTGAAATTTTGCACACTTATATAAGTCCGATGACAATACAATATTTTCACTACTTCGTCCTTGTAAGGATAACGGAAGGTCCTGTAAGTATAACGTGATTATCCTTTTCTCCAAATTTTCCGGAAAAAAATCTATTCTGGGGGTTTTTGGGGTCGCTGAATCCGAATCTGTCATTAAAAAATCAGTAAGGATAACGGAAGGTCCTCTAAGGATAACGTGATTATCCTTTTCTCCAAATTTTCCGGAAAAATATCTATTCTGGGGTTTGTGGGGTCGCTGAATCCGAATCTGTCATTAAAAAGTCAGTAAGGATAACGGAAGGTCCTGTAAGGATAACGTGATTATCCTTTTCTCCAAATTTTCCGGAAAAAAATCTATTCGGGGGGTTTTTGAGGTCACTGAATCCGAATCTGTCATTAAAAAGTCTGTAAGGATAACGGAAGGTCCTGTAAGGATAACGTGATTATCCTCTTCTCCAAATTTTCCGGGAAAAATCTATTCTGGGGGTTTTTGGGGTCGCTGAATCCGAATCTGTCATTAAAAAGTCTGTAAGGATAACGGAATGTCCTGTAAGGATAACGTGATTATCCCTTTCTCCAAATTTTCCGGAAAAAATCTATTCTGGGGGTTTTTGGGGTCGCTGAATCCGAATCTGTCATTAAAAAGTCTGTAAGGATAACGGAAGGTCCTGTAAGGATAACGTGATTATCCTTTTCTCCAAATTTTCCGGAAAAAATCTATTCTGGGGGTTTTTGGGGTCGCTGAATACGATTCTCAAGTTAAAAAGCCTGTAAGGACATCTTAAATGTAAGGATATATATTCGAAGACTAAAAAGGACCAAATAAAAAAAAAATAAAAAAAAAAATTTTAAAAAAAAGCTTTTATTAAAAAAGAATGCACTAAAAAGAAAAAAATAATTTTCTGGACGCTGTGTATCACAAATATAAAAGCTTTTAAAAAGCGAGATAAAGCATAAAACAGTAAAATAAAAATTTTTCTCGCTTTTAAAAAGCTTTTATATTTGTGATACACAGCGTCCAGAAAATTATTTTTTTCTTTTTAGTGCATTATTTTTTAATAAAAGCTTTTTTTTTTAAAAAAAAAATTTTATTTTTTTGTAATCGCATCATGATAAATTGTGTAGTCCACTGTTCTTAAACGTTCAATCAAAAGCGAAAGAGCGTAAAAAATGAAAAAGATGCGTTTTCTCATTTTGTGTTATAGTATATGAGCTTGGCCCCAGATTGACCAAATAGTGGCGCTTTTAATGCGAAACTAGCCTCTACGAGGCCTGCTCTAAAGTTATCATGTCACAAACCGTTGTTTGGAGAAAAAGTAGTAAGTGCTAGAAGACCGCAAAAGATTTTGCCAGCACTTAGTATTTTTCTCCCAAAAAATAGTTTGTAACGTGATAACTCTAGGGTAGGTTATCACTCGTAGACGCTAGTTTCGTACTAAAAGCCCACTGTTTGGCCAAGCTCAGGCCAAGCTAGTTTTATTTTAAAATTGGTCAATATTTAAGTTTTTCGTTTGATTGAATTTACTGAAATATCTTATGTGAACAATTTTTTCAAATATTTCGAGAACCGTTACAGATATTTTTACCCGCGAAGAAAAAATTTCCCTTCCGGGCGTCCACTATATTGTATACCTATATAACGAACGTCCAGTATAGCGAACAGCAGTTTCGAATTATTATTACGTATTATTATTATATTATTATATTATTATTATTATTATTATTATTATTATTATTATTATTATTATTATTATTATAATTATTAGCATCTCTATAGTGAAAGACGAAAAATTTTGTTATTCTATATAACGAAAAACTATTTGTTTCGTAAATAATGTGTGTTATACGTGAAACCGTCGCGAAAAATTAACCTTTTAAGGTAATGTAATCAGTTTAAGTGGGATTTGTAACGCTTATACATACATTAAAGCATTATCCCACTTAAGAATAAATCGTATTAAAATTTACCTCAATCTAAAATCTCATTATGATAATGTTCATAAAAACATATGTTGATCTTTAATGCGCATTTCGTTATATTTAACGTACGAGCTGAACATTATATATGTAGGTTGATATATTGGGCCTCCACTGTATTTTGCAGTCACTAAGTTTCAGTTCATACAAAATTATTGGGCAAAGTGACTGTATTACCGAAGATAGAGGTAAATCTTTTGCGGTCTTCTAGCACTTACTACTTTTTCTCCAAACAACGGTTTGTGACATGATAACTTTAGAGCAGGCCTCGTAGAGGCTAGTTTCGCATTAAAAGCGCCACTATTTGGTCAATCTGGGGCCAAGCTAAGGCCAAGCTAGTTTCACCTTAAAATTTCACCATATTTAAGTTTTTCGTATTTTAGTTATAATTTTTTACACAATCTGTTCTATTCTAACATAGGTTGTCTTTAAACTTTGATCGACGTACATATTGTGTGACACAAGGAGGTAATAGTAAGCCTCGTAGAGACTAGTTAGGCCGTATATTCACCATTAACATGAGTTTTTTTAAATAATGTATCAATCGGGTTATTTACTTTAATAAAAAAAGTATGACTTCAAAAAAATGTATACAATTTTACTGTGCTATACCTTTTTTAATTGTATAAATTATTGTATTTTGAATTCTATAACTCCAACATCTACACATTTTTATACACATTCACACATGTTTATACACATTCACACATATTTAGATATTCGCGATTGGCATGGTTAGTAAATCTCCCTGGGAAAAGCATTTCTATATTTTATTTCAATTTTCAAGACCTTTTTAGACATAAGAAAAGTTGAAATTAAAAACAACAAAATTCTAGCTATGACACAAATAAATTACCTGAGAGGACAACGTATACAGGGTGCGGACAAATTATCCGTGATTAAACTTTAGTCTATTACTTGTTTTGTAGCAAACACTCAAAAAATATTTTTTTTTATTTAAGAAGTTTATTAGTAAGTTTTATAAAAATAAAGGTCAAATTTCAAAATGGCCACCCTTAGCTTTGGTACAGGCTGTACAACGCTTTGGGAAGTCATCTAAAATAGCCGCTAGCTCTTCTGTGGAAATTTGGTCCCAAGCTCGAATTAAACTGGACTTTAGCTGATCAATTGAAGTGTGTAGAGTACCGCAGGCCCTTGACTCAAGAATTGACCACACCGAATAATCCATTGGATTCAAGTCTGGGGAATTGGAAGGCCACTCTTCCTTAGTCAACATTGATGGAAAAATTTGCTGGCACAGCTCAATGGTTTTTTTGCTCCATGAGATGGTGCCCAGTCTTGTTGGAATGTCCAACTATTATTTTCACCAAAGTGCTGTCGTGCCCACGGTGCAACAGTATCTCTCAGAAGATCTTGGTAAACTTTTTGGTCAATCTTAACTCCTTTTTCAATAAAAATTAAGGGAGTTTTCCCACTGGCCGTTATCCCTGCCCAAACCATCACAGAAGCGGGATGATGGCTTCTGGTGACTCTCTTACGATCCTTGGTACCCTTCGGGAGCAATTGTCTATCATTCTGGTGATTGTGATGTCGTTCCACTGTAAAAAATTTTTCGTCCGTAAACAGAATTTTACGATGACGGCCCTCAGAAAACTTTTGCATCAAAATTTTCGATTTTTTCAACCGATTGAGTTTCATTTCATCATTTAAGTGGTGACACTTGGAAAGCTTGTAAGACGTCAGCCGTAAATCACGATGGACAATGTTTCTTACCGATTTTTCATTAATTCTAAGTGATTTTGCCATGCTGCGCATCGAAACACCAGAATTTCTCTTAATTTGGCGTCGAATAATTTCCCTCATCTTAGGCGTCCTGACGGTTCGTTTACGGCCTCTGCCTGGACGGTCTTTTAGAGTACCCAGGTTTTGAAATCGTTTAATAGTATCTCTAACGGTTGAATCAGCCATTTTCAGCTCCTTAGCAATCCACGCAGGCTTCCTTCCTTGTTTGTGAAATTCAACAATAGCACTACGCAGTATACTTGCCCTCATTTTTACAACCCAAATATAAAAAAAAAATCTTTTGTTTCGTTTTATAACTTTAATAATCTGTTTCCGAATAAAAAATTATATTTGGTAATAATATATTTGAAAATATGTTTCTTTAAAAGGGAACAAAAGATATCACGGATAATTAATCCGCACCCTGTATTTGCCCGTGGGAGAAAACGGGCTCGTACAACTCAATCCCCACTTTGTCAAATGTCTGGCCTTGAGATTTGTTGATGGTCATGGAAAACGCAGGTCGAATGGGAAAATACAATATAATAATAGCTGTGTCAAAATTTTCCGCTTATAATTAATCATTAAAGTTAAATTTCCAACAACGGCAGAGTATTGAAAAACTAAGTTATTTACATAAGTTTTAATGAAAAACTTCAATTCATTAAAACTTATGTAAGTTTATTTGAGTAAAATTATGAAATCAAATTTATTATTTTTCACATCGAATGGACCATTCCTTAGATTTTTTAGATACAGTTAAACCTGTATAAGCCGGGCCCTGTATAAGCCGGGCCCTGTATAAGCCGGAAACCTACCTAAGCCAAATAGTTTTCAAGTCCCGTGATTTTGAAGTGGTTTTCCATGAATCTGGATAAGCCGGAACCTGCTTAACGCGAAACCGGACATAATTTTTTTTTGTATAAGCCGGAAACTTTTTTCTATATAAAAATGTTTTTAGAGTTAGTATACCATTTCTAAAGCATAGAACAAATCGCCCGATCAAAAAATTAGTTACAGTAGTGTGTTTAGCATGACATAAAAATTTGATTTGCCCTAGCCAGTGGGTAAATCGGAATATTTGCTCTCCCCTCCCCCATACAAATAAAAAAGATTTTAGGATTTTTTGAAAAATACTTTGAGCCAAAAAGGTTCTAAAGACCAAAATAAATCTATAGTTTGAATTCTAATTGGAGTTCTATCAACATTTTAACAGAAAAATCAATGTAAAATGATTTTGTTCGTTTCCAAGCTCAGGAAGGGTTATTCAAACCCACAGCAATAGTTTATGCTAAAAACCATATCCGCAAGTTTTGAAAATGCATAAAATCTTGCACAAAGTTATTAACTTATGTTATAAAAAGACGCTTCAAGTAGATCTTGTTTCAGCAAGGAGAAGGGAGACATAGTTTAGAGGAAAAATTTCTTTCATAAAAACGTCAGACAACAGTTTTATTGGGAGTATTTTTCATCTCTCGTCTCTAATTGAAATCAATTCGAAATCTTCCTACTTTTTATTGTCACATGTATGTCGCAGAAAAATTTTTTTTTTATAAACTGGATCATTGTTTACCATTGATCATTATTTGATCACCGGGACATTTTTAGGCTCAAAAGTAATGCACAAATTCAAAAGTTTACACTACGAGGTTTCATCGCATAGTTTTGTATATAGTTACATTATCGTAAAACAAAATAAAAACCCGTGTTTTTTAGTCCAACCTGTATAAGCCGGAAATCTGTCTCAGCCGGACAAATTTCTTGGTTCTGTGCGAGTCTGGCTAAAACAGGTTTTCCTGTATTGGATCATTTCAGATCATTTTCAGCGTTCATTTGATGTTTAACAAAAAAAAATTAATATATGAATATATTCAAAACTCGATAAAGCTTCACAAAAATCAAATTTACCACAAAGAAAAACCTCTAAAAATCATTTAAACAAACAAATTTTGTCATTGGACTGAAAAATCTGCAATTAGGCCATAGCTTTCCCCGTGTTGCAGTTGGCCTGCCCTTAAAAAGTTCGTCCAAATCGGTTGAGTACTTCTCAAATTTTGAACACAAGCCTTAAAACCTATAAGGTTATTATAATATATGAATAACATTTAAACAATAAAATCAAAAATTTTACAAAAAAAAAAAATCTCACATAAGGAGTTGAACCAACAGAAACATTTACTCGGAGCTAATCACTTCCACGCTACACTATTCAGTCACTCAAAAATTTGGTGACGAAAATACGTTTAAAAAACTTTGTTGATTTATCCGTCAAACCTAATTTTATTTTGAATTTATAAATACGTCAAACACATTTTTGAATTCATAATTTTGATCAAAGTTTGCTTAATTTGTTGCAGCTATAATACATTTAAACAACTAATGCCAGAATTGTGAGTGGCTCAATCGCTATGCCTGTTGGAGTGCAAGCTATTGGTCCCTGGTTCGAATCCTATGTGCCGCAATTTTTATTATTTTTAAAATAAGCTTGAGGGTGAGGGGAGAAGTGGGAGCGGGGTCGACTTATTTAAGAAAAACAATTTGAAATAAGCGCCTTTAGTATAATAGGAAGAAACATAAAATTTCTTCGAGTAATAGTAAATGACTACATACATGGTGCCGAGGCCTGCTTTAAAGGCTTAGATAAAGAGTTAGAAAACACTTTAGAAAAGTTAAACTAGGAAAAAAAAATTAAGATTGAAATTAAATAATGCGCTAGAACACGTTCTTGACATTTTAGTAATTGAAAGTGAAAGTTATTTAGGGAGAAAAATTTCGTATAGTGCGGTTAATACACGAGAATTAGGAGAACGTGTGGAAATAACGTTAAATGAATTTTTACGGGAAGTAGATACAACTAGAAAAAATTTAGAAATTAAAATACATGATTGTGAAGAAGAACAAGAACATTTAAGCCGTAAATTAATGCTACATTTACACGAATGACAAATTTGTCATTTTTTTCTTGTCATTATGTTAATTCCCGTGTAAATGACATAATTTTTGTAATTTTTTCTGTCAGAAAATGTCAATGTCTCATAAAAGAATGAACTTGTCCATTCTTTTATGCCAGATTGTCATTCGTGCAAACGCAATATTAGTTATGACAAAAGTTGAATACTAAAGTTGTCATAACTAATATTGCGTTTGTACGAATGACAATCTGGCATAAAAGAATGGACAAGTTCATTCTTTTATGAGAGATTGACATTTTCTGACAGAAAAAATTACAAAAATTATGCCATTTACACGGGAATTAACATAATGACAAGAAAAAAATGACAAATTTGTCATTCATGTAAATGTAGCATAAGTAGATGCAAAAAATTGTTGGAGGAAGCCAACAATACAAACTCAGAGCTCCTCAACAAACTTAGTGAAACAGAAAGTTATATATCCTCGTTAACACAAAAAGGTAAAAAACCGCATTTAAATTTATTATAAAGCATCTCCAATCAAAAATTGGTTGCAAAAGAATTAGAAGAGGCAAATAAAACAGTTTCTAGTCTGAAATCAAAATTAAAAGATTTAGAAACACAAATTAAAAGCCAAAAGAGCATACAGGCATCACAAACTCTAATTCGCTTGGACACTGATTCAATAACATTAGAAAACACATCTCCCAAACCAGAAATTATAAATGTTTCTAATTTAGAAAGTGTAAAAGCAACACAAAAATTGATTCACACTGATACTAATTCCATAGAATGGGGAAAACCCTTTTCCTGAACCAAGTCTCGAAAATACTTCTGAGTTAGACTCCGGTGGAATAAATAATACAGAGTCAAAAATGGATTTCGACCCTGTAAACAAAATTGTTGAGTTCATTGCAAGAACTCTTCCAACATATTCAGGTGAATCAAAACAAAACCGAATTAATGAATTACAGCGATATTTACATATCGCTAAAAACTATTATGAGTCTTTAGATGTAGACTCTCAAAAGATATTTATAAAATTTTTGCCATCCTTAAGTTTACAAGGAGAGACACATCAATTACTTCAGTCTGTTGAAATAACAACATTTGAAGACTTGGAAAATAGTTTAAGAAAACATTATATTCCAACAAAGTTACCATTAGAATTGTGTGACGAACTTCGGCCATTAAGCCAAAAAGTTGAGGAAAGCGTCGAGGATTTTGGGAGAAGAGTTCTAGGAAAATTGGCGGCATGCAAAAAAGCAGCCACGGATAAATACCCAGAATATAAAACCGGATTCCATAAGGAATATGATCAAATAGGAATTAAAACATTTAAGCAAGGGTTAAATAAAACCACGCTTAGACAATTTGTTTTAACTCAAGACTTGAGTCTGGAGAAACTTATTGAAAAAGTCAGTGAAATAGACCTTTTCAAGCAAGAAAGAAATCACAACTTTCCAACGAGAAATCAACAAAATCATAGAAATTGGAACTCTAACAATTTCAACGCTACAAATGGTTATCAAAATAACAAACAAAATCAAAGAAATAATTTTCAAAATAATGATCAAATTAATCACTCCACTAATAGGAATGGTTACCAGGGTAATCAACCAATAAATGGTTATTAAGGTAATCAACAAAATTATAGAATGGTTTACTATGGTAACCAACCAAATCATAGAAACGACTATGGGAATAATCAAAATCCCCGAAATAATGTTCAAAATTATGATCAACGTATGGAAAATAATAATTCGCGTAATCACGCCCAAACAAATTATAACAATGGGCCGATTAAATGTTATCGTTGTGGGACACCAAACTACACTAGTAGGGAGTGTAGAGCAAATCTAGGACCTCCTAACACAAGTAATTTAACAAATAATTTTGCGCAAGACCCAAACAACGGTAACGCGCAACGCGAAATTAGAACAGTAAGGAAAACATATTGTGATTTCTGTTTGCGAACAGATCACGAGATCAAGGATTGTATTCCTCATAGGTTATGGGTAAATAAAAATAACCAGCCTTTTACTGATTCGGAAAACTCCCCAATGTCGACTGCGAGCACCTCAGCTCGGCGTTTGTAAACGATTATAATTTTCAAAAAAGGTGTACTCAGCCTCCACAGGTAGAGAGTTTGGGGTCTCCAATGGTGAGAATACCATTGGATATCGCAAAAAACGAGCTACCAAATATGTTGATAGATACGGGAGCTGAGGTGAGTTTGATAAAGCAAGATGCGTTAAAAGAATGGGTAAAAATTATAGAAAACGAAAAAATTAATTTAAACACATTGTATGGGCAGGGAGAAACTATGGGTAGTTGTGAAGGAAAAATTTTAATTAACAACGGAATTCCCTGCAATTTTCATGTAATAACAAACATGGAAGAGGTCCCAGGTGACGGACTAATAGTGTAATGAACGCGGTTCTGGGAAACGAAAAAAATAAAATCTAAATTAAAATAACCCAAAATTTATTAGGTTCACAATCCCTGCTTTGGTCATCCGATAAAATGCGTCGATTATACATTGATAAATCATCGCGTTGGTAACAAATTTCTCAATCATTGTTCAATATTGATTCCTTGACCAACAATGTGCTTAACGACAACGGAAATCGATAAAGGCATTGTTGGACAAGGAAACAATAGAGATCTATCGGACGCTAGGCGGCTTTCCTTTTTTTGAAAAATTCAGTCCCCGTTTGATGATCGTCGAAGTCGATCGAATCGATTTTTTTTAATTGAAAATTGCTCTAAGAGCAAAGTAAAAGATGCCGTGATTTTTTTTTTAATTTTAAACCCGCGAAATTAAAGTTTTTTTTTGTTTAAAAGGCTCTGTGTTTTCATTTAGTTTTGTTCTTAAGTTCGATATAAAATTGTAACTAAAATAATAATAAGTTAAAATTCACCATAAATATCAAACAAAAAAATTAAAACTTAGTATTACGATTTGGTGCAAATATAAAACTTAAAACTACATTTGGTACAAATTTAAAATTTAAAACTACGTTTCATGCAAATTAATATATTAATGCTACGTTTTGGTACCAATCTATAACCTAAAAATACATTTCATGCAAATTAAAAACTTAAAACTTCGTTTTGTGCAACATTAAAAATTTAAAATTACGTTTCATGCAAATTTAAAACTTAAAACTACGTTTCATGCAAATTAAAAACTCGTTTGGTGCAAATTTAAAATCTAATACTACAAAAAAAACATGAATTTAACTAAAAGTGTTAAAAACAGATTAAATTAGAAAAGATTCTAATAAATCGATTAAATATCAAAACGATATAAGGACGTGAAAACAATAAAGTTCACATTCGACGACATCAACATTAACCCATTCGTTCCAGTACTCATCTTTAGTTCACCACGTTTTCAGCTTTCATTCAGAATTCATCCACATTCTCAACAGTCATCCAGATTTTCAACATTCATCCAGATTCTCAACATTCATCCAGATTCTCAACATTCAGTCATCCAACATAAATTCATTCATCAGGCATCCAGATCATACAAAACATTACAACATAAAATTTTCATCCAGAAATCACTCACACAATCAACAACCAGAAATTCACCGCATTCATTTCATTCATCCATAAACACACACATCCACATTCATGCTCATACATAACATTTCACATTGTAAGTACTTACATTTAAATTTTTATTACGGGGACAAAATCGACGATTATCTCTACAATAACAAGGATCTCACGCATACAGGGCAAGGCTGCGTGCAACATATTTCTACGACACAAACATCAGCGATTTTACCATAAAAATTCTATACATTCAACTTTAAATTTACATTCAACATAACTTACATTCTCGAACTTACATTCAACATAAAATATCATACTTCGCAAAAATTCACTTGCCGCATACATCAATTTAACATATTCACAACATAAGATCCTTGTTTTCGGCATTTATTCGCAGTCAACCACAATCAAACCAACAAACAACATTCAACAAAATCTTCACGACTAAGGATACAAATTCATGCACATACAGATTCATGCAAAACGAGAACACATAATTTTCTACGAACAAATAAATTAATCATTAAATAAATACTTATTACTAACATTAAAAATTAAATATAATACATGAATAGAACATTCAGGGTTCACTAACCTTTTTTTTTCAATTATTATTGTTATTTTTTTTTGTTGAATTATTATATTATATAAAATTGTTATTACAAATATTTAGTAGGTGGCCACTTTAGGTAAATTAAGATTTTTTTGAATTTTGTTATTTAGAGTAAAAGAAATCGAAATATAGAGCCTTTATTGTTTTGAATTTAAACATTCGAGTTTCCTTTTCGTTTTCTCCGTTACATTTTCAGATGGCGATTTTGATTTCGCGCGATTAAAATCGAAAATAATTAAAATGCCAGTTTAAGTTTTCTTTTGGGAGGAGGTTTCGGGGTAAAGGGTAGGTTTGGCTGACAAATTCGAAGATGACTTAGTACAAATTTTAACTTTTGTGACGCTTTAAGATTGTTGTTTATAGGGTTTCATCGGACAGAGGCTCCGATGATTATTTGGTTTTGGGCTGAAACGCCTAAATTGGGGTGGGAAGCCTCCCGTCGTGGTCCTCCTTTTTCTCCCTTTAAATTTCCCCTTTTTCAGTTCGTCCGTAGCTACCAGGAATGATTGAAGCCTTAAGAAGCTTCTCCCTCTCGTCATTCTGCTACCCCCCGGCATACCACTTATTGTGTGGTAGGCGGTGAAGAGACAAAACCCACGACCCAGATTGAGCTAGCTGACGCTATCGGTATGCCCGTCTCTTTCACGCCGCCTCCGCGCCACTTCAGCGAAGATTGTGGGAGGTTATCCCAATCTCCTGAAGTGGTGTCCGGCACAATAGGAAATGATTTCCTTTCAAAAAATACGCATATTAGAGGCCCCGTGAGGCAACTACATTTCCCGAGGGAAAATATAAGTTTACCAATCTTTTCGCGTAGTAATAATCATAGAACCAATGAATTAAATAACAATGAATTTTTAATAGAAAAAAAATACACAAAAAATCAAATTATCAA
Source organism: Chrysopilus asiliformis (assembly GCA_964034945.1). Lineage (NCBI taxonomy): Eukaryota > Metazoa > Arthropoda > Insecta > Diptera > Rhagionidae > Chrysopilus > Chrysopilus asiliformis. The sequence continues at coordinate 58,710,646 of OZ035962.1, forward strand.
AACAAAATACACTTCGGTTAATAACGATACTTTGACAGAACAACCAGTCGAGCTTTACAAAAGTGTTACTGGCTCCGTTAAGTCAAAATATCCTAGTGAATCCAAAAGTTGTATACAGAGGAATTCGGGTGTTGAATTTTTTTCGACAAGCCAGATGAGCGAAAGCGTTTCTGGCCCTGACTATTTCAAAGTTACTAAAAATGTTGAGGACTGCATTACAGAATTACCAGTCGAGCTAGACAAAAGTGTTACTGGCTCTGTAAGCTCAAAACATTTAATCCAGTATGAAAATTTGGAAAAAATAAATCCAGGTATAGTTGAGGAATTCTCAGCAAACAAGCCGAGCGAAAGCGTTTCTGGTCGCCCTGATAATTTTAAAAACCAAATGAGGAAATTTTTTTTGAAAAAGGCAATTTGAATTGCCAAGTAGATCGTTTAAAAATTCTAAGGGAAATCGATATGGGAAAAATTTTAAGTTTTTCGAAATCCCCAGACGAGCTCTTGAGGAGTGTTTCTGGTAACGAAAATTTTAAATATCCAAATAAAAACATAGGAAGTAAATCAAAAAACTTAATTAAGGGAAGAGAAAAGATATACGTTAAAGTAAAAAATGAAAACCAGGGAGATAAAAAGGATGAATTTAAAATGACAGAACGGAGGAATGTTATAAATGAAAATAAGTATGAAAATACAACAATTGAAAATAATAAATCAAGTTCAAAGAATTTAGAAAGAAAAACAAAGAGATTTAATGTTACGATTCCAAAAAGAAGTGAAATATATAAGGAAATACTGTCGTGTTGTGTTTTTCCTAAACACGCCGAGTGGACATATACACTTCACACATAATAAAACACATAATAAATTTTACTTTTAATTTATTTAAATAACACTTCTCTAATAGGTAGTTACAATTTTTGATTAACTTAATGAAATTAATAATATGAATTACAACTTTCGATTAACTTAATGAAATTAATAAGTTACTAAAACTGCACGTCCGACTACTTCCGTGATCCAACCAGAACTCTCTTGTTAAACTGACTGAATCGATCACCGATCGATTACCATTACAAAGTCCAATGTACTGGTTTGACATTAAATCTGTTAGTTCTTTTGAAATAACAATTATTTGGTGACCAAGCTATATCAGCTTAAGATTTGGGTCACTACTTTATAATTTGCTTAACTTACATTAATTACAATTATTATTAATTTATTGGACTTTGAAGACATGCAGAAGTTCGCATATTCATGTTTTCCATTATTCGTACGATGAACCCAAGTTAACCGAGGGTGCAAAGTACATAATTCTTATTTAAACATAAAAATACCTACTCACCACAATACCAATTGAGGGTAATGAAGAAGTTTTAATTTTTAACGAAGAAATAAAATCGGGAGTTAGAGTACCGAAATGCGTAACTAAAATAAAAAATAATAAGGCAGTAGTTAGTTTTATAAACTACAATCTCTTCGAGGTAAAGTTAGAAGATATTGAATTAAAAGTACATAGGGAAATAGATTTTGAGATAATTAATACAAACTACGAGAGGGATAAAACGAAAAATGTAAACGAAAATAAATTTATAAACAGAATTAAGAAACGTAATGAAAGGGAAGAAAAACTATTAGAACTTTTAAATTTAGACAACCAATATAACGACGAAAAGAAACAAGCGATTGAGGAAATTTGCAAAGAGTTTCAGGATATATTTTATTTGCCGGGTGAAAGTTTAACGCACACTAACGCGCAAATACACAAAATACCAACAAAAGTTGACCATCCACCAATAAATCAGAAGATGTACCGATTACCAGAAGTTCACCGCAAGGTGATCCAAGAGCAAGTTACCGAAATGTTAGAAAATAACATTACCGAGCCTAGCCATAGCCCCTGGAATTCACCCTTGCTGGTAGTTCCCAAAAAAAACCGGGAAAAGATGGCACGAAACGATGGAGAGTAGTAGTCGACTATTGTAAACTCAATGAGATTACAATAGGAAACGCGTATCCACTGCCTAGAATTGAAGATATTCTGGACCAGTTGGGTCATTCGCGTTACTACACAACTCTAGATTTAGCAAGCGGGTACCATCAGGTATTAATATCGGAAGAAGATAGAGCCAAAACGGCATTCAGTACATCTTATGGTCACTATCAATTCAAAAAAATGGCTTTTGGATTGAAGGGGGCACCTGCACCCTTCCAAGATATGATGAATCACGTATTGGCAGGGTTGCAAGGTTTCAAGTGTTTCGTGTATTTAGATGATATTGGCATCTACGCCCGAAATATTCAAGATCATTACGTCAAGTTACGACAAGTATTTCAAATATTGCGCGAGAATAATCTTAACCCTTTCACTCGGCGCGTACACAATTGTGTACATCATATTTAACTCGTATTTCTAAGAGAATTAGAAGGGAGAGGGACAATTATTGACAATTTATGTACACAAATGAGTACATAATCAAAAAGAGACTTCTAAAAAGATATTTAAATTTTTTAAATTTTGAAATATATTTTGTTGCTATATATTATTATTGAAAAAAGCAAAAAAAAATTTTGTTGTTTTTTTTTAGTAATAATATATATTTTTATATATTATTATTGAAAAAAGCAACAACATATTTTTTTTGCTATTAGAAATAAATGCCGAGTGAAAGGGTTAAATTACAAGTAGAAAAATGTAACTTCCTTCGAAAAGAAATTATTTATTTGGGACATAAATGTTCCCAAAACGGAGCTCAACCGGATCCTGAGAAAGTAAAGTGCGTAAAAGAGTTCCCGCGTCCGAGAACCGTAAAACAAGTCCAATCGTTTTTAGGATTGGCAAATTATTACAGAAAATTCGTGCCCAATTTCTCAGAATTGGCGGAACCAATAAACAAGCTTTTACGAAAAAAGATAAAGTTCGAATGGACCGACAATTGTGAGTCGGCATTTAATAAATTGAAACAGGCGGTAACAGAACCACCAGTCCTAATATACCCTGATTTTGAAAAACCATTTATATTAACTACAGATGCTAGTACTGTAGCAATGGGAGCCGTATTGTCCCAAGAAATAAATGGTGACGACAGACCAATAGCTTTAGCGAGCAGGACAAAGGGAATTTCTAGCGATTTTATGGGGAATTAAAAATTTTCGTTGTTACCTATATGGTAGACAATTTACCGTATTCACGGATCATAAAACCCTAAAAGGACAATTTCGTTGAAAAGATCCATCAGCGAGACTGTTAAGAATGCGTCACAAGCTCTCTGAATATGATTTTCAAATTGAATACAAATCGGGCAAACTAAATAAATGCGCGGATGCCCTGAGCCGAATAGCATTAGAAACAGAAGTAAATTCAGATGTCCTAATGAATGAGGGAACAATTCGGAATGTTGAAGATGCTAGAAAGTTGGTTAACACAATTTGGAATGAATGGGCAGAAATCCAATTGCCAATTCCTAATAATAATAAAGTTTGTAATGTCGTAACACGCGCACAGAAACAGTTGCAAGAGGAACAGGAAAATGAAACAGTACCTGATCCCGATCAGGGGGAACAAAGTATTAATATTGCAATTGAAGTAACAATTTCGAAAGAAGAGGAATCCAATAAACGAATTCAGTTAACAGATGACGCGGAGATAAAAACGGTACTGAAGGAACATCATGACTGTTCATTAGGCGGTCACCAAGGAGTGTTTATAAAGTATTTAAGCATCAGAAGAAAGTACCAGTGGAAAGGGATGTTAAGAGATATTAAAGCATATATAAAGGTATGCAAACCATGTCAACAAAATAAATCAGGAAAAACCCAGCCGATGGTAATTTCCGAAACATCCCTAGTACCATTCAATAAAGTAGCACTAGATATAGTTGGTCCGCTAGAAGAAAGCGTCGAAGGGTATAAATATACAGTATCGGACAAAAGAAATTGAATTTTTTTGGTTTTAAAGCTAACTTTTTAGGGGGGTAATGAATTGACAAACGGTATTCAGAAAAGTTGTTGCACGTGCTGAGGGTTCTCTAAATATATTAAAGTACCGTTATAATATCGGGTCTTTAATTATTTTTTTTTAACAAAAACGAAATTAGGTACGACAACAGTAATTGAATTTGATATATTTATTCGTTTAAAGGTAACAAATTATATGTTTTTATACCCGTATGGTGAAACCAAAGGGTATATTAACTTTGCCTTACCGTTTGTAACGCCAAGATCCCGTCATCACACAAAAAAATGAATTACACCAGTGTGTTTAGAATGATAAAAAAAGTTGAATTTTGCATGTCCGTCCGTCTGTCCGTCTGTCCGTCTGTCTGTCCGTCTGTCTGTCCGTCTGTCCGTCTGTCCGTCTGTCCGTCTGTCTGTGGCGCGGATTGCGGGCGCACGGATTGAGCTAGAGACTTGAAATTTTGCGTGGATCCGTTTTTCGTAAAATGTGAGACTAAGTTCGTTAATGGGCAAAAATGGACCATTAGGGGGGGTACCCCCCATACGAACGAAATCGTTTTTTGTGAATATCTCAAAAACGGTGCATCTTATCAAAAAAGTCCAAGAACAAAAGTTATTTAGGATATAATTCTACATAAAACTCCCATACATTAAAATCCGATTGGAATAAATTTAAAAAAATCTTATTGGAAAGTTTGACTTCAAAGTGGAATTTTGGTATAACTTTTCGAATTTTGATACAAATATCACCATACGGGTCTCCAATGATTGCCAGATTGGCAATTATAGCTTTTGTTATGTTTTACATTAAATATACTTCTTTTTTCAATATCGTGTAGAAACAACTAAAAAGTGTGCAACAACTTTTCTGAATACCGTTTGTCAATTCATAACCCCCCTAAAAAGTTAGTCTTAAACCAAAAAATTCAATTTCTTTTGTCCGATACTGTATACTTACCTTTCAAGACGATCTTAGTCGTTTTACAGATTGTTATTCTCTATCGGATATGGAGGCCACTACGGTGGCAAGAGTCTTTCTTGACGGAATTATTAGCCGGTACAGACTCCCAAGAATACTTTTAACAGACTAGTGAACAAATTTCGTGAGTGACTTATTTAAAAGTCTATGTAAATTTTTGAAAATAAAGAAAATTTCAACAACCGCGTACCACCCTCAAAGCAATGGGGCGCTGGAAAGAACACACAAACCATTAATAGAGTACTTGAGGACATTTGTAGACAAAAATCCACGAACTTGGCCTCAGCATCTTCATTTTGCGTGGTTCCGTGTTTCGTAAAATGCGAGGCTAAGTTCGTTAATGGGCAAAAATGGACCATTAGGGGGGGGGGTACCCCCCATACGAACGAAAATGATTTTTGCGAATATCTCAAAAACGGTGCATCTTATCCAAAAAGTGCTAGAACAAAAGTTATTTAGGATATTGTACATAAAACTCTCATGCAAACTCCCATGCAAACTCCCATGCATAATCAAAATCCGATTGGAATAAATTTTAAAAAATCTTATTGAAAAGTTTGACTTCCAAGTGGAATTTTGATACAACTGTTCGCCGTTCACTTAAACTTCGAACAATGCCATATCACCATACGGGTTTTCAATAATTGTCAGATTGGCAATTATAGCTTTGGTTATGTTTTTAACATAAAATTAATTAAAACCACACTGGCGGCTCTGGGCGGCAACTAGCGGCAACAAAACCAGACGTGGAAATATAGGTAACTAGCTTGCATACGCGCCGTTGTCGGGTAAAAGTTTTTCTTGCGACCAAAAAAAAAACAAAACTTTTGAAAAAAATCGTTATGCCTTCAGGACCTCAGGTTCCGAATTTTAAAATTCTAGCACCAGATTCGTGATCAGTGGCTCCGAAACCCCCTTATTGCCAGTTTTTTCGAGGAAAAATGGTAAAAAGGATATTTGGGTTATCCTTACAGGAGCTTCCGTTGGCAATTTCATCACCAGATTCGGGATCAGTATGTGCAAAAACCGAAAAAAATGAAAAAAAGGATATTTGCGTTATCCTTATAGGACTATTCGAATTATGAAATTTCAACACCAGATTCGTGTTGAGCGACCCCAAAAACCCTTCCCCGCAAAACGATCAGGGGCGAAGCACGTTCTGAAAAGTTCATCAGATATTTTTTTCAAGAAAAAAAAATTTCGTGTTTCAACCGAAGTTTAGTAGTTGTTCTAAAAACTTTGGGCACGAAACTTGGTTGACGCGTCCTTAACCCTGGACCCGTGTACTATAAAACTTCCATTTATCGTGTACTTGGGCACTCAGTGCCCAGATGCAATTCCAATAGAAAATGTATGGCTGGTTTGTTTAAAAATCATAAAAATTAGTTTATTCGTTAAACAAGTAGAAATGCAATGGGAAAATATAATTTGCAAAAATCGACTGAGAATATAGACCACCTCGTAAGCTCGCGAATCTGGTACTCGATTTCTCCAACAAATCATGTACTCCACGAAAGACAATGCAATACATGACAACAATACAATATAAATATTATAATATAAATAATATAACAATACAATATAATATCTGCATACAAGAAAAATCATAAAAGGGGAAAAACCCAAAGCTGTAATCAAAATAAAAACAAAATTCATACAAAATGTACTGACTTGGGCACTGAGTGCCCAAGTACACGATATTACGCTTTTTTTTTGACAGCTTCCACAACCCCCCCGAAGATATGCAATTTGGATTTTTTTTTTGTTTTTGTACTCTAAATTTCAGTATCTTTCAGAAATATATTGCATTTCATCATATTCTTTATTAAAAATATGGTTAATTTCGGTTCGAAAATCGTTCTGGGCACTCAGTGCCCAGTACACGGGTCCAGGGTTAACAATTTCCCTTCCATTGTTTCAATTGAATTCATTTAAAATATTCAATCATTCGCCATGAGAAATTCGGTACAATCGTTTGTTCATATAAAAATTTCATTTCAAGGAAAGCAAATATTTTTCAAATTATTGACCAATAGCTTGCATACCCGTCGTTGCCGGGTTAAGTTTTTTGTATAAGTTTTAGAATACGAAGAAAACCGGAAAGAACTTAAAAACTTTTGAGAAAAATCTTATCCTTGCAGGACTCTCCGTTGCGAATTAGCCTAACACCAGATTCGTGATAAGCGGCCCGAACAACCCCTAATGGGAAAAGGATATTTGTACAGGACCTTCCGTTTCAAGTTTCGAAAATCTAACACCGGATTCGTGATCAGCGACCCCGAAAACCCCCTAATGCCATTTTTTCCCGGAAAAAATGGGAAAAAGGATATTTGCATTATCCTTACAGGACCTTCCGTTTCTAATTTTGAAAATCTAACACCGGATTCGTGATCAGCGACCCCAAAAACCCCCGAGTGATACTTTTCAGCCTCCTATTGAGCAGGATTCATGGCGAAAATCACGGTTTAAAAACACCCAAACCCCCTTTACCCCCCGTTTACCCCCTTAGTGGTAAAATTTCGGAAAACCCCGCCTTAGTGAGCGCCCACGTGATGGTTGGTACATGCTGTGAAAGTTTCAAGTTTCTAGCTCCAGGGGTTTGGGCTGAGCATTGATGAGTGAGTCAGTCAGTCAATCAATCAGGTTAAATGGTTTTATATATATAGATTGTTGTGGCCATAACTTGGAAATAATTTTGACTTGATGTCTATTGATGGGCAAATTTCTAGTTTTTAATCTTCAGATTTATATGAAAAGTGTTCCTAATAATTATTTAACTATAATTAACTCGAAAAAAATTCTAGTCCCAAATTAGCTCAGGATTATAAGGAAAGATCCAGATCCAGAAAAAAACGAATGTAAAATCTTAGAAAATGTGACACAACATTTAAAGTTGGGAAAAACCCCAAAAAGGCCATAACCGAACAAGATACTGAAAAGTGCTCTGGGACCGATTGATCTGAAATTCTTACCAGACATTGGTATTGATGCAAGTACCGTTTGAAGTACCGTTTGACGAAATTTTTAACCCTGTAAACCTCTTATAACGGCCGGAAGGGGCGAGGGAAGCAAAATCTTAAAAGTTAATTTTCGATTTTTAAAAAAATATATATGTTGTAGTTGTTGTGATCTCGTACTAACCATGAACTATAATTTAGTACCAGCCTACAACCCGAATCTAGTACACAAACACTTCCTCGTGGTTCTTGTACTTTCGTCAGTAATTGTATTACTCCGAGACGGGCTGTCACAACTAACTTTAAGGAGAGTGTAATAAATAAATAATTGATAAGCATTACTGGCGTTTTTCCTTTCTTGTAGTTAGCATAATAGGTAGAACACCGAGTTGCAACCAACACCGGGTTTACTACAGTGGCGACGAGGATATAGAACTTACACGTGAAGGAAAAAAACTTAACCTCAAAATAAAAAAATCTTCCACCGCAATGGATCAAAAATTCATTGATTTGTTCCAAGATCTTATGGTCCGATTTCAGGAAAAGGATACCGAGAATAAACAACTCATGCAAAATCAACAGCAAATGTTTGAAAAAATGCAGAAAATTCTCGAAGAACGGCCGCAGACCACAAATCAGGCACGCCCGGAAGATTTAATTGCTGTTCGAGTCAAGAGCATGGCAGACACTATGATGCAATTCATCTATGATCCAGAAAACAACGCAACCTTCGAAACATGGTACAATCGCTACGAAACAATTTTCACTGAGGCCACGGACTTAACCGAGGCAGCAAAAGTTCGGTTGCTCCTGCAAAAATTTTCTCAAATCGAGTACCAAAGATATGCCGACTCGATTCTCCCAAAGAAACCAACGGACTTCACCTTGGAGGAGTCGGTTAAAAATCTTAAGCATATGTTTGGGTATAATGAAACAAAATTTTCAATGCGTCATAAGTGTTTCAATCTTGCCAAGTTCGATACCGAAGATTTTAGTGAATATGCAGCACGCATTAATAAGTACGGCGAGAAATTTGATGTTACAAACTGTTCTGCTGACGACTTCAAGGTACTTCTCTTTATCAGCGGGTTGAAGAGTCCCTTAGATTCCATAATTCTTGAAAAGCTGCTCACTAAAGTCGACGCACAGTACGTTCAGATGAAAGCAGCCCCGACTGTTGCAGCAGCAGCGGTTCAAAAGTTGACACTCAACGATCTTGTCAATGAAGCTTACCGGCTTATTTCACTAAAAAAAGACAAATCTAAAATTGTGGAAACAGCCATCACATCAGAAGTTTTTTCAATTCAGAACGCCAAGTATACAGGATCGGGAAGAGCAAGCCCTATTTCCGGCCACAGTTCGCGCAAATCGGGTCCCCCCAAACCACCAAGTCCATGCCGACTCTGCGGGGCAGAACACTGGGAGCGAGATTGTGAATATCACTCGAAAGAATGTGGCGCTTGCAAGCAAACTGGACACAAAACAGGATTTTGCGGCTCTGCAATCGCTCGCCTTAAGGCGATGAGACAACCAAGGTTCAAACAAAGGCATAATGATTCCGCTCGGATAAATCAAGTCACAAAAGACGCAGTAGTCGACGTATCACAACGTAAATTTATCGCACCAAGCATCAATGGCGCGCCACTGAAGCTACAACTCGATTCGGCTTCTGATATTACCATAATCTCACAAGCAAATTGGAAGAAACTGGGCAAACCAACTCTCGACCCGTGCAACATACAACCAGGAAGCGCTTCAGGTGACCCTGTCCAAGTATGGGGCTCCTTTCCTTGTGATATGGAACTCAATAATGTGAAAGGCGCTGGACGCTGCTACGTTTCAGCGAAAATCAATTTATTGGGCATCGATTGGATTACTGCCTTAGGATTGTGGAACGTTCCATTCGCAAGTATTTGTAACAACGTTAACATAAATTCGAAGATCAACATCACTTCGAGTCAGCAGCTCGCAGCCGAAGTCAAGGCAAAATTTCCTACTCTGTTCTCGCCCGGTCTCGGGTGCTGCAATAAAATAAAAGTGTCACTAACACTCAAAAATGGCGCAAAACCAATATTTCGCAACAAGCGCACAGTACCATTCGCAGCTGCGCCCATCATTGAAGAAGAACTCAACAGGTTACAGCATTTAGGAGTCATCACCCCTGTCCAATACTCGGATTTCGCAGCACCCATTGTTGCAGTAAAAAAAAAGGACGGAAAAATTCGTATCTGCGGTGATTATTCTACCGGGCTTAACGCAATGCTGGAACCAAACAAATACCCACTTCCGACTCCCGAACAAATCTTCGCGGGTTTATCGGGCGGACGAATTTTCAGTAAAATCGACCTATCTGATGCGTTCCTTCAACTGGAACTTGATGAGGAATCGAAAAAAATGTTGACCATCAACACGCATGTAGGACTTTTCAATGTTAATCGCATGCAACCAGGAATCAAACCAGCTCCAGGAACTTTTCAAGAGTTAATGGCAAAAATGTTGAGTGGACTAAAATTAACATTTGCTTTCGTTGACGATATTGTTACTTGTGGAGAAGACGAGAAAAATCACCGTGAACGACTCTTCGAAGTACTCGATCGCCTCCAAAATTATGGATTCAAGCTTCGCATCGAAAAATGTTTATTTGGTGAAAAACAAATTCCGTTTTGTGGTCACGTTATAGATGCACAAGGCGTCAGACCCAATCAGGAGAAAATACAATCAATCCAAGACATTCCTCGTCTAAATGACGTATCAAAACTACGATCATTCTTGGGGGCGATAAATTACTACGGTAAATTTATAAAAAACATTAAATCGTTACGTGGACCGCTAGACGAACTACTTTAAAAAGACAAAAACTTCATCTGGACATCGGAACAGGAAAAATCTTTTGTTGACCTAAAACAAGCTCTGTCATCGGACTTGGTCCTTACGCATTTTGATCCAGCGAAGAAGATTGTTGTCGCGGCGGACGCATCGAGTTACGGAATGGGAGCTGTACTCATGCACGAATTTTCCAACGGCATGTTGCGACCTATCATGCACGCCTCTGCATCGTTCAGTGCTGCGGAGAAAAATTACCCCCAAATCCAACGAGAGGCCCTTGCACTGAATTTCGCAGTAAAAAGATTTCACTGCTACATTTATGGGCGCACATTTGAGCTTCAAACCGACCACAAACCGCTGCTCGCCATATTTGGATCAAAAACTGGCATTCCAGCTTACACTGCGAGTCGGCTACAGAGATATGCTTTGACACTGCTGGCCTACGACTTTTCCATCAAATACGTCAACACGTCAACACGGAAAGTTTTGGTTACGCCGATATTGTTTCAAGACTTATTGCAAATCATTCGAAGGAGGACGAACACGCAGTCATCGCATCAACTCACCTGGAAGATCAAGGTAAATGTTTTGCTATTGAAACGGCCTACCAACTTCCAGTTAAATTCGAAAACATTAAGGAGGCGACGCAAAACTGTCCCGTAACAAAAGAGGTGTTAAAGTTCGTTTCAACCGGCTGGCCGGCATCGAAAAAGGAGATTCACGACCCTCAAATCATCAAATTTTTTGATCGACGGGACAATCTAATAGCTATCAAAAATTGCATCTTCTTCGGAGACCGGATTGTAATTCCCAATATACTTCGCAGTAAAATCCTCACCGAGCTACATTCAGGCCACCCTGGCATTGTCCGTATGAAACTACTAGCCCGCGGCAAGGTATATTGGCCAGGTATTGACGACGACATTAAGAATACAGTAAAAACCTGCGGAACTTGTGCTGAAGTGTCGAAATCACCAGTAAAATGTTCACTCCAGCCGTGGCCTTCACCGAAAGGACCTTGGAGCCGTATTCATGTAGATTTTGCTGGCCCTATCAACAGTTTCTACTACCTGGTCATCGTCGACGCCTACAGTAAGTGGCCTGAGGTTTTTAAAATTACTTGCACTACGTCATCCAAAACAATGGAGTTATTAACAGAAACGTTCTCCCGCCATGGTCTATGCGATACAATAGTGTCCGACAACGGGCCACAATTCATTTCGAGGGAATTCAAACGGTTTTGTCAAGAGTTGGGAATCAATCACATAAAAACAGCACCTTACAGCCACCAGTCAAATGGACAAGCTGAACGATTCGTCGATTTGCTTAAAACAGGACTGCAAAAGGCAGAGGGGAATATCGATCAAAAATTGCGAACGTTTCTATTTTATTATCGTCTAACACCATCGTATTCACTTGGAATGAAATCGCCATCCGAACTAATACAGAATCGCGCTATGAAAACGAAGCTCGACTTGCTTAAGCCAGAGGAACAAACGCACACACAGCGAAACATCCAAATGCAACAACAATTTAATAAGTGGCATGGTGCAAAATGGATTGAATTCGAAGTTGGAGATGAAGTCTATTACAAACTAAGCCAAGCAGTCGGGAAGTGGAAGTGGGTTGAAGCTGTCATCACTGACCGAGTTGGTTCTGTCAACTACGTAATTAAGACGGGTACACAGTCTGGAGGACGAACTGTTAAAGCTCATGCTAACCAACTTAAACATCGCTACACTAGGAATGAGCTTCTCGATTCATTTGGTATTTTGGACGTATGTGACAGCGGAATTGAACCGATCATCACGCCACACCCAACACAGGCGAACAGTAGCCGTACTGATCAACAGCTGGATCTTGAGGAATTAGATGTTTTTGAAGACGCCACGGACGAAAATCACACCGAAGACGTCTCGCAAGATGATGAAGACGTCTCGCAAGATGATGAAGAAACACCAATCCGTCGCACAACGAGGATCAACGCGGGAGTTCCGCCCTTACGATATGATTCAGCTACCAATTAACTTAAAAGGGGAGGAGTGTTGTGATCTCGTACTAACCATGAACTATAATTTAGTACCAGCCTACAACCCGAATCTAGTACACAAACACTTCCTCGTGGTTCTTGTACTTTCGTCAGTAATTGTATTACTCCGAGACGGGCTGTCACAACTAACTTTAAGGAGAGTGTAATAAATAAATAATTGATAAGCATTACTGGCGTTTTTCCTTTCTTGTAGTTAGCATAATAGGTAGAACACCTAGTTGCAACCAACACCGGGTTTACTACAGTAGTGACGTATCCGACAATGTTGTGAAAAAAGTATAAAAAAAATTTCATAATTAAAAAAATAAAATTAAAAAAAATTTCTTAAAAACTAAAAAAAAAATTCTCAAAAGGCCATAGAGGGATAAGGGAACAAAAAGTGCCCCCAGAGATAGAAGCTTGAATTTTTTTTCGTAAGTTGCCACCATAATAACTAATAATTTCCCAAAATTTCAGTCCAAAAAAAGGAGTAGTTTTGGAGAAAAAAAATGTTGGTTTTTTAAACAAATTCTAGCTCCGTAACGGGTTAACCTATTTTGATGAAACTTGTCGCAATTTTTTCGTTGAAAATCATAGTTTTCAAAAAAAAAAATATAGCAAAAAAATTAAGTGTGAGGAACCGTTAGGAAAAAATATTTTTTGTTTTTAAAAAATTATAACGGTAACTTAACGGTTTTGCACCACTTTTATTTTTTTCTCAAAAACTCCTTAATCCCTCACCTATAAAACAAAAAAAAATCAGGGAAACCGGAGAGGTACTTCATATTCAAAAAAAATAAAATGTGAAGGTAGTCACAATCAGCCTTATTCCCCTAGCCGGCGGGACGTGTAATGCCACGCAAATTTTTTCTCGATCGAATGAAATTTTCTTATTCTAGTAGACGTAGAAACGCAGTTTTATTCAGCCCCGCGCTGAATTTTTTGACAATTAGCTGATTTGATACGCATGAAGTTTTATTTGTTCAATTAAATGATTGTACTGCATCTAGTTAGTTTTTCCTGACCTTCAAAACTTATATTTAGTTAAAATTCATTGAATGTATAAATAAAATTCACATTTTTATTCAAACTTTCTATTTAATTGATTGGTCCCGCAACGATTTACTCGCGGGAAATAAATGTATGGAAATGTCAAAATATTCGCGGGTGCGTTTAGCGTGATACCAAAAGTAAAACGTATTCAGCACCACGGCACAAGCCGGGACAAGTGCGTTTAGTAGAATACAAATTTTCTGCGTACACGTCCCGCCGGCTAGGGGAATAAGGCTGATTATCATATGTGAAAGATGAATCAATTTGTGAACTAAATAATCCAGGAAAATTAGGATTTGACCTCTTAAAAAATCCTAGTTAACTGGATTTTTGCACAGACCTTTATTTTGACATAACAAACAACGTCCCCAAAGTCCATTCCAAAATTGCGCCGGCGTCGTGCGTTATTTAAGGTCAAAGGTCCCGAAAATCAGTTTTTTACGTTTATCTCACTTTGTACGGGTTATACGTCTTTTTGAGGTTCAGATGAATTAATCACAATAAAATTCTCTACAAAAAAGGTTAAATACAAATTTCTTGTAGGACAAACAGTTTTCGAGATACAAGTTGTCAAACTATGCGTCGCACAGAGAAATTGCAATTATTCAAGGTCAAAAGTTAAATGTCAAAAAAATCGTAAATATCTCGCTTTGTATAGCATGTAGGCATGTTTAGTGTTCAGATGAATTGCTCCTCCGAAAATTCTCTACAAAAAAGGTTAAATAAAATTTTTTTGTAGGGCGAATAGTTTTCGAGATAGAAGTTGAGAAACTGTGAACTGTATATTCGTTTCCCCACCGCCATTAAGGTAAAATGCAAGGCGCGTTTTTTGAGATGATTTCCCCATTAGGCTCAATCCATATTTTTTCACCTTCATTCATTTATTCTCAAAAATGTCCATCCCATTTAACAACAATGTCTTGCAGCCAGTTAGTACATTACTTCCACCAGCACCGAAAGAACTCCTGAATTCCGTTTTTTGCAACTGCACAAAAGGTTGTGGTTCCAATTTTGGATGCAGAAAAATTGGATTACCGTGCTCCATCGTTTGTAGCTTTTGTCGGGGTCAGTCATGTTTAAATCCTGCTTCTTGTGATATCACTGAATCCTTTGACAATTTAAACGATGTCGATGATTAACTCGATCTTATTGGTGCCTTAACAATAAATGTAAGTGAAAATGATACCTATACAAGAAAAAGAAAAAGCAGAAGGAGAATAAATGAATGAAGGTGGAAAAATATGGATTAGGCCTAATGGGGAAATCATCTAAAAAAACGTGCCTTGCATTCTACCTTAATGGCGGTGGGGAAATGAATATACAGTTCACAGTTTCTCAACTTCTATCTCGAAAACTATTAGCCCTACAAAAAAATTTTATTTAACCTTTTTTGTAGAGAATTTTCGGAGGAGCAATTCATCTGAACACTAAAAATGCCTACATGCTATACAAAGCGAGATATTTACGATTTTTTTGACATTTAACTTTTGACCTTGAATAATTGCAATTCCTCTGTGCGACGAGAGTTTGACGACTTGTATCTCGAAAACTGTTTGTCCTACAAGAAAATTGTATTTAACCTTTTTTGTAGAGAATTTTATTGTGATTAATTCATCTGAACCTCAAAAAGACGTATAACCCGTACAAAGTGAGATAAACGTAAAAAACTGATTTTCGGGACTTTTGACCTTAAATAACGCACGACGCCGGCGCAATTTTGGAATGGACTTTGGGGACGTTGTTTGTTATGTCAAAATAAAGGTCTGTGCAAAAATCCAGTTAACTAGGATTTTTTAAGAGGTTAAATCCTAATTTTCCTGGATTATTTAGTTCACAAATTGATTCATCTTTCACATATGATAATGTGACTACCTTCACATTTTATTTTTGAAGTGAAAACTTCTTTAGCGCCGTTGTGAGTGATTTCAAACTCGATGAAACGAAAAAGCGACATTAAAAAGAGATAGGATTTTTTAGCCTGCGAGAAAATGAGATAGAATACAGATGGGTGCCGGTCAATTTATCATAAACAAGAGTGCTGGGTAGGGGGAAGGGGAGAAGTGGTAGGAGGCGGGTAGGTGGAGGGAGGAAGTGGAGACAGGAGGGGATAAATTACGATGTTTCATCATACATTGCAATTACATAAATGGATGTTTGTCTGTTTGTCTGTCTGTCTGAGATTACAAAACTCAAAAACTACTGGACCGATTTTTACGCGGTTTTTTGAAAAATGATCTGTGTTGCCAGGAGCAGGTTTTTAGCTATGTAGATTTTCAAAATTCGAAACGGAAGGTCCTGTAAGGATAATGAAAATATCGTTTTTCCCATTTTTCCCCGGAAAAATTTGCATTTTAGGGTTTTTTGGGTCGCTGATCAGTGATCACGAATCCGGTATTAGATTTTCAAAATTCGAAACGGAAGGTCCTGTAAGGATAATGAAAATATCCTTTTTCCCATTTTTCCCTGGAAAAATTGGCACTTTGGGGTTTTTGGGGTCGCTAATCACGAATCCGGTATTAGATTTTCAAAATTCGAAGCGGAAGGTCCTGTAAGGATAATGAAAATATCCTTTTTCCCATTTTTCCCGGAAAAATTGGCATTATAGGGTTTTTGGGGTCGCTGATCACGAATCCGGTATTAGATTTTCAAAATTCGAAACGGAAGGTCCTGTAAGGATAATGAAAATATCCTTTTTCCCATTTTTCCCCGGAAAAATTGGCACTATGGGGTTTTTGGGATCGCTGATCATAAATCCGGTACTAGATTTTCAAAATTCGAAATGGAAGGTCCTATAAGAATAACATTTTTTCCCAAAACTTTTTAAGTTATTCGACAACAATCTACAACAAGATCGAAAACAGTAATTGACGCTGTATTTCAAAGATATATTGATCAAACCCAAACCAAAGCCTTCATGTTATACTTTAGTTATCATAAGCCGCTCGTGTCATTTATTGAAATTGAAAACAAAGAGTCTGAATAAAAAATATAATATGACTTTTGAACTTGGTACCAATATTATAATAAATAAACGCTATAACTATCCCACTCCTGATACCGCATTTGTCTCATTCTCTCGCTGTTTAGTTTTCCTAAGGTTTCACTTCTACCGCGTGTGCACTGCACACACATGTTTTTTTTTTTGAATATGATGTACCTCTCCGGTTTCCCTGATTTTTTTTGTTTTATAGGTAAGGGATTAAGGAGTTTTTGAGAAAAAAATAAAAGTGGTGCAAAACCAATAAGTTACCGTTATAATTTTTTAAAAACAAAAAATATTTTTTCCTAACGGTTCCTCACACTTAATGTTTTTGCTATAATTTTTTTTGAAAACTATGATTTTCAACGAAAAAATTGCGACAAGTTTCATCAAAATAGGTTAACCCGTTACGGAGCTAGAATTTGTTTAAAAAACCAACATTTTTTTTCTCCAAAACTACTCCTTTTTTTGGACTGAAATTTTGGGAAATTATTAGTTATTATGGTGGCAACTTACGAAAAAAAATTCAAGCTTCTATCTCTGGGGGCACTTTTTGTTCCCTTATCCCTCTATGGCCTTTGGGACGAACACGAATTTTAACAATTTATTATTACATGCACAACCAATCGTTTTTTATATCCCCCTCCCCCCCAATTATGCCTCCTTTTTCACGATTTCCCACATTTACCCACTTCACTGCATTTTTTTGAAAAAATGATGTGTCTTTTTTATCTAAAATGCTTTATTTGACTTTATTACAAATCCTTTCAAAACATAACAAGAGCTATAATTTCCAATCTGGCAATTATTGAAAACCCGTATGGTGATATTCGTATCAAAATTCGAACAGTTGTACCAAAATTCCACTTTGAAGTCAAATTTTCCAAAAAGATTTTTTAAAATTTATTCCAATCGGATTTTGATGTATGGGAGTTTTATGTAGAATCATATCCTAAATAACTTTTGTTCTTGCACTTTTTTGATAAGATGCACCGTTTTTGAGATATTCACAAAAAACGATTTCGTTCGTATGGGGGGTAGGCAACCCTAATGGTCCATTTTTGCCCATGAACGAACTTAGCCTTGCATTTTACGAAAAACGGATCTGCATAAAATTTCAAGTCTGTAGCTCAATCCGTACGCCCGTAATTCGCGCCACAGACGGACAGACAGACGGACGGACATGCAAAATTCAATTTATTTTATCATTATACCCGTATGGTGAAACCAAAGGGTATATTAGATTTGCCTTACCGTTTGTAACGCCAAGATCCCGTCATCACACAAAAAAATGAATTACACCAGTACCCAGTAAACCAAAAGAATCATTTTTGATACAAAAAAAAATTTTAAAAAAAAGCTTTTATTAAAAAAGAATGCACTAAAAAGAAAAAAATAATTTTCTGTGTATCACAAATATAAAAGCTTTTTAAAAGCGAGAAAAAATTTTATTTTATTGTTTTATGCTTTATCTCGCTTTTTAAAAGCTTTTATATTTGTGATACACAGAAAATTATTTTTTTCTTTTTAGTGCATTCTTTTTTAATAAAAGCTTTTTTTTAAAATTTTTTTTTTTAATTTTTTTTATTTTTTTCTTTTTAGTCTTCGAATATATATCCTTAAATTTGAGATATCCTTACAGGCTTTTTAACTTGAGAATCGTATTCAGCGACCCCAAAAACACCCTTGAGGAAAAGTATAATGACGTTATCCTTTCAGGTCCGTCTCTTATCCTTACAATGACGAAGTTGGGGAAAATGTTAAATACTAAATTTTTCCAAAAAAAAGTTGTTTTATCTTTTTAAAAATTTTCTATGTAATAATCATTTTTATATAAAAAAAATTTAAAACCTAATTATACAATGACAAAAAGCCGCCTACCGATATTTTGTATTTAGCTTGTATGTATATTTACATTTGTACAGCGCTTGTCGTTGTATCCAATTTTTGGTATTTATAACAAGAGCACTATGGGATTCATATTCAACATTGGGCGAAGTCGTTCAATCCTAAATCCTATATGTTTGGTGGGCGGTAAAATCTCATACGCTCCATTTCAGCTATTAGAATATTGAAATAAAAACCAGTTATATTCTTTAAAGTATTATATTAATTTATTTCTGGAGACACGTCCGAACTGAACAAAATTGATTTTAAGACTAAAAACTAAATTAAAATATTTTAATAAAAAAGCATATTTGATTAGCTTTTGTTTTAGGAAAATCTATGGTTGCTTAATTTTAATGTAATTAATCCAACACGCCTCCTCAAAAGTTAATCAATTCTATAAACAAAATACACACTAAAATATTAATTTAAAATATTCATGATAATACATTTAAAAATTAATCTTAACAGGACATGCCTCCTCGTTATCTTCTGGGAAGTTACACATATACATATGTACAAAAAATAGTCCAACATTTGTTGCATTTAGGATTAGGGAAAACCCAGAAAAACCTAATCAGACCATTCTACTTAAATTTAAATATAAACATTAATGACAATAGTAATATTATTCCAGCCCCATTCCAGTTCTCAGTTCTAGGAATTTTGGTGCTGGTAATAGCTTTGTCAATATATCCGCTATTTGGTTACCTGTAGGAATATATATTAATTTAATTAATTTGTTTTCAATCTGTTCTCTAGAAAAATGATATTTTATATCAATATGTTTTGATCTTTTGTGGTTAGTTGGATTGTTTGCTATACTTATACAGCCATTATTATCTTCATAAATTATAATTGGTTCTAAAATATTTATTTTAATACTAGTTGCTAATGATTTTAACCACATTGCTTCTCTAACAGCTTCAAAAAGTGCCATGTATTCGGCCTCAGTAGATGAAGCAGCTACTGATAACTGCCTTTTAGTACTCCAGCATATTGTACATTGTTCAAATAATTTAAATAAAAAACCCGTTGTACTTTTCCTATCTTTATCATCATTACCTCCCCAATCTGAATCAACATAACCACTTAAAAGATTTTTATAATTATAATTTCGAATGTAAGTTAATTTAATATCAACTGAACCCTTTAGATATCTTAATATCCTTTTTAGATGTTGCCAAAGTTCTTTATTATTTTTGGTCATGTACCTACTTAAAATATTAACAGCTGTGCTTAAATCGGGACGTGTACACAACATTATGTACATTAAACAACCAATAAGATTTCGACAAGGTGCATCATATTTTTCATCCGAATTTAAACCTACATAGTCTAATTTGTTTTGAAGAGGTGTGCTAACAGTTCTGCAATCATTCATACTAAATTTACTTAAAACTGTTTTTATATATTCGCTCTGATCTAAAATTATTTTATCACCACTTCTCGTAATTCTTATTCCCAAAAATAATTTAATCTCTTTCAAATCTACCATTCGAAATTTATTCATTAAATAATTTTTAAAACTGCCTAATGTTTCACTATTAGCTGTTGCAATCACAAGATCATCCACATAGAGAATTACATAAATATTTTTAGATACATCTCCTCTATCAAGAATGTAAATACAACGATCAACAAGTGAATTTTTAAAACCTTTTTCTTTAATAGCTTGTTCAAACATTTCAAACCAGCATCTTGCTGCTTGCTTTAATCCATATATTGCTTTGTTTAATTTACAGATTTTATTATCAATGTTTTTAATCCCTTCAGGTACTTTCATATAAATTTCTTCTTTTAATATACCATTTAAAAATGCTGTTTTCACATCCATATGGTGAATTAATAAATTGAATTGGTTGGCAAATGCCATAATAAATCTAAAACTTGAAATTCTAGCAACTGGCGCAAAAGTTTCGTCATAATCTATTAAATATTCCTGACTAAAACCTCGAGCTACAAGACGAGCTTTATATCTTAATAGATTTCCAAATTCATCATTTTTAATAGTAAATACCCATTTATTGTCAACAATATTTTTATTTTCCAGTTTTGGTACCAAGGACCAAGTATTATTAATTATATGAGAATCAATTTCATCTTTAATAGCTTGTTCCCACTCAATTCTATCTTCTCTATTTTTAATTTCCTGATACGATGTAGGAATTTTACATAATAGAGATTGGGCACACATAAGATAATCATCTATTATCCTGCCTTCATTATAAGACACAGGAGGACGATTTTTATTTCTTTCACTTCTTCTGATGTCAGAATTTGTCTTTATTTCGGATTCATTGATTTTAGATAAAGATTCTATATCAATATGGTTTTGGATTCTAGAATCACTAAACTCATGATTTAATTTAGGCATTTTATTTGGACTTACTCCCTCTTTTTGTTGTAACATATCTGATTTCTTACTATCAGATTTATGAGACTTTACTACTGATTTTGACTGGATGTCATATAGATCAGTTTTATTACTGGAGTTTTCAGAATGAACTCCTTCAGGCTTTATTACAGGCCTGGACACCAAAAAATTTGTCTCATCCACAATCACATCTCTTACTACAACAAATTTCTCAGTTCTTACATCCCACACTTTATATCCGTTTGGTCTATATCCAACCAGTATACCTTTCCAAGATTTCTCATCAAATTTTGACTTCCTGGTTTTATCATGAACATAAACAGTAGAACCAAATACTTTTAAATATTTTATTTGTGGTTTCTTATTATGCCACAATTCATATGGTGTTTTATCCTTTTTCAAAGCTTTGGTAGGAGTTAAATTTATCAAAAATGTGGCTGTAAGGACAGCTTCACCCCAAAACAATTTACTTAAGCTTGCACCAATTATTATTGCACGAGCTTTTTCAGTTATTGTTCTTACCATACGCTCTGAGACACCATTTAATTGAGGGGTTCGTGGAACTGTTAAGTGATAACTAATGCCTTTTTCTACACAATAATCTTTCATTTCATTTGACAAATATTCCCTCCCATTATCACAATATAAATTAACTAATTTCAAATTAAAATGTGCCTCACTTTTTGCGATATAATCTTTAAAAACAGAAAATACATCTGATTTATAAGTTATCAAATATGTAGCACAATAGTGAGTATATTCATCAACAAAAAACACAAAATAATTCTTATTATCAATTGTCACAGGAGTAATTGGACCACAAACATCCGAATGTACAATGAATAATGGTCGTGTTACATAATCTTTATTTTTAACATTTTTAAATGATAATCTCGCTTGCTTGCCTTTTATGCAAGCTTCACACAAATTATCATTAGGAATAATTTGATTTATCTGACCTATATCGTCAATCATTTGTTTATTTCTCAAATCCACAAATTTAGTTTTTCCGATATGACCCAATCGCTCATGCCACAATTGATATTTATCATTTACAGCGCTACATATTTGGCTACTAGAACTTCTGGTAATCGTAAAATCAACACTAAATAAATTATTGGAATGTTTACCTTTCATAACGACCTTACCATCCTTATATATTTCAACACCATTTTTATTAAAAATAATAGTCATCCCAGCTTCTTGCATCCTTCGCACAGACAGCAGGTTATATGGAACATCCGGACAGTAGAGAACATTATCCAGTACTCCTTGAATACCCAAGTTGCTAGTAACTTCAATTTTTCCTCTCTTTGATGCAGTTATAAATTCTCCATTTTTCGCTACAGAAATTTTTAATGGTGAATCTAATTTCATAAATTTGCCTGTTAGATCTTCTCTGTTGATGATATGATCCGATGCTCCAGAATCCAGAAGAAAACTAATTTTGTTATTTTCAGGTTGATAATTTTCAGATTGGTAGTCTCCAGCCAAAAACGCAAAACCATCAGAACCATTATTTTGTTGTGAAGGTTCGATTAATTGAACTGTTTGAACATTTCTTGTTCTATCACTATTTTTAAATTGTGATTCTTTTTTATAGTAAAAACAATCATTTTTCATGTGACCTTTTCTCCCACAGTAATAACATTTTACAAATTTTGTTGTTTTATTAGGTTTGAAGAATTTTCCTTTATGTTGACCCTGACGATGATTGCTTGACATTTTTTTATTTCGAAAATTAAATTTCCTCGTGCTTGATGGAATTCTATTCTCAGCATGAAGAACTTTTGCACTAGTATCACGGCTTTCGGTTATTAATTTCACTTCATGATCTAAAAGTCTTGTTTTGACAAAAGCCAATGTTAAATTATCTTCAGCTAATGTTTCTATTGCAGTAATTATTCCATCATACGATGAGGGAAGTGTTAGTAGCAAATGTGAGACTTTATCAGTTTCTTCCAATTTTGCTCCCGCTGCTAATAATTCCGTAATTAAGTCATCAAAAACTCTAAAATGTCTTGTTAGAGGTGTATCATTTTGCAGTTTCAATTCCAGTAATTTTTTTTCCGGAGAGCTAGTTGGGTAGCAATACTTTTCCTCTCGTAAATTACCTCAAGACTTTGAATAATTTCTTTTGCAGTATTCTCTGCCTTCGCAAAACATAAAAATGAATCCGATAAATATTCTACAATGATGCTTTTAGCTATTCGTTCAGCTTTTCTCCATTCATCGGTAAGTTCTTTCGGAGTTGCAGCATCAATGACATAAATTACTTCCAGTTCATTTAACAAAGCCCGCACTCTTAACTTCCACACACTAAATTTTTCACCATCAAAAGGTTTAATATTTCTTTTAGATTTAAAATTTTCCATTTTTTAAGTTTTTTTTTTTAATTGATTTTCACTTTTTATAAATACATATATCACTATGGATACCCATTTCTCACAATTCAAGTTTTTTTTTATAAAGCACTTTCAATATTGATAATTTTACAATATAAAATTATTTTATTAAACAGATTATTCCCAGCATATTCTGGGCCCATAACCTATTAGAATATTGAAATAAAAACCAGTTATATTCTTTAAAGTATTATATTAATTTATTTCTGGAGACACGTCCGAACTGAACAAAATTGATTTTAAGACTAAAAACTAAATTAAAATATTTTAATAAAAAAGCATATTTGATTAGCTTTTGTTTTAGGAAAATCTATGGTTGCTTAATTTTAATGTAATTAATCCAACATCAGCTAATGCATCATTGTTGCAAGGCTTAGTTTCGGTTAACTTGGAGCAGTCCAACTCATCAATTTGCAGACCATTGAGGGATCTAACTCTACTAAGTGCTACATATGCCTGACCATCTGCGAAGAGCTTAGAGCCTAAATATACTACACCGTGGTCTATAGTGCTACCTTGCATTTTATGCACTGTTGAGGCCCAGGACAATATCAGCGGAAGCATTCTTCTTTCTGCAGTACCGTAGCTGTATTTTGCTGGGAATTGTACCGCTGTTGGTTGTATTAGGTGGATTCCGTCTCTACCAAAATCTACTCTAACTGAGGGGATGTCTGCATCATACAATTGTGCCCTGCGATAGTGCGGCCAGACGATTTCCGTTATATTTCCTATTGCACCGTTGACCAATCCTTTAGCGACATCGATGTTAGATCTCAGCATCACTTTGGCTCCCACAAATATCTCCAACTCCTTTGGCAAGCCTCCAGTTTTGTTAATATCAGCTGATAATAGACTGTTTAAGTCCACATTTCCGATGTTTCGTGTTGTATCTCCCAGTTTGTCCTGTGCTATAATTTTAAATATTTCGGTATTTTGTTCTCTGTAGTGTTGTAGGACTGCTTTGTTATGGTCATCTACTTGTTGATTTGTTGGGTAGATGCGCAGGGCCTTCTCTAATGAAAATTCGCCAGTTGCTTCATTGTTTACTTTGCCAAGTAACACCGCTAGATGCTCAGAACGAAGTTGTCCAACTCGTAGCGAATTAAGAATATCTGCAAATGTGGTGTCTTTGTGTTGCCTCATATTCTGCTTTAATTCAATCAATGTGAATATCCTCCACAGGTTCGCTGCGGGAGCTAATCGAGCTGGTTGGTTGAACACTTGATTTCCTCTAACTGGCGGTAATTGCAACAAGTCACCAAAGAGGAGCACGTTGATTCCTCCGAAAAGTTCTTCGCTATTTTTTACTTGTTTCAGACGTGAGTCTATCATGCATAACATCTCGTAGGGGACCATGGAGATCTCATCTATGAAGAGGAACTCAATGTTTTTCCATTGCATGCGCATCGTTCTGAGGAAGTTACCAGTCAGATGTGGCATGTTGACAAGTCTACCATCTTTCTGAACTGGCAACTTTAGCAGACTGTGCAATGTAGTTCCGCCTACTATTCGCGCTGCTACTCCAGTAAGGGCTCCAACTTTGACATCGGTTCACTTGGTTCTTGAGAACGTTGAACACGAATGTCTTGCCGGTACCTGCTCCACCTGTGATGAACAGTCTCTGTCGATGGTAACTTCCGTTGATTTGTTCTTATATGCTGCGAGTTACATTGATAAATATTTCTCGTTGGCCTAGATTCATCGCTTGTTGTGCGGTCTGGAACTGTTCATCACTCATTGCCTGATCCGGAAGTTCTTCTTCTAATTCCTGTTCCATATCAATTGGTAGTACCTGGTCTAGGATCTCAAATGCATGTGCCTGGTTAAATGCATTCTCCAGTTGCCTATCTCGCTCTCTGAATTGCTCCATGAGCTTACTAATTTCTTTCAGGCGTTCCTCACGTGCAAGAAAGGCTTCTCTTGCTGTGCCGAAGTCTTCTAGGAGCTCATCTTCTAATCGATATGGCATGTATTGTACAAGGAGACTATAGTAGTAGTTCTCAGGATCTGCAGAAGCAACAAAGTGTGGTACTCGTATAACTACATTTCTGATAGTCATTTTTGAATTATCTGTAAGCTGAATTAATTTCCTTCGTTGGTGTTGTTCAGGTTCGGAAGCATCTTCGTCCTTGTTCTCATATTGTTTATTGTAGTATGGTTCGAAGAGCATTGCAAACTCAGTCAAGCTCATGTTATGGAAATCATAATCTTCATGTTCCAGTGGACGTTTCTCATATCTCTCGAAGATGTTGCTACAGTATCCAGTAGCTCTATTTAACTCATCAAATCTCAGTACTCTGTAACGTTGATCTGGCTTGCGAGTATTGAGAAATACAGTTTTTCTTGAGCTATTACGCATATTGATGTGGCTGAGTCTATAGGCGCATTCACAAGCTGAGACTTCTCGTTCCTTTAGTATTCGCATACAGATTTTGAAAAGTTTTCTTGAAAGGTCTGACTCTTCCCGCTGTATGAGACGAATCGCTTGTGCTATGCTGGCGTTAAGTTCAGTAGGCTCTGACTTTGACATGTATTTGGCGATGTAGAATGCTATAGCCTCGTTCGATCCACATGGTTGGATATCCATATTACCTTTCCATAGCTTCAAGAGTTGTGGGTTGTAGTTGTTAACCCATCCAGCTTCCTTTCGACGTTTCAACAGGCATATTCGTCCTCCACTTCTTATGAAGTCATCTGATGAATGAGCGACGATACGGGTCTCAGAACATTCTTGACGGGGGAAGCTAAATCTGCAGGTTGATGTCCCAGTCTTGTAACATGTATGTGTATGGTGATGAATCTGGCATTTTTTTACAATCTCCCGTAATTGTGTATCTTCTGGTGGCATCTCACACGAACACACTTTGTCAAGTTGTTGGATGCCCTCCACAGTGTCAAAGGATCTGTGATCCTTAATCCATATTAACATGTGAAGATGTGGACTACCGCGATTTTGAAATTCTATTCTCCACCAGTAATCCTCCACTTGTCCTCCGAACACTTCATGATTGTTGTGGATAAACTTAATAAGGGCGTTGACTCTAATCATAAAATGGCGGCTTACAACGACCGGACATTGCTCAATTAGGGATTGCGTAGCTTGCACATCAAGTTCAGCGGGGTCATCATGAGGTCTTCCATCAGCTAATCATATCCAGTCAGTTGAGATCGTTACAGCTGAAGGTGACGAAGTAGGTAGGTGGACCCAGACATCTTATTTGTGCTATTAACTCGTTCAGAGCCGTGCGCCAGTATGCTGATGATCCTCGCAAATTCTTCATATAGAGGTGGACGTCTTCGATCCTTCCTTTGTTATGTGTCGCTTCGGGAAAAATCGGGAAGATATTCTATGCCTGGGCGACTGGTAGGCATGCTGGTGTTATGCACGGCAAATGCTCGTCGGTGGGGGGTAGGATCTTGTCACCCAGGAAATTGATCAATAAGGCCACACAACAAAATTTTTATTAGTCATGCCTGTAGATGCTCTAATCATATTTTATACAAAGGAATAGGAGAGGGAGGAATGATAGTAATCACGTTTATGTCGCTAGTTTAAATGAATGCTGAACATAGCGAGAGATCGGCCCCACTTCCGCCAAAATAATTTCTTTTTAATAAGTCATGATAAAGAAAAACTTGTTACTGATTAACGATCTGACTTTAATCTTCATTAATAACTATAAATATTTAAATGAATCTCATGCGGAGACAGGAGAGAACTTACTAGATAATAAAAGAAAGTGGCTTACAAACGTGGAAAATTCTTAAGTAGATTTAAAAGTAAATATAGTATATAGCAATTTAAACATACAACTAAGATTATAAAGTTTGAATTAATATAATTAAACACTCAAAATTAGGTTAAATAAAAAAACTATAAACCAATTTTCACCACACCGATTGCGCATCATCGGATCGCGCTTTCAACGTTAATTAAATAATAAAGTAAATTAATTGATCAGGTATTGTGGGCCCACCTTACTTGAAAACACTTTACACCTTTGGTGATTATTTGTTTGTAACACGTGGTGGAAATTTTACACACTATGCTTAAAATTTCTAAATTTTAGATTTTTAATTTTATTCTAGGTCTCCGCTTTTCTTTTATATTTTAGTTTCACAAATTTAGTATTGATTAAATTAATATTTGATATAACTAGTTTAAGGTTTTTCGCAAATTTAATTTTAAGGTTATGAATAGCTTCTAGTTCCACGATGTCGATCATGTGCCCCAGCAGGTAGTGTTGGAAAAATTTCTTTTAAATAGTAATAGAATAACTTACAATCTCATTTCCGACATATCAAAAAAACTTGTAAAGACGATCAACGAGTTGTTGGTCCAAAAATCTTCTTTTTGTCCGGCCTCGAGAAAAAGATTTCGAGCGGTGTTCTTCGCTAAGCGAGACGTGCAATTTGATGCTTTCCCTTATGTTTTTGCGGAATTGAGTTCCTAGACAATTTCTCGGCATCCACGGAGAAATTTCTGGATACTTATTTTCCTGATGTCGCGGGACCAGCCGAGGGATTAACTTTATTAATTCCGGCGCTCCAAAAATTTGGTCTCCTCCCCTCCGTTTCCTAGTTGACCTCGTGGTCGAATTTTTATTACCGAGGTTAACTCGGTGAACCTTTATAGAGAGGTAGTTTTACTAAAAACTAATAAGACATTAAAAGAAGGGTATTGTACTTACGTTTGGATTTCCCTCCAACCGTTTAGTTGTCCAAAAGATTTTATTAAAAAAAACGTGGGGAGGAGAAAATTCTCGTCCGTCTCCAAGTGAAAGTATATCGGAAATGCGTAAGTATTTTCGTGAGCCATATAGAGCTCATATAGAGTATAAATATGGTATAAAATGAATACCCAAAACTCAATGAACATTTCGTCTAACTGAAGGAAATTATTTGCACTGTGAAGTAGCAATAATTTCAAATGCTAGTATTCGCATGAGTTTAACTTTATTATCATTTCTAAATTCAGATCTGTCTACGAATGTTTATTTTATTTTTTTTAATAAATCACCCAAACGCAATAACATCACAACGACAACAATGGATCGAATCGATCAGTCGTGATAGTGCCTTATAAAGCAGATTACAATAGTGCAATGCAATTTTCATTTTAAAGAACATTGCTAGGAGAAATACCATTTGCCTTTCTAGTTAAAAACAAAACTCTATCCATGGTGAAGTACTATTTGGATTTGGGACAAAATTGTACTTTAATTTTATTTGACGTTTACTGTGTTATTCTGTTGTTATTATTTTTACCTTTTGCGTTTATTTGTGTTTTAGACCAATAATGGATGAAGTTGTCGAGCGTTTTTAGAAGCTACTGAAGAGTTGTCCAAATCACTTTATTTGTAAGGGATTTCGTTTAAGCGATTCTAGGCGATTGCTACACCTTCTTGCCCTTCAATCTTCTTACCGCATGCTGCAATTGTGGATTTAGCTCTGTGAAATTCAAACATGGATAACGCATAGAATAGATAGTCATTGCGTTCGAATCTTGTATCGCTACCCAATATTCTATATTGGAAGTAGTCAAGCGGTGATATATTTACAGATCTGTTTTCCTTCAAGCCATTTCTACCATAGGGGAAAAGGTAGAGCCATGCAAACTCTTCAGCTTTCAATTCGTGTGCTTCATTCACGATATTATCCTTTGTCTTGCGGATGATTTCGTTGACATTCTCCGATACCTGCAACTCGTCATCCACATCTGGCTGGTTACAATCTATGGCAGCCATCACTGATGTTTGTGTTGGTATTGACTCCATTTGTTTTTGTACGGGAGCAGTTGGTGCACTGGCGCCTTTTGGTCCGCATGAATGTGAATCGGTGAAGTAGTATTTGTTATCGTAATACAGTACTCCAAATGACTTTGATTCTGCTATTAGTATTCCTGCATTATGATTGGCAAATAGGACCCGCAAAGCTTCTCGTAGTGTGGTGCCAATGGTATGATTCTCAGAATCTTGAAGACTTCCATAGAGTGCTGGGTCTTCATTATAATCCATGGTGAATGTGTTGTGGAACATACTGAAGTCTCTCTTGATGACATCGAAGTTACGTACGGCAAAGTATCCACTATGAGGAATAGGATAGGCATTAGGATTGTTGTTTGAGGCTGATTGTATGGCAGCGTACATTTCATCACCCTGGATCATGTTCCTATCCAAGATATCCCGGTTCCATAATCGTGGCGGAAGTATGATTGCTCGTACGATGTTCGATAATGCAATTACACAGCACTGCGCTCCAGCCCATCCCGATGTGAAGAAACTGTGTTGTGCTTCGTGCCATGAAGCGCGTATAATTCTGGATATATCTCCAATTGACTTGTATGCGCTTTCTTGCTGTAGCGTATTGATTGCTTCATCTTCTGGTGGTGTATCAACAACTCGTATCAAATCTTGCTCATTAATTTGTACGTCTTGGTCGACAATGACATCTCGGTATAATGGGTTGTTAGCGATTAGCCACCCTAGCGCATACAGCAGTTTTGGCCTGCATATTAAGAACTCTCTTGTGATGTTTAGGTTCTCAAGATATTCGGTTATAACAACGATCCCAGAATTCTGTGTTGATCTTGGTAACATATTTGGTAGCTTCTCACTAACTTCGAAGATGTCCTGGGCAAATAGTACTGCTTATCCACGGAAACCATATTGTCCAAATCGTCCATGATACTTCACTACTTTGACAAATGGTGTTATTCTTGCCAATAATCGCTGTTCGGCTTGTGATAATACTTGAATCACTTCAGGTATATCTCCTGGTTGCATGTTGTTCCAATATGCTTTTGACGGATGTGTAGTTTTCTTGCTGGTTAGGTGAGTCTTGCAGCGGTGGCACACGAACAAACTTTGTTTGAGTTACAACTCAGGTGGCAAGTATATCATGGCAGTGACACTCGGTCTACATGTAGCGACTTGATTGGGATAGCATCGCTTGGTGCAAACTTCACAAAAGCGATCGCAGAATGTATAGATGGCTGTTTGAAATGCCACAATTCCGGCATTCAATTGTTGATGTCGTAAGCGAGCTTGTTCCTCTCGTGCTGCATGTTGCTCTGGTCTTTCTTTGGCTCTAGCTTGTGATGTATGCTGTCTGTCGGCTTGTAGTCGTGCTGCATTTTGCTCTGGTGTTTCTTTGGCTCTAGCTTGTGATGTATGCTGTCTGTCGGCTTGTAGTCGTGCTGCATTTTGCTCTGGTGTTTCTTTGGCTCTAGCTTGTGATGTATGCTGTCTGTCGGCTTGTAGTCGTGCTGCATTTTGCTCTGGTGTTTCTTTGGCTCTAGCTTGTGATGTATGCTGTCTGTCGGCTTGTAGTCGTGCTGCATTTTGCTCTGGTGTTTCTATGGCTCTAGCTTGTGATGTATGCTGTCTGACGGCTTGTAGTCGTGCTGCATTTTGCTCTGGTGTTTCTTTTGGCTCTAGCTTGTGATGTATGCTGTCTGACGGCTTGTAGTCGTGCTGCATTTTGCTCTGGTGTTTCTTTGGCTCTAGCTTGTGATGTATGCTGTCTGTCGGCTTGTAGTCGTGCTGCATGTTGCTCTGGTGTTTCTAAGGCTCTAACATCAAATTTATGTTTCCTGTTTTGTTCAACGCGAGTTTGTCGGTGTTGCCTTGATTCTCGCCGCTGTTTGTCTTGGCGTGAACGCTTAGCATCTTCATCTTCGGCTGCCCGCTTTTCCTGAAATTTACGACGAGCCTTCTCCAACCGTCGTTTTCTTTGCGTTACAGTTTCTCCCTTTGCACTTTGCATTATTTAAATTTATTACTAAATTACTAAATAACTTTCTCACTCAATTGAGGGGAAAAGAACAATTAGTTGTGTTTAGTGAGAGCCACGAAGAGAAAACCTAACGAGGTTGTTTTAGTGAGAGCCACGACGAGAAAACCTAATGATGTTTTAATGGGATTACAACCGCACTCAGATGGCAGAACTTTTGTGTTAGTCATAATGACTGTGTGTGTTAATGACTGTGCGTTAATGACTGTTAATGAATGTGTGACTGTGTGTGATAAAGCAAAGTCACAATATTCTTTTGGTTTAAGGATACAGGGTATAAAAAAAAAATTTAATGACAGATTCGGATTCAGCGACCCCAAAAACCCCAGAATAGATTTTTTTCCGGAAAATTTAGAGAAAAGGATAATCACGTTATCCTTACAGGACCTTCCGTTATCCTTACAAGGACGAAGTAGTGAAAATATTGTATTGTCATCGGACTTATATAAGTGTGCAAAATTTCAAGTCAATCGGACAAGTGGAAGTGGGTCAAAATTGGGTTGCAAGATTTGATCTGACAGACAAACAGACAGACAAACAGACAGACACGAAGGCAAGCTAAATAAAAGCTTTTAAAAATGAATCATTCTTCTGAGCGTTTTGTTCGAATTTGAATTTAGAAAATGATCATAAATGTTTCAACTTGCGAACCAAAGTGTCCCTCTTTTCTAAATCATTTTTAAGATTCATTTTTGCGATCATCAAACGTTCAAAAATGAGTATATAAACTGGGAGGCGTGGCCTGCTTATCTAATGATTTCTAATGACAAACATCATTGTCATTAGAAATCAGGGGATCCCCGAGAATTTCTCGAGAATTTTCGGAAGTACAAATTGGAGATTGCCGGCTATCGGTTGAATAAACACTTTTAACTTGTGTTTTTCTTTTCACAATCTCCTCAGCTTCTCGCATTATGCTCCGACGTTTCATTTTTGATCTTTATTTATAATTAATATAAAATCACCTTTATTTTAAACCGCACTCACTCAACACAGTTTTTTGAACTGAAAACAGCATATAAAGAAAATGGCACACAAACTGTAGTTATTTCTTTCGCTTTTATTAATGACAATTCAAACAGAATTCGAATTTTGATCTTTAAGTGAACTAAATAAGTTCTATTATTCTTAACTGTGACTAAAAATGAAACAAAACCTGTCGTATTCTTCTGTCAAACATTTTCCCGCCAACTTTTAAAAATGAATATAAAATGAAACATTTGTGAACAAAAAACATAACAAAAGCTATAATTGCCAATCTGGCAATTATTGAAAACCCGTATGGTGATTTAAGTGAATAGCGAACAGTTTCATCAAAATTCCATTATGAAGTCAACTTTTCAAAAAGATTTTTTGAAATTTGTTCCAATCGGATTTTGATGTATGGGAGTTTTATGTAGAATCATATCCTAAATAACTTTTGTTCTTGGACTTTTTTGATAAGATGCAGCGTTTTTGAGATATTCGCAAAAAATGTTTTCGTTCGTATGGGGGGTACCCCCCCTAATGGTCCATTTTTGCCCATTAACGAACTTAGCCTCGCATTTTACGAAAAACGGACCTGTGCGAAATTTCAAGTCTGTAGCTCAATCCGTGTGCCCGCAATCCGCGCCACAGACAGACAGACGGACGGACGGACAGACGGACGGACATGCTAAATTCAACTTTTTTCATCATTCTAAACACACTGGTGTAATTCATTTTTTTGTGTGATGACGGGATCTTGGCGTTACAAACGGTAAGGCAAAGTTAATATACCCTTTGGTTTCACCATACGGGTATAAAAATATGAAAAACTTTGACGGTCGGCTTTATATACTAGATACCGTTCGTTCATAAGTTGAAAATACTTGAGAATACATTGTCCTCCGTTTCAGAGCTGATTTTCTCTGTCGCACAAAACGATCAGTAAACGCTCATATTTGATGAACGTTCATTTTTTGGTTTAGTGGGTATGTTTAGAATGATAAAAAAAAATAATTTTTGCTTGTCCGTCTGTCCGTCTGTCTGTCTGTCTGTCTGTGGCGCGGATTGCAGGCGCACGGATTGAGCTAGAGACTTAAAATTTTGTGCAGATCCGTTTTTCGTAAAATGCGAGGCTAAGTTCGTTCATGGGCAAAAATGGACCATTAGGGTTGCCTACCCCCCATACGAACGAAATCGTTTTTTGTGAATATCTCAAAAACGGTGCATCTTATCAAAAAAGTCCAAGAACAAAAGTTATTTAGGATATGATTCTACATAAAACTCCCATACATCAAAATCCGATTGGAATAAATTTTAAAAAATCTTTTTGGAAAATTTGACTTCAAAGTGGAGTTTTGATACAACTGTTCGCCGTTCACTTAAATCACCATACGGGTTTTCAATAATTGCCAGATTGGCAATTATAGCTTTTGTTATGTTTCTTGTTTATAATTGTCAAAATTCACAACATTGTCGGATGCGTTACTACAACATATATATTTGTTTTTAAATCGGACAAGCAGTTCTCAAGAAAATTAACTTTTAAGATTTTGCTTCCCCCGCCCCTTCCGGCCGTTATAAGGGGTTTACAGAGTTAAAAATCTCGTCAAACGGTACTTGCATCAATACCAACGTCTGATAAAAATTTCAGATTAATCGGTCCCAGGGCACTTTTCAGTACCTTGTTCGGCTATGGCCTTTGTTGTACTTTTTGCCAAAATTTAAAAATTATTGTATTTCAATGCTTCCGACACATTTTTGAAGATACTGACCTAATTTTGTAGCTTTCTTAGTTTTGAGCTATCTACTATCAAATTTGATAAAAAAATCAAATTGGTTGTTACAAAAATTTGAAATTTTGGCCAATGGATTTCATTTTCCGACCACTGGCGATGTGGGTTTTCTATTTAGTACCTAATTTGTATTGAGTGGATACAGCATCTATCCGTACAGCATCTATCAGCATCTATCCATCTAGAGTAGATACAGCATCTATTTGTACCTTACCCTATGCTTACTAATTTATGTAACATTTGTGACTACTATATTTCGTCGATTTTCATATATTTTATAATTTTAGCACTCATAATTTCTCCTTATTCAAACCTATTTATTTTGGCGTATTTAAAAAATTTGTTTACATGATAAACTTGTATCCTTTCTTATTTTAACCTTTTTAGTACACTTTTGTTTGTATTATTTCACTTAATAACTTGTAATTTTTATTTTCCTTCTTAATTTTACACGTTTTTCATTAATTTTAAACTTCCTCAATTCTTTTTCTTTCGATTAATTCTATCAAGCGAGCAAAACAATATCTGACTAGCAAAACTTAATTCGTTAATTAAAGATAAAAATAGGTTCAGGAATTCAAATTACCTATAAAAAATCGTCTGAATTAAAATTTTTAGTTTTCGCCATCCGCGGCGGCTTTTTTACAAGCGGCTTTGTGACCGTCTTTCTGTTCGATCCAGACTGACTTAATTTAGCTTCGCTTTCACCCTGAAAAGGATCCATTCCGTGAAGAAATTCATTTGTACAGTAAGGATTTTTATTCAATTCGAATTTGTTAAGGCGCTAGATAAAAGAACGGGGAAAAAATTGCTGTCATGTCATTAGCACTTACATATGTAATGAACTTCCAAGGATTCACCCTTCAACGCATCTACGATAAACTCATATCTGACTTCGATGTGTTTGCTTCTGGAGTGAAACTTCGGATTCTCGGCCAACTTCAAAGCATCAGCGTTATCGCAGAATAGCTTCACGTTCGGTGAGTCCCAAGAAATGGGGCGAGCATCCTCGCTCTGTTGAGGTACTCAGCATATTCTAAGACCGAAATTTCCTAACTTATTTTTCCACGGTATATTTTCCCTAGACCCTCTCGTGCAGCCTCTCCGTTTTCGTACAGTAAATTTTTGGAGTTCTTTCATTTCCGAACAATAAGACTTTGGAGCAATTTACCATCCGATGTGACCCGCAGAAGTTCAAGGAGACTATGACCCGCAAAAGTTCAAGGAGAACATAAACTGACATCTCATTTCGTTTTTCCGACCATCCTGAGCTGTGCTTCGGTATTAAAGGGTTTTCCTGTAAGCTCTGGCTGGTTATAAAAAAGTTGAACTATAAAAAAGTTGAATATGTCGAGTTATTCGATTCTCGTGCGTATGGCAGATTCGATCTACTCCACTTTTCTATCTGGTCCAATGACTAATATTTGCCATTTTTCGGACAGACAACAAATTCGTGAGTCGACTAGGAATAATTTCTCTATTTTTGAACTATAGAGCTTGGGAAAAAGAGATAACAACTAGAAAAATTGAGCATAGTATTTGAGCATATTAAATGAAGACACATTTTTTCTATGAACTCCAAATTAAAGTTCTTTATATTCTCAATTTATAGCAGTATTTTTTCTATATTTCAGGACTTGGTGGTGTTTTTCTACTTAAATCTGGTTGTGCTTACCAACATGTTATGCGTGATTTTTCGGACATTCCAATTTACACTGAAGAAAACTTAAATAAGTGGTTAAGATTTTACAATATGCCAGCTCCTTTAACTGCAACTGGAACATTGGTCACAAATGAATTTGTAAATAGCCGTAACTTTAAATCTAACAAAAATAAATCATTAAAAAATTTAAGGATCTGGATCTTCGCCTTCAACATTTCCACAGTTTTTCGCCATCAAACTGGGCTGGGCATTACCACTATGATACCACAGCTGACATAGTGGAGTACGAAGGTTATTTTAATTTTGGAGAAAAAATTATTCGTGTCGATAGACCACTAGTTACACATCGATTTGGGCGTGACTAACGTATTTGATACCATCTTTAACCTTTTCCAATGAAGTAATATCATTATACCTAAAATCTGCTAATAAATAGAAAATATGTGATTTTTCGTGTTTTAGTATCTCGCATTAAATATTGTAGAAAATATGTTGCCGGGTATTGAAACTCCGGCACGAAATAATAATAATTATTTATTTCGCGTCGCAATTCACTAATAAATTTTATTACAACGTATCTTCAATTAATGGAGATAAAAAAATCTGTATTTCCTACTTTGGTTATAGGGAAATTAAAAATTACAAAGGAAGTGGCGAGTAAAACTAATGCTACATTTACACGAATGACAAATTTGTCATTTTTTTCTTGTCATTATGTTAATTCCCGTGTAAATGGCATAATTGTTGTAATTTTTTCTGTCAGAAAATGTCAATCTCTCATAAAAGAATGAACTTGTCCATTCTTTTATGCCAGATTGTCATTCGTGCAAACGCAATATTAGTTATGACAACTTTAGTATTCAACTTTTGTCATAACTAATATTGCGTTTGTACGAATGACAATCTGGCATAAAAGAATGGACAAGTTCATTCTTTTATGAGAGATTGACATTTTCTGACAGAAAAAATTACAAAAATTATGCCATTTACACGGGAATTAACATAATGGCAAGAAAAAAATGACAAATTTGTCATTCGTGTAAATGTAGCATTATATCGGTATTAATAATGGTAAGATCACAGAGGTATGCTTGATTTTAGCTGTCAAATGTGCGTGATGTCACTTTGTACAATGAATATTTTTTACACGATTTTCGGTAGATAAAATATATTCATTGTGATAAAATACAGGAAATTTTGAAATATAGGTGTAACGAAATTGATTTACGTTAAAGTTTTATAATTTTTTACGTGCATAATTCCATTAATTTTCTTCGATTTTAGTAGCTTGTTAGTGAAATTTCCGGTTTTTTACAATTTAATTCATTGATGATTTAATTCATTCAACATAAACGATAAAATTTAATTTCCAATCTAAATATTTGTGTTGAGCTTAAATATATTTATATTTACTCGGACTATCATGGCTATTCTGGAGTCCTATGCTGCGTTAGTTTGTTCAATTCGAATGGAGTTTGTATTCATGAATCGCTGTTTCACTGCGTATGCGGTATGACGTATAGAAACACATAGCAAAGTAATTTGTCTCTACTCGACTCTTGTTATTTGCAAATGGTGTTTGGTGTTGGTCATGATTGACAGAAGGAAAATTTGAATACTGTTTTATTATGAACAAAGGGTTTTATTTCAAATAGCAGTGCAAAGAAGGTATTTTCCAAGCACGAAGAGTTCGAATCCTCGATCACAAGAATGAAGAAAAATCAAACATCGCAAAAGATCATCCTTTTAAAGACAACACAGCGTGGAAAAATGCGTTGAGTCTATTTTCATTTCAAAATTCTCAAAATACCTAGCAAATATGAAGTGATTTGTATGAAGTACTAGCAGACCCTTCGTTGGCAGCTAAAAGTTTTTTGTATAAATTTTAGAATGCCAAAAAACCATAAATAGCTTAAAAAGTTTTGGGAAAAACCTTCCGTGTCGAATTTTGAAACTCAAACTCCAGATTCGTGATATCCCAAAGCCTATTTTTGCGAGAAAAATTGGAAAAAGGACATTTCCGTTATCATTTCAGGACCTTCCGTTTAGAATATATATATATATATATATATATATATATATATATATATATATATATATATATATATATATATATATATATATATATATATATATATATATATATATATATATATATATATATATATATATATATATATACCCCCCCTCCCCCTCCCCGGAGCCGCTGATCACTATTGACAGTGTACATGATAAGTCGTAGTTCGGTGTATCTAATAATTTAAATTAATTTAAACCTGTACTTGATATTATTCTGCTAAAAATTTGCATATCGTTGTGATCGCAAAATATAGTTCTCTCTGCCGGTAGTGAAAACGTCGCCGATTGCTAATCGCAGTAGTCTACAAGATTAAACATAACAAAAGCTATAATTGCCAATCTGGCAATCATTGGAGACCCCTATGGTGATATTCGTATCAAAATTCGAACAGTTATACCAAAATTCCAATTTGAAGTCAAACTTTCCAATAAGATTTTTTAAAATTTATTCCAATCGGATTTTGATGTATGGGAGTTTTATGTAGATTCATATCCTAAAGAACTTTTGTTCTTGCACTTTTTGATAAGATGCACCGTTTTTGAGATACTCGCAAAAAACGTTTTCGTTCGTATGGGGGGTACCCCCCCTAATGGTCCATTTTTGCCCATTAACGAACTTAGCCTCACATTTCACGAAAAACGAATCTGCGCAAAATTTCAAGTCTCTAGCTCAATCCGTGCGCCCGCAATCCGCGCCACAGACAGACAGACGGACGGACAGACAGACGGACGGACAGACAGACGGACAGACAGACAGACGGACGGACATGCAGAAATTAATTATTTTTATCATTCTAAACACACTGGTGTAATTCATTTTAATGTGTGATGACGGGATCTTGGCGTTACAAACGGTAAGGCAAAGTTAATATACCCTTTGGTTTCACCATACGGGTATAAAAATAGTTTTGTGCTTGCTACATTTTACATACATTTCGATCTTATTGCAAAACATATTTACAATTTTTACCGCGTTTTTCTTTGTGACAATTGTTATTGTTTACTAACATTTCAAATACTTTTGACATTGTTCGAGTGTTGCCAGTGTGTTTCTTTTGACGATTTACATTTTTAGAACTTAAAACTTAGAGCGATACTAGCGCCAGCGGGAGCTTTTGAAAGTTACTTATCTAAAGTTTAATCACCCAAAATGTATGCAGACTCCATGTGTGATCCCAAATGCGGTAAATGCAATTTACCTGAATCAAGAAACAATAAATTTATTGAATGTGACGGGCCGTGTTACCGCTCATTCCACATGAAGTGTTATAATTTTACGCCAAGCGCTTTGGAAACATGTTCAAAATTTTCAAAAAACATTGTATTTCGTTGCAACGATTGTAGTAAAATCACTCTCAGTGAAGTCTTGAAAACCGTCAAAAATCAATCGTCGCAAATTGGTCTCTTGAAATCTGACCTAACTGAAAAAATTGAGAAGTTATCGACGCAATTACTTCAGGTATCGTCAATTTTATTTAGTTCAAAAAGTTTACTGGAAACATGACAGAACGTGATGAGTCAAACACTATATTAAACACCGAGGATTGCACGATTGCTTCGAAAAATAATGCCATAATCGCTAACACCAGTTCGAACTTAACTGCCAATTTAAATCCCATCGACAATTGTGTGGCTTTAACTTCTGCGTCAATTTCAGATTCAATTTTATTTTCCAATAGTATTTCACCTATTGCGACTGCTAACTTGGCACGAGAAATCATTGACAACGTAGTGAAGGAAAACTCTGAAAATTCTGCGCATTCTGCGAATACTACTGGATTTATGTTAAAAACGATAAGTAGACCGAAAACTCTTTTCATTTCACGACTTGATCCTTCTACAACTTCGGATGATGTCGTCAACTACGTTAAATCGCACTATAATTTTAAAAGTGACGACACAATAAAATGTTTTAAATTTCCGCAAAAACCCGACGCATCTTCGTTCAAAATCTTCGTTCCTAATTATTGCTTTTTGGAAATTTTAAATGGAAATTTTTGGTCCCCAGATATGATAGTAAAAGAATTTCAAATTAGACCTCGCAATCATCAATCACGATCTAATTCGTCAAAAAACGGTGTAGTCAACTCGCTATCTACTACCAAAACGTAAATGGAATCCGTTCTAAATTATCTCAATTTTTTTTATCTTCATCTGATTGCGATTACGATATTGTTTGCTTCACCGAAACGTGGCTAAATGCTAGTTTTTTTAATGGCGAAATATTTTCATCGAACTTCAACGTTTTTCGACGGGATCGACACGAATCTCATGATGCTCCTGTTGGTGGAGGCATAATGTGTGCGGTGCGTTCATCTTTCCCATCTAGAAGAGTAGAGGTTCCTGTGCCTAACGTTTTGGAATTTCTATGTATATCTACAAATATTGCTTCAAGGCTTATCTACGTTGTCATTTTCTATATCCCGCCGTCTTCATCAACAATAATTTATCAATCATTTTGTGACGCGATTGATTTCGTTGACAACCTAATGGATCCCGAAGATGACATTTTGATTTTTGGTGACTTCAACCTTCCTCTTGTGACCTGGTCACCATCTGATGATGACGATTTCCTGATCCCAAACACATCATGCCAATCAACTGCAGAGTTCTTAGATGATCTTTATTCAAAAAATCTGTGCCAAGTGAACCATGTAACTAATGTAAATGGGCGAATTCTGGATTTGGTGTTCTCATCTGATGCCTCATCTACTACAATTTATTCTTGCGATTCTCCGATGTTTCCTGTTGTTGGACATCATCCGGCGATTTCTTGTTTTTTTAATACTGACTATATTAGTTCAAATAATTTTTCTAACTCTAAATTTCAATTTAATTTTCAAAAGGCAAATTTTTCAGAGATGTCTAATCTTTTCAATAATTGTTCCTGGTTCGATGTTCTTAATGAAGTTGATGTTGATCAGTCCACGTTTTACTTTTATCAATATGTTTTCAATGTTTTCGCGGTTACAGTACCGTATACGTGCTTAAAAAATCAATCAGTGCATCCTATTTGGTTTAATTCGGAAATATGTCACTTACGTAATTTAAAAACCAAATGCTGGAAACTTTATTTTTACTCTAAATCAGACTATGACTTTCAGAATTATTTGCATGCCAAAAAAGAGTTCTTGATGGCAGCTAATGCCTCTTATCAGATATATGTTTCAAATATTCGAAAGAATCTCAAATCTGATCCTAAATCGTTTTGGAGCTTCGTTAACAGTAAGAGGAAAGTCAATGATTATCCAATATCGTTATTTTTAAACAATATTAAGAGTTCTGACACGGATATTATCTGCAATCTTTTTGCAGACTTTTTTCAATCTGCTTTTTGTGACTCAAACTGTGATATAGATTATACGTATTTTAAATACTTAAAAAATATTCCTTTGACGACTTTGACTATGAAGGATTTATTTCTTGACGAACGTGATATTATTGACAGTATTAAGACACTAGATAGTAAATTTTCATGTGGCCCTGATGGCGTTCCTTCTGTTGTTTTAAAAAATTGTGACATTAATTTAAGTCGCCCTTTAGCGCATTTATTCAATTTATCAATACGATCTGGAATTTTCCCTTCGATATGGAAATCATCCTATATTATTCCTCTTTTCAAAAAAGGAAATCGTGAAGATATCTCAAATTACAGACCAATCGCGAAACTGTCCTGTATTCCGAAGCTCTTTGAGGCTATGATTTGTTCGCGTTTAAACTTCCATGTAAAATCGATTATTAATCCTTTTCAACATGGTTTTGTAAAAAAAAGATCTACCGAAACTAATTTAACTGAATTTACCACTTTCTGTCAAACTAACATTGAAGATGGGCTACAAGTGGACTGTGTTTACACTGATTTCACTAAAGCCTTCGACAGATTATCACATGATGTTTTATTATACAAACTCTCTGTTCTTGGTTTCCCGGCACTATTTATTAGTTGGATTAAATCATATCTCAATGGTCGGGTACAGAATGTATTATTTCGTAATTCTTTTTCTAAGCCAATTTTGAACCGATCGGGAGTACCACAAGGAAGCCATCTTGGTCCTTTACTATTTATTTTATTTATAAACGACATCGATTTAGTATTTCTATACAGTAGTATTTTAATTTATGCTGACGATATGAAAATTTATAGAACTGTATGTAATACGCTTGACCATAGTATTTTAATGATTGACCTGAATAATTTTTGTGTATGGTGCGATAAAAATTGTATGGTCTTAAATGTTAGTAAGTGTTCCATTCTTAGTTTTAGCAGAAAAAAAGATATTCTATTTTTTGACTATTCCCTTGATGGGAGTATTTTATCTAGAATTAATAT
The DNA here is from genome assembly GCA_964034945.1 of Chrysopilus asiliformis. Taxonomy (NCBI): domain Eukaryota; kingdom Metazoa; phylum Arthropoda; class Insecta; order Diptera; family Rhagionidae; genus Chrysopilus; species Chrysopilus asiliformis. The sequence continues at coordinate 58,752,718 of OZ035962.1, forward strand.
ATTTAAGGATCTTGGTGTACTCTTTGACTTTCGCCTTACTTTCGTGGACCACATTAATCATATGGTGAGTCGAGCCAATTCAACTCTTGGGTTTGTCAAAAGATGGTGCAAAGAATTTTTTGACCCTTTTATTACTAAATTATTATACTTTTGTTTCGTTCGTCCTATTTTGGAGTATTGTTCTATTGTTTGGGACCCATTTTATTCTATTCATGCGTGTGGCAACTGTTACAATTATATACTTTAATTTTTAAGTTTTAAAAAATATACTTTGTTTATAATTTTTTTAAAAATTAAGTTTGCCTTAAAAATGGCGTCAGACAAAAATTATTTTTTAGTTCATTCTTTGTCAAGATTTTAAAAGAGTTAAAAGTGTTTTAAATATTAATAAAAATTTTAATTAAATTTAAAAAAAAAAAAAAAAAGTGTTTTAAATATAAAAATTTTAATTAAATTTTAATCATTTGAGTTTTTTTTGATTTAAATATTAAATAAATATAGCTTTTGAAGCTATAAATTGGTGACCCCGATTAAAAAACATCATTCTGAAAAAAGAATACAACGAAGTTCTACAAAAATTATTTTCAAGAATGAAAAATGAAAACCCAAGTTTCTTCAATTTTATCATTTTGAAAAATATCAACTTCTCAACACCTCATTCAAGTTGAATCAACGAATTTTGGAGGAAATCTTTATCATTTTTTTATTCGTTTTTCAAAAACTATTCATTTAACGAAGATTCTTGATGAACCCTCATCAAATTGAAAATCAATTTTTCAAGATTTTGCTTCATCGTCTTTACAAAAGAATCATCAGAAATCATCTTAAAGAAAACTAGAGTGTCTACAATCAATTCGATTTGAAAATCGTCAAATTTAACATTACCTTCATTCAACACCTTGGATAAAAAGTTGAATTTCTACAATCAAGTTGAGAAATCTCTGTTCTAAACAAGTATAATTTTTCATCGTACTTACAAACTTTTGTTGTTATTTAAAAAGATTTCAGTAATGTTCCAATGTAGTTAAGTATTTTTATTCAATTCTAGTTTCAAAATTTGTGAATATTTTGTCAAAAATTTTGTTTGACGTCATAATTTACATGTAGCCATTTAATTTTGGCGCAATTTAATCATATTACGGTTATTCTTACCTTTCAATTAGTTATCAATTATTTGTTTGATTGGTAATTTTACGTTTAATTATCGAGTTTTGCTTTCATATTTTTCATAACTCGAATATGTCTACCTCTGACGATAATGGTGATTCTGCAGGATCTAGTAATGAAATCAGTTCTATCGCGATTAAATTGCCAAGTTTTTTGATGAACGATCCACATCTCTGGTTTTGCCAGGTTGAATCGCTATTTTCAATTGGTGGCATAACCAGAGATGAAACCAAATTCAATTATATTTGTGGTAGAGTTGAGTCGAATATTCTGGCGCAAGTTGGGGAGATTATTCGGAATCCTCCATTAACTAATAAATATTTAACACTTAAAACAAAAATTTTGGAGCGTTTTACGGAATCAACTGAGTCAAAATTTAAACGATTAATTTCTGGAAGTACATTGAATGATAAAAAACCTTCTCATATTTTGAGAGAAATGCGCGATCTGGCCGGTAATAGTATAAGTGGCGAAATGCTTAAAAATTTGTGGCTTCAACGTCTTCCGTCACAGGCTCAAGCTATTTTATCAGTAAGTCAAGAAAATTTAGATATTTTAAGTATCATGGCTGATAAAATAGTTGAAATTTCAAATCCATAAATCTGTTCGGTTTCATCAAGTTTTGATGCTAAGTACAAATGTTTGGAAGATCAAATCAAGCTTTTAATAGAACAGGTAGCCAATTTAAGTCGTTCATGTGCTAACATTCGATCGAATCATAGAAGCAGAAGTAGCTCCAGATCAAATTCTAACGGCTTATGTTTCTATCATTCCAATTTCAAAGATAAGGCTGTTAAATGTATCAAACCTTGCAGTTTTACGACAAATTCTTCGGAAAACTAGATGGCCATTCAATCGCGGCGGCCGATCAATTTGGCACGAATTCTAGTCGTCTTTTTGTTTTCGATAATATTACGAATTGTTCTTATCTTGTTGATACTGGAGCAGATGTTTATGTATATCCGGTATCGTATTTTAAAAATAAGAGTTGTTTAAGGTCATCTCCTTTAAAGCTTTTTGCTGCTAATGGTTCAAAAATCAATACTTTTGGTCGCAAACTTTTTAATTTAGATCTTGGACTTAGACGCAAATTTGCTTTCCTTTTTTATATTGCTGACATAACACGTCCTATTTTAGGCGCTGATTTTCTCAATCATTTCGGTTTATGGGTTGACATTAAAAATAAACGATTGATTGATAACAAGACGTCGCTTTCTTCAAAAGGTAAAATTTCTTGTTGTGAAACATTAAGTTTATCGACAATCAATATCAATTATTTAGATGAAAATTTTTCAAAATTAATTGAAGAGTTCAAAATTATAACACAGGATTCAGTAAAATCTGAAACTGCTGTTCATGATGTTGAACACTTCATTATTACTAATGGTCCACCAGTGTTTGCTAAACCGCGTCGTTTAGACCCCGAAAAATTAGAAGCAGCAAAAAAAGAGTTTAATTTTATGATTGAGTCTGGCATTTGTCGTCCATCGAAAAGTAATTGGGCTAGTCCTTTACATCTGGTGAAAAAGAAAAATGGTGATTGGCGTCCTTGTGGTGATTATCGCCAATTAAATGCGATAACAGTTCCGGACAGATATCCAATTCCACATATTCAAGACTTTTCACAAAGATTACATGGTTGTAAAATTTTTTCAAATTTAGACTTAGTGCGAGCTTATCACCAAATTCCTGTTCATGGATCGGACATTGCCAAAACTGCCATTATAACTCCTTTTGGCTTATTTGAATTTCCACGCATGACGTTTGGCCTCCGAAATGCTGCCCAATCTTTTCAAAGATTCATGCATGATGTGTTAAAAGGTTTAAATTTCTGTTATGTATATTTGGATGATGTCTTAATTGCATCGAAAAATTTGGAACAACATTTAACTCATTTAAGACAAGTGTTTGAAAGATTTGTTAATTATGGCTTAGATTAGAGATTAGATTAGGTTAACGGGTAGTCCAAGACTAAGCCCTTATGCACTTAGACCACGCTGTGGGTCCATTGTGCATATATGGCTTAGTTATCAATATTGATAAATGTGTTTTTGGCAAATCTGAAATTGAATTTCTTGGTCATCTTGTTTCTAATCAAGGTGTTTCTCCCTTACCATCAAAAGTTGAGGCTATTTTAAATTTCAAACAACCAGAACGTGTTTGTGATTTACGTCGATTTCTTGGAATGTTGAATTTTTATCGTAGATTTTTGCCTAATGCGGCCCAAATTCAAGCTAAACTTCACGAATTCCAAAAAAATAGTCATAAAAATGATAAAACAATAATCATTTGGAACGATGATAGTTTAGAATCATTTAATAATTGTAAGAAATCTTTGGCAGATGCAGTCATGCTTGCTCATCCTGCAATTTCTACTGAAGTGTGTCTAATGGTAGACGCTTCAGATACTGCAGTAGGTGCTGTCGTCCAACAGAAGTTTGAGGATTCATGGCAACCATTAGGGTTTTCTCAGTTAAACTAAAATCTGCAGAGAAAAAGTATAGTGCTTATGATCGCGAACTTCTAGCTATATATTTGGCAATACGTCATTTCAAACATTTGTTGGAAGGTCGTCAGTTTACGATTTTTACTGATCATAAGCCTATTACTTTTGCTTTCAAGCAGAAACCTGAGAAAGCCTCACCACGACAGTTACGTCATTTAGACTTGATTGGGCAATTTTCAACAGACATAAGACATATTTCAGGTAAATATAATGTCGTTGCTGACGCATTGTCACGTGCGGACGAAATTTCATTTCCTGAAGTCATTGATTTTCAAAAACTTGCACTTGAACAAGAGGAAGATCCTGATTTTGAAATTATTTGTAAATCAACAGTTTTAAATATTCAGCCTTGTCCAATTCCTGGCTCAATTTTATCCATTTATTGTGACGTTTCTACTGGTATTCAAAGACCTTTTGTTCCCAAAAATTTTAGAAATCAAATTTTTAATCAATTACATAATCTTTTACATCCTGGCGTTAAAGCATCGGTCAAATTCATTTCATCAAGATTTGTTTGGCCATCACTTAAAACAGATTGTGCGAAATGGGCTCGTAATTGTATTGATTGTCAAAAATCCAAAATTTCACGCCATGTGAATAGTCCAATTGGTTCATTTAATTTACCAAAAGATCGTTTTACACACATTCATTTAGATTTAATTGGTCCATTACCACAAGTAGATGGTTATTCGTATTGTTTAACCTGTATTGATAGGTATACACGCTGGACTGAAGTTATTCCGTTAAAGGATATATCTTCAGAGTCTGTTGCTTTTGCTTTTTATTCTAATTGGGTTTGTCGGTTTGGTGTTCCTTTATCTATTTCTACAGATCAAGGTAGGCAATTTGAAGCTTCTTTTTACCGCGATTTTTTAAAACTATTTGGAATCAAACGTTTCCGAACTTCACCATATCATCCGTCATCTAATGGTTTAATTGAGCTTTGGCATCGGACCTTAAAAACAGCTATCAAATGTCATGCGAAAAAGAATTGGTTACGTTGTTTACCAACTATTTTATTAGGTACGCGTACGTCTATCAAAGATGATTTGGGTGCAACTGTATCTGAACTTGTCTATGGTACCAATATTCGACTTCCGGGTGAAATGTTTGAGGAAACAGTATCAAAAACTGATGAGCACGAATTTATTAGGTTACTTAAAACACATTTTGAGTCAGTTCGTCCTGTTATTTCGTCAAACCATTCTAATAACAAAATCTTTGTTTTTAAAGATCTCAAAACATGCTCTAAAGTTTTTGTTCGTGAGGATTCGGTTAAATCATCTCTACAACAACCGTACAAGGGTCCATATTCAGTCATTAGTCGTGATGATAAAACTTTTCTTCTATCGATCAATGACAAAGAAAAAAGAATTTCGATTGATAGATTTAAACCCGCTTATATAGAACGCAAAGTTGATGATATATGTACAGAAAATTTAAATTCTCAATTAAATTCTAGCTCAGGATTTGCAGAGTTACCAATTCGTCAGGAGTCTATGAAAGGCAAAAAAATCGTTAGTTTTTCTTGAAATTATTAATTATTTTAGTACGCTGTCGCTGGGGAGGGAGTAATGTGGCGACTGTTACAATTATATACTTTAATTTTTAAGTTTTAAAAAATATACTTTGTTTATAATTTTTTTAAAAATTAAGTTTGCCTTAAAAATGGCGTCAGACAAAAATTATTTTTTAGTTCATTCTTTGTCAAGATTTTAAAAGAGTTAAAAGTGTTTTAAATATTAATAAAAATTTTAATTAAATTTTAATCATTTGAGTTTTTTTTTATTTAAATATTAAATAAATATAGCTTTTGAAGCTATAATGCGGATAGAATTGAAAGTGTCCAAAAAAAGTTTTTGCGATTCGCCCTTAATAAATTGCCTTGGGAAAACTCCTTAATTCTCCCCCCTCATGCCAGTAGATTAAGGCTACTTGATTTAAAATCGCTAAAAGAGCGTAGGCAAAATTTTAAAATATGCTTTGTATTTAAATTACTGACGGGGTTGGTTAGCTCCCCTCACCTATTGTCCAAAATTAATATAATGGCACCTACTAGAATGCTCAGAAACTCTGATTTTTTAAGTATTCGTCACCACCGTACGAATTACGGCTTAAATGAACCAGTATCGTCTATGTCGCGTTCATTTAACTCTATGTATTATAATATTGATTTTTGTGTTAGCTTAGAATCTCTGAAAAGTTTGTTAAAATAAATTTTTTTTTGTAATTTTTTTTTTCCTTTTTTGCTCATATTATTGAACATGTATAAATATATTATATATTTTTTTTTTCTCTTTTTGTTTTTAAAAAATTGTATTACTCGCTTAAATAGTCAGTTTTTGTTGACGAAATGTAATTAAATAAATAAATAAATTAATTAATTAAATAAATAAATCACGAATCTGGTGTTAGAATTTTAAAATTCGGAACGGGAGGTCCTGAAGGCATAACGATTTTTTTCGATTTTTAAGTTATTTCTTTGTTTTTTGGCCGCAAGAAAATTTTTGCAAAAAACTTTTACCCGGCAACTGCGGATATGCAAGCTAGTCTATATATATAAAAATGGATGTTTGTTTGTCTGTTTGTTTGAGATTACAAAACTCAAAAACTACTGGACCGATTTTTACGCGGTTTTTGGCAAAATGATCTGCGTTGCCAGGAGCAGGTTTTTAGCTATATTAAGGATAACGAAGATATCGTCGGCTAAAAGTGAAATTGTGCTAAGTCCATTTGGTAAAACCTTGTTAAATCGTTTTAATTCTCTTTCAATAACACTGAGTTTTCTTTAAATGAGAAAAATTGGGCTCAGTTTTCTTTAAATGAGACTCTGTTTTCTTTAAATGAAAATGAAAATGATTTAACAAGGTTTTTTATTGCTCTTCTGTCAAATTTAGTATAATGGACTTAGCACAATTTCACTTTTAGCCGACGATATCCTTTTTTCTATTTTGCCCCGGAAAAATTTGCATTATGGGGTTTTGGGGGTTGCTGATCACGAATGCGGTATTAGATTTTCAAAATTCGAAACGGAAGATCCTGAAAGGATAACGCAAATATCCTTTTTCCCATTTTTCCTGGGAAAAATCGGCCTTAGTGGGTTTTCGAGGTCGCTGATCACGAATCCGGTGTTGGAATTTCAAAATTCTAACCGAGAAGCTAGAACTCGATATCTCAAACTGTTATCGAGAAACACCGTTATTTAAAAAAAAAATCGTTTTTTTCCATTATCTCGAAAAAAATCGGTCCAGTAGATTTTGAGTTTTGTAATCTCAAACAAACAGACAAACAAACATCCATTTTTATATATATAGACTAGCTTGCATATCCGCCATTGCCGGGTAAAAGTTTTTTGCAAAAATTTTCTTGCGGCCAAAAAACAAAGAAATAACTTAAAAACGAAAAAAATCGTAATGCCTTCAGGACCCCGTTAGTAGTATAGAAAGGGGGCTTCTAGCCCGGAAGTTGACGTCACGAGCACGTGTTGTTACGTCACGAGCACGTGGTCACGAGCACGTGTTGTGTATGAGTACTGGGCTGAGCTAAGGGAGTTGTGGTTTGATCTTGATAAGACTTGTGTGCAATACTTGGACGTGGGTGTGGTGAGGAGTGGAGTGGATGGCTTAGGATGGAGAGCACGTGTTGTTATTGAGTGCATGAGTACTGGGCTGAGCTGTGGTTTGATCTTGATAAGACTTGTGGGCAATACTTGGCCGTAGGTGGGGCGAGGTGTGGAGTGGATGGCTTAGCATGGGCGAGAGCGGGGCGGCGGCCTCGGTGTGTGTTTATGTTGTGAACTAAATGTGTATATGATGAATATCGATATAACTATAGACCATCGATGAAATGACGTTAGTTCTATATTTCTAATTGAACTGTTTTGTGTGGGTGATCTAAGAAGACCAAGTGACTGAAGCATGCGTGGAGTCAGTGGCAGTCAGTCAGAACTAGTGAGTGGAGATTTAAGAATATAACATTTTATTGTGCGTCAACATAAAATAGAATAAACATTTATTGTGCATCGATATAGAATAAAATTTCGCGAAATTATTGATTTGATTGTGGTTTAAAATTTTGACTGTTTATTGATGATTAATTAGGATAGTGCCGTGTGCGGAAAGTATAAAACCGAGAGTTTGATTGAAGTTATTTGTATTCGTAAAACACGTTCACGTTGAAGTGTATAAGTTTTATTTTGTACTAATTTAAAAAAATAATACCATTATTGAAAATGAAGAGATCAGCAGAAATCGCGTTTAACGGAAACTTAATGGTTGCATGTGAAGTTTGTAAAGTAGACATTGCGAGTGTTAAATGGAGTGCTCATTTACGTAGTAACGCGCATAAAAAGAATTCTGCAGAGCTGATTGAAGATGGACTTCGCTGTGTTAAGAGTGGTTTCAAGGGAAGGATTGAGACATTTATGTTGGAGAACCAGGATGATGGACTTCTATCACCAGATGATTTTATAAATCAATCAAAAGACCGAATTGGGAAACTTTTAACTGATTCATTGAATAAACATATGAACTACAAGGCAAATTTTGAATTATTTTGTGAGTATGGGAAATTCATTAAATCAGCTATTGATGGTGAAGATGATGATGTAGTCATTTCAATCAAATCGTTCCAAACCAAAATGACTAGAATTACAGGAGAGCTAGAAATCCAACAATTCTTCGATGAAGCTAAACAGGTGATTTCAACAAAAACGTCAGAGTTCCAGGAACGTGATAGCGGATGGACTCTGATCAGAATAATACATCTGGAAATCAATATAAATCAATATAAGCCTTTACGAGGATCGCAATACATAAGACTTCCAGAGTCAATTGAAAGAAAAAAGGCTTGTGTTAATATTCAAAATTATGACGAGTATTGCTTCAAGTGGACAATTATTTCTGCTCTATACTCACTAAGTTCAACTCAACGTTCATATAAAACATCATCATACCAGATTTCAGATATAACTGCGGATAAAATTAATCTATCCAATATTATACTAGATTTTAGTAATCTTGTGTTCCCGCTTGCTCTGAAAGATATTCGGAAATTTGAAGAACAGAATCCATCGATAAGTGTTAATGTTTTCGGAATTGCAGAGACATCAAATGGTCAATATAATATTGTGGGACCATACTACGCTACAAACAAAATGAATTCACCAAACCACATCACGATGTTGCTACTACAGAATGAAGAAAAAAATCATTATGTTTGGGTGAAAAATATATCCAGATTGTTCTCTAAACAAGTTTCGAAAAAAAAGTGGCTAAATATTTCTGCAACTTTTGCTTCCAACATTTTTATACTGAGGACGCACTAAATATTCATTCAACTGAGTGCAATAAAATTATAACGAGGATGCCTGAAGGAGAACGAGCGATTTTAAAATTTGAATATATCGAGCGACAGTTGGAGGTTCCGTTCACGGTTTATGCTGATTTTGAGAGCATTCTTCAGAACATCGATACCTGTCTACCGGATCCATCAACATCTTCAACTATCAATATACAAGAGCATGTTCCTTGCGCATTCGCCTACTACATCAAATGTTCGTTCGATGACAACTTAGATGTATACAGATCTTACACGGGGCAGAATTGTGAAAAAGTGTTTGTACAGCAGCTGATTGAAGACACCACCAAACTCTACACGGATTACATAAAGTGTCCTAAAGCAATGCTGCAACTAACGCCAGAAGAAGTAAATCATCAATTAGAGAGTAAGAAATGTCACATTTGTAATAATAGTTTAGATGGATATAGAGTAGCCGACCATTGTCATTTAACTGGAAAATATCGCGGTCCAGCGCATAATGAGTGTAATTTAAGATATAAAGTCCCAAACTTTTTTCCGGTATTTTTTCATAACTTTTCAGGTTATGACTGTCATTTATTTATTAAAGCATTGGATGATTTTCCGGGAAAAATCGATCTTATTCCATTAAACAAAGAATTGTATGTATCACTAACTAAATGGATTCCTCTAAGCGATATTGAACCAGTTGAATCATTTTCTCTCAGATTCTTAGACTCTTTTAGATTCATGGCGTCTAGTATTGAAGCTCTAGCAAACAATTTATCGCCGGATGATTTTAAAATTGTTCGATCTAATTTCCCTGACGATGAGCAATTTCAGTTAATTAAAAAGAAGGGTGTTTTTCCGTACGATTATTTAAATAGTTGGGAGAAACTTTATGAAACCGCATTACCCCCTCAACAAGCATTTAGAAATAAATTTTCCAATACTGAGTGCTCTGATCAAGATTATGCTCATGCTCGGAATGTATGGGAAAATTTCAATTGTAGTACTCTCCAAGATTATTTAGAACTTTACCTCAAAACCGATGTATTACTACTTACAGACATATTTCAAAATTTCAGAAAAATTTGTCAAAAAATATATTCTCTGGATCCATGTCAATATTATACAGCTCCGGGTCTTTCTTGGGATGCAATGTTAAAATATACAGGTATTCAATTAGAATTACTGCAAGATATCAACATGTATAACTTTTTCCAAAAAGGAATTAGAGGAGGTCTAACACAGTGTTCTCATAGACATTCACTAGCTAATAACAAGTACATGAGTGATTATGATTCTAATAAACCATCGCAATATTTAGCATATTTAGATGCTAACAATTTATATGGATGGGCTATGTCTCAACCGTTACCATATAGAAAATTCAAATGGGTTGAGAATTTCAATAGAGATGTAATGTCTATAGAGCTAGACTCAGATATTGGCTATGTTTTAGAAGTAGATCTTGAATACCCAGTTTCACTACATGATGATCATAACGATCTACCATTTTGTCCACGAAATAAAACAATCACGAAAACTAAGAAACTAATAGCTGATTTAATGGATAAGGAGCGTTATATTATCCACTATAGAAATTTACAGCAATGTTTGAAAAATGGATTGAAATTAAAAAAAGTTCACCGTGTTTTACAGTTTCAACAGTTTCCGTGGTTGAAACCATATATTGATTTAAATAATTCTCATCGCACCAGGGCAAAAAATGATTTTGAGAAGAATTTTTTCAAATTACTAAACAATGCGGTATATGGTAAAACTATGGAAAATGTAGATAAAAGGAAAACTGTAAAGATTGCTACGTCATGGGAAAGTTCTGGAAGACATTTGGGTGCTAGAGCTTTAATAGCTAAACCAAATTTTCATAGTTCAGCTCAATTTATACCTGAAATGGTAGCTATTCAATTATCAAGAGATTCTACCTATTACAATAAACCAATTTATGCAGGATTTACAGTATTAGAACTATCAAAATATCATATGTATAATTTTCATTATGGGTATATGAAGCCTAAATATAATGAAAATATTACATTGAATTATATGGATACAGATTCTTTTATTTACACTATAAAAACACAAGACTTTTATGATGATATTAAGGGTGATATCGATCAGTTCTTTGATACATCCGACTACCCAGCAAACAACATTTACGCAATTCCGCAGAAAAATAAAAAAGTTTTGGGACTCATGAAAGACGAAAACAATGGTCGCATAATGAGAGAATTTATAGGTTTAAGATCGAAAATGTATTCTATAGATGTAGGCACTAGTAAAATTATAACTAAAGCTAAGGGTGTGTCCAAACATGTTGTTCGTAAGCTAACTTTAGAGAATTATAGAGACTGTTTATATAAACAAGAAATACTCTATTGTAATATGTATGTATTTAGAACAAAATTACATCAAATTTATACTCAATGTTTAAATAAAATTTCATTAGGTTATTTAGATGATAAGAGATCTGTTTGTAGTGATCTAATATCTACTTTTGCGTGGGGACACTACAAACTTAGAGATTAAAAAATAAACATGAAAATTTTATAGAATTTATGTAATATGTATATTAAGATTTTTATTAAATATAAATAAAAAATTCAAATATAAATTGTTTCTTATTATTAATTAGTGAATATAGAAAAAGTTTACTTAATTTTTTTTATTTTTGGAGATATAGATAGATTTTTTTGTAATTCTAAACAATAGATCCTTTTAAAAAAACTTTTCTTTATGTAATATCGAAATTCCCTGATATTGTTGATTACATCATAATCCCCTAAAAAATATGGATATGTGAAGTGATTGTTGATGATATCATTTCTTAGTACAGCAAAAAATTTTGGTTTTCTAGATCCATATTCATTTCATTAAGAAAACGTTTCCATTCACGTAGCGAATATTGATGACTATTAAACAATGTCTTTACACATAAACTTTTAAGTGAATGTGGTTGATATGTAAACTGATGATGTTTTCCTTTAAATATATTTAACCATCTACGGGCATCAGGATATGGAGCTGAGATGTCACTGAATTTATATTCAACCAGTCTGGTGTTGTCTGATAATATTGATGAAGTTCTTATAATTCCTGCAGCGAAACATGCATCATCTATCTCCTCATCAGATTCAATATCTTCATTTTTACAGATATAGTAAATCAGTCCTTTAGATGACATCTTGAAATAATGAAATATTTTATAATAATTTTAAACGAAACAAACTTAGAGTTTTAATACTTACATTTTTAAATTTTATATAGTACAACACTTTTGATTTATATTAATTAATTTTTCAACTAAGAATGTTTTGTAAACAGTTTACTTTGTTTCTTTTTGTAGGATATTTTAAAATAAAACAAAACACTGATCGCAGCGAAAGAGCTGATCGTTACTGTTGTGGAATAAAAATTCCACATTTTAAATGGAATCAACAACGAAGTGTTCACAATGTTAAATGACACTGTTGTTGTGAGTCTAAGCCTATCATAAATCACCGAAAGGAGTCAGATTTCATTTCAGTAGTTGAATGAACTCAAGTGTCATATGCACTTGAAGAAAAGTCTTTCGACACCTTGGGCACTTCACGTACCACTTAAATATTAAGCGAGTCATGGTCATATTTCATAGTCAAGTGCAAACAATCGATGGGTTAAACATCTGCATTAAGCATATGGAATTGATTTATCGAAGTTTTCACTAGTCAGCAGAGTATTGGACGATCATGGGAAAACTCAAGTGGACGAAAACTGAGTTTTCGGATGCACGCGTGATTTTGGGACGTGGGTGGACGAAAACTGAGTTTTCGGATGCACGCGTGATGTTGGGGCGTGGGGATGACCTAAGAAGAACAAGGGACTGAAGCATGCGTGGAGTCGAGTTCAGATTCAAGTTAAGTCATTCAACAAGAGCAGACGTTTTCTAATAAGTTAAAATATAACATTTTATTGTGCATCGATATAAGAATATAACATTTTACTGTGCATCATTATAAAATAGAAAATAGCAGTTATTGTGCATCGATATAAGAATATAACATTTTACTGTGCATCATTATAAAATAGAATATAGCAGTTATTGTGCATCGATATATGTAAAATAAAATATAACATAACTAGTAAAATTAAAATCAAGTTGAAAATTTTGTTTATTGATAATATACTTGTGATCAGTTGAAAATCAATTAGAAAAATTTTATATAAAAAGAGGAACAAAATCATTTGGAAAACATTTGGAATCCAACATCATGTCTAACATTTTCAAGAAAATCAATGAAATTGCTACACAGAGTGCTCAATTTAAAAAAATATTAAAAATAAACGATATGCAGATAGGGATATCATACAAAGTGGTTGACATCCGAAAAGTTAAAACAAAATGGGGGGATAAATTTGTGGCCGAGTTACACGATAACAACGTATTCCTCCCGAATTCTTTTAACAAAGTGACGATTGATGACTTCAGAAAAATGTTGATTAAGCCAACTTTTATAAAACGAACTTTTGACTACAATATCATTTTCACTCCTAACGACAACTCTGACGATGAGGAGGAGGAGGAACAACCCAAAAGGATCAGAAGAAGAAAAATCGTAGTCCGTGATGAGGATGAGTGTGAACCTCCGAAAAAAATCAAAGGTAGTATATTTTTTAATTTTTTTTTAAATATATCAATAATTTTTGTGTCTCTCTCAGATAATCACCCAGAATGACTCTTCCAGTACAGCTTTTAATAAAAAATTTAATTTTTTTAAATATTAAAAAGTGTAATTTTAAATAGTAAAAAAGGTCAAATAAAATATTTTTAAATTAAAAACTGTTTTTTGTTCTTTTAAATATTTTACAATGCATCGATTCTCTTAGAAATGCGAGTTAAATATGATGTACACAATTGTGTACGCGTCGAGTGAAAGGGTTAAAGTTTGCTAACCACAAATTCGATAAGAAAAACGTGAGCTAGAAAACAAATATGTTTTCTGAAATTCGATAACCACAAAATCTTTTCTGATAAAAAGAGATGATTCAACTCTAAGAAAATTGAAATAATACAGCAGTCTTACAATATATTTCATTTTATTAAATTCAAATTTTACAAATAGTTTTTTGTGAAAATTTAATTAACTTAAATATGCAGCTTTTCGAACTCGACAGCAAGTTGTTCGATAATAATCTCTAACACATTATTATAGTATCTGTTCCATGATTTCTATAACGAAATTTAGAGATAAATATCAGAAATGATTTTCTAACTCGTTATAAAATTTTTGAATAGTTGGTAGTGTCGTAGTAGCAGTATATTCGTCATCATCAATCCTAATTTTCTGATGTTGAAATTCTATAGCCCATTCGTAATCGGATATTTGTCCATTGATTCTTATATAATAGTCACCGATGTTGATTTGCTCTACTGTTTCTTTACTCATATCGTCATAGTATTTTGGTAGGAATATCCGAACGCTTTTATCCAGTTCTAACACTATTTTTTCCCCCCAATTAGTTGGTACCTTTTTAGCTCTAGTGATGTTGTAGTTCCTGAATAGTTCCATTTCCTCCAATTTGATGACTGGTTTATACTTTATATTCCTCAATTCCTTCAATACTTTTCTAACAGTGTTATGCGATTCACTCATTTTGGGATAAAAACTGATTACAACTAACTTTAATGATGAAAAACTGCCCCTTTTATACTCAAATATCTATAAACTTGTATGTATTTGTATGATATTTTCATTTACATCATATAAAAATTTAAGACATAAATGACCACAATTAATTGAATTATAATTTTGGAAAGATTTGTAATTGTATTGTACATTTCCTTTTAAGTATTTCCTAATTTGTATTGGTGGTTGAAGATTTCCGAAACTATCAAAGTAAATCGAATTGTTGTTCATCTTGTTATAGGCTACCCAATGCGTTCCCGGACCCTTAGAATTATCTAAGTTCACAATACCACATTCATTTTTTCGAGGTACCTTGGGCAGAGTATCCAGCATGAAGACACCTCGAAAATGTGGTAAATGTTTTGCATACTTTTTTAGATCAAGTTCATTTAATGCTCTGTTAGGTAGCCCACTTAAAAGTTTTTTGTCGATCGTTCCAAGTAGAGTCCAAGGCCTTTTCGAAACGGTTGAAGACGTAAACCCTTCCCAAGAGCTATTGCTTACATAGTTTTATTATGACGATTAGCCTCCTCCAACTGTTTTTTAGCTGATGATGCACTGTTTACCGCTTTAGCTATACCTGCCGCACCACCCGATAATGCACCCAGAGCTGATAGACCCGCAAAGAGAGGTATCAGAAATGGTACTATTCAGGGTTGCCAGGTCTCCAGGCAGTTAAGTCGCCCAAATTTTAAAGAATTGTCGCCCAAAATCGCTTCCGCTCAACCCAAGTCGCCCAATTCGCGATAATAATTACATTACCCTAAAAACATAAAATAACAGCAAAACCTTTAACCCCGTGGTTCCCAAACTTTTTCAGTTGACGCCCCTCTTGAACACTTATCAAACAGCTGACGCCCCCCTTTGTTGAAAACCTGTCAAACCTCCGTGGTTCTATTCTAATATTTTGAGTTAAAAATCCACACACACTTTTACTGTCCATTTCAATTATTTATTTCTCTAGTTTCTACAAAAAAAACTGAAAAAATAGAAAATTAATGGGATGAGTGACACTGTTTTTCTTTCACTAAAATCTGAATCAGACGTTTGAGAGAACACACCGGAGATCGCTTTCCAGATTAAGTCTGCAACGCTGCTTTGTTTTTATTAGACAAGACGAGAACAATATCTTGAAATGTTAATTTCAAATTTCTTCACGACTACCGTCCGTAGATCTACGCCCCCTAGGGGGGCGCGGCTGAAATTGCTTCACGCCCCCCAGTTTGGAAACCATGGCTTTAACCCATGTGTAGTGCATTTTTTAAATATCAAGTAAAATAGCAAATTAAAACTTAAAGGCGAGAAAATCGAGGACTTGATTTGAATCAACGACCCCAAAATTGCCAAAAATATGTCAATACATACATTTATATCAGTATTAAGAGAGAACTCCAATTCGGCAGAAGCAGCAGCAGCAGAAATTTTAGAGATTAGCGCTAAAATGAAATTCTGATTCTGCCGCTGCTTCTTCTACTGCTGCTTTATTTGAGCGCAACACATTAGACGCGATGTTTTAAAGTTCTGCATCTGCCGCTGCTTCTACTTCTGCCGAAGTGGAGTTCTCCCTTTACTCTTAATTAAGGTTCTTGGTTATGTCGTAACGCCGTAACGCACAGATAGTGTACTCATAAAATAAATTAAACAAAAAAAATGTGTGTAATACAGTAGAATCCCGATAATTCGTACCCCGATAATTCGTATATCCCGCTAATTCGTATGAATTTGATGGTCCCGTGAAAAAAATCCCGATAATTCGTAGCCCGATAATTCGTATATCCCGCTAATTCGTATGGATTTGCTGGTCCCTTGAAATACGAATTATCGGGATTCTACTGTATATTAATTTTATATTGCAGAGCTTATTTACAGATATAATGTTATAAGGATTTTACATATGAAATGAACACAAAAACGTTTTTCTAAAAATAAACATAACAAAAGCTATAATTGCCAATCTGGCAATCATTGGAGACCCGTATGGTGATATTCGTATCAAAATTCGAACAGTTATACCAAAACTCCAATTTGAAGTCAAACTTTCCAATAAGATTTTTTAAAATTTATTCCAATCGGATTTTGATGTATGGGAGTTTTATGTAGAATCATATCCTAAATAACTTTTGTTCTTGGACTTTTTTGATAAGATACACCGTTTTTGAGATATTCGCAAAAAACGTTTTCGTTCGTATGGGGGGTACCCCCCCTAATGGTCCATTTTTTCCCATTAACGAACTTAGCCTCGCATTTTACGAAAAACGGATCTGTGCAAACTTTCAAGTCTCTAGCTCAATCCGTGCGCCCGCAATCCGCGCCACAGACAGACAGACGGACGGACGGACAGACAGACAGACAGACGGACAGACAGACAGACGGACGGACATGCAAAAATTAAATATTTTTATCATTCTAAACACACTGGTGTAATTCATTTTTTTTGTGCGATGACGGGATCTTGGCGTTACAAACGGTAAGGCAAAGTTAATATACCCTTTGGTTTCACCATACGGGTATAAAAATACTAGAAATGGTTTGTTGTGCAAATATTGGGCCTTACCAATGAACATTTGTAAAGTCGAGTCTACGTTGTCTTAAAACTAGACACATAGACTAAAATAATTTATAGTTTGTTAGAGTCGAAACTAAAAAGGCTACGTAGACTCGACTTTATAAATGTTTCTTGGTAACGCCCATTTTGTTTTTATATTTTGTTATGGGCACAAATTTAAAAGCGTGTTATGGTTCTTTCTTCACTCAAGGAAAGGGATAACATTCTTATTGGTGTTATTAGAAAGCAGAATATTCAATACTTATTTTGAAAATGACAGTGGGTGCATCAATTTCGCTGTTTTGCTTAGTTACCGGTCGCTAAAAGTAAATTGACCGTATTGCCACAAGCAAAAGAGTAATTTTGGCCAGACAAGCATATGCTAAATGGAAGGATGAGTGCGTCCATTTAGACATCGAGTGTGCGTTCCGAACTTGGTAAATAGTGGGAAAAATTCGGCAAATGACGGACAATTTCGAAAGTAAAGATATTTTTCAAAGATAGCCCAATGTCCCCAAACGATTTTTTTAAATCGCCCAATTTGCGATTTGCGATTTTTTCAAAAAGATTGTCGCAAAATCACGAAAAAGATAGCCCAATTCGCGATAAATCGCCCAAACTGGCAACCCTGGTACTATTCCACCAGTTTTTGGGATGGGGATAATTCTTGGTGTTGTTGTGGATTTCTTCTTTGACTTTAATATTTTCCTTGCTGCTATTAGACCCACTTTTATTGCATCTTGTAAATTTTTCGGGTCGCGATTCTTCAGCGTTGTTCTCGCGTTATTCACTGCTTTACGGAACCAGTTCACCTTTCCGCCGCGTTTCTTTTTAGATTTCCTCTTAAGACCCATTCCGAATTTACTTTTAGCTTTCATGAGATTAGTTACGAGTAATGCGTTAGTATTTTCACCCAAACTAGAATCTGCAGCTTTTACTCTCTGCCAGGCCTTTTCCACCAACACTCTATCAGCAATATTTCGATTTATTGTATCCTTATTTTTGGAATATGCTATATCGTGTTCTTTACAAGCTTTGTCTAAATCGTTGATTCCCTGATCTCCTCTAGCTAATCGTTTTTGCAGCTTTGTACCCGGTCCACAATATTGGTATTCCGGCAGATGAAGTTCGAAGGGTAATTTATTAATGAGGGAATTTATTAAACTTTTTCCGCTTTTGCGATGGTTTTTTAATGATGATGACTTACTATGAGAATAGTTTATCATTTGTTACTCTATCAAAAGATATATCGGTAATGACTATCAAGTTATAAACATCCAGTATTTATATATTTACATTAGATGCAATAACAAATATTAATTTGTATCATGATGTATATAAATCAATTTTCTTCCACAACTACAAACATTATATGTAGATGTACTGATATAAAATTATTATATTTATACATCTATTCATCAGTACGATGCGTTTCATTAAGCAAAGAGCAACGTTACCGATTTGTAATGTTGATGATGTGAAATCGATGGAAAGAACGAAACATGGACCTTTGTTACCAAACAGTATAAGGTGTTTAATAGTAGGACCTTCGAATTGTGGGAAAACCAATGTTATGATAAGTTTGTTAGTACACGAAAACGGATTGAGATTCCAAAATATATATATTTACTCTAAATCAATCCATCAACCGAAATATAAAAAATTACGTGAAATTGTGAAATGTCTTCATGAAATAGGATATTTCACATTTTCAAACAATACTGAAGTCATTCCAGCAAAACAAGCTAAACCAAATTCGGTATTCATCTTTGATGATGTTGCTTGTGAGAAACAAAATAATATAAGAGAATATTTTTGTATGGGTCGACATTTTGAAGTTGATAGTTTTTATCTTTGTCAAACTTACACTCGAATACCGAAGCATTTAATAAGAGATAATGCTAATCTTCTTATCCTGTTTAAACAGGATGATTTAAATTTGAAACATATTTATAATGATCATGTAAACTCAGATATGAGTTTTGATTACTTTCGGAAGTTATGTAGAGAGTGCTGGAAGGAAGCATATGGGTTTTTAGTAATTGATAAAGATAGCTCCATAAATCAAGGGCATTATAGGAAAGGTTTCGATACTTACATAGAATTATGAGTTAATGGAATCATCAGACCTGTCTTCCATAACAGACCTGTTTTCAACAGCAGACCTCTCATTACCAACAGATCTGTCTTCAACAACAGACCTCTCCAGCAGAGCTATCTAATATAATAAATATAATGGATAAAAAAGTTGTAAAGGAATTAATTCAGGCACGTAAAAACATACGTCAGAAATATAATGCTCTTAAAAGCGGTAGAATCGCTTTAGATACGGAACTTGAGGATACCTTTAAAACAATATCAGAACCGCTGAAAAAGCTAACCAAAATCGAGACGATAAAAGATGAAAAGATTGATCATGAAACCACATCTGAAAGCAAAAACAAAGCAACACCTTCAACTTCAAACCATGTAAAACGTGAACTTTTGTTTGACGATGAAGATATTTCTAATGAAACATATAATGAACTAAATATACCCCATACACCAAGCAGTCCAAGTTTATTACGATATTTTGAATATCATAAGAATCCTGAGGCTCATAGTCTTGATACAAAGTATGGTGTACGCAAAAGTGGAAGTGACTGGAAAATTGGAAACGCTATAGTTACTACAGATTCATCTCAAAATATCATAATCAATGGAAAAAAGTATAACGCTACTGAAGGGTTATATCAGTTGATGTTTAAAAAGTATCCCTCTGATGAAGTGTATACAAAAGACGATTTAGAAAATTATAATGAAATTGTAGAGGAAACGAGTGCACATCGACGAAACTATGATAAAAATAGTCAAATTCAGGGAAATATAGTATAAAATATAGAGATGTTATAAAAAAATTTCATAAAGTTAAATTTAATCAAAAACTCGGTAGTGGTATTAAAAAACCATACTCAAGGAGCAAAAACATGATTTTTATGAATATACCGTCATCAAACATAGATTATGTTCATTGGGACGATCCTAATGAATTGGTAGATAGGCTACGTTTACTCTATGGTTCACAACAAGCCGGTCATAATAATCACAACAATGAGATAATTTCGATTCTCGAAGAGTTGAAGGAAGCAAACATTATTTCATCATATAAAAATCCATTTTATTAAAACAATTTCATCACTTCAAATATGAGCGTAGATAAGTTTGGTCGCTTTTTCAACAACAGCACGTTAAATTTAAGAGAGCGTGGACCACCTGGTATCATTGGAGCTACTGGACCACCTGGAATACAAGGTCCCATTGGGCCTCCCGGGGTGCAGGGGTTACGAGGACCAAAGGGTGATCCAGGAGTAGGACTACAGCATGTACAAAATAAGGAATACAGCCTGGGTGGAATATTTCTCAAAGATTTAGGAGACGGTGTAGCATCTACAGATGTTGCTAATATCAGAAATATCAGAATAGCCGTTCAGGATCTGAGGGAAGAAATACTTGAAATTATAAGACAATCTGAAGAAAAATTCCAAAAATGTATTGATGATGTACTAATTAGAGTTTGAAAAATAAAATTTAAAAAATACATTGTAAAACTTTTTTATTGATTCAATTTTTCATTACATATAACATTCCTCTTATCATCTCATTTTATCAAAACACTTTGTGGTTAACTTATTTTCGTAAGAATCTTCCAGCTCACATTTTGTTATCGACTTATTATTTTTTTCATTTTGAATTATTTTCTTTCAATTTCTCATATTTAATATTTGAATTCTTTTTTGAAGTAACACTATTATAATCTTCTTTTCTACTAAAAGGATTTAATTTTACTGTACTTTTAAACTCTTTATATTTACTAATATTCTTATCTTCTCTCAAGAGAAGCTTTTTGTCACTCATTGCGTCTAATTCAATCAAAATTCTTCGGAAAACTGAAACAGTAAAATACCTTCAAGTCTGATCTGGTGATTCATGGTTGAACATGATTGAACATGATTTCTAAATATTGAAACGATAGATTGGAGAAATAAAAAATGATTTGATATATAATATATATGTATTTATTCACACACATACAGTTTTATAATTTATCATATGATATACAAAGAATCTTAATTTATATGTATTTTCCAGGGCACAATTTTGTTTGTGATGATGACATTTAACAAGCTTACATTTTACAAATTCACAAGTCTTTGTTAAATCTTTAAAATTTGGACATCTATAATCATCCAAGTTCTTAACAGCGATAAACGGATTTTCAGTTTTTACTTTCAATAGTTGCTCTAAATATATTTTCTTTTCTAAACCTTTCACAAGAATTATTTTACCGATAAGGTTCGTAAACATGAATTTTTTTAAACATTCCAATGATACAGTTCCATCTTCCCAATACAATCCATGATATCGATCAGTTAACCAATTAGTCTGTCTCTGGAGTTTCGGTGTTAAATTCCCCTTTTCAAAAGGTGGTTTTATTAAGAAATGCTGGTATTCATCAGTTTTATCGTATAAAATCGCCACTTCTTTAGGGATGAATTCATTAGAAATCCCCCGAAATCCTCGAATATCGATAAATACTACCATGACTACCTCACAACTCAAAATTATGATGAAAACTGATAGAATCCAAGAAAACATATCTGTTATATATGAGTTTCAATCCTATTCTCTATCGGATAATAGTCTACGATCCGATCATGTACAATTACACAATACGCAGTTGTCTTGTCCGGAATATTTGACTTGGTCTTGAACTCTAGTCGGATATCCACAGATCCGGACTTTATGACTTCGCTTTGACGTGAACAATCAATTATTACAAACGGAGACTCCATGAAATCGCGTACATTCAATTGAGGTTGAGATTCATTAGAAAATGTATACGACTTTTGAAATTTTAAAAACTGCTCGTATAGAATCGCATACTGGTTGGTATAAAAATTCAAATTTAAATCAAAGTTGGGAAATTTTTCATCATTCAAATAAACGGTAAATTCTTCTAAATTATTATGATCAAACCGACTGATATCGGCTGTTTTTACATTATTTCGCTTCGTCTGCATCACAAAGAAAACATATCTAGGTTTTTCAAGTTGCGTACTTGTTTTTACCGTCCATTGATGATTTTTGGTAGTTGGTAATAATGGATATTCATTTAAATTCCATGTTCTGAAGGCTAACTGTATAGGTTTCCCTGTATTTATCGTTTTGTAAAGTTTTAATTTCTCTACATCATTTAAAAATACAAATGGAACCCTCCATTCAATTTTTACAATGGAAATTATACATCCACTCTCTGTAGCACTAATCCAAATATTATCATCGTTCTTAGAACGTACAAGAATCAGTTCATGTTGAGCATTCGGGATAATTCGTTTATGATCATCTGCCACACCCAAAATACTACCCAACTTTATAATGAAATTAAAATGTGGGGATATAGTTGTTGAGTCTGTTGTTTTTTGCCACCATCCACTATGAGAAAGACTGGATGCTTCATCACTACTCCTTGTAGAAAGTATTTTTAATGTAGAAGTGATACCAACATTTCTTGTTCGATCAATTTCCTTAGTACATACATTATAGCGAGCTTCATCAAATAAAAATGCCCCAGCATTGTGAACAAGTTTTACTTTAGCAATATCGGCTGCAGTCCTATCTGCATTTAATAATTTTCCTTCTATGTATAGGGAACTCTCACTCAAATCTATACAATGCTCCTGATGATTTATTTGAAATCTTATTTCGTCACCAGAATTATATGTTAAAGTGTTATATGGTAAAATTTTTCGCTCTTCTATTTTAGTTATGCGATCATCAAATTTAATTGGTTGTCCAATATTCAATATATCTGTCATTTTCGTAAAGTACACCCGATATATTCGAGAAATTGTTTATTGAAGGTTGATAACTGTTTCCTCTGGGCTGATGTTAACGATTTGGTAGTTGATATATCACTAGTAGATAAAACTGTTTCGCTCCCGCTTTTATTCAGGTTGTAAATGATCATGGCTAGGCTGGTTGAAAATGTAATCTTACTACAATATTTTCTCCTCTGAAATTTACTAGATCACCGTTTTGATCAAGAAGTTTAATTGTAATAGAACTTATTCGGTTAACGGTTACAGGTAAATAAACTACATTTTGTGGTACTTCCACTATTTTATATCCAGGACCAACCATTGGAGAAAATTCATGTAGAGTATGGACCAACTTATTATTAATATACGCTGATGTTGTTAAATCACATTCTATTCTTATAATATTCACCTTTATTATGTTTACTGGTAAATCTGATTCATGTAATTTATTCGGTTCGAGAATATTCGATTCTCCATTTTCTTTCTTTCTACTAAATCCCAATAAAGATCCAATAGAATCATCTTGATCAAAGTTAATTCGCTGGTTCGATTTGATTGTACTTTTTAATGTGTTGTTATTAGCGTTAAGCAAACAATGTGTTCCAGTCTTTAATTCTTTTTCTATATATCGGTTTATATCCTCAATTTCATATGATCCCTCCGGTATTTCTATTATTTGCTTATGTAGATGAAGTTTGTTGTTGGTAGAATCAATATTAGGGATAGAATTATAAGTTTGTAGATCTATCAATCCACATATATATGGAATGGGTAAATCTATTGTTGGAAAATAGTCTGCTGTAAGAATAGAGCTATTTCCGACTAACGTTAGTGTGAACGCCATAACAGTTCATGTAATACTGGTTTTGGATTATATATTTAAAAGCATATTTAGTCTATGGGTATAACGCTTAGATTTATAAACTCTTGAATAATAGTGTATAGGTTCGCGACCCAAAGACTACGCTTTTTTATATTTTCTTGAATAGATTATATAAAAAACTATTTCTCGAAAATTGCTCATGATGAAATTATAAATGAGTCACAGAATAATCTAAGAACATTAACTAAAGATCTCAACATGTTGATTTCAAGACGTGTGTAACAAATTTCGTATAAATATATAGGTATTTTTAAAAAACATATTAGTTGTTTTAATATCCTCATTATGAATAAAAAGAGACAAGTCGTGAATGAACTTCATAAACCAGCACGAAGAAATTTCAAACGTAGACGTGTTGTTATTAAGGGTATTGATGATTTATGGCAAGCAGATTTGGTTGAAATGATACCATATTCATCCGATAATAACGGCTATCGATATCTTCTCACAGTTATCGATACATTTTCCAAGTATGCTTGGGGAATTCCAGTAAAAAATAAGACCGCTTTTGAAGTCACTAGAGCATTTCAATCAATTTTAAAAGCAAAACGTATACCAAAGAATCTTCATACAGATAACGGAAAAGAATTTTACAATAAAGATTTTCAAATTCTTATGAAAAAGCATAAAATAAATCATTACTCTACTTATTCAACAATGAAAGCATCGATAGTCGAACGATTTAATCGAACCTTAAAAAATCTTATGTGGAAGGAGTTTAGTATGAATGGAAACTACAAATGGATTAAATTAACAAATCAATTAATTGATCAATATAATCATACAAAACATAGCACAATAAAAATGGCACACATTGATGTTAGCAAAACAAACGAAAAACGTATACTTTCCTCAGTTTATAATCACCTCAAACTATTTGATCGTAATAAGTATAAAGTTGGAGACATGGTTCGCATAAGCAAATATAAACACGTGTTTGAAAAGGGCTACACACCAAACTGGACAACAGAGATTTTCCAAATTAGAAGAATTCAAAATACAAACCCCGTTACATATCTCCTAAAAGATTACCAGCAGCAACCGATTGAGGGCGGGTTTTATGAATTTGAAATAGCAAAAGTTCAACACTCCGATGTATATTTAGTTGAAAAAATTCTGAAAAAACGAGGTGAACAAGTTTATGTAAAATGGCTAGGTTTTTCACCTCAGCATAATTCATGGATTAATAAAAACGAAATTATTTAAAACTAAAACTGTTTTTTTATTTTTCAATTACAATCTTTAACTTAAATAATACTCATGATTGCTTCATTGATCTCAAATCTATCAATTCGACATCAGATTTATAGCTAGTATCTTGATAATTTACGATTTCAATTTCTCCATTCGCCAAGAATCTTTCTCTCTCATATTCACGGTACTCATTACATGAAATATTCAAACTCTGCTTTGTGTAGTTACTATCATATATGCATCGATCGCATCGCCTAGTTAAAACACATAAATATATACAGATAACCAATGCCCATAGTAGCATCTGTACCCATCCTCTTCCCTTTCTGCCTTTCGGCGATCAAATAGGATGTTTCACGATCCTAGTCATCGCAGCCGGTTGGTTTCGGTATTTTCTTATTTCGTTTTGCCAGCTACGAGCTAACAGATGCTACTATGCGCATTGGTTATCTGTATATCCTTGTTTGTGGTTAAAATATACCGAGGTCCTACTACACTATAATAATATAGGTTACCACACCGAAGCCGCCGCCCCGCCCTCGCCCATGCTAAGCCATCCACTCCACACCTCGCCCCACCTACGGCCAAGTATTGCCCACAAGTCTTATCAAGATCAAACCACAGCTCAGCCCAGTACTCATGCACTCAATAACAACACGTGCTCTCCATCCTAAGCCATCCACTCCACTCCTCACCACACCCACGTCCAAGTATTGCACACAAGTCTTATCAAGATCAAACCACAACTCCCTTAGCTCAGCCCAGTACTCATACACAACACGTGCTCGTGACCACGTGCTCGTGACGTAACAACACGTGCTCGTGACGTCAACTTCCGGGCTAGAAGCCCCCTTTCTATACTACTCCCGTTCCGCATTTTAAAATTCTAACACCAAATTCGTGATCAGCGGCTCCGGGGAGGGGGAGTATATATATACTTTACTCTTCAAATAACCCCACAAAAAGAAGTCTGGGGGGGTTAAATCAGGGGATCTTGGTGGCCAGTCAATATCGCCTCTTTTCGATATCACACGTCTAGGGAATTTTTGTTGCAAAAACCGTATTGTTTGGTCCGCTGTGTGGCATGGCGCCCCGTCTTGCTGAAACCAGAAGTCAGTCAGACCTTTTTCACGCATTTTCGGACACACAAAATGTGCCAACATCCACCGATATCGATTACCATTAACTGTTTCACCTTCATTGAAGAAAAATGGCCCAATGATGGTTTTTGCGCACACGCCGGCCCAAACAGTCACTTTTCGATCATGCAATGGTATTTCATGAATCTCGTGAGGATTTTCTGTCGCCTAAATGCGGCAATTTTGTTTATTAACACCGCCAGAGAGAGTGAAATGTGCCTCGTCGGTCATTAAAACTTGCATCCAAAAGTCCGGCATGGTTTCCAACATTCGGCCGACTAATTTGCCGTATTCTATACGACGCGACTTGTCTGTTGCCAATATTCTTTGAGTTAGTTGTATTTTGTAAGGAAACAAATGGAGATCGTCCTTTAAAATGCGCCGCAACGTGGTTCCA
This sequence comes from Chrysopilus asiliformis, assembly GCA_964034945.1. NCBI lineage: Eukaryota > Metazoa > Arthropoda > Insecta > Diptera > Rhagionidae > Chrysopilus > Chrysopilus asiliformis. Next base: position 58,779,395 of record OZ035962.1, read on the forward strand.
CTCATTTTCAACCGCTGAGTTCGGTGGCGATACGAGACATTTGGGTCCTCGGCAACACTCTCTCTCACGGCTTCAATAATTTCATTGGAACGTCTTGGGCGTGGATGATTATAGGTTAGATTGCCTACTGTTCCGTGCTCAAAGAAATTTTTACCCAGCGCCCGAATTGTTTTGTCGGTAGGCGCTTTTTTGCCACGATATTTTGCACGATATGCACATTGAGTTAGCACAATTGAACGACTATTTTCAATGTACATCGTCACTATTTCGGCGCGTTCTTTCGGTGTGAAGCGGTTCATGGTTAAAATTGTACTGGTTTGACGTTTCCAAAACGTGTCTAGGAAAGCAAATCGGTTGACAAATGGCGAAGTTATTGAATGTTTACATACCGGAGGAATAGATGGCGCACCCTGTATATATATATATATATATATATATATATATATATATATATATATATATATATATATATATATATATTCGGGCGCCCGAATTTGTAAAAAGAATATTCCTTACGACAAAATGTTTACGATAAATTGTTTTACGATAAATTGTTTTACGATAAATTGTTCTTACGATAAATTGTTCTTACGATAAATTGTTCTTACGATAAATTGTTTTACGATAAATTGTTCACGATAAATTGTTTTACGATAAATTGTTCACGATAAATTGTCCGCGAATCGTTTCAATTGAATTCATTTAAAATATTCAATCATTCGCCATGAGAAATTCGGTACAATCGTTTGTTCATATAAAAATTTCATTTCAAGGAAAGCAAATATTTTTCAAATTATTGACCAATAGCTTGCATACCCGTCGTTGCCGGGTTAAGTTTTTTGTATAAGTTTTAGAATACGAAGAAAACCGGAAAGAACTTAAAAACTTTTGAGAAAAATCTTATCCTTGCAGGACTCTCTGTTGCCTAAAGCTAAGTGCACACGATATGATCACTGTTCATATTTCTGAACATACGCATATGTTGCTTATAAGCTTCAAATGCTCATATATGTTCATACAATATATGAAAGGTGTTCACACGATATGAGCATTTTGTCCCAAAGCTTCAAATTTTTAGGTGTGTTCATATGTGCTCAAATGCAATGTGTTCATATTTTTTCTGCGCGTATGAACCACTGTTCAGACGATATGAACGTTTTGTTTCAAATTACAGATATGAACAATTTTTAAGAACATTTGAGCACACAACACAACAAATTACAAAACTGTCGAAAACTTTTTTTTTGTGTTATATGCCAGGAGCTTGGAGGCGAAGACCAAACTGATCCGTGTTTTAAAGTCCATGAACAGAAAACTTCAAATTCGAATCGAATTATTTTACCCTGAGTGGGATTTGAACCACTGCTCATTGGATCACAAGGCAAGCACTTAGCTGACTGAGCCATCCACGCCACAAATCTAAAACCTACTAGACCCAAATAAAAACCAGAAAACATGAATTTACTTACAAATTTGACTCAAAATTTTACATTTGAACATGTTGGAAACTTAGCCCATGTTCAAATGTTACAGTGTGTTCATATCTGTGATCATACGTCGGAATTTTACAAACTAGGATCATACGGTCCCAAAATAGTGTTCACACGGTATGAACAGGTCGTGTTCATACGTCTGCTCACGGTATCTTCAAATGTGTTCATATGCCTTGTGTTCATACGTATGAACACAAAAATATGGTGTTCAGACGATATGAACACGTTTGGGACACTTTTTTGCTCAAAAATATGAACAGTGATCATATCGTGTGCACTTAACTTAACACCTAACACCAGATTCGTGATAAGCGACCCCGAACACCCCCTAATGGGAAAAGGATATTTGTGTTATCCATACAGGACCTTCCGTTTCTAATTTTGAAAATCTAATACCGGATTCGTGATCAGCGACCCCCGAAAACCCCTTAATGTCATTTTGACCCAAGAAAAATGGGGAAAAGGATATCTGCGTTATCCTTACATGACCTTCCGTTTCTAATTTCGAAAATCTAACACCTGATTCGTGATCAGCGAACCCGAAAACCCCCTAATGCCATTTTCCCCGGGAAACATGTGGAAAATGATATTTACGTTATCCTTACAGGACCTTCCGTTCCGAGTTTTGAAAATCTAACACCGGATTCGTGATCAGCGACCCCGAAAACCCCCTAATGCCATTTTTCAAAAATGGGGAAAAGGATATTTGCGTTATCCTGACAGGACCTTCCGTTTCTAATTTCGAAAATCTGACACCGGATTCGTGATCCGCGAGTGAAACTTTTCAGCCTCCTATTGAGCAGGATTCATGGCGAAAATCACGATTTAAAAACACCCAAACCCCCTTTACCCCCTTAGCGGTGAAATTTCGGAAAACCCCGCCTTAGTGAGCGTCTATGTGATGGTTGGTACATGCTGTGAAAGTTTCAAGTTTCTAGCTCCAGGGGTTTGGGCTGAGCATTGATGAGTGAGTCAGTCAGTCAATCAATCAGGTTAAACGATTTCATATATATACATTAGTATTTCTTGAGAATTCGTGAGATTTCTTGGGACCTGCGAAAAAAATTCCGGATTTCTCGAGAACAAAAAAAGGCCAAGAAATTCCCTTTTCTATCATGGCATTTCTAACGGCATCAAACATGCCACAATCCGTTAATAAATAAGTAAATAATGGGGTTTCAAAGCTGCAATTTAGAGAAAATGTCAGTTGTGATCAACACAAAACATTCCTCTGCAATATTTAGTTTCGGAACAACTATGTAAAGAAATATCTTGAGAACCGTTAAAAATACAAAAAAAAACCGACAAAGCAAAAAAATTTTGAACATTCAATATGCTTCAATTTTTTTTGTGACGTTTTTAAAAGTGTTATGCGCATTAGGTTTCTCTTGCTTATGATTTCTCTGTAGGGCAGAAAAAGGATTTCATCTGTTTGTGAAATAAATGAATACATTCCATGTTAAATCATTAAATTATTTTTATTTGAACACCTTAGTAAAATTTTAAAAACTTTTACAGATTTATCTTAAATTTTTTTTTTACTTTAAAACTTTAACAGATTTTTCATGCAACAAACTTCGTTACTTGCGAACAGAAAAATGAAACAGGAAAAATGTTCAACTTCCAATTTTGGATTAGAAGTATTACAAATTATTATATGAAATGCGAAATAAAAAACTATTTTTATTATTATTATAAAATTCAGGAAATGTCAGCTTCAGACACAGGAAGTCCGTTAGCCAATAAAGTATGCGTAATTCCATCACGCTTATTGCCGCTACCCTGGGCTCGCAAAATGAATATAATTTCATCTTTTGCAAAAGTTGTTTCAGTTCCGGCATTCGTAAACTCAGCCTTAAGTAGAGAAATATTAGTTTATTAAAAATTTGTTTTTGAATCTTACCACTTCCTTTCGAATTACACCATTTAAAAAAATATTCATAGAATCACATTCTGTTGAAATCCCACAATGAAAGGTAAATTTTAAAGAAATGAAAATTATTTGGTTAGAGCTAGAAAGTTCTTGGACATAAATATATCGGAAGGTGAAGTATACAAACGTTCATGACAATAAACATTATTCAACATAGAGCATGCCGTACGAAGTTAGAAAAACGACAAGCAAACCATCAACCTAAAGAAAATGAGATCGACCGGAAATCGACAAGTAGACCCACGCAAATTGCGTTTTTATTCTTATCAACAAAAAAAAAATTAAAACACCGGATTTCCGATTTAGAAAGAACTTTATTGTTCAACTGCAAACTTACAGCTGGTTATAAAATTTATTTATTGTGACCTCAATACTTTTACATTAATTTTGATGTGAAAATCTTCCAGACTATTTTCTAGGAACTGCCGATATTTGATTTGATGTTGTCAATTGTTGGCATGAGAGAGGTTCTTCGAAGTTTTGATTTCATGCAACCGTGTTGCTAATTGTTGGCGTTGGAAAGATGTTCTTGTTGACTATTTGTATGAAGCGACAGCCAAAGATGAATCCTTGAATTTTGTGCAGGAGCTTCTGAATGAGATGAATATAAATATATTATATATGTAATGTTGTCCTTGATTTTTGCTTTGGTTTCTAGGATTTCGATAGCGTCTAAAGATCTGAAATGGTATTTTTGTAATTTTTCCAGATTTTATTTTGGTATGGTTTCCGGATGATGGACCTGACTACTCTAGAGACGAATAGCCTTCGGCTATATCATGGAACTCCGATATTGGTCATCCTTGCAATTGAGTTTTCGATCAATCATAACCCCCAAGTATTTGATAGCGTCCTTGGACCTGATTGTATGTTCTCCAATAATTGTTTACCCAATGTTTATCGTTTCTCTTTTTCGACATTTGGTGATCAGCAGTAGGATTCTTGGCACTTATAACGATGTAGTTATCCATAGCGATGTCGTTATCCATAAATACGAATAAGAGCTTTTACGTTTGTAGTAGTGATATAAAATGGCGTTGTATTTGTTTCTCGCTGTCAACTTTCCAATAAAATTACCCTCGACTATGACTCTGGCAATGCTGAGCCTTCCAATACGAATTTTCATAACGACTGCTCTCGTACCAGTCGATAAACACTAATGTTTGAGTTTCGTCCACTTAAGAATGTTGTTTAATTGTTGTCGCGTTGGCAAAAACGAAATAAAATGTTGAATGCGTCCCTTAAGCTGGAAACACAATTGATGCAGTAATGTCGATGCACGCATCAAACGTGTATATTCTTATCGCTGCAGACACAATTGATACTGCAGCAGCAATGCATGCGTGTGCATCGACGCAACGTTTTGAAAAATTAAAACGTTGCTGCATGCTGCAATAATGGTTATCCACATATGGGCATTTTCTTTGAAGATGAAGTGTGCGCAATCCTAAATCTGTTCTCAAATGACATTTGACACTGCACTGCAGCGCTGCATCAATTGTGTTTCCAGCCTTAATTGTCTAAACATTACTCGCATTTCCCTTTTCCTTAAAAAAACGAAATTAAATTCGCCTTTATCTTGTGATCAAGTTGAAATTTTCAAACCGCTGATGAAAAAAATCTTTCACGCACAGCGAAATGAAAATTAAGCCCGTAACAGATTGACCGGCAGTAGCAGTAGCAGTGGCAGTGGCAGTAAATAGAGAAATGCTGTTCGTTGAAACACATTGGATTTCACATGCAGTGGCAGCAACATTTTGACATTCGGTTACTAGTGTCTCAGGTTTCAGATCAAATTCAGTTTTATTGTTTTTTTGTTAATGATGTTGCAAAAATATAATTTATTAAGCACACACTAAGTCTTCAAAGAAACTGAGTTGATTTTTTCTTTTAGCTTTCAAATGTTTTTATATCGTTTGGCGCTTTTTTTGAAAAACCTAACCTCACTAAATTTTGCTGCATGTGCACATGCAGCAAAATTAGGATTTGAGATGACCGAGCAGCAAAAATATTTTCACTGCATGTGCCGCCATGTTGTCGGATTTCAGCCAATCAGAACATTTTGCTGCCACTGCTACTGCTACTGCCGGTCAATCTGTTACGGACTTTACTCTTGCTTGTGGTGGCCAACAGCGGAAACCGGTTGTAGTGCGGAAAGAGGAAGGGAAACAAGAAAGTGCAATGAAATTGAATTCAATCGAAATTGCTGACAGCAAGAAAAAATCTTTTGTATTTAACCTCAACCATTTGTGTTTATTTCTGTGACATTTTTTTGTTGTGATTATTAAAAATTTTTCCCAAAAACGTAAAACCTTTTCATTTGACTAATCGGGGGAAATTCTAAAACGATTTTCGGAGACTTTTCTATGTTGTTTTTCAAAGGAAAAGTGTGTGGAAATCCATCTAGAATTGCATAAAAAACTGCCGGCTGCCCGCCCGACTTATATAAATACTTTTCACAGCTAAATATTAGACTTTTTCGAAAGAAAATTGTTATTTGTTCACTTTTCAAAATATGTTGAATTTAAAACAAATTTTAAATTTGCCGCTACTGTCAAGATTGTATTTAAATTTTCGCCGCCAGAGGGAAAATTAACCACCTGTGCACAATAATACCCTTAGCGATCTTTCCAGATCGTTATTTATCGATTTTTGCCAAGAATCCTACTGCTGGACACCTTCAGTCTTCTGTTGTGCTAGTTAGAGTCCAGCGGTCTCAAGCCATTGTTTTATTCGACTTATCGTATCATTAACGTAGATCTCTAATTCATTTTTTTGTGATTGTATAATATATATATAGTATATACAGGGTGCGCCATCTGTTCCTCCGGTATGAGAATGTTGAATAACTTTTTAAAGAAACAATAGATTGCAAAAAATGGTGTTTTTTTATTTAGTTCAATCCTTTACAATTTATGTGGACTACTTTTTGAAAACAACATCGATCAAATGACCACCTTTATTGGCCACCGCAAACTGTGCTCTTTTTCGGGCATTTTCCATCACTTCTTCGAGCATCTCCGTCGGTATGGCAGCTATTTCGGCACGAATATTGGTCTTGAGCTCGTCAATGGTCTTCGGGTTGCTGGCGTAAACTTTACTCTTCAAATAACCCCACAAAAAGAAGTCTGGGGGGGTTAAATCAGGGGATCTTGGTGGCCAGTCAATATCGCCTCTTTTCGATATCACACGTCTAGGGAATTTTTGTTGCAAAAACCGTATTGTTTGGTCCGCTGTGTGGCATGGCGCCCCGTCTTGCTGAAACCAGAAGTCAGTCAGACCTTTTTCACGCATTTTCGGACACACAAAATGTGCCAACATCCACCGATATCGATTACCATTAACTGTTTCACCTTCATTGAAGAAAAATGGCCCAATGATGGTTTTTGCGCACACGCCGGCCCAAACAGTCACTTTTCGATCATGCAATGGTATTTCATGAATCTCGTGAGGATTTTCTGTCGCCCAAATGCGGCAATTTTGTTTATTAACACCGCCAGAGGGAGTGAAATGTGCCTCGTCGGTCATTAAAACTTGCATCCAAAATTGAACGACTATTTTCAATGTACATCGTCACTATTTCGGCGCGTTCTTTCAGTGTGAAGCGGTTCATGGTTAAAATTGTACTGGTTTGACGTTTCCAAAACGTGTCTAGGAAAGCAAATCGGTTGACAAATGGCGAAGTTATTCAATGTTTACATACCGGAGGAACAGATGGCGCACCCTGTATATATAGTATATATAGAAATATATATAGAAATATATAGTAAAATAAAAACGTTGGTTTTTAACTTTTTTGCTGCTCTACGTTTCGGTAAATTAATTTCACCATCTTCAGGAGCTATATACTAGAACAATTGTATGTATGTTTATAATAGACTAGCAGACCCTTCGTTGCCAGCTTAAAGTTTTTTGTATAAATTTTGGAATGCCAAAAAACCATAAATAACTTAAAAACCTTTGGGAAAAAACGTTATCCTTACATGACCTTCCGTTTCGAATTTTGAAATTGCAACACCAGAGAAAAACTCGTAAAGCCAGTTTTTGCGAGAAAAATTGGAAAAAGGACATTTGCGTTATTCTTACAGGACATTTCGTTTAGAATTTTAAAAATCTAACACCAGATCCGCGATCAGCCACCACGGAAACCCCATAATGTCAATTTTGAAAATCCAACATAGCTGGCAACGAATTTTGAAAATCCAACATATCTGGCAACGCAGATTATTTTGCAAAAAACTGTGTAAAAATCGGTCCAGTAGTTTTTGAGTTTTGTAATCTCAAATATACAGACCAACAAACAAACAAACAAATATCAATTTTTATATATGAGGCGTTAAAAGCTGGAGTGGACCAACCCACGTGTCGAAATCGTGAATTTTTTTGTGTTTGAATCACTATTGCGAGTGAGTTTTTAGATAAAATTGTTTGGATGCACAAAAGAACATTTCAACATTGAGTAAAAAAGTCCACAGAAATTTTTTTTTCTAAAATTGACAATCAATAATAGTACAAAAGTGGAAAAGCTTCAAAAACTCGATTATGTGGCTTGGTCCACTCTAGCTTTTAACGCCTCATATATAGATAACTAGCTTGCATACCCGTCGTTGCCGGGCTAAAGTTTATTTAAAAAAGTTTTTTGCACAAAAAACCCAGAAATAGCTTAAAAACTATTGGAAAAAATCGTTATACCTTCAGAACCTCCCGTTCCGAATTTTAAAATTCTAACTAGGGAATGCAATACCGGTATCCCGGTATCCCGAAAACCGGGATACCGGTCATTTTTGTCCGGTATTAAATCCCGGTTTTCGAAGATTCAATACCGGTATTTCGGTATTGAATTAAATACCCGTATTCATTTTTGTCCGGTATTAAATCCCTCATTAAAGTCTTTCTCACCTAGGCGACGACGCATGCTCATTCATGTGATGGACGAAAAATCGGTATTGTTGTTTTAAAAAAATACTTTCGTTTAGATTGATTTGTATATTTCATACTTACATTGCGCCAGGAGAGCGTAAAAGATTGTGGCGAGCCAAAGGGTTTTCTTCTAATTTGGAAGATATTTCCATTTCACAACAGAGACAATTCGTTTTAGAAGTTTATTCTGTATCGCAATTGCAAAGCATTCATTTTTCTATTACCTATTAATATCATCGCATAGAACTGTAAAGCAATGTACGCGTGTCCAGTCACCTAGCTCCAAGTGAGATAGGCATTTTTCGGTTTGTGTGAAGACTGTGTGAAAATGTCCCAGTGTGTGAATTGGCATGAATTCATGCCGAATATCTTAAAAACGGTGCATCTTATCAAAAAAGTGCAAGAATAAAAGTTGTTTAGGATATGATTCTACATAAAACTCCCATACATCAAAATCCGATTCGGAGAATTTTTAAAAAATCTTATTGAAAAGTTTGACTTCAAAATGGAATTTTGATACAACTGTTCGCTGTTCAAGTAAACTTCAAATAATGCCATATCACCAAACGGGGTTTCAATTATAGTTTTTGTTATGTTTCTATCTGCGACTTCACCAAATGTTAGCAAATTATCGAATTGACTGACCGACATCCGTAAGAAATTTCGATACAATTCGGATTCTTCAAAGCGCAATTTGACCATCAATTTGGAAAAGAAACCCTCTTTCTCGCGACGCGACACCCAATCCTTTGTCCAACAACTGCGCTTTCGACCCATCGTTGTAAAGGTTTTCGTCTCCAAAATATAGGCTGCCAAAATCGCCATATCCATCATATCCTCATATTTTTTATATGTACTAGCATAAATTTTAGAATGCCAAAAAACCATAAATAATTTTAAAATTTTTGGGAAAAATCGTTATCCTTACAGGACCTTCTGTTTCAAATTTTGAAAATCTAACATAGCTAAAAACCTGCTCCTGGCAACGCAGATCATTTTGCAAAAAACGGCGTAAAAATCGATAGCAAATCAGTGTGTCAGACGATTTCGACTGCTGTCACACGTCTTTCATTATCACACCTTTTGAGACTTTTCACTCCGTCTGATAACTACTCAATCTGGGTCACACAGTGTGTAATTGTGTGAAAAATTTTCGTGTGAAGAACAGCGTCCTTCACACGTTTTGGGACAAAAAACCGATTGCGTGGAAAAAAAATTCACACCGTCTGATAGCAACACATTTCAAGTGTGAGGACGTCAGTTATCACACGTGTGAGGGTTTTGTGTGCTCGTCTGATGCTACATAGCTTAAGTTCGGTGGTGGAGATAAAACCAGACGGACATTTACTGAAATCAAAACTGCACACCAAATAAACTTTTGGGTGTGTATTCTTAGTTATTTGAATCTTAAAAATAAAAGTATACAGCAAATTTTTTGTGACAAATATTAATTAACAAATAATTTCGTTGAAAACCGGTTTTAATACCGGGATCCCGGTATTATCATTTTACAATACCGAAATACCGGTATAGAGATTTCCTCCGGTATTGCATTCCCTAATTCTAACACCAGATTCGTGATCAGCGGCTCCGAAACCCCCTTATTGCCAGTTTTTTCGAGGAAAAATGGTAAAAAGGATATTTGGGTTATCCTTACAGGAGCTTCCGTTAGCAATTTCAACATCAGATTCGTGACCAGCGACACTAAAAGCCCCCTAATGCCACTTTTCCCTGGGAAAAATGGGAAAAAGGATATTTGCATTATCTTTCCAGGAGTTTTGAAAATCTAATACCGGATTCGTGATCAGCGACCCCCGAAAACCCCTTAATGTCATTTTGACCCAAGAAAAATGGGGAAAAGGATATCTGCGTTATCCTTACATGACCTTCCGTTTCTAATTTCGAAAATCTAACACCTGATTCGTGATCAGCGAACCCGAAAACCCCCTAATGCCATTTTTTCCCGGAAAAAATGGAAAAAAGGATATTCGCGTTACCCTTACAGGACCTTCCGTTTTGAATTTTGAAAATCTAACACCGGATTCGTGATCAGCGAACCCGAAACCCCGCTAATGCCATTTTTCCCCGGAACAAATGGGAAAAAGGATATTTGCGTTATCCTTACAGGACCTTCCGCTTCCAATTTCGAAAATCTAACAGCGGATTCATGATCACCCCCTAATGCCATTTTTTCCCGGAAAAAATGGGGAAAAGGATATTTGCGTTATTCTTACAGGACCTTCCGTTTTGAATTTTGAAAATCTAACACTGGATTCGTGATCAGCGACCCCGAAAATCCCCGAGTGAAACTTTTCAGCCTCCTATTGCGCAGGATTCATAAAAACACCCAAACCCCCTTTACCCCCCGTTCACCCCCTTAGGGGTAAAATTTCGGAAAACTCCGCCTTAGTCAGCGCCTACGCGATGGTTGGGACATATTGTGAAAGTTTCAAGTCTCTAGCTTCAGGGGTTTGGGCTGGGGGTTGATGAGTCAGTCACTCAGTCACTCAGTCAGGTTAAACGATTTTATGTATATAGATAAAACTTATGAAAACTCACTTTCGTTAATTAGTACAAAAGTTTAAAAAATTTACCATTTCATAAACGAAAATAAACAAATTTAACATTTCATAAACGAAAATAAACATTTTCTTGTCAATTACTTAAAAAAAAATAATAAATAACTATAAATAAACAGTAACTAAATGAAATTATACAAAAATTAGCATATTGAAACTTTTACTAACAATGGTCAAGGTTTAAACACTAATACGAAATAAACGTGACTAATCAAAAGTCATAGACGAGCGTCATAGACGAACAAGAGGTCTCGGTTTACACTGATGGATCTAAGACTGGAGAAGGCACAGGGGCGGGAGTGTTCTCGGATAACCTTGACCTCCAAAGGCGCTACAAACTGCCTGATGAGAGCAGTGTATTTCAAGCTGAGGTCTACTCCATAAGTGCGGCTGCAAGCTTGATAATGACGAGAGAACTATCCAGAACAAGGGTTTCAATCTACGTCAACAGTCAGGCGGCAATTAAGGCACTGGATTCATCGACGATCAAGTCAAAGACCATGTCTAATTGCCGCAGAGCACTCAATCAACTCGGCCTCCAACATGCCGTTAGACTTTGCTGGGTCCCCGGGCACAGCAACATATATGGCAATGAGAGAGTTGACGAGCTGGCAAAGCTAGAAATGGCTATGGAGAGCGCGGACCGCTCGGTCTAAATGCCGATCGAATGCGCAAAAAGTATAATTGATAGGAAAGGGGTGAACAACATAAATATCCGTAGGAGCGACTGTGTAATCACAAGGTCGCTCTGGCCTAGATTTAATAGGAATAGAACCGACACCCTTCTTAGACTCAGTAGGACCTCCGTAAGGCTACTCACAGGCTAAATCACGGGGCACTGCCCCTTGGCGCTATGGCCAGAATATTTTTTTATATTTTTTGTTAAACGGAAGTGAAGTCTGGGAACGTAAATCTTCCCCCCTTAATCTAAAGACTCTCCTGAGTCGTTTTTTCTTAAAGTTCTATATGATTTTGTTACAATTTGTTTAGAATGTTTTTTTTTATACAATTCTATAATATTTCATATATATTTCTACAATTTTTGTATTACATAATAGCAATGTAATTATATTAATTTCAAGCATCATATTTTTTTCAAATCTGAAAATTTTTGTACTTTGGAGGCTGAATTCTCGTTATCTGAAGTCTGGTTTAATTTAAGATTCGGTTTCAAGTTTATTTTAATGTTAGTGCTTTTATATACTCGAGATCCAATAAAAGTTATCAAAATTATCAGTATAACAATAGTGGTTCCACCTAGACTATAGTTCACAATTCTATGGAATTTCAATTCTTTTATCTCTTTAATGTTATTGATTTGATGAAAAGCAATTTCATCAAATGTTAGATTATGATTATATTTATATGTTCGTTTTTTGGTATCACAAATCTTTCAACGAATGTAGTTAGTCTATTAAAATATTTGACATTATTTATTTCGATTGAACAATTATTAAAGTTTATTAGAAAATTTCCGGTGAGATTAATTTTTCTTTCATCGCAAGAACTTTTGAATTCTTTGTTTTTAATGTTATTTAGGATCAGAAAATCGTTTCTTATTTCAATTATTTCCTCTCCATTACTCTTAATAAATTTACAGTTACCCTTGAAAACACAATTTTTACTTAATTTGAGTTCATTAGCGTACAGATTTGTGTCAAAAGTAAACGATTTGTTTTTTATTTTTAATATATATTCCATATCTTCATCGATTTGTTTGCCTTGTGAATTCGCGATAGGTACAATTAATTTTTTATCTACTTTTAAGATTTCTATAGGAATTTTTATAGCGAAAATGATAGAGTTGTCAGTATGCTTTGCAATACCGACTTTCAAATTGCTTAGTTTTTTTAGATCAATATTGTATTCTCTGATTTCTGTGTCGGTTAAGATATCGGTATGAACTATTCCTTTTCGGGCTGATATAATATTGTCCTGAATTTTTGTTATGTGTTCTTGTAATGTATTTATTCTTAGTTGTTGTTCAAAAAATATTTCTTTTCCTAAAATTTCTTGTTCGACATTTTGTATTTTTTCTAATTCGGAATAAATTTTTTTTCTGTGATGGTCTAAAATATTTTTTAGAAATGTTAGGGAGTTATTAAAATTTTCATTTATTTTAATCAGTGTTGTTCCTCTACGCGTAGATTTTAATTGTCTACACTTCAATGTAGACAATAGCGTAGACAATAGATTTAGGGTAGACAATGTAGACATTGGCGTAGACAATGTAGACATTGGCGTAGACAATGTCGACTTTGCGTAGACAATGTAAACTTTCTCATATCTGTCAAAACAAAGTCATTAGTGAGTCATATATCTAATACTATACTATATAGGAAATGTCCAATTACAAGAAATGGCGAGGCGCTGATGTCCCTAAAGAGTTTAAAATTTATATGAAAACTCGTTAATTGGGCTCCTTAGCGGAACCAGCGCCGTACCTTTATTGCAGTGGTTCTTAACCTGGGTTCGATCGAACCCCGGGGGTTCGGTGAGTCAGTCTCCCGGGTTCAGCGGAGGTCAAAACACACACTTTTTGTTTTTATGTGAAAATCATCTTATAATTGTTTTGTTCTTTGTTTTAAAGGGTTTTGTTCTTTAATGTTTTGTTCTTTAATGGTTTTGTTCATTCTGTGCACCTATGTATAAATATATACCTAGTTTAGAATTTGAAAAAATTATATTTTATTTTTCCAATTAAGAAGGGTTCGGTGAACGCGCATATGAAACTGGTGGGGGTCAGTACCTCCAACAAGGTTAAGAACCACTGCCTTATTGTCTTTTTCGCTTGTATGGGAATTTAACCTCATTTCCTATCGTATTATGCAGTGAGTACGTGACCACAGTGAAATTTTGTTTTTTTTTTAAATATGGCAGGAATGCTTAAAAATAAAGCATTTAAAGAGCCAACAACAAATATTCCGCTTTTTGCCTGCAGTGCAAAATTTTTTTGCAAAATACTGCCGAAAGCTGAGGACACAGGTAAAAGAACAAATATAAAACCAAAAAAAAATTAGCACAACCATCCCATACAAATTAATCAGTTTTTTAAATAAACGGTTCGTTATATTGAAAAATGTGAGAAGCAAAATGGTTTTAGAACTCAATGTGATTTAAATTGCAAAAATTAAAAAAACACTTAGATTGCATGCATAGAATTAGAATTGCTCCGAAGTTCTCATGTACAGCATTTGGCGATTGATTCCTTGAAATTGTGCTTTATTATGTTAAAATTAATTGAAGAAAATGAGATTTTAAAACCAAATCAGCTATCCTTTATTTTATTGATTGTCTACATTGTCTACGCGTAGAGAATAGACCATTGTCTACAGTAATAGTCTACGCGTAGAGAATAGTGTAGTCTACATCACGTAGACTACGCGGCACAACACTGATTTTAATTTGTTGGTTAATAGCTTGTATTGCAAGATGGCTATTTTGTTCGGCTACATTTAAGTGGGCCCCAATATTGATTTGGTCGTTCTCGTCGAGTGTTCCGAACAACCACTTTAACCCTGATCCCACAAAGTTTTTTAAACCTCGTTTGCTTCTACTGGGAAACAGTGTTAATGTTTTAGTTGTGAGAGACGAAATTTTTTGTAAAAGAGAGTTTTTTCCTTTTATGTTTAAGTTCTTAATGTTGTTTTCCAGGTCCTTAATAACACTCATAATTTCGGAAGGGTGTATAATGTGTAAAATTATGTCCGATCTGTTTACGATTTCGACTTTGTCCATTTTGATTTCTGCATATCCGGTATCCGAATTAATTTTTTCAATTGTTAGTACCGCTTGGGACGATGGGGGCATTACTAGGACCAGCAGTACTATCATCCATAGGAAAACTGTTATTCTCCTGGCCTGTAAATTTAGGAGGACGTTTAATATTGCTTTCATGAACATTTTGAAGTTTATGTTTTTGAAATTTGGGTTGTTCCTTATGACGGACGGACAAATAATTTTTTATAAACCCTACAGATCTTGTTTCCGTATACTCTTCGCGGTTTTCATTTCGTTTTTCTATTATATGTTTTTTCTTGTCTTCAATTCATTTCTTTATAATTTCGAAATCAATTTTGCGATTTTGAACTTCGGATGGAGTACACTTTATTGTACAATGGTATTCGTTATTGTATAGAGAAATAGCGTTTAGCATTTGGATTTTAATGGGTTGTCTGTCCTCAATATTTAGGATTCTGATTTTTTCGGTTAAGGTATTATTTAGTCTCTCGATGTCGGCATTGCCAGTATGGCTGTTTGGTTTTGTAACGTGAAATTCTATGTTTTTAATTCGACAGAATTCTTCAACATTTTTACACTTAAATTCGTTATCGAAAACGACTTTTTTGGGTTTTTCATAGATTGAGGTGAATTGGTTCAATTTCTCAACTAGGGTGCGACTATTTCTGTCTTCGAGGTAAAAACTAGTTGCAAATTTTGAGAGCTTATCTATAAAATTAATGAAAGAGTGTTTGCTATTGACGTATACATCAATATGTACTATTTCATTTAGAGTTGAAGGGGTCTCCGTGAGACAAAATTTCTTGTTAACTGGTCTCCAGTCATATTTTGCTGAAGAACTTATGTATATCACAATGGTTAATAATTTTCCAAATTTCGCTTCTTGTAGATTTTCTTTTTCAACGTTTCGTAAGTGGAAATGATTCCAGAATGTCGGCTTTCATTTTTATGAAACAAAGCTATTTGCTTTTTTAGTGTCTCTTCGTCTTCAATATCATTGGCAAAGTGACTACATTTGACAAATTTTATAATATTACGATTTGGAAATATTGCTATTAGCTTCTGTTGTAATACATTATAGTCGTGATGACTCAGACTTGTATATATTGCAATTTTTCCGGTTTTTAAATATCGTTTTAAAATATTTTCGACTTCATTATTTCGAATATCGCTTTTATCGATATAAATTCTTCTATTTTTGAAAACAGTTTCTTGTTTCTTTTCTTTTGTCTGTACAAAAAAGACTTGTGTTTTAAATCTATTCACGACAGTATCAAGAATAGGAATGTGATCTTCGAGGTTCTCCTCTTGAGAGTGAGCAGTTTGAACTTCGACAGATTCAATTTGGTCGATATCGTTACCTTCGACCATGTTTACTTGTTTAATTTTTTGGTTTAGGATTGCGTTCAATATTTTAGTGTTTGAATCCCTATTTTCCGAAAAAGATTTGTCTAAATTTTCGACACTTTCTGAAAACATACCGCAAAAGCTTATACAGGGTGGGCCAGAATAGACGCGGGGGTTTGAATTCTTTATAAATTTTTTATTTTAGCGAAACCTATAATTTTTTTTTCAAATACATGTAGTTGATTGATGGGGAATATTTTTGGTCTAAACATGGAAAATTATATCCCGCAAGTGGTGGCCATTTTCTGCTTCGCAAATCCGTGCTCTTTCCAAGACATTTTCCATAACCTTTCGTGTTATGGCTTCGATTTCACTGCGAATGTTGGTTTTCAATTGGCTGATGGTTGTTGGCTTGTTGACGTACACCTTTTCTTTCAAATATCCCCAAAGGAAACAATCTGGAGCCGTTAGATCAGGTGAACGCTGAGGCCAATTGAAATCGCTTCTTTTCGAAATAATGCGTCCGCGAAACATGTCCCGTAAAAGAGCCATTGAGCCCACCGCCCACCGGTTCGTTGTTCTATTGTGTACAGGTCCATTTTAAATTGCCCAAGTCTTCTTAACAAAATGCTGAAACAAAATTAAAAAAATAAAAATAAAAAAAAAGTTATAAAGACTTCAAACCCCTGCGTCTATTCTGGCCCACCCTGTATGTGTAGAGTTTTCAGAAAAATTGCCCAAATTGTCGGCTATGTTCAAATTTTCAACACGTTCTGACAATGAATAATTTGAATTGTTTTTATTGGAGTCTACTCCATTCCTCACATTGATATTATTAATTTCTTGATTTTCTGAGTTAATTCGGCTCAAGAAATCAGCTATTTTATTTTCTTTGCCCTTAATGTATTCGATTTTAAAGTTATATTCGCCAAGTTGGACGAGCCATCTTTGTAGGCGTTGATTTATGTATTTTCCTGCATATTTTGTTTGAAGCCACTTAATAGGTTGGTGGTCGGAATATAATTCGAATTCTTTGCCATAGAGGTATGGTCTGAAGTATTTGATTCCCCAAACAACTGCTAACAACTCTTTTTCGATTGTCGAATAATTTTGTTCGTGATTATTCAAAGTTCGAGAAGCATATGAAATGGGGTGGTCGTCTTGAGTTAAAACGGCCCCGATTGCAAAGTTGCTTGCATCAGTTATAAGTTTAAATTTTTTATTAAAATTGGGGTAGCGGAGTATAGGATGATTAGTAATCAATTCTTTTAATTTTTCAAAGGCAGTAAAAAAGTTCGGATTATTAGCATCTATACGAGCATTTTTCTTTAAGGATTTTGTTAAAGGATGTGCAATTTTTGCATAGTCTTTAATAAATTTTCGGTAGTAACCGGTGACTCCAAGAAATGATTTAATTTGTTTTTGGGTAGTTGGGATTTTTAAACTTTGTATTACTTGAATTTTCGACAGATTTGGTTTAACACCTTCAGGAGTTAATATGTGGCCAAGATATTCGGTCTCTTTAAGGAGAAAGTTGCACTTATTAACCTGCACTTTTAGCATTGCTTCTCGCAATCTTCTAAAAATTTTGCGGATATTTAGTAAGTGTTCTTCGAGAGAGGTACTGAAAATCAAGATATCATCCAAGTAGACTACACATATTTTATTAATGTAGTCACGGAGAACTGAATTCATGAGCCTCTGAAAAGTTGCAGGAGCAAATATTGCGCTTTACCCAATTTGTCCAATATATTATCAATATTGGGAATTGGAAATTTATCGCTGATTGTGACTTCGTTAAGCTTACGATAGTCAATAACTATGCGCCACTTTCGTTGTCCTGAATTATCTGATTTTTTGGGAACAATCCACAAAGGTGAATTGTAAGCGGAATTGCTTTCTTTAATTATACCCTGAGATAACATTTCCGAAATTTGTCTTTCGATTTATTTTTCATGAAATTGAGGATAACGATCGATTTTTGAGTAAATGGGGTTACTAGAAGTGGTTAATATTTCATGCTGCATTTCGTGGGTAAATGTGAGATTGTCACCCTCTTTGAAAAATATGTCACTGAATTATTTTAATAAATTGAAAATTTTGTTTTGCTCTTCTTTGTTTAGGTGATCGAGCTTTAGCCTTTCTAGGACATTTTTGTCAGCTGTCTCAGGCACTGTAATTGAGTTAATCTCGTAAGGTAATTATCGTCGAAAAGAATAAAATTTCCGTTGATTTTTAGTTGTCTTTTATTAAGGTTTACAATTGATTTAATTGCGGTTAAAAGGTTTTGCCCGATAATAGTGTCATACTTTCTGCCATTTAAGGGAATTATTTTCCACGATTATTGTACCTTTAATTAAAAATTCTTTTGGAAATGGTGTTATTATTTCTCGATTTATCATATTTATTCCATTTAGTGTGGAAAAATATAAGGGATTTAGAAGTTTTGTTTCTGGAAAATTTTCTAAAATTTGAGGCCTAATAATACTAGTTTCTGAACCAGTCTATGAGACATTTAAACTTGTGCTGGCCAATGGTAAGTGTTACTATGGGGAATTTCGAAATGGAGGGTTGACTTGAAATTTTTTTCCTGTCGTTGGAGGTTATCGACTTCCATTGGTTCTATTCTATTTTGATTATTGGAAGTCATTTTGGCGTTATAATTAACACGACTGTTTCGCGATCTGCTAGAACTATTAATATTAAATCTGTTTTAATTATTTGAATTAAATCTTCCACTATTGTTATTACTTGGGCCAGAATTGTTGGCATTGTAATTATTATTATTGGGATTTCCGAAAACATTGTCATTCTGTCTAAAATTAAAATTACTTCTATTAGCACTATTAATTGTGTCATTATTTCGGTTTCTCTGAAAATTTTGATAGTTGCTGTTAGGAGCTGAATTTTTGTAATTTATGTTTGATTTATTTTGATTTTCTTGTTTATTTCTATTGAAATTATTTCTATATTTTTTATGTTCTTCGGCGATCGTTCTTTGATCGTCAAGAAGTTTTAGTTCTGCGAATCTATTATATATTTGAATTAGGGTAGAATTCTTTTGTACGTTACCTCTAACTAAATTATCGATTTTTTCTAATACTATCCCTACTAAATATCTATCAATATTTTCTGGTGTATAGTTAATAGGTCTATCATCTACTTCTTCGAAATTATATAATTCGTTTAATTGATAGCTAACAGACTTTACAATGGTAAAAAGTTCTCTTAAATTTACTACCTTGATATTACGGCATTCGTTGATCAGATCAGTGTAATATTTCCTAGGGCGGTAATGTAGTTTCAATTCTGATTTGGCTGCTTCCCATGTCAAGCTGTCACCTAATCGTTGAATGCATTATTTGGCTTCGCCAAGGATCTTTTCACTCAAAACCATCTCGAGGACGTAGTTTTTTAGCTCGACGTTGCTACACAATGTTGATGCCTTCTCTACGGATTTGATGAACTCCATTAAAGTATAGTCGCCGCTTCCAGTGAATGGTTTCAGCCGCCGAAAATGACCCAATATTTGTCTGGAGTAAGTTGGAATAGATTCTGATTCCTCTGTTGTTCTTGTTGTTTTTGTTGCTTTTGCCGCTGAACGTTTTGATTTTGAAGAAGTTGTTGCCTAACTGCTTCTACTTCTAGTTGCTGCTGTTGTAAAGAAGCCATTAATGCGGCTGCTTCTTGTTGTTGTGCCCTTATTGCCTCAAAATCGTTGGGCCTTTGGTTAAATTGTTCTCGTAATTGTTGTAGTTCTTGTTGTTGTTGCTGTATTGTTCTAATTAACACAGCCATTTCTTGTTGATCAGCCATAGTTGTGAAATCACTGTCACTGTCACTATCACTATGAAAATTTCTATTTTTGTCAAACTTATCAATTTTGTTTGATTTATCACTATTCATATGATTTTTCACAAATTTATTTGAATTAAAGAGAACAAATTGTTCGTCGATTTTCGTTCTTTAAAAAAAATCATCCTACCAACTGCGCCAGTTACGTTGTTTTAGTTTTTATTGTTTGATAAAAATAAACGAAACTTTTTTAAGAACAAAAATTTAATCTTTATTACTATCAAAAACTTTACAACTTTTTAAACAATTTTCGACTACTCTTCGGAGAGTCGTTACCGTCCCGGACTTAAGTCAAGACTGATTATATTAATTATATTTTTAATATTAGAATCGATACATTTTGCTTAATTGTTGAATAAGCAAAATTATCGTGAGAACGGTTGCCGTCTGGTATGCATCCGGTTAGAATTGCTTTTCAATCAATTCCCATGACTTGGAATTATTTTAACTTATTGAAAAGCTCGTCAAATTTCATTATTTATTGAATTTGACGATGTTATAATTTTTTATATTTTTTGTTAAACGGAAGTGAAGTCTGGGAACGTAACTCGCGCGGTATTCTCAACCTAACCTAACCTAATCAAAAGTTTAAAAAAAAAAACAAAATATACAAAAACGTTTTGACGTGGATACGTCTTGGATTTTGGTTATGGGGGTACAAATTAGAAAATCGGCTTGCTGCCATGATAACAAATTTGCAATCGATGGTACTCGATAGTTTGTGGTGACATCCGAACAGAAACTGTGTTATGATATCCGGCCTACATTAAAGCATTGTTTAGGGTATTTTGTTATGTTAAACTATGTTCAATTATCTTTTTAAGAATCAAAATCTAAATTTTCACTGCCGCTGTTATGCTGTGTTTGCTGCTTGTAGTACAGATTTCACATTTATACTCTTTTTATGCTTCTCCTTTGTGTGTATTGAATCTGATGTATTGAATGTCATGTTATTTCGTTCTTTTCGCTCTTAACGGCAAAAGCGTTTGCTGTGGTTTCCGACTCTCGTTCTTGGGAGCGAACATGATTTCTATTTAAGTTTTCGCTTCTTGTTCAAAGCGGTTTGTGTGCCTCGCATAAAAATGAATGAAAGCCTCGAGCGATGGCTGTTGGGTATGATGCACACACACATATAATATAAGTATGTATTTTACTACTGAGACAAGACCCTCTACATACAAAGCCATGCACTAATAGAGTTACTACCACATATACATGGCCAAGTAGGGTCGCTTATGAATTGTCTAACATGGCGCCGGCATGAAGTTTCCGAATTTTTTTTGCGGTTCTATATCAATTAGGTTCCTATATTATCGTTTAAATAAATTTGGAGGGAATGCTAATGAAAACAAACCCCGTTTTCGTTATTTTATGATTTTTATTTAAAATCAAAACAAATTTACATATAATAGAAAAAAAATGAGTATGGAATTCAAAAATATATCGTCAGCTTAAACCGGAATTGTGCTAAGTCCAAAATATCAAATTTTACAGAAGAGCAAAAAAAAACCTTGTAAAATCATTTTAATTCTCATTTAAGGAAAACTGAGTTTTTTTTTAAATTAGGATCAGTTTTCTTTAAATGAAACTCAGTTATCTTGAAATGGAAATTACAATGATTTAACAAGGTTTTTCTGCTCTTCTGTAAAATTTGATATTTTGCACATTTTCACTTTAAGCTGATATTTAAAACAAACACTTTTTTATATTATATAATGACAATAACGGACAAAGTGGATTTGTGATACGAATTACAGCACGGCACACAGCAATTACGAGGCATTACGTTTAAATTGAATATTTAAAAAAAAAACGAAATACACTTGCGGAAAAGCTGCAGTAAATAAGTCTCAGGAGTCTCCTAGCCCATGTTGCTTCCCCTGTCACAGCCCCTCTTGTAATGGATTCTTCGATCAGCCTTAAATTAAACGCAAAATACGTGCGTTTTTTTAAATAATTTTATACTTATCTGGGGCCTTATTAAGGAACTCGAATCGAAAATGAAATGCACGGAAATGTTTGATGCGGTATCAGCTAACTCGAATTCAATCATATATTTGTCATTCATTTTCAGAAATTTACTCGAACACTTTTCAGTCGCCGGAAATGAAACTCGAAAGAAAAATTTATTCATTTCAATGTTTTTTTATGTAAAAAATTTTTTTCTTCCAAAACATTTAAATTGCTTGGAAAATCTATAAAAAATAAGAAAAAGTTGCCTCTAACATATTTGTTTTCGCGTAAACTTCGATTTGTTTTGTTATTAAGTTAATAATTTTATCAAATTTTCAGAGTTTAATCGGTAAAATATATAAATTAAAGGTGTATATTACTAATAATCGTTTGTGTTTTGTTTGATAATTGTGAATCAGCAATAAAAACAACTCAACAAGTTAAAATTAAAAGTTGCTAAAAAGCAACTTGCTGGTAAATTAGAAATTTCGTGTTTTATTTAGTGTCATTATTGAATAGTTGTAAATAATTTGCTATTAGTTTTAGCGTTTTCTTTTTTGTGAAATTAATGCCGGCAGTTTAAAAAAATTGAAATCAGAACCGGATAAAAGTGATGAATGTAAAATAAGTGCCAGATAAAAGTGACGAAAGTGATGACGGCGTTTTCAATCCAAGAATTGTAAGAAAATTCATACGGAATAGACTTCGTTTAAAATCGTATTTAACTAAATATTATATGTTAGAGGCAACTTTTTCTTATTATTTATAGATTTTCCAAGCAATTTAAATATGTTTTGCAAGAAAAAAAAATCTTACATACAAAAACATTGAAATGAATAAATTTTTCTTTCGAGTTTCATTTCCGGCGACTGAAAAGTGTTCGAGTAAATTTCCGAAAATGATCGAATTCATTTTCGATTCGAATTCCCTAATAAGGCCCCTGCTTATTACTAACAGATTATAGATAAGTATAAATTTATTTTAAAAAACGCACGTATTTTGCGTTTAATTTAAGGCTGATCGAAGAATCCATTACAAGAGGGGCTGTGACAGGGGAAGCAACATGGGCTAGGAGACTCCTGAGATTTATTTACTGCAGCTTTTCCGCAAGTGTATTTCGTTTTTTCTTAAATATTCAATTTAAACGTAATGCCTCGTAATTGCTGTGTGCCGTGCTGTAATTCGTATCACAAATCCACTTTGTCCGTTATTGTCATTATATACAATAAAAAAGTGTTTGTTTTAACAAAAATGGTTTTTGTTTTCATTCCCTCCAAAATTTAAACGATAATATAGGAACCTAATTGATATAGAACCGCAAAAAATCTCGGAAACTTCATGCCGGCGCCATGTTAGACAATTCATCAGCGACCCTACTTGGCCATGTACATGTGGTAGTAACTCTATTAGTGCATGGCTTTGTATGTAGAGGGTCTTGGCTCCCATCATTAAAGTTCTGTTCAGGGTTGTGAATTTTGATTTTCGAAATTGTAGTAAATCCGCCGAAAAATAGTAGTAGAATCGATGAAATTGTAGTAAATTTATGTAAAACCTTCGTCATCAGTGACGTTTCTTCTAAGGTGCGAGGGTGTTCACTGCACACCCTACTGAAGTCCAATATGTATCGGAAATCTATTGTTAATTAATTTCTTTTTTTTGTGCCAATTCTTTCGACAATTTACCAATGGCAATGGTTGCCTAAAGCACCCGCACCCTACATTACCAACCTGTTTCTTTATCTTTCGACCAACCAAGTGTTCTCCACTTTACAGCGAACCAAAGTAAAAATTGCTTGTGGCCTTCTTTCCTACTCGCCCCTTAGCGAAACACACTCGAAACGCAATACCGACTCTTTCGGTCGTTCCACCGACTCGAGTGTTCTCCAATTTACAGCGCACCAAAGCAAAGTAAAAACACATATGACTAAGTAAAAGTCTATAATAAAAAACGTTTCACCGCACACAAAGTTCACAAGAAGTAACCGCACACTACGATGAATTTGGGTGCTCCAGAAAAAGCCGCACGGCGAACCGATGCGATGTTGGTTGCTGCTTGCCGCGACGCGATGCTGCGAAACCCGACAATAGAAAACCGACCATCGTATGGCCGTTCGGCTGACGTGCTGATGCGTGTGGGTGTGTGTGCCAAGCAAAACAGCAATATTGCTTGCTCATTAGCTCAGTCGCTTTCTGATTTTACAGGTGTTCAGTTGGCTTTTGTGTATGAGAAATAATTAATTTAATATTATGGCTTGTGAATGCGGATGCGCAATCGAAAAATTGTTTGAGAAACCATTTTCTCTTCGTCTATCACGTCCCGGACGTGATCCTGGATAAAACTAAGAGTAGACGTCTTATCATTTAACAGAAACTTAATATTGAACACCCTACTGAAAGCAGCACGCCACGTCACTGTTCGTCATTATATATATAACTAATTTGAACGAAAGACTAGAAATGGGAGTGTTTTGAACACTGTATGTATAATATTTACTTCATACCAATTACTTATAAATAAAACTAGGGGCTGCGCCCGAACCGCTTCGCGGTTCATCCCCCTTCCGCAGGTCGGCCTTCGGCCTCCCTGCCCCCGTCGGCCTACGGCCTCCACAACTACTCGGCCTTCGGCCTCGCCCCTCACGCTTGAATTGTTGGAATTTGATGTATGGAGATGTTACGTAAAATTATTTAAATATATTTCAGCTCTCGCCTTCCTCTTTACTCGGCCTTCGGCCTCGAGTCAAATGCATATAGTTAACTCGAAAAAGGGAAATTTTTTTAGAGACATTTTTCTTTGTGACTCAACGGTGTATTACAAAATCGTACTGTTTACTTACAATATATTCAATAACGGTAAAAGGTGGTTATCCACACGGGGAAAGACAATATTGTGGGAAATGTTATTCTTTTTAATTCATGTCATACATTGAAGCACCAAATCCCTTTAGAATTGCAGAAGATAGCAGGTGAGGGCTATACATAACGATGGTATCTATACTGTTTTTCGCAGTATTATATTGTTTTTCAGACTCCAATACTGCATTACTGCTTTTTTCCCCAAAATACTGTATTTAAATACTCAGAAAATTTTAATTCTTTAACGTTTCGAAATTCAAATTTATTAATAGCAATGCAAAACGTCAGTGGCAACACAAAGCAATGGCAACACATGGCAAGTGTAAATATATTCAAACGACGAACAGCGAAGTATTGATGACAACATGTCATTAGATTCGCTTCTTCCTTTCCCCATCGATTACTGTCTTGTCATTATTCATCCTTCTTCAGAACACGTTACTTTGATTTTGCTTTCCATTGTTAATTTTAAAAGAATAAAAATGTCGAAATCAAAGCAAAAACACAAATTTTCATTGAATAAAATTTATACTGCAAAAAATACCGTTTTTATATCCGTATGGTGAAACCAAAGGGTATATTAGATTTGCCTTACCGTTTGTAACGCCAAGATCCCGTCATCACACAGAAAAATGAATTACACCAGTATGTTTTCGTCCGTCCGTCCGTCCGTCCGTCTGTGGCGCGGATTGCGGGCGCACGGATTGAGCTAGAGACTTGAAATTTTGCGCAGATTGGTTTTTCGTAAAATGCAAGGCTAAGTGCGCTTATGGGCAAAATGGACCCTTAGCGGGGGTACCCCCCATACGAACGAAAAAGTTTTTTTGCGAATATCTCAAAAACGGTGCATCTTATCGAAAAAGTGCAGGAAACAAAAGTTATATAGGATATGATTCTACATAAAACTCCCATACATCAAAATCCGATTGGAATAAATTTTAAAAAATCTTATTGGAAAGTTTGACTTTAAAGTGGAATTTTGGTACAACTGTTCGAATTTTGATAAGAATATCACCATACGGGTTTTCAATAATTGCAAGATTGGCAATTATAGCTTTTGTTATGTTTTCAAATCGATTTACTGCTTTTTTAAATTTTTAGGTGAAATATACTGTTTTTTGTCCGAAAAAAGATACCATCGTTAGCTATACATAAAAAGGAGGGGTAGATATTAGTGAGCAAAAATTTTTCTTGCCGTACCTCTCTCATGGTGAAAACCGGATCCGAAACCCTTAAGCGCATAAAGAGGTTTCAAGAGAGGGAGTTTACAGAGAGGGAAAGGGGTTGCTATTAAACTGGATCCGACACCCTTGAGTAAGAGATATCAGAAGAAACGGGGATTTACATCAAAAAGAATCATATCCTGTATTCTGTCAATAACTGTACCTGTGTGCAAAGTTTGATCAAAATCGCCCACGCGTACCATTAGGGGGGGACCCCCCATACAAACGAAAACGTTTTTTGTGAATATCTCAAAAACTGTGTATCTTATCAAAAAAGTCCAAGAACAAAAGTTACTTAGGATATGATTCTACATAAAACTCACATATATCTAAATCCCATTGGAATAAATTTTAAAAAATCTTATTGGAAAGTTTGACTTCAAAGTGGAATTTTGGTACAACTGTTCGAATTGAGATACGAATATCACCATACGGGTTTTCATGTTTTAAAATAAGGATCATCAAAATCGGAGCCGCTGGAGCTCTGCGGAAAGAAATCCAAACAAAATCGCTTTGCCTTTTAAATATATAGATTCGTGATCAACGACCCCAAAAATCCCCGAGTGATACTTTTCAGCCTCCTATTGAGCATGATTCATGGCGAAAATCACGGTTTAAAAACACCCAAACCCCCTTTACCTCCCGTTCACCCCCTTAGCGGTAAAATTTCGGAAAATCTCGCCTTAGTGAGCGCCTACGCGATGGTTGGGACATATTCTGAAAGTTTCAAGTCTATCTTCAGTGGTTTGGGCTAGCGTCAGGTTAAACGATTTTATATATAGAGAAGATGGTTTTCACTTTTTCCAATAAAAGACGATGCGTAACAGATATTTTTAATTTTACGTTTAAAAAACTCAATTTCAACAAAAAAAAATATTTTGCCACCGCTCAGAATTGAACCCGTACCTGGCGCGATGTAGTTTACACTTATTCAGTAGTAAGAATATAAATTTTAAAGATAAATTAAGTAATAAAAAACAGGCAGTCATGGGGGACCAACAAAAGTGAAAACAATAATATAATGTAAGGTAATTTTGTCGTGTATTTATACCTATATATAAATAAAAGTCAATATGCATATTAAGGTTTGAATTCCTGAGCAGCACATGATTTTCTTATACAAAAAATGGCTAGAGATATTTAATTTTTTCTGTATAAGAATGCCACCTGCTGTTCAGAAATTTTCTGTGTAATTTTATTTTGCTGTATATTTTCCAAAAAAAATCGATTTTTTGTTATATAAGTCAACTGGTGTTCAGAAATTTCCTCGCTAATTTTATTTTGCTCTATACAGTCTTCAAAAAAAAATCGATTTTTTCTGTATAAAAAAATCAAATGAAAGCAAATCAGCATTCTTAACCCATTTATTCGCCACCCGGTAAGAATTCTTACCACAACTTTGAATGTTCATCAAAGCTCATCAAATTACTTTTTCGTTGATTGGGTAATTGGATTTTCCCATTTTTGGCCACAAAACAGACAAAAACCCGCCCAGAAACGTAAAAATACTCGTTTCTCGCCATTGGTAAGAATTCGTACTACAAAACCTTTTTTCACATTTTTGTTTATTTTTTCGAAGAATGTACCGCAAAGCGGTAAGGGGTGGAGCCCTTAGATCATTTTTATTCCAAAATCAATAAAAAATTTCACGTTTTTCTGGAAAAAATACCACATATTGAGCATATCAGAGTATTGGCTATTTGCCGTGGTTAAGAATTTTTACCACAATTTTCCGGAAAACTGTGGGTCGGAAAATTCTGAAACTTTTTGAAAGTCATATTCGACCCAAAAGTAGCTTCCACACAAATTTTGATGGAAAAATTCCCACGCGTCTAAGAGCGGCGAAAAATGGGTTAAGCTGTTAAATTAGCATGTCGGTGACGCGAACTCAAGGTTTTACCCATCCAAAAATCGCAAAAAGAAGTATAATATAAATAAAATAAATAATTTAAGGTCAAAAAAAAAATTTAAAAAAAACATTTTGTCACCACTCGGAATCGAACCCGCACATCTGGCGCATTGTAGTCTAACACTTATTCAGGAGTAAAAATGTAAACTTAAAGATAAATTAAGGAATTAAATATTAAAAAAAGTAAATAAATCAACAAAAAAGAATTTGAAAAGAAAAAAAAAATTTGAAAAGGAAAAAAAAAAGAATTTCGTCACCGATAAGAATTGAACCCGGTGCCTGGCGCATGGTAGTCCAACTTCTAACTCAGTGCACTAATCAGACAGTACAGAATGTAGTTTTAACATTGAAGACTTAGTTTTAATTTTACGTTTAAAAAACTCAATTTCAACAAAAAAAAAAAAAATAAATAAAAATATTTTGCCACCGCTCAGAATTGAACCCGTAGTAAGAATATACATTTTAAAGATAAATTAAGTAATAAAAAAACAGGCAGTCATTGGGGACGGCCAACAGAAGTGAAAACAATAATATATGTAAGGTAATTTTGTCGTATATTTTGAAAATAAAAGGAAATTTTGAAAATATATGCTAATAAGCAGTAAATTTCAAATAAATGTCAATATGCATATTAAGTAGGCTGAATCGCTTTTCTTTTTTCTCGGATTTCGGAAACGCCGGGGGTGGAAAAGTTGTGAATTGATATAAAAACAAATTGTGGAAAGTTTCAGCTCGATAGGAGGTTATCTTCAGTTTCCGCTTTTTGTTTGAAAATTTGGCATAACAGTGTGTATGCGCTAAGTGAATTTCTATGTATTTTACAAATTTTCGCTAATCACTTTTGCTGTGTCGCCGCGTGGATGCATTTGTAATTCGAAATCCTTTTTGTTTTTTTTTGTTATTTGTTAACTAATTCAAGCTTTTTTGGAAATCCTCCTTGTTTTTGGTGAAAGTTGAAATTTTTAGTTTAATGGCAGATTTTCAAAATTTCAAATGAAAAGCGGAAACTGAAAATGACCTCCGATCGAGCTGAAATTTTCCAAATTTCATTTTTACATATATTCACATCTTTTCCATACCCGGCGCTGTTCACATTGCCACATTTTTTTTTTGTTCGAGCCGCGATCCACCCTAATATTAAGGTTGGAATTCCTGAGCAGCACATGCTTTTCTTATACAACAAATAGCTAGAGATATGTGTATAAGAATGCCACGTGCTGTTCAGAAATTTTCAGTGTAATCTTATTTTGCTGTATGATATTTTCCAAAAAAAAAATCGTTTTTTTTTGTTGTGTAAGAAAGTCATGTGCTATTCAGATATTTCCTCGCTAATTTTATTTTGCTCTGTACTGTCTTAAAAAAAATCGTTTTTTCCGTACAAAAAAATCAAATGAAAGCAAATCAGCATTCTTAAGCTGTTAAATTAGCATGTCGGTGACGCGAACTCATAAGATTTTACCCATCCAAAAATCGCCCAACGCGCCTAAAGAAGTATAATATAAATAAAATAAGTAATTTAAGGCCAAAAAAAAATTAAAAAAAAAACATTTTGTCACCACTCGGAATCGAACCCGCACATCTGGCGCATTGTAGTCTAATACTTATTCAGGATTAAAAATGTAAACTTAAAGATAAATTAAGTAATAAAATATTAAAAAAAGTAAATAAATCAACAAAAAAGAATTTGAAAAGAAAAAAAGAATTTTGTCACCGATAGGAATCGAACCGGTGCCTGGCGCATGGTAGTCCAACTTCTAACTCACTGCACTGATCAGACAGTATGGAATGTCGTGTTAACATTGAAGACTTAGTTAGCGGCATATTTATAATTTTGAAAGGCAAATTACTAATAAAGTATTATTAAAAATGGGGAAAAAAGTAAAACGGACATATCTACAACTATAGTGCTTTCATTTAAAAAAAAAATCATCAAAATCGGTTCAATAGGAACTCCAGGAGCTCTGTCGAAAGAAATCCATACAAAATCGCTTTGCCTTTTAAATATATAGATTATTATATAAAATTATTATTATAAATAAAATTATTATATCATAAAATTATGAAACCGAATATCTGAAAAACGGTGCATCTTATCAAAAAAGTGCAAGAACAAAAGTTATTTAGGATATGATTCTACATAAAACTCCCATACATCAAAATCCGATTGGAATAAATTAAAAAAAAGTCTAATTAGAAAGTTTGACTTCAAACCAGTGTTCAAAACGCTCCCATTTGTAGTCTTTCGTTCTGCTCCCAAGGAGGCATTGAAATCAATGGAAAATAAAAATCACTCTCTAGAGAACGAAATTCGGCATTTCAGAAAAACGCTCCCAAGAACGAGAACGAAATTATTGTTTGTACGTTCTTGCTCTTAGGATTTTTATATTTGCATTTTGTTTTTACGTTCTTTGAGAGCAGAACGTTAATGCTGGGAGCGAAATATCGTTCTCTCACTATTAAAATACATACTTATATGTGTGTGTGCATCATACCAAAAAGCCATCGCTCGAGGCTTTCATTCATTTTTATGCGAGACCCACAAACCGGTTTGAACAAGGAGCGAAAACTTAAATAGAAATCATTTCGTTCTTAACTTGGGAGGGAGAACGAAAAATGTGCATAGCTCGTTCCGACTCCTAGCATAGTTGAGAGATATATAGTTAGGAAACGCGAGAGAAATTTTTTATTGAAGAAGAGTACGTTGTCGTCTGTTTCATTTGCTTTGTAAAGACACTAATTGCTTTTGTGTGAGAAATGCAAAACTCTCGGGATATTTCGTATTGTCGGCAGAACATTCCGTAAAATGTTCCTTGCCAGGCATTTTTTCTGTTTAAGCAACGTAACAAGTGAAATAAAAGTGTTTTTTTTTTGCTAAAAAATCCTATCGCCATTGCCAGTTGAAGAAATTGTGAAAGGCCGCTGTCGGCCCTTGTGTATGTGTTGGTCCAATATTTTGGTTTGTTTTGTGCGAGTATTACAAAATGATTTTTTTCAACAAGTCCATTTGAGCTAAATGATAAAAAGAGAGAAATGATGCTGTCAACGGAAAACCACGTTTGTATCTTATCTTTAGTAAGTCTCTAATCTTTGCTCCTAGCAACAGTACAGCGGAGCTGAAAATTTCTCTCTTTACAGAACTATTGCGTTTGAAAATCATTTTCGTTCTTGAGAACGGGAGTCGGAAAACGCAGCAAGCGTTCTTGTCGATGGGAGCGAAACTTTTAAGAGCGAAAAGAACGATATAACAAAATAAAGTTTTGAACACTGCTTCAAACTGGAATTTTGATACAACTGTTCGCCGTTCACTTAAATCACCATACGGATTTTCAATAATTGCCAGATTGGCAATTATAGCTTTTGTTATGTTTTAAATAAAAATTTGTTTCCTTAATTTCCTTTTCACTAAAATTTCTTACTTAAATATCTATTGGCGATCGTTGTAGGCGGATCCACGTCTTCTGGCCGTCTCTACGAGACAGACACCTGCTTTTTTTTGTTTTTTAAATATGATGTTTTTAATTGTATGAGTGAGTCAAGCTAATTTATATATTGTGTTCGTTTATTATCTTGTTCAGGACTATTATTTAATGCGTCAAATTTTCGTTATTTTTGTGTTTGTATTATCCAATAATGTACAATATACACCAGCAATATCATCAGTATTCCTTTTTACGTTATAGGTGTTTTCTTTGTATTGTAACATTTCCATAGTTAGTTGTTTGTTGAAATTAGTAACCGTTTGTGAAATTTTGGTGTTTTCAAAATCAGGCGTATGTCCCAATTTTATGTAATGATCGACAAGCGCAGTTTGTGGTATTTTTTCTTTTTCTTTTTATATCGTTCTTATGATTGTTTAATCTTTTTTCTAGATATTGTTTTGTTTGTCCAATGTAACTTTGATTGCCCGTCTCATTGTGAATTTTTTAGTTTTGGGAAAAGGATCTTTCAACTTAGAAAAAATGCCGTATTAATTTTTTGCTTGATATGGATGAATAGAAGGAAAATTTAAAATTCGGTTAGAACAAGTAGGTTTGCAATACCAATTTGTGTCTATTATATTGTTGTTTCTAATATTAAGTACATTTAAATAGGGTAGTTTGTTGTCTTTTTCTAATTCTATAGTAAACTGTAACATGGGATGGTAATTATTTAATTCATTTAGTGTGGTTTCTATTTGTGAAACTGGAATGATAGCAAAAACGTCATCTATATATTTCACTAAAATTTTAGGTGTATCTTGTAATTTATTTATAACGCAAACCAAAAGTTCTTGAGTTATTATATCTGCGATGACCGAATATAAATGGTTACCCATTGGCATTCCATTTATTTGTTTATAATATCTAATATCCCTATTGGGGAACTCGTGCCGCGTAAAATATTTGCCGAGTGCGACAAAAACGAATTCTTGAACTCGGAAACGAGTGATTTCTTGCGAGTAAATACTCTGTGACGTTTAGCCTGCCGAGTGAGGTTAGAATTTGATATTTTGTAAAGTGAGTTGGATATTCTTTGGTTGGATGCAAACGCAATGTAAGAATAATTATTTATTGTCGTCGATACTATTTTAAATACATGTTATTATAGGGCAAAAATAACAAAGCGCAAACAGTATTATGTCCTTGTGGATTTTATGGAAAGACACAAACAGTTGGCGAAAGGGTTTTTGTTTCGTGGAGATTCGAAATCAACATCAACATTTCTGTGGAAAGAATCCTTAAATGCAGAAGGGCCGCCAATCAGGAACACGCAGGAATGGAAAAAAGTAATTTGTTTTAGAATCGTTGAACATACAAAAATACATTTTTAATATAGGTTTGGTCTGACTACAAAGGTCTTGTAAAGAAAAAAATAAGCAAAAACAAACAATATCGCAAAAGAACTGACGGCGGACCCTATAAAGCGTTAAGCTTTTCACCTTTAGAGGAAAAGGTTATTGAAATAGCTAACCTTAATTCGGGAGTAGAAGGAATTTCCGGGGCGAAGTCTTTCGGCGCCGAAGCATCTAAAAACATTAGTGCAAACGACAGCGAAGAAAATCTCTTACAAGATTTAATGACTGAGGTACGGAAAAATGAAACGGACCATGGTATTTGCTATACGACTGCAAATAATGCAAAGGCTCCTGCAAGTGATGTCCAAAAAAGCTATTCGAGAGCATCCACGCTGGTACAACGGAAAACACAAAATGTTGATCTCCGTCATGAGTTGCTGGAAAGACAAATAAATTTACAGAAAGATTTTTACAAAAATGTGATCAATTCTTCACAAAAAATTTAAACCTATAACAAAGAGAATATTGACTATAAACAAAAGCTTTATGAATTTGAAAAAATCAACTTAGAATTAAAGGAAAAAAATATGTAGACAATTTGAGACTGAGGTAAAAAAACCTTGGAAGTCAAGCGCAAACTTAACATTCAAGAAGATCAATTGCAAAACAAAAAACCGAAAAATTGAATTATTTGCCATATTGTCGCTCTTACCTATTACGAGTGAAGTAACAAATGTTATCGGGTTTATTTTCGCCTCATGTCACTGAAGCAAAGTGACAAAAAGCGTGTTGTTATTAGATGAAACATGCTTTTTGTCACTTCACTTCAGTTTTGTCAAATCGACAATACAGCGCTATCACTTTTGTGACTTTACTGGCATGAAATTGTTGGTAGAACGCAATAAAAATAACATGTACCTTCTCATTTTGCCTGAGTAAGGTGAGAGCATAATTGAACTCCATAGCTAAGAAATACATAAAAAAGTATTACTATTATTAACTATTATTAAAAAGTTATAGTTGAAATCATGCACTTATGCGGAAGTCACACGACGCTGTTTTGCCAGCGCTGCTAGGTGTTTGGCTGTTAGCAGCCGTTTCAGCAGCACCGTGTGAGCCCTAGTAGGCTGCTACTAACAGCAGCAGCGCGATGATTTTAGCAGCGCTATTGAAGTAGAGACCGTTCTACTTTGCCAGCGCTACTAGGGATCACGTGACCCTGTTGCATGGTTACTGAGCTGTCAAAAGTCTGATAAGTGGAAAAGTTTGTTTATTTTAAGTTGTTATTTTACGTTTATTCATTTAAATTTGTGTGTTACGTTTATTATTTAAAAAATCGCCCAAATTCAAATGTCAAACGACGGTTTTGCTGTTTGCCAGCGCTACTAAGTTATAAATCGTGTGAACCCTCTCAGTACGCTGCCTGCTGTTGCTATTTGCCAGCGCTACTAACCCAATATCTAGCAGCGCTGGCAAAACAGCGTCGTGTGACTGCCGCATTAAGAAGTGAAATTGAATTCCTATTGAAAATTGTTTATTTATTGAATTTAATTTTTATTTTTTTGATTTTCAACAACATATGAATTTTATATTTGAAATAAAACCTTTGTTTATGAATTTAAAAAATGCATTTGTTTGTTTAAAACAAAGAATTCATAATTCTGTCGCGTATAATAGAAGCATTCGGAGTTATTTGTTCAGTATTTTCATTTGCATCGTTCATGTCTTCCGTATCACATACAACATCTTCTTCAAACTGAACATTGAAGTTTATGCAAATATTATGTAAGGCGCAACAAACATTTAGTAGTTATGCTGCTTTTAATGGTGAGTAATGAAGTTCTCGTGTTCCCAAAAGGCATCGGAATCTGCTTTTTAAAACTCCAATAGTCCTTTCCACAATATTTCTGCACCTGGAGTGTATACTGTTAAAATGCGCTTGCTGGCTTCCCTCTAATGCATTTCTATACGGAGTAACAAGCCACGGCTCTAATGGATATCCTGCGTCACCTGTTGATTTAACATATTTTCACTCAAATATCTCCTTAAGTCACTATGTTGCCATACAAAGGAATCATGAAAGGCTCCTCCAAATCTTCCATCAACCGCTATTATTTTCATATCGTAATCACAATCCTTAATAAAATTTATTAAATTATAAAAAAATAAATACTTTACAGTTTTTACAATCATTGCATTTATGCTGTGATGACCCTTGCGATTTAAAAAAAGCAGGTGTCTGTCTCGTAGAGACGGCCAGAAGACGTGGATCCGCCTACAACGATCGCCAATAGATATTTAAGTAAGAAATTTTGGTGAAAAGGAAATTAAGGAAACAAATTTTTATTTAAAACATAACAAAAGCTATAATTGCCAATCTGGCAATTATTGAAAATCCGTATGGTGATTTAAGTGAACGGCGAACAGTTGTATCAAAATTCCAGTTGTATCAAAATTCCAGTTTGAAGTCAAACTTTCTAATTAGATTTTTTTTTTAATTGATTCCAATCGGATTTTGATGTATGGGAGTTTTATGTAGAATCATATCCTAAATAACTTTTGTTCTTGCACTTTTTTGATAAGATGCACCGTTTTTGAGATATTCGGTTTCACCATACTGGTATAATAATTTTATTTATAATTGGTTTATGATAAGAGAAGTATAAAATAAATATCATACATACGGTGTTCAAAACGCTCATATTTCTACTCTTTCATTCAAATTAGTTATATATATATATAATAACGAAGGTTTTACAAAAATTTACTACAATTTCATCGATTCTACTACTATTTTTCGGCCGATTTACTACGATTTCGAAAATCAAAAATCACAACCCTGAACAGAACTTTAATGCTGGGAGCGTAATATCGCTCTCTTACTAATGAAATACATACTTATATATGTGTGTGCGTCATACCCAACAGCCATCGCTCGAGGCTTTCATTCATTTTTATGCGAGACTCACAAACCGCTTTGAACAAGAAGCGAAAACTTAAATAGAAATCTTTCTCGTCCCAAGAACGAGAGTCGGAAACGACAGCAAACGCTTTTGCCGTTAAGAGCGAAGCTTTTAAGACCGAAAAGAACGAAATAACATGACATTCAATACATCAGATTCAATACACACAAAGGAGGAGCATAAAAAGAGTATAAATGTGAAATCTGTACTACAAGCAGCAAACACAGCATAACAGCGGCAGTAAAAATTTAGATTTTGATTCTTAAAAAGATAATTGAATATAGTTTAACATAACAAAATACCCTAAACAATGCTTTAATATAAGCCTCATCTTATAACACAGTTTCTGTTCGGATGTCACCACAAACTATCGAGTATCATCGATTGCAAATTTGTTATCATGGCAGCAAGCCGATTTTCTAATTTGTACCCCCATAACCAAAATCCAAGACGTATCCACGTCAAAAATATGTACGTTCTCTGACGGGCCATGATATTGATTGTGTTCCATCTACACAGCCAGAGCAATTATTGTTTTGATAAAACCACTGTTTTGATTTGGTTTTTTCGTTATTGGTCATGTGAAATGATATCAACGTGGTGAAAATTTTATTTTCGAAAAATTTCAACATCTCAGTGACCGTTCGACTCATCAAGGGTTGTGATAATCCCATACAAAAATCTTTTTCTGCACCTTTTTGCTAACTTCCTTCAGCCGCGAACCTCAAAAAGGCACATAACCTTTGGAATATTAGTTATGGAAGAAAAGCGGGACCTAGATGGGAAGTAACTATCCATTTCTGTCAATATGAATCTCAAACTATCTTTTGACAAACGAAATAGCTTTATGAATCTGAAAGAGATTATTTATACAATAAATTTCACATTTCAACCATATGCCACAAAACTTACAATGCATTTGATAATGACAATGGGTTTGATTTGTCTCTAATTTTTTTGTAACGAGCGCGGATATTTTCTTCACTACTATCACTATCGTCGGACAAAAAAGCTGCTAAACTTTCCATTGTAAAAAAAAATCGTATTCAAAATTTTGCACTATTTAAAATTTCATTTTTGTGGTGGCAACACATTTGGTCGTACTCGGACCGAGTTCAAGAATCCCATTTTCAATTTTATCCGAGTAGCACATACGAGTCGAGTTTACTTGCGACTCGAGTTACGGAATGAGCGCCCTGGTTTTAAAAGTTAGCCTCCAACATGCATAATCTTAAAATTTGAAAGAAAATGTTTTTTGGGAATGAACATTTTGTTCTCGGTTGTATTTCATTTTTCATTGATAATTTGAAGTGCTAAATTTGTTGGTATACTTGTAAACAAGGAAACGATATCAAAACTGATCATTGTTTCAGAAGGATCTATTTTTAGTTTGGATATTTTGTGTTTAAATTCTATGGAGTTTTTTATATTGTATTTGTTTTTATTTATTAAAGATTGAAAAATGTGTGCGATCATTTTGGACAAGTAAGAACTCGGTGTGTTAATAGTTGCAAGTACTGGTCTGAGTGGGATGTTTTGTTTGTGAACTTTTGGAAGGCAATAAGTTTAGGCGGAGAGGTATTGTATTGTATGATCTGGTTTTTTTTCATGTACATTAATTAGTTTAGCGTTGTATAATATTCTACGAATTTGGTTCTTTTCTGCTTGTAATGATATTGTTGGGTCTTTAGTGTATGTGTTATGTAATTGCTTTTATACATTATTACCGTCGATTTACTGATTAATTCATCTATGTAGCTATGTAGCGTTCATTCTCTAATTCATCTATGTAGCGTCCAACCACAACAACTGCGATGTCGTCAGCGAAGCCTACGATACTAACTTCGACGGGTACATAAAGCTTCAATAATTCGTTGTACATCACGTTTCATAATAAGGGTTCAAATACCGTAAGTAGCTTCCCACTATCTTGAATAAATAGTCGGAAATACTAAGTTCGTATAACGTGCTTATTATCTGGTCCCATTTGGCTGAGTTAAAAGCGTTTCTGACATCCAGTGTTACCACTGCGCAGTACTTTTGCGAAGCGTCTCTTCTTTCAATAGCTCGTCTTGCGAGGTCCACTACCATATTGATAGCGCCAATTGTAGATCGGGCTTTCCGAAATTCAAATTGGTTGTCTGATAAACCATTATTTTCCTCGATTATGGAAAGTAGTCTGTTGTAGACCATTCGCTCTAGTAGTTTGCTCACTGTGTCGATTAGATATATTGGACGGTAAGACGAAGGTTCCCCGGGATTCTTATTGGCTTTGTTATTAGAATCAACTTTTATTTTTTCCAGAGGGCAGGGAATACTTCCTCTGACAAATATGTATTAAATACATCCGCAAACCTATTAGGCACAATTTTGATCGCAAATTTTAGAGCTTTGTTTGGGATTCCATCTAGGCCTGTTGTCTTGTTGTCCTCTAGTTTCTTGCAGGTCTCTATTAACTCTTCCTCCGCAACTAGGGGTATGACAACCATCTCAAGCGGTAATGGTATTTCAAGCTGAATGTTGACACTGTGTTGGGAAAGCAAGGATAAAGTTATTTCCTTAACCCTCTAACCGGAATATTTCCGAAAAAAATTCACCAAAATATGACTTTCAAGAGAACGTACAGGGCTAAATTTTTTCCAGCATGTAAAGCGATAACTTACAAAAGTCAGTGTAACACGTTCCGGCGATTTCCGGCGATTGAAATTGTTACCCGTTATAAACAAGCGAATTCCCTGAAGCCCGTCGTTAGGCGGGCATTTCGGCTAGAGGGTTAAGCAAGGCATGGCAGGTGACTTGTGGTGATATTTTGTCCTTAACGCGTGACATCACTGCTTTGTATGCACCACCCCAGGGATCTTAATCTGGTTTTTCACATTATTGCGTGAAGCACTCACGTATGCTTTTTATGATAGTCACCTGTAGATTCTTTCGCGCTAGTCTTTAAACCAGCAGCGGTATTGCGATTTCAATTTGAAAAAAGGCGTGATATTTCTCGCCTATTCATTTCCACTTTACCTTTGAACAATTTGGTATTGTGATTTGCTAAGGGAAATCTAGTACATACTTAATACATTACAGAATATGGGAAATTTGGATCTCAAAGTTGTTTTGGTTGCTGTTTTGCAAATTGTAACTGAATTCAAGCAAGGTAGTTACATTTTTTGTATTATAAACAATGGGCCGTATTCTATAACGAAAATTTTATCATTTTATGTTATGTTATGTCTTAAAATAACATAATTACCTCGATTGGTATTCTGTAAGTACAATTTCATTTTATGTTACGCGCTATAACATAAAATTTTTCCTGTTATGACTCATAACATAAAAGCTCCTAGATAGTACCTTTTATAATCATTTTATCATCTTTCATGCCATTTGACATGAGTGAAATTTCAAATCTACATATATAAACATAACAAAAGCTATAATTACCAATCTGGCAATCATTGGAGACCCGTATGGTGATATTCGTATCAAAATTCGAACAGTTGTACCAAAATTCCACTTTGAAGTCAAACTTTCCAATAAGATTTTTTAAAATTTATTCCAATCGGATTTTGATGTATGGGAGTTTTATGTAGAATCATATCCTAAATAACTTTTGTTCTTAGACTTTTTTGATAAGATGCACCGTTTTCGAGATATTCACAAAAACCGTTTTCGTTCGTATGGGGGTTACCCCCCCCCCCCTCCCCCCTAATGGTCCATTTTTGCCCATTAACGAACTTAGCCTTACGGATCTGCGCAAAATTTCAAGTCTCTAGCTCAATCCGTGCGCCCGCAATCCGCGCCACAAACAGACAGACAGACGGACGGACATGCAGAAATTAATTATTTTTATCATTCTAAACACACTGGTGTAATTCATTTTTATGTGTAATGACGGGATCTTG
The DNA here is from genome assembly GCA_964034945.1 of Chrysopilus asiliformis. Lineage (NCBI taxonomy): Eukaryota > Metazoa > Arthropoda > Insecta > Diptera > Rhagionidae > Chrysopilus > Chrysopilus asiliformis. The sequence goes on from OZ035962.1 coordinate 58,818,839, forward strand.
GCGTTACAAACGGTAATGCAAAGTTAATATACCCTTTGGTTTCACCATACGGGTATAAAAATGGATGTTTGGCTGTTTGTCTGTCTGTCTGTTTGAGATTACAAAACTCAAAAACTACTAGACCGATTTTTACGCGGTTTTTTGCAAAATGATTTGCGTTGCTAGGAGTAGGTTTTTAGCTATGTTAGATATTTGAAATTCGAAACAGAAGGTCCTGTGAGGATAACGCAAATGTCCTTTTTCCAATTTTGTTTCCGAAAAAACTAGCTTTAGAGAGTTTTCGTGGTCGCTCATTACGAGTTGTATTTTGGAATTTCAAAATTCTAAACCGGTGGCCTTGTAAGGATAACGCAAATGTCCTTTTTTATAATTTTTCTCGAAAAAGTTGGCATTAAGGGGTTTTCGGGGTCGCTGATTACTAGGGCTGCCAAAAATATGCACTAAAAAAGGCGAAATATGCGCATATAATATGCACTAAAAACGGCAAAATATGCACTTAAATATGCACTTTAAAAACATTCAAAATCCGAAATATAGTATATTTCACCCAAAATAGTGAACGGAACTTGTTACAATGTGTTTAATTCGACTTATGTGGAAAATAAAAAAATTCAAAAAATAATAGTCTGTTCAAAAAATAATGACATTTTGACTGACAAAAAAAATTTTCACTTGTTTCTAAATTGCAACTGTTAAATTTTAAGATATTTCGAAAAGATGTGCAATACTTCATATTGTCTATGGTATAATCGGGGTTAAAACTTGTCGAAAAATCTCAGTTGTGGCTACCACAAAACTTTCTTCCACAAAATCTACGACCCTGCGCAATTTACGTTATAGCCCTATCGTTTTATCAACCAAAGACGACCTCAAAATGTACAAAATTTGAAATAACTTGAGAACGGTAAAAGATATCGATTTACGGTAAAAGGTAAAAATGTAGAAAATTTCATTGCCTTTAATTCGTTTTTCAAAAGTTTTTTTTCGAAAAACTGTTAGTTTCAGTGTTGTGCCGCGTAGTCTACTTGATGTAGACTACACCATTGTCTACGCGTAGACTATTACTGTAGACAATGGTCTATTCTCTACGCGTAGACAATGTAGACAATCAATAAAATAAAGGATAGCTGATTTGGTTTTAAAATCTCATTTTCTTCAATTAATTTTAACATAATAAAGCACAATTTCCAGTTCTAATTCTATGCATGCAATCTAAGCGGCTTTTTTTTAATTTTTGCAATTGAAATTACATTGAATTCTAAAACCTTTTTGCTTCACACATTTTTTAATATAACGAACCGTTTATTTAAAAAACTGATTCATTTGTATGGGATGGTTGTGCTAATTTTTTTTTGGTTTTATATTTGTTCTTTTACCTGTGTCCTCAGCTTTCGGCAGTATTTTGCAAAAAAATTTTGCACTGCAGGCAAAAAGCGGAATATTTGTTGTTGGCTCTTTAAATGCTTTATTTTTAAGCATTCCTGCCATATTTAAAAAAAAACAAAATTTCACTGTGGTCACGTACTCACTGCATAATACGATAGGAAATGAGGTTAAATTCCCATACAAGCGAAAAAGACAATAAGGCAGTGGTTCTTAACCTTGTTGGAGGTACTGACCCCCACCAGTTTCATATGCGCGTTCACCGAACCCTTCTTAATTGGAAAAATAAAATATAATTTTTTCAAATTCTAAACTAGGTATATATTTATACATAGGTGCACAGAATGAACAAAACCATTAAAGAACAAAACATTAAAGAACAAAACCCTTTAAAACAAAGAACAAAACAATTATAAGATGATTTTCACATAAAAACAAAAAGTGTGTGTTTTGACCTCCGCTGAACCCGGGAGACTGACTCACCGAACCCCCGGGGTTCGATCGAACCCAGGTTAAGAACCACTGCAATACAGGTACGGCGCTGGTTCCGCTAAGGAGCCCAATTAACGAGTTTTCATATAAATTTTAAACTCTTTAGGGACATCAGCGCCTCGCCATTTCTTGTAATTGGACATTTCCTATATAGTATAGTATTAGATATATGACTCACTAATGACTTTGTTTTGACAGATATGAGAAAGTCTACATTGTCTACGCAAAGTCGACATTGTCTACGCCAATGTCTACTTTGTCTACCCCAAATCTATTTTCTACGCTATTGTCTACACTGAAGTGTAGACAATTAAAGTCTACGCGTAGAGGAACAACACTGGTTAGTTTGCAAGTAATTCGCAAAAATATATTTTTTAGATTTTAATAAAAATATTTCAATAACGGTAAAAGATAATGGATAACTGTAAAAGACAAAATTGTGCAGAATGCCATTCTCATTAATTCATCTCATATATACAGTAAGCAAAAAATCATTTTTTTCGAGATAATGGAAAAAAATTAATTTTTTTGAAATAACGGTGTATCTCGATAACCGTTTGAGATATCGAGTTCTAGCAAAAGACATAAGTGTAGGATTTTTTTTTCTCCAGGTTTTGTCATACTTAACACTACTAAAAATGCGTAGTTTCGGAGTAAATTGAGAAAAACCAATTCGCGATTTTTAAAAAGGCGCCATTTTGGTTACTTCTGGCTAACGGATTTCCACCAAAAGTTGATAGGATCGTCCCATTCCAGGACCAAATATGCCTATAAAATCTCATGGCTCTAGCTCTATTAGTTTTTGAGAAATCTTGTACACAGACTGACAGACAGACTGACAGACAGAAAGACATTTTTGTAATATGACTCCAATCGACTAAGGAATGATCGGGAAATGTTTTTTTTTAGGTTAAATTAAAAGGTCGAAATTTTTCATGAATACAATACTGTATTATACTTCGTAGAAGAAAGTAAAAACACATATTTATTTATTTTTAATATTTATTCTAGCTGAAACAGTCGAATTATAATTTGAATTGTACAAAAAAAATTTGGTTGTTCATGAAAGTTGTAAAATATGCAACTAAATATGCATTATATGCATTTATATGCAAATATGCACTAACGTGTCAAATATGCGAAATATGCAACAACAAGTGACCTTCATTCGCTTCTAAACTTATTGATTCGGATGAATAAAAAACTCCCGGAGCCGAAATCATAACGAGAAGAAATATGCAAATGCATATTTTTGGCAGCCCTACTGATTACGAATCCGGCGTTTCAGTTTCAATAACTCTAACGAAAGGTCCTGTAAGGATTATGTTGATTTTTAAGTTTTTTTTAAATTGATTTCTTGGCATTCCAAATCTATATGTAAAAAATGGATTTTTGTGATTGTATAACTAGGCTTTTCGGTCGAAATTTATACTAAAATAAAAACGCTGGTTTTTAACTTTTTTTCTGCTCTACGAAATATTTCGTATTAATGTTCAAACCTTGATCATTAAACTGACAAGAAAATGTTTCGCTAAACTGTTTATTTCTGTTCATAAAATGTTAAATATTTTAAACTGTATCAATTAACTATATAGCTCCTGAAGATGGTGAAATAAATTTACCGAAACGTAGAGCAGCAAAAAAGTTAAAAACCAGCGTTTTTATTTTAATATAAATTTCGACCGAAAAGCCTAGTTATACAATCACAAAAATAATTATAAAATAACGGTCAACAACAAAAACAAAGTAGAAAATGGATGTTGGTCTCATTTTTGTCTGACATTTAGTCGAATTATTTAGCTTTCTCGCAAAAAAAATCTTTAAAGGGAACAAAACTTTGAATTTTTTTGACTGTCACTCGACCAGCTGTTCAAAAAGTAATAGAATTCACACCAAAATGTACTAAATCTTTTATGTTAAAGGTTCGTAAAATGAACGATAAAATTATTTTAATCAACCCTTACAGAGTACGAATTTTTGTAAAATTTTATTTTCATTTTATGAAGAGAAAATTTTATCATCATAACATAACATAAAATGTAATTTTATGGAAAATTACAGAATACGGCCCAATATAAAGGATACTCTAGATGTAAGTGTGGTGTTTCAACATTTTTTTTGCACTTTTGATTAGATATAACACTTCACATATAATTTTCATACATATATAAAATTTATAACAGCTTCTTTCTGCCTAGCAGTTACACCGCGTCTTGATTAACAATTTTTCATCCCAAGAAATATCTCACCGCAATGAGATTTTTTTGACATCTGGGCCGAAAATCTCTTGAAATTTTATTTCTCAAATTGGCAATGAAAAAAACACCCAGTCGCCGCTCTCGTAATTAATACAATACGTGAAATTGAAAAGGCTGAAACAGAAGAACAGACGAAAAGAAAAACCCCTTAATGTTATATATTCTCTTCCAAAGCTTTTTGTGTCGTATTTTG